>OW964567.2:37621539-38239766 GCA_943138885.2 Tholera decimalis
CGCGATAGGATGTTTTAAATAATGTTATTCCTGATTTTGACCCATTATGTAAGGAACAAACGGTTGATACGTGGCTTCATAAGGTTGATGAAGGTGCAAAGATCTATGGTTGGGACGATAAATAAGTAGTCCACTACGCCCTACCGAAATTAACAGGGGTAGCTAAATCCTGGTATCAGGGTCCACCCTCACTACTATTTTCTTGGCCGGAGTGTTAAAGCTGAAGGAATCTTTCCCAACTAGGGATAATTATGCAGACTTACTAACGGAAATTCTGAATAAAAAAGGTTCGTTATGGGGAGTCGTTAGAAATATCTTATTAGACTAAAATACGTTTTTTAAATACATATTAAAACACACTTCTGTTCAACGACTAAAATGAATCTTCTAAATCGTTGCGAAATATCAGGAAAACGTGCAGTTGATTATATCATAGCAGGCATAGAAGGTCGTGGTGTTAGGTTTGGAAACCAAAGAGCTGAATTTATGGAACCAGATATGCTTCTTAAATTTTTAAAGACAATATAAGTAGGTCAAGATAGGTCCACAAGCAAGCAGCAGAAGGTTAAGGATAGAGATAGGCGATCACAAAATAACATATTGTCACGAGCTGGGGTTCGGGATAGAAATATAATAATGAACGCCAAATAAACCAAAATTAACACTTTCTTAAATAAACACCAAATAAAAAACCCTCCTAATTTCGCCATGTCCGTCTCTCTGTCCGTCTGTCCGCGGTTTAGCTCAAAAACTATTGGTACTAGAAATTTGTAATTTGGCATGAGTATACACGTTAATGACGCCAAAAAAGTGGTGAAATAAAATTTTGAAAAAAACAATTATTTAGGGTACCTCCCCTACATGTAAAGTGAGATGATAATTCTTTTTTTTTTCGTCCTTCCCATAGTGTGGGATATCGTTGGATAGGTCTTTCAAAAATATTAGGGGTTTAGCAAGACCGTTTCGCTCGTGACTTATCAAGCTTTAAAGTACCAATTTTCGTTAGAGTCAAGTGTCCCCCCCTCTATCAACTAAACGGTTGTAGTTAGAAATTGAAATGTCATGGCAGTAGTACCTATATACAACGAAGTTTAAAGGAAAACTATCACACATGAGTGGGCTTTACAAGTTTACGAGTAATTTATTTATTTATTTATTTATTTGTCTCAGACCATTGATCCATAGAGTGTTAGTAAAAAACTTAACCTATTGTTAGTAAAATAAATTAAAACATAACATCAATTTAATTGGCGACATGCACGCCTGCGCGCACATGCCTACCAGCCCAGTGCCTGACAAATGGCCCATCTATTTTGTCCGCCAGTGTAACTAGAATGTTGTTGGGGCTACCCCTGAATCGCTGCAGCGCAGATGCACATCGCTTGCGCATAACAGCATAAAAGTCATCTACTCTCGCTTCAGCAAACATGCCCGACGCGCTGCAAAACCGAGGTAGCCCCAACAAAACCCTCAGCGTATTATTATATTGAACGCGCAGAGCGCTGTAGGCCTTTTGCGTATACCTGATCCACAGGCTGCACGAGTAAAACGATTGACAATAGGCTCGGAATAGAGTCAGTTTTACCTCTTTAGTACACCGTGCAAACCTGCGCGCAAGCATATTGCATCTGGCCGCCAACGCTCTGCGCTCCCTATCTATGTCTTGGTCATCTACGAGGCAATCCGTGACCACATGACCGAGGTATTTTATGTGAGTGACGAGCTCCAACGGAGTTCCTCGTAACCTTACGGGTGGAATACTTGATGGAGTATTATTACGCACTTTAAAAACGATTACTTTGCTTTTAGTTTCATTATACCTCAAGCCATGAGCCTCCGCATAACTCTCACAGACGGCCAATAATTTCCTTAAGCCACAGATTGATGGACTGAGCAACACCATGTCATCAGCATAACTTATGTTGTTGATCATTCTTCCATCAATAGAGCATCCGACCATGGTGCCGCTCAACTCACCAGCCAGCCGATCCATATATAGGTTAAAAAGACTGGGTGAAGTTAACCCTCCTTGCCTTACGCCACAATCTAGCCTGTAAAACTCAGAATGAGCATCAGCCCACCTGACATAATTCTTTTGATTCTTATACCAATATTGAAATATGTTCATGATCTCTGCAGGTAGCTCGGTATCATCCGATAATTTCTGCCACAAAATGTCATAGTTTACCAGGTCAAAAGCTTTTGACAGGTCCAGAAAGCAGCCATACACTGGTGTCTTCCGGTCAGTGTAGTACTGCACAGTCTGCTTGAGGCACAGGATTGCACTTTCAGTAGACAAACCGGCTCTAAATCCAAACTGCGCGTCATGTAATTGAACATGTTTTTTCAACTGTTTCTCAAGCAGACTGTCCAGCACTTTGCCAATGACTGTTCCTAGTGAGATAGGTCTATAATTATTTTTTTCTGATGGATCACCTGTCTTGTTTTTAATTATGGGAACTACTACAGTTTTCAAAAGATTCTCAGGCAGGTAAGAGTGATTAATACAGAAATTGAATAACATAGCGAGCAGTCTGGTCAAATGTACACCGGCGAATTTCAAATGCTCAACACTCAGACCATCATGCCCCGGTGACTCCATAAAATTTCGAACAACTCCATAGAAATTTCGATAGATGGCGCTAAGCGTCCGTTGTATCGCGCTAGTTTCATATTTAAATAAGTTTTATAAAAAAAAAAAACTTTTTAACAAAAAATACCGACTTCCAAAAAACCACTAGGTACAATGTGAAAATAACTTTAATTTCAGAAGATGGTGTCTTTGGATCTGTTTATAATTTATCTAAGTTACAATAGCCTAATGTCAACTTGCTCATCACCTTTTACAAAATATTGCTTTTTCCGATGCAGGGGCGTTAATTGTTGAGGAGTTCTCCTGGTATTTCACCATCAGCTCCATTTCACCATTCACATTGTGACGACCATAAATTGCTTAGCAACAATTTTAAAGTAATCGAACCGCAACTCGTGAAATACTTATTATTGAGTAGTTCCGGTGGCCATTTGTGATCTTCTTCATCAGTTCCGCTTCACCAAATGGTGCTTTCGGAGAGCAAATGCACAAGTTACTATAAAAAATACCAAAATCGCTATACGATTGCCTTTAAAATTTGAGGATTTCCTTCGATTTCCATGAGATCCCTTCATCAAATTCTAATTTGGTGACAATGGTACTACCTCGAGAGCATACCATTTCAAACGAAAAAATAATTTTCTAAATCGATCCACAATTGACGGAGTAATCGCAGCGCAGCACATACATAAAAAAAAATATATTATATATACGTGACGAATTACTAAACCTACTCCTTCTTTAGAAGTCGGTTAAAAAACAGTTTCTGTCCTGTAGGGGCGCGACCTAAGTGGTACCTTGTGGGTTTCGCTATGCTACTAAGTTAAACACACTGATAACCTTCAAGGGTTTATTGCTAAGTATAATTTAACAAAGTAATAAAATTATCGCTAAATGATGGAAATGAGTGCACACGGTTGCTGTACGAAATACACACTAAGCTCGCGGCGCACTTAGTGCGACCGCGTTATATCGCTTGCTCAGCAAACGTGGTCGATTGCAAAATATTGCATCGAACATGCTCCCGAGGGGAAGAGATGAATAATGAGATAAGCTATACAGAAATAAATGGTTACGTGAGTGTGAGCTTAAACGCTAAGTTGTTAAGACAATACAATATGAGCGCTGATTGACAAGGTGATCAAACAATTATATCATAATCTTATAGCTATACTTAAGTACTCAAACGGTTGAGTCACCAATCGAAAACACAGGTTGTCTTTTAGCTATGGGAGACGTCGACGTGTCTCGCCGCTTGGAACGTAAACTAGACCAACGTTTAGAAAAATAAGCTACGCGCGCACTATCACTGACACATGACCCCTGCTCGGGCAAGGGTTGATTTCGCGCACTTGCACTAGAGCCTTGCTCGTGCTCAAGTTTATTAATACACACACTCACACTCGCTGGCATACTGTCATTCCGCTCTTGATTGGGCGGACCTCCCGCCCCGGCTCGCTGACACCTCCTCCTCAGGAACCACAGGACTGCTGCGACGGCTGCTACTAACAGACTATATGACAACGCATACTGATGTATGTCATGTGTCGTTAAATCTTCTGTCTGTTGGGTTGATTCCTTCATCGCTTTAATTTGTTCACCGAGATACTTTAAAGAAGCATTTATCGGTGTGCTATCTTCGTTAACCTTGTAGTCTTGGAAATTTTGGATAGGTAGCGTAAGATTACTAATCAAACGGTTTATGGGAGTTAATTTAGTCTCCAATATATTTGGTTTAAGTGTAAGCGTATTCTCTAATTGCTGATGAGAATAAAGTGTTACGTCATGACCCTTCACGATGCATTGCTTAGTTAGTTGAATAAGTCCAGCCTTGCTGACTTCGCTCGCTTGTAAGTCGTCGTCGCATATGACTCTCAAAGAGTATGAGTCACAACAGAAATACAAATAGGTAGAAAGGTCGTGTAATGGAACCCATTTGTTTTCACAGCTAGATTTGCTTATCCTGCAAGTAGACTGCTCATCTTTTTCGCAGAATTGTTCATTAGGACCTAAACTCTGGACAGGCCCTCGAAGACGACAAAGGTAGGTTTCCGCTTGATATTCGCAACTCTGCAGGTCATTGACGCTGGCTGTTAAGTATGAATCTCTTCTCAAGTTAATCGCAACATATTCGGATGCTGGCGTGATGCTGATCATACTTTTGTTAATTTGAACCGTTATTGGTATCAAATTGTATAGCTGGAACGTATCTCTGCTAATTAACGGTAGTGTAATTTCAAATATAAAATATTCCTCCGTCATTCTCGCTTTAACTTTTAACAACTTGTAGACCTCATACAAGTTGAACTGAATATTATCTACGGGTAATGCTAGCTCTTTAGAAACTTGACTAGATACAATCTGTAACTCCCCAAGGAGCTGTTGTGGAGTCAAGAGATGCAGATTAATCTGACCATGATATATCTCCGTCATAGTATCAAGAAAAGTATCCTGAATCCGCTTTAAATTATGAATCATATTTATGGTCGCTAACGCTGCTAAAGAGAAATCTTGCTGAATAGACATTACGTCGATCTCTTGCTGTAATTTATTGGTGACGCTGTCTAAATAATTTAAGTGCTTATTAATTATCTTATGCTGCTTTGCGATAGTCTCTTCTGTTCTCTTTAAGATATTATGCTCCGCTTCTATGACCGACGTCTGATTCCTGTACAGCTGACTTAGGTGGAGTGTATTCTTACGTATAAGGTCAATGTCACGTTTGTATTTTTCTGCGAATTCCTGATCCAGTACTCCGAACAATGAGTTAGCTATAGAGCCGACTGCGTTGATAAGCCCGCGTCGAGTTCGCGCACGAGCTCCAAAGTGCTGATTGAGCAACAGCTGATTATAATATTGTAGTTCATCGTACTCGTGTTGTATTTGTAGGATGATAATTTTACAATGGCTCTGCTCTTGAATTTTCCCGCATGTTTGCTCGAGATATTGAGAAAATTGTTTGACTGCTTTGTCTCCTTGCCAGAAAGGAGACATATTATAGTAAGTTATGATTTTCCACTGATCACGAATAAGATGCATTTGTCCCAAAGAGTCAAAATAAAATGTTTGATTGCTATTAAATGTAGTTACTTTGTAAGTTCCTTCAGTGGATAGGATAAAGCTCATAAAAAATAGCAATGCTAACGCTATGCTATAGATTTTAGGACAACTGCTAGACTGTTTGCTCGCTTTCTCTTCCGCTTTTGCTTTATTGCTTTGCTGATGCTGCTTTATTGTTTCACTTTTTTCTGGCTTTTGCTTACTTGCTTCCTTTTCTGCTATAGGTAAGATAGAAAGCTTGATAATCGGGCGCTTTATATAACCATTTTTTGTTTTTAAAGTTACCACTCGGACAGCCCCATCTTTCCCTGGATGGACCTCTACCACCCTACCAACGGGCCATTTTCCAGGGGTTAAATTGTCGTCATGAATGGTTACCATATCGCCTATCTCTATATTGTTTTGTGCTTTTAACCATTTGCTGCGTATCGATAACTGGCTAAGATACTCCGCTTTCCACCGCTTCCATATATCTTGGAACGTTTTATTGACTAAATACCATCTCGTCCTTGCATCTTGTGCCGTTTCTATTACAGTAAGACCAGCACGAGTGGTAAGAAAATGCGCTGGCGTGAGAAAATCGATGTCGTCGATGTCTTCAGATATTGGGCACAATGGTCTTGAGTTAAGGCTTGCTTCGATTTGGGACAAGATCGTGCTGTATTCTTCGAATGTTAAAGCTTGTTCCCCTATTACTCTTTTCAGATGTTGCTTTAGACTCCGAATAGATCGCTCCCAAATCCCTCCAGCACTCGGCCACGAAGGGCAGTTCCAGTGCCATTCTATCTTCATCTCCGCTATCTCTCGGTGAAAAGTGTCATTAAAGATTCCCTCGAACTTTTGCTGTTCTTCCTGAAGGATCTTGTTGGCACCAACGAAGTTAGTGCCATTGTCCGAATAAATGTGTTTTGGTGTCCCTCGTCGAGCCGCCATTCGACGCAACGCGGCTATGAATGACGTACTGCTTAGGTCGGAGACTAGCTCTATATGGACCGCTTTTGTAACCATGCAAATAAACAAGGCGATATATCCTTTAGTCGTTTTAATACCTCTCCCTTTGTTTGCTTTTACTCGAATAAACCCGGAATAATCTATTCCAGTATGATAAAATGGAGGCGCGGGATTAGTTCGACAATCTGGCAGATCTCCCATTATTTGCTGTAGCCTTCTTGGTTCTTGTTTTTTGCAGGTCACGCATTTACGAAGTTGCTTTTTCGTAGCTCTGTTTCCTTGAATTATCCAATATTGTTGTCTCAATAGAGACAAGGTTAGTCGAGCCCCGCCATGGAAGGAGTGCTCATGTGCTTGCTGGATAAGAAGTTCCGTTAATCTCCCGATATATGGGATTATGATTGGATGCTTCATATCAGAGTGAATGTTGGCGTTTTTAAGACGTCCCCCGACTCTTAATATGCCATTTTCATCTAAAAATGGTTTCAGATTTAATAATTTGCTTTCAGAGTTGAGTTTATTATTCATCAAACTCTCGATATCCGAGCCAAATTCGCTGCGCTGTATGCATTTAATTATAATTAATTTTGCTTTTCTTAGCTCTTGTAATGTGAGATATGACGGCCTTTGTTTACTTGTGCGTGCAAGTGCTCGTAATAGCCATGCTACAATTCGATTTAATTTTATTAATGAGCTATGCCGATCTAATAAATCTTCAATTACGCTTTTTCCCGGAATGCTATTTTGAACGGTTATAACTTGCTTCCGGACCTCTTCCTCCGTTGTATACTCTGGTACTTGCTCAGGCTTAAAGGAAGGTGTCGATAGCCAAGCTGGGCCTCGCCACCACAACGTATGCTCCATTAGTTGTGTAATAGATAGTCCTCTGCTTGCGGAATCAGCTGGATTTTCTTTAGTCGATACGTAATGCCAAACGTCTGGTGATGCTACGCTAATAATTTTCTTTACCCTGTTCGCTACAAAAGGCTTCCATCGTTCTGGATAGCCCTGTATCCAGCTAAGGGCTACCTTAGAGTCGCTCCAGGCGTAGATTTCGTAATCTATGCCAGTCATGCTAGTGACTACTTTCGTAAATAGTCTGGATAAAAGTTCCGCTGCACATAGCTCCAATCTAGGGAGCGATACTGCCTTGCTGCTAGGTACTAATCTTGTTTTAGCTGCGACTAGTACTACGGATGCTTCAGTTTTTGATACAACTCTGGCATATACGACACATGCGTACGCTTTAAGAGATGCATCACAAAATCCGTGGAGTTGGATAGTGTCACCTCGTTGGCTTTGCAACCATCTTGGGATTTTAAATTTAATAATATATCCCATATCTTCAGTTAATTTTACCCACTCATTTCTGATCTCAGCTGAAACTTCATCGCTCCATTGTATTTCATCAAGCCAGACCTTTTGAAGTAACAATTTGAATTTTGTAGTTAGCGGTGCTAGCCAACCTAAGGGATCAAATAACCGAGATATTTCCGACAGAAGTAATCTTTTTGTAAGCTTTGTATTATTCGCTGATACAGAATATTGGAAAGTGAATTCATCTGTGTTTGGGTCCCACCTCAAGCCTAAAGTTTTTGCTGTGTTTTCAGTTTTGAAAATGAATGATGGTGCTTGATTATTTTGCTGCGATGAATTTATCTCTTCCAATAGTTTATTTTCATTTGATGACCATTTTCTTAGCGAAAATCCGCCGCTGCTTAGACATGAATTGAATTCTGAGATACTGCTTTTCCCTTCTTCGATAGTATGAGCGCCAGAAACCAGATCATCCATATAAAAATCTTCTAATATTATTCTTGCTGTTGTTGGAAAGTTATTTTTCTCGTCCGCTGCTAATTTTCGAAGGGTCATCATCGCCAAAAAGGGAGCCGATTTCGTGCCATATGTAACCGTCGTTAACCGGTATGCTTTAATTGGCTGCGTAGTTTGTGCTCTCCAATAGATTTGTTGAAGCTTTTGATCCTCTTCACTAACTAGTATTTGCCGATACATTTTTTCGATATCGGACGTGAATACATATCGATATTGTCTCCACTTAAGTAACAGTGCCTGTAGATCTTGCTGCAAATTAGGTCCACGATGCAAGACGTCATTGAGACTAAATCCCGAAGAAGTCTTTGCGGACGCATTAAATACGACACGTAACTTTGTAGTGGTAGATTCTGCTCGCTGAACCCCATGGTGAGGTAAATAACACTTTGTTCCCTCGCTGCAGGGAGTTGCTAATTTCATATGCCCCAATTCTTCATATTCGCTTAAGAATTGCTTATATTGCTGTGCTAATGATTCTTGTCTGCTAAGCTTTTTCTCTAGATTTTTTAGTTGCGCTAATGCTATTTCCTTTGATGATCCTAACTTCTCGCTCGCTTGCTGCTTCATTGGCAACCTAACTTCATAACGACCGCTTTCCAGACGTTTTGTCGTGGATAGGTAATACTCGACACATTGCTGATCTTCCGCTGATATTTCATTTTGCTCGTGAATATCCTCAATTTGCCAAAATGTATGAATATCCGCTGTATTGTTTATTATGACGTTACAATGGAACTGTGGCTTTATGGTTCCACACAGTAACCATCCTAGGTGTGTTTGCTGTGCTAAAGGCGAAGACGAGTCCGTACCTCTTATCAAACCATCTAACATAATAAGAGAATAGGCGTCTACCCCGAGTAATAAGTCAACTGGACGACTTGTATTGAACTCTGGATCCGCTAAATTAATATGTTCCAAATACGACCAAGAAGGTTTTTCAAATGATCGATTTGGTAAGTTTTTGATTAGACTTTTCATAATTAAAACATCCATATGGAATTTAAAGCTAGTGTACATAGACTGGCATATAATGCTTAGCTTGCCAGTATAGTTAGACTCTTTTTCTGCTATTCCGGAAACTGCTCCATCAAATTGCTGTCGCTTCAGACCTAACTGCTGAGCTGCCTTCTCCGTAATTAATGATACCTGTGAGCCCTGATCAACGAGAGCCCTCAGGACCAGCTGCGTGCTATCTGCTGCTGTCACCCTCACTAATGCTGTAGATAAAAGAGTCTCGGTGAGATTTCGCTGAGATGTGTGAACACCATTGCTGCTGCTTTGCTTTGAGTACTGTTCTTGTTTAAGATTTTGATCATTCGTTTGCTTGACATCAGCAAAACAATCATGTAATAAAGTATGATGCCTGCCAGAACACGTGAGGCATCGTTTTTTTGAATGGCATTTATTACCATTATGATTAAAAATGCAATTAATACAACATTTCACTTGTTTGACGGTTTTAAGTTTCATTTCCTTTGGCATTTGAAGAAACTTTTCGCAATTGTGTAATTTATGTTCAGCAAAACAATGAGGACGTGCATTGCTTTTGCGTTCTTGGTAATATTATCGTTTGTTTTTTGATTTGTGTTATATTTGTTACGAAATGATTTTTTAGAACCCGCTTGTTGCTGATTTTGCTGTGATTTTTGCATGGTTTCTTGTCGTCGACGAGATGTTTCTAGACTTGTGAACTTATTTTCTAAAAAATCTAAATACTCCTGTAGGACCGGTAGCTCTCTAGGGTTACGTAACGACTCAATATACTCGGAATAAGATTCACTATCCAGCTTTTGCGACATAATATGCGCAATTAGAGGGCCCCATGTATTAATATCCGCACCTAGGTTTTTGATGGCGTGAAGACTCTCTAATGTAACGTCATGCAATTTTTTGAAGGCTGAAAACGATTGCTGCTGTATGTTGGGAATATTCAGGAACATATTGGCGTGCGCTGTAAAGATGATCCTTTTGTTATCAAATCGATGATTAAGAATATCCCAACAAACGTTATAGTTCTCGGAGCCGATTGGAAGGTGCTGAATCAAACGCTCAGCTTCGCCTTTTAGCTTGCTTTTCAAGTATTGCATTTTCTGAGCGTTTGACAAAGCGTTGTTCTTGTGTATTGCTTCGCTGAATAGGTCCTTAAAAGACATCCATTGCTGATAATGGCCTGTAAACACAGGAATATCCATTTGCGGAGTGGATTTCTCGCGATAAGACGTTGACAACATCTTGGAGTTGATAGCTTTCTTTATACTGATAAAAGTCCGCTCGTGCTTGGTGAAGTTATACTCATAATCTTCTGCTAAGTCTTCCCCCGATTCGCTAATGATTTCCCAATGAAGGGTGTCAATGGTAGTCCACCGACTGTGCAGGTTTCGAAGGGCGTCTTCGAACTCCCACTTGTCAACAATAGTTTCTACATCAATATTGTCGACTGCTCTAAGAAATGCTTTAAAGTTGACCGACTGCTTATGAAGCATGTCGTCAAGCTTACTATTGGATCCTCTTGACTGAAAGGTCGGAGTTGCTGCTGCTGTCTCTGGTGGTCCCTGCTGAATTGCTGAGGTTCCAGGAGTCTCTTGCTGTGGTAGTTGAAGAAGATACGGTGATTTTTCACCTCGTTGCGTCAAATCTTCTTTATATTGGCTTATAAGGCCTTTAGCTGTTAAATAAAGCTGATTCGTACTTTCAAATTCAGACTTGGTAAAATATTTATGATTCGTCTGTTCAAAACGAAGAATCTTTTCATGGTTTGCTTGAAAGTCCTTCCAGTACTTCTCAAGTAACTCGAGTTTACGCTTACAGTAATCGACCGTTTTACGCTCTACGCTATCCTTTTTGAAATTGATGAGGAGTTTTTTAATGCTCTCCGCAATCTCGGATTGAATAAAATAAAGGCTTTCCATCTCGCTGCTGGTGTAAGAAAATTGAACGATCTTACTTGGGATACTCCTCTGCCTCTGCCGCTGTCAACCTGACGAGGGTTGCTCCCCACGTCAGTGATACGCTGATGTCGCTAGTGTGAGCTGTGAACTCACTGCTGCTGGAACGGAACTCCCAGAGTGCCGCTGTTGCTGATACCGCTGATAACTATTGAGCACTCCTACTCAATATACTGCCGCTAAAGTCACTCCTAAAGTTTCGCTGCTAAGGTAACCACTACAGTCACTGCTAAGCTACGCTAAGAAACACTGTACTCCAAAATGTCAGTAGTTAAATTCAAGTTCACTTCACGACCGACAGTCCCGAAAAACTAAAAACCGACCGCGAAGTCCTTGATAGAGGCTCAAAGGACCAAAATGTAGGGGCGCGACCTAAGTGGTACCTTGTGGGTTTCGCTATGCTACTAAGTTAAACACACTGATAACCTTCAAGGGTTTATTGCTAAGTATAATTTAACAAAGTAATAAAATTATCGCTAAATGATGGAAATGAGTGCACACGGTTGCTGTACGAAATACACACTAAGCTCGCGGCGCACTTAGTGCGACCGCGTTATATCGCTTGCTCAGCAAACGTGGTCGATTGCAAAATATTGCATCGAACATGTCCAGTAAAATTATAGTTAGTTGTGTTTAAGTAATTAAATTAGTTGAGGATTGTGTCAAACCAGTCTCATTTTTCAGTTTTGTGTAACAATTAGTACTTCTTTTCTAACTAGATGGCGTTGTCGTCGAATTATATCTCACAATGTTTCGTTACCGCCAAAACTATAAGTAGGTAGTTATGAAAATTATTAAGATTAGTTTGTAAGCCCTGGCTTGTACTCAACTAACTAAGGCTGGTCACTATTATGACCAGCCTTAGTACGTTGAAATAAGAGTGGCCCTATCAAAAAAAAAATTGAGATTTTGTTGATCGCCCGGTTAAGTAGTGACCAGCCTTAGTGTGCTGAACTACGAGTGGCCCTACCTAAAAAAAATAAGTTTTTGAGATTATGTGTAGAAAAAAAAATAAGTTCTTGAGATTGTGTGTAGAGGCGAGAGATAAAATTGAAATAGTTGAATTGTGAAATTCATAATCAAGTCTCGTTGAGTGTAGGAATTTGGAGATTGAAATAGTAATAATAGAATATATTTAGATTCAAAACACCGGCTATGACAAGTTTTATTTATACAAATCTCTAAAAAAAATTAAAACTTTCCGTGCAAAATTGTCGGATCAGGTGAGGATTTATATAGGGAATCAAATTAGTTAGGTAGTCATGTTTGGCTTTTAGTTAGAGCATGGTACGAATCGATCAGTCAGCGAATACGACACGCACTTGGCTGTTATAAAAACTACGGAACCCTTCACTGCGCGTGGCCCGACACGCACTTGACCGGTTTTTCGTTATTCTTACGAAACAAAATGAATTTCTACACGACTAATATTAATGCTATAGAACTAATTAAACAAGTACCTATTCTATTCGTGTTCACTTCATGTGCATTTGAAGAATAGATTCACAGAAATCAAAAAATACAGGAGAAGTGGTAAGGGGGCGTATCGGTGTCCGCGCGACATGGCCACAGGGCTCATGTCACAGGCAAGTGGCCGTCTCCGCGAACTAGTGCGCTTTCGACGGCGATCGTGATAACATATATGAATACCGAGTTGTTCTGTGGTATCTTGTAAAAACCGAAGCCAAAATCAAATCTATGTGAATCATGGAATCACTTACCATATGTAAGTACAAGTTTGTCAAATTTTACAATATTTGTCTTTAAAATCATGAAAAACAATAAATCGAAAAATATTTCTTGGTTTTACTATGTTATTTTTGTTTTCAAATATCAGAGCGACTGTACTCCTTTTGCTATAAATACATTGCTCCTTAACCACTACCTGAGTTCGTCACTAAGTAACTGGATAAGCAATGTAAACATAACATACGAAACTGTATTACGCGGATTCATCGCGTAGTGAGGTCGTCACTTCTTGCGACGAATTAGTGATGTGCTTGTGCAGATCCACTAACGTAGGCTATCGACAGCAATGTCGATTGACGAATGAAATATTGCTATTATAGTTTAGGGGTTTTTCAACCGACGACATAAAAAAGAGGAGGTTATCAATTCGACGCGTATATTTTTTTTTTTTTTAATGTATGACCACCGATTACTCGGAGACGGCTGAACCGATTTGAAAAACGCTTTTTTTGTTTGAAAGGGTATACTTTTAAATTGGTCCCATTGTCACCAAGTCAGGATCTGATGATGGGATCCTGGAGAAATCGAGGGAACTCTTCAAATATTATAGGCACACCTATAGTGATTTGAGTATTTTTTATAGTTACTTGTGTAGTTGCATTCGAAAAGCTCCATTTTGAAGTAGACCTGATGATGAAGACCACCGATGGCCACTGGAACTACTCAATATATAAGTAGGAATAATAAGTAGTTCATGTGTTCCGCTTCGATTACTTGAATGTGGTTATTAAGCACAATATGCTCGTCACAATGCATATGGTGAAGTGAAGCTGATGGTGAACTACCAGGAGAACTCCTCAACAAATAACAGCCCAACATTGGGAAAAGCAATATTTTGTAAATGAATATAAGTAGTTGACATTTAGGCTCTTGTAACTAGGTAAATTAAAAATCGACCAACTAAAAAGAGTGAAATAAAAACTTTTCCCAAAAAACACAACTTTCAATCAAAAAAAGAATTTTCCAAATCGGTTCAGCCGTCTTCGAGTAATCGATGATCATACATTAAAAAAAAAAAAAAAAAAAATATACGCGTCGAATTGATAACCTCCTCTTTTTGTCGTCGGTTGAAAATAGCATTCGATTTCGACATAAGTAGGTACTATCGACCAATGTTCCGCATGCTCACCTTTAAGGCTATAATCGCATAGCACGGCTTACAACTAATCGCCTAATGCATGTATTTTGACCAATAGGATGCACGAAGCGTATTTTAGTAGTGTTCGTAATATTCCACTCCTTAGCCGTACGCACAATGAAGGTATTCCCAAAACGTTTTGTGCGTATGGGTGGGATGACCACCATGTAACGATGGCGCTTCGCCGTTTGTCTCGTAGTCCGATGATGGAACGGGCTTGGTGGAATTAGATTATGTAATTCCATCGCACACTCCCCGAAATGTAACCGATAGAAAACCGATAGACTTGCAACTCGTCGTCGATGTTCAAGGCTCTGGAGCTTTGACTCGACCAGTGCATCGTTGCCAATGAGTCTCTTGGCCCACTTCTCGATAGAGTCAAGCGCGTCCAGTTGGTATTTAGCAGATCCATCCCAAAGATGAGAGCAGTACTCCATACACGACCGAACCTGGGCTTGATAGAGATTGAGCAACTGTTCGGGTGTGAAGTACCGTCTCACCTTTGCTAGGATTCCCAACTTTTTTGATGCTAGTTGAGCCTTAGCCTCGATATACGGGCCAAATTGAGGGTAGAAGTTAGTGTTACCCCCAGAAACTCGATATGGTCGGTTATCGGCACGGTTACACCCCGGAAAGTAGAAGCCGGTTCGAATTGACTCCTTTTTGCGGAGAAGAGAAACGCCTGGGTCTTAGCAGCATTAAACTTGAACAAATTGGCATCACCCCATTCGGAGACAGCGTTCAAGGACAAGTTCAAGCGCCCAACCAAGTCCTCACGGAGAGACTGGATCTGTGACCCACCAGCTCGCGCGCTGGACACATATCTCTCAGAAACTGTGCTGTCGTCTGCATACCCAAAGGTATCTGGAATCAGCAGATCGTTAATGTGCAGCAAAAACAAAGTTGCTGAGAGAACAGACCCCTGAGGGACCCCGGCATTAATTGCCAATTGGCCAGACGAGCAGCCATCAATGACCATTCGAATGGACCGATCTCTCAGGAAGTCTTCAAGCCAAACGCAAAGTTGAGTGGGTAAACCGAAGGAAGGAACTGCGGGCCGACCATGCTGCATTAAAGTGGCATTTGCAATTCAAGAACCCTGAAGGGCAAGTGGCAAGCTGGACTGAACAACTGCAACAGTTCCACTATGAAACTGAGCACCGTAATGGAAGATGCCACGGCAACGTGGACGCGCTATCAAGAAGACCTTGCCCTGAAGAATGTAAGCACTGTGTTAGGCAAGAAGAAAAAGAAATAGTACCCATAAAGATGCTAAGAACAGACCCGAGCGATAAGTGGAAAGAAGCGCTACAACGTGCGCAGCAGGATGACTTAGACGTCAAACCCATTCTTGAATGGAAGAAGGTCGCAGCTCCAAAGCCTAGTTGGCATGACGTTGCTGGAATGAGTACCACAAGAAAAAGTTATTGGGCACAGTGGGACAGTTTCCTGATCCACGAGGGAGTATTGTGCCGCAAATGTGAAAATGCTCGAGGAGACCAATGTCACCTACAAATGGTCGTACCAAAGGCGAAGATACCTGAAGTTCTACAGCTTTACTACGACGTTCGTACGGATGTTCAGGAGGTCATATGGGAGTAAAAAGGACTCTGTTAAAGATACGAGAGCGATTTTACCGGAATCACTTCCGAGACGACCTAGAAGACTGGTGCCGCAAATGCACTAGTTGTGCAGCTGTAAAGGGACCTCAAACACGCAGTAGAGAAGCTTTAAAGATCTATAATGTGGGAGCCCCATGGGAATGGATAGCGCTAGATGTTGCGGAACCATTTCCTGAGATCGAGAGTAGGAACAGGTACTTTATGGTCGTAATGGATTATTTCACAAAGTTGCCAGAATTTTTTGCCATTCCTAACCAATAAGCTACCACAGTGGCAGATAAATTGGTTAACGAAGTATTTTGTCGCTACGGAGTACCTTTGGAAATTCACAGAGATCAAGGTAGGAATTTTGAGTCTCAGGTATTTCAGGAGATATGTTGAGTATTGGGTACTCATAAAACCAGGACCACCTCTTATAACCCGCAATCTGATGGAATAGTTAAACGTTTCAATCAGACATTGGAGAGATATCTGGCTAAAGTTGTGGAAACCAGGCAAAAGGATTGGGACAAGCATATTCAGCCGTTCCTTCTGTCATACCGAAGTGCAGTTCATGAGAGTACAGCTGTTACACCTGCGTTCGTGAATTTTGGACGAGAGCTTAGGTTGCCTGCAGACCTAATCACTGGTATACCGCCAGATGCACCTCGTAGTGTAACAGACTACTTACGCGAGTGAAATGCGAAACAGAATGAACGACATACATGAACATGTCAGACAATCCGGTCAACAAATGTCTCAGAAGGTGAAGGCTTGTTACGACCGAAAGATGAACAATCTAGGATTTGATGAAGGCTCATTCGTCTGGTTGCATAATCCGGTGCCCAGCAAAAGAAAGTCACCGAAATTGCAGGCAAAATGGGATGGACCATGCCACGTTGTGACTAAGATTAATGACGTCACTTATCGGATCCAGAAAGGTCCACGAGCTGCGCCAAAGATTGTTCATGTTGATCGACTGGCGCGTTATTACGGGTCTAACGATGCTCGGGTCGAGCTTGTACTAACTACATGACTAAGTACGTCGAGAAACACTAACGCCACCTGGTAGCGAGTAGCAGTACTGAATATGTCGAGAAACTTCGACTTCTAGAACGTTCGAGACACTAACGCCACCTGGTGGTGAGTAGCAGTACTAAGTATCTCGAGTAGCTTCTGGAACATTCTTGGCAGTATAGGCAGTGAGTCGATTGTACAAGAATGTTCTAGAACGTAGATCGGGGTATAAATAGATTGCAAAGGAACGCAGACGTAAAATATGCTCTCAAACAACGTAGTTTTTGAGAAAAACGGTGGCATACAAACATACATAGATACTGGTCGAATATGGAACCTCCATTTTGAAGTCGGTTTATAAGGCGCCATAGTATGACAAGAAAAGAAAAATATAATTTTTAAGTCTTAGTTCAAATTATATCTTTAAAAGCAATTAAGCAGCCATTAGTAAACCTTTTTCCATCAGTTTTATACACTTTACAAGTAAAATATCTGCAACTCAAATCATAAAAGAAAAAGCAATTTCTAAACTTACGGCAAATAGTTTCCAGTGTGGTATAAGCCAGGTACTTATGTAAGATATCGAAGGGCTCTTTCCCCACTTCAGTCTTCAGGTCCTCCACCAGCTTGTGCGCCTGCGCATTGAACACGCCGAGGAACCCATGCACCACTGAGCTACTGAATGTTCCACCTATGATCTTGATGTTATGTTTCCATACGTAACCTGCAATGACGAATCGGTTTTTATTCATTATTGTTTTACTTTACATACATAATATTTTGTAAGCTATATAATCTAAAAATCATTAACTACACACATCAAAAGTGTCTAGGGATCAACATATATTTTTGCAATAACTTTTCTCCTGATTGATATTAATTAAAATTTTCTTTAAGGATTCATCAAATAAAGTGTATTCGTTTGTCACAGTAACGATAAACCAAGTCACCTTTGCATTAAATAAGAAATTTGCCATTTTCCTAATAAAGGGATTTTTGACATTTGAACCACTAACATTAAAGTTCGAAAAAAAGACTGAAATAACAGTTTTCTTTAAAATTTTATTGGGTAACTTAAACATTTAATAATCCGTGTTTCTACCGCGAACACTAACAACACAAGAACATCGGTTTGGCATACTCAAAATGAGTTCATCCAAATCACGCTGTGGAATGGCCGCCCATGTTCGTTGCAACAACAAAAAAAGGTCTTCTTGCGACTGGATACCCTCCATATTCGGCAGAGCTCTTCTCTGTAGCATATCCCATGCATGCTCAATCGGATTCAAGTCTGGCGACTGAGCAGGCCAGAGCAGGACATTGATGTTAGCTGCGGCGAGAGTCTGTCTTACAACTCTTGCGGTGTGCGGTCGTGCATTATCATGCATTAACTGAAATAAGGGACCGATTTGCACTTGTAGAGGAACGATGACGTCAGATACAAACGTCTCAGCATAAATTTGAGCGTTGAGGTTGCCTCTGATCCAAATCAACTCAGTTCTTCCGCCGATCCAAATACCCGCCCATACCATGATGGTTCCACCACTATAAGGATGGACTTCCTGGCAGGATTTTAATCGCTGTTGGCGTCCAGGGGTTCTCCAGTGTCGTATACGTCTTGTATCCGGTCTCATACCAAAACGAGACTCATCAGAAAAGCACACGAAACGCCATTGTTCTTCTGCCCAATTTCTGTGTTCAAGAGCCCATTGATATCGAATCCTACGATTGTGCATTGCTATAGGTGGTACCCGTAGCGGTCTTTGGGAATGAAGGTTCACTTCATGCAAGCGGTTTCTGACTGTTTGGTCGCTAATTAAGTTCCCTGAAGAGTGATGAAGCCTCACGGCTAACATCATGGCGGTTATTGTTGGAGCTCTTCGAGTTAAGATTTGAATGTATCGGTCTTGTCTCCGTGTGGTGCAGCGATACCGTCCTCCATGGCGCTCAGCCACGGTACCAGTGCTTCGGTAACGTGTCCAAAGTCGACTGATAACACTCTGACTTGTATTCAGAGCTAAAGCCACAGTACGTTGCCGGGAACCAGCTTCTATCATTCCCACGGCTCTGAGCATTTCTTCCCTGCTTAAATGACGTCGCCGCTCCATAATAACGTTGGTTTTAATCAGTAGTAGGGAAACAGTATCACTAATAATGTCTTCAATGCGTTGTATGTTTTTATAGGGAAAATATTGACAGCTGATTTTCATCTTTTACTCGAATTTGATTAACAGTTCCTGTTTCAAATTATGAAATGCACCAAAAAGGATCCATATAAATTTATAAAATCATAAATTTATTACAAAGCCACATCTCAATCTCAAGAAATCCGCATAAAAATGCTTGATCCCTAGACACTTTTGATGTGTGTATTTAAAATAAAAGACATAAATTACAAACTAGATAAAGCATAAAAAAAATCATCCTCTATGTCGTCGGCTGGTAACGTACCCACGAAACTGGTAGCATTGCCACGTTTTATGGCAATGCTTAGCCTTTAGCCAAAGAAATAGCCAGCCCTTGGGTCACGTGAAGGGTCAAAAGTCTTTTAGATGTTTTTTTTTTTTTCATCTAAACCTAAAAAAACTGTAAATTTGCAACTTTGGCATCTCTAAAATAAACTCATTTACACTAAAATCAATTTAGATACATACTATAAGTACGATACTCCTTGGCAAAACCTGTGTCAGATTATCTGGCTTCTGACTACCCGTAACGACTGCCAAAGATGTACAAATAACAGCCGGGATGCGGGACAAGCCTTCCGAGTTGGAAGCCATCACCTAAACTGCGGCCCCCTGACAAAGACTTCAAAAAACCTATGGCTAAAATCGTAAATTTTCCCGAAGTTTTTTCGAAGTTGAAAATAAAACCAAAAATGTTTACTTTTATTTACTTATAACAATATAGAGCTCTAGACCATTTTTAATATTGTCTATTTCTGTATATTTAACATAACAAAACAAGGAGATGTAACACCATAGGACAAAATAATGATCGTGCTAAATAGCACCAATAAGTGTCAGCGTTTCACCCGGACGCTTTTAGGGAAAATCCCTCCTGGACGCTCTCCAAACTAGGACAAAACCGGGGAAACCCCGATGGATGGCAGCCCTACTTCCGAGGCACGGAAGAATCTCGATATGTAAAGATGGTCACCCATCCACAGAGCGACCTCAGCAACCGTTGCTTGACCATGAAGATCCACCAGTAGTCGACGTGGTTAAATTATGACTGCCGCATAATTTAACCACGAGCTCCTCTTGATTTAATAGGGGGTTGCGGGGATGTTTTAGCGAGAACGCAAGGGCAACTTAATGAACAGGGTGGTTTTTTACCCGACTGCAAATGAAGGGTTATGTTTTTCGCGCGTATCTTTTATGTATGTATGTATGTATGTATGTATGTTTGTAATATTCTTTATTACCTCATATCTCCAGAACCGCAGAACGGATTCACATAATTGAGGTATCGTTGGATTCATCTTAGCAGCCCAAGTGTTCTTAGATAGGTGACATTTGAAAAATCAAACATGGCGGCTGTGCGAAGCCATTATACATAGTGAAAAAAAAATGTTTTGTTTCGAATACCACAATATGGGTATCATATTAAAGGGCTTATCGCAAGAATTTCAAAAAGGTATATCATATTATTTTATCATTAGTGTAATACTAGCAAAAATAATACAAAGAGAAAGTTTAAAAATATGGACTTAGAGCTCTTTCACTTTCTCAATCCGGTGGGGTGCCAATGTGACAACCCCGGGAAAATCAAAAAATTGTTAATTAATATTTTAACTGTAGAGATGAAAAAAAAATGTTAAAAATCTAAAAAACCCGCTCAACTGAAATGCAAGAAACAAGCACATTTTTATTTTAAAAAGTGACAAGCAGGCGGACCCGTCAAATTAAAAAAAAAATACGTTCAATTGGGCCCCGCCTGCTTGTCACTTTTTAAAATAAATATGTGCTTATTTCTTGCATTTCAGTGGAGCAGTCGGGTTTTTTAGATTTTTAAATAATTTTTAATCAGTGGAACAGTCTGCCACTCTTTTCTTCCACTAAGGGCGGAAGGGGTCATTAGATGATTTCCACCACGGCAAAAAGTACTTGATGATTCCTTGGATTTTTTGTTACTGATGAGCCCACTCCTGACCTCGATCTCGCCTGATGGTAAGCGATAGATGAGGTCTAAGATGGGACGAGCGAGCCCAGAAGATGCCTATAAACTAGTGCTTTAAAGACTGAAAGGTCATAAGTGGCAGGGAACGCAAGCTGGCAGAGTATTCCACAGCTTGGCTGTGCGTACAATAAATGTGGAGGAGAAGGGCTTGGTACGACAAGACGATATTTATTTATTTATTTATTCAAAAAGGTTCTGGGTATAAAATATTTTAACAATAGGTAACAAATAGTTTCAGGCTTACACAGTTGCCAATTAAAGGTTAACCAGCATTCTTAGTAGAAATGATAACTAACTTAAGCAAATATTCTAATACAATTACAAAAACAAATGAACAAAAGACAAATTATAAAATTAAATAAATCAAGAAAAAAAAATCAAATGGAAATTAAAAATTAAGATGAATGAGATCAAGCATAAGCTAACAGCTAACACTTATAGTTCAACAATATATATACTAATCTTAACAAATTTGGGATTTTGGGTCTCGGGATTCTAGTAATTGGGTTTTAAAGATAGTTATGGAATCATGATGTATATGAGTACTTCTTCAGGGACAAAATTTTTGATTTCTATGGGTATATTTCTGTAACCAACTAACAAAATGGCATGTAATTTTTCTTGTATTTTTAGCTATATCCGTTACTGGAACAAATTATATTTTTTAAATGATTGTTGTTTAGGTACAAAATAAAAATATTTGAAGCTTGTTCTTCTGATTCATATAACACGTCCGTTTACCATTTTCCGGAACAAAATGATCGATGTCGCATTATCCCTTTCATACTTCAATATAAATTATAATTACATCGAAAGGAAATGAACTGTTCTCTTAAAAAAAAGTATATTAGTTATAACTACGTTAGTATGTTTATAAATAAATAAATAAGAAGTGTCTGGCGTATAATACTGATTAATGTGGCGTAAGCTGCGCTTGACCGTACTTGGTCGGGTAGTAATAATGAGAGTCTGGCTTCCCGCGCGGGGGGAAGCCAGTCGTGCAACGGACGAGCTAGAAGGCGGACGTGTGGCTGGCTGGCCTAGATCCCGATGTTACTAAGGTAAATATCTGATTCATCTGTGTTTGGTTCAGGTGGCATTCTGATTACAATGCCTACTTTATAAAATTTCTTTTATAGTTTTAAAACTTCAATCTGTGTTTCGTGTGATGCTTTTGGGTTACAGATTCGTGTAGATAAATGACAAGAATGAAGTCTGTATGTTTGATGAGTTATGCATGATTGTAGGCAAAATCCTGATTCATCTGTGCCTGATTCGTATGGTCAAAACCTCATATGAATCATAAAAAAAAGTTAGTTTTTCTTTATTGCGTTTTCCAATTTTTTACTAGTCTTATTTTATATTTACTTAGCTATAACCTTTTGAATAATTCAAAAATCACAGGAGTGTAAACTTTTTTAAATATGACATTTTTGATATGTCTTAGTTAAATAAAATAAAATAAATTGAATTGAATTTAATCTTATTGTAAATGTCATGATGACATAGTGGTTAAGAGGTGCCTGAGGTGGCGGGTTCGAAACTGGGCAAGTACCAATGTGATTTTTTCAATTCATATGTACTTTCTAAGTTTATCTTAGACATCACTGACATTGGTGAAGGAAAAACATCGTGAGAAAACCTGGACTTAAACGTAATTAATATAAGTCTGAAATTGCCAATCCGCCTTGAGCAAGCGTGGTGATCAATGCTCGTGCCTTCTCTGTACGAGTAGTGGCCTTTGCCCTGCAGTGGGACAATAATAGGCGGGTATTATTATTATTTATATTTAACAATCATTAAAACCTATTTATTCATAAGTCAGTCTCTATCTAATTTCTGTTATTTTAATATTACAGTTAACAACAATGCCACTTAGTGAGGATCAAAAGAAGGAGAAAAAGAGACTCGAAGAACGGAAAAGGATGGCAAAAATGTTTTAAAAGAATTATTCTTGGATTCACCAGAATTTTTCCGTGATATGACTGATAATTATTTTCATTATTGTTGTTGTTAAAATATGATTATTTTTTTAATCTACAGAGCTCATATACATAAAGTTTTTCATTTTTATTTCGGTTTCTGATTCATCTGTAACAAATTCTGATTCATCTGGGCACAAAATATTTGAACGTCGATACCTTGAAAACTACTTTTTAAAAACGAGTCCTTCATTCAAATATACATTATTTGGTATACCTATTTTCATATGAACATGTGTTACAGAGCTGAAAGTGAAATTTCGAAGAACTACCCATATCCGCTGGAACAGATTTTATAAATGAATTCATTTCTTTTTTTTGGTAATAGGCTCGCGTTTAACCACCATCTCACCTGATGGTAAGTGATGATGTGGTCGAAGATGGAGCACGCTTACCTAAAAGTAATCTATTCACTCTTGACTTAAAGACCCCTAGGTTATAGCTATCGGGAAACACAGACTCCGGCAGGGAATTCCACTCCTTAGCTGTACGCACAATGAAGGTATTCCCAAAACGTTAAGTACGTATAAGTGGGATGTCCACCATGTAACGATGGCGCATCGCCGTTTTGTAGTCTGATGATGGAACGGGCTTGGTGGAATTACATTGTGTAATTCCATCGCACACTCCCCGAAATGTAACCGATAGAAAACCGATAGACTAGCAACTCGTCGTCGATGTTCAAGGCTCTGGAGCTTTGATTCGACCAGTGCATCGTTGCCAATGAGTCTTTTGGCCCGTTTCTCAATAGACTCAAGCGCATCCAGCTGGTACTTGGCAGATCCATCCCAAAGATGAGAGCAGTACTCCATACACGACCGAACCTGGACTTGATAGAAATTGAGCAGCTGTTCGAGTGTGAAGTAACTTCTCACCTTTGCTAGGATTCCCAACTTTTTTGATGCTAATTAAGCCTTAGCCTCGATATACGGGCCAAAATTGAGGGTAGAAGTTAGTGTTATCACCAGAAGCTCGATACGATCGGTTATTGGCACGGTTACATCTCGGAAAGTAGGAGCCGGTTTGAATTGACTCCTTTTTGCGGAGAAGAGACACGCCTGGGTCTTAGCTGCATTAAACTTGACCAAGTTGGCATCGCCCCATTCGGAGACAGCCTTCAAGGACAAGTTCAAGCACCCAACCATGTCCTCACGGAGAGACTGGATCTGTGACCCACCAGCACGCGCGCTGGACACGTATCTCTCAGCAACTGTGCTGTCGTCTGCATACCCGAAGGTACCGGGCATAAGCAGATCATTAATGTGCAGCAATGCTGAGAGAACCGACCTCTGTGGTACACCGGCATTAATTGCGAATTGGCCAGATGAGCAGCCATCAATGACCACTCGTATGGACCGATCTCTCAGGAAGTCTTCAATCCAAATGCAAAGTTGGGTGGGTAAACCGAAAGAGGGAAGCTTAGCAATAAGGCTATCGTGCCAGACCCTGTTGAAGGCCTTAGAGATGTCAAGGAAAACAGCAAGTGCTTCTCCGTGCTTCTCGATAGCCTCACTTCAGATATGAATAGTATGCTATTCATATCTGGAGTGAGGCCATACGCTAGAAGATCCCCAGTAGACCGGTTTTTGCGGAAGCCGTATTGTCGGTCACTGAGGATGTCGTTGGCTTCTAGGTATGCTAGGAGCATACTATTAAATAGCTTAGTAGTTAACTATATACTCTTACAGAGTATGGACGTGACTGAAATAGGTCTACAGTTGGCCGGGTCAGCACGACTCCCCTTTTGGGCACAGGCTGCACGTTTGCCAACTTCCATGCTTTCGGAACCTTTCCAGTCTCAAGCGAAAGGCAAAACAGGCGTGTCAAGATTGGAGACAGTTCAGGTGCACAAGTTCTAAGTACAATAGCTGGTATCCCGTCAGGGCCACTAGCTTTGTTCACGTCAAGATTACGCAGCACTCTGCGGACGTCCTTCTGATGGATGCGAATGTCCTACATACACGTCCCGCATCCAATAGGAGCATCAGGAGGGTGAGCGCCACTACTATCCAGACGTGAAGACTCCGCAAAAAGGGCGGCAAACAAGTTTGCTTTTTCCTCAGAGGAGTGGGCTAGAGACCCGTCAGGTTTAAGCAGTGGTGGTAGTGAGGGGTGACATTAGTTCGATTCGACCGACTTCGCCAGGGACCAAAAAGCTTTGCTAACCAGCAGGGTATGAAGCAAGTTTGTTCCCAATTCGGCTAACGTGGTCAAACCGAGCCCTCCGCAAAACCTTCTTGCAGGACTTGGCAGCCCTGTTGAAAGCTCTCTTCTTCTGAATCACGTCATTTGCTTTGCAATTTCGAGCATCGACCCATGCTAGGTACGCCGCGTGTTTAAGCGCTTCAGCGCGGTCACATTCGGCGCCAAACCAAGGTCGAGCTTTGCCGGACATTGTTAGGTCAGAAAACGGAATGTAGTACTCTATCCCCTGTCGCAAAACATCCGCCACGGAGTCTGCGCACGACGATGAGTCATTTGAAGAGAAGCAAGTAGGCTGCCAAGGATAACATGCAAAAAAAGATCGCGTGCCATCCCAATCCGCTGACTTGTATCGCCACACCCGCCGAGTGCCTTTAAGGCTGGTATCGGGCGGGGAGTAGACGGATACAGACTTCACCAGACAGTGGTTGGAACTACCTAACGGTGAAGATATCGTTATCGAGTAGCGGTCTGGATCTGTAGTCAGCAGAAGGTCCAAGCAATTGGCTGTGTACGACTCAACATCTGGCCTCTCATCATCTCATCGGACTCCACCCTCGTTGCTCTCTGGACAAGCTTAGTGAGATTTAATGCAAGTGCAAGATTGTGCATTTTTCGCCCAGCATGATCCGTGCACTAGTATGGGAAGAGCCATTCCTGGTGATGGGCATTAAAGTCCCCCAGTAACACGAACTGAGCTGAAGGGTACCGCTGCTGGGCCACATCTGCCGCCTCACTGATGTACTGTGTGAGCCTGGTTGTCTCCTGATCTCCACTGTGCGAGCAGTAGACACAGGCATAAATAATTTTATCCATGCCTGTATCCACCAGAGCCCAAAGTGTAGAGAACCTGGAGTCCTCAAGGTTTCGGAGACGCCGATAGCAGATGTCGTTGCGGGCGTACATGCATACACCCGCACGTGGTTTGAAGTTGTGCTCCAAGGTAAACCCTGGGTATAAAAGATACGACACGTCTGACGGACTTCTGATCTGCGTCTCCGAAAGGAACAAAAGAGCAGGATTTTCAGTCTCGAGGTGGTGGTGGACTGTGACGAGATTTGAATGCAGACCTCGGATATTACTGAGGTGCACTTTGAGAGAGAGGAAGTGCAGCCGCTGTCGAACTTTGCTCTTTTTATTTACCTTCATAATGTTTGAGAGTGAAGCGGGAAAGGAGAGGGAAGTGAAGTGAGGCTTCACGATATTAACCCTTAGACACACACTAGACGGATGGTATCGATTAGGGGACTAGTCTGGAGACTGCAAGGACGCCCGAGCCCCCCCGGGAATGTCCGTCGGGCCCTCTCATCTGGTCGCCAACCAGCATGATGGTGCATTCCGGGAGTTTTCGACAGTTAGTGGGGCAGCCTTTCATGTGTGGCTGGCACACTACTTGGGCCCCCAACTACCTACGGTCGGCCAGCGGCGAACCGTGCCTCGGGTCCCGCTACCCTCCGCGACTAGTCTCCCGATACGTCCGCACTAGTACAAGCCAGATTGGTCTTTCAGCAGTGAAGCAACTACTTCGACCCAACTCCTTGATAGGCTACACAGGGCATCGTACCGGAACACAGCTAGGCTGTTTGGCGTTACGTCTTTGCCCTGTGGGTGGTGTGGGTGGTGGGTGGGTGGTGGGTGTGGGTGGTTTAAACCTACCACCAGCTTGGTGTCACCTGATTAGCACCACCCAGGGGATACGTGTAGGGATTCGCAAAGGGGTACTCTCCTACGGACGCGGGTGACTCGGCCCCCAAAACACATCTGCTGACTGAGCTTATTAAGAAGTGAGTTTACTCCTATATTTGTGTTAGATTTTTTTGTATGAAATAGATGAGTTATGGAATATCTGGGAATTTTGTAGGGAACTTTTAGTCCTATTTGTTCTATTAATGTAGTGCTGTCTAATTTACGATTAACCAGTTTGAAGAAGAAATCATGAGAGAGATCATGTATCAGTCGTCGGTCGCGCAGAGTATTCATTTGATAACATTGAGTACGTTGCTTATATGGAAATCGAGCTGCCCTGCACTAACTAAAAGGCCGTTAAGCCACAAAAGGTCATTTTTCACTTTTTAATGTATAGTTAAACTAGTTTCGATTCTCTATCTTTTGGTCTAAGAATCAGTTTTTTACGATTAATACTTTTCGAGATATAGCAATTTTGCTGAGCAGTTAAACAAAATATATTTTTTTTAATTTCTGTTCGATCGTATTACGCTAAGTTAGTTGCCTCAATACAGAGCTACAAAACAGTTGTGTCATTGCATTTAAAAATATCACAAAACACAATCAACCCAACGCCGTCATCATATGGTCGCAAATCGAACCGGATAATTAGTACTCGGCACACCTGTGGGTCGTTAGTGAATCGGTACCTAAGCGAGGCGAGAACAAAAGGCCACATTCCTTAGATAAGAAGACAACTTGTTTACGCAAAATTGTGCAGTTTTTTAAGAACTTATATTTTTATAAAAGTGTGGTTGACTATTCATATTCGAGTCAGTGATATTACGTACAAACAATATAGAACTTTAAAATGGCTACGATAACTTTGGAACAACAGAAACATTTGAATAGACTAGAAGATTTGGCAAAATTAATACAAAAAACGCAAGTGAACTTAAAGAAATGTTCTAAAGAGAGACTTACAGATGGTTATATACGGGCTAGATTGAAATGTATTGAAGAGTATTGGTGTGATTTTCGGCGAGCGCACGAGATGTTGGCACAATGTACTCCAAGAGACAAGCGTGGTGAATTCCCATACTTTCTTAACGAAGATTTTTTCGCCGTTGAAGACCTGTACCTATCTTTGCAAGCAGACTTGACCGACATGTTGAGCAAAACGCAGCAAACCTTAATGGAAACATCAAACTCGTCGTTACTTGGCCATCAAGGGCAAAGCTCGATTGTAAAACTACCGCTGATTCAATTACCAAATTTTTCAGGAAAATACGAAGAGTGGCCTACATACCAGGACATGTTCATATCACTTAGCACAATAATACTTCAATCAGTGACGTTCAAAAGCTACATTACCTGAAGTCTAGTGTTACCGGTGAAGCAGAAATAATATTACGTCACATTCAAGTTACGGCCAGTAATTAGGCTAATTACAAATAAGCATGGCAATTATTAAAATACAGATTCGGGAATAAACGTGTTATTGTGTTCTCTGTTTTGCAAAGACTTTTTTATCAAAAGAAAATCACAACGCAAACAGCTAGCAGTGTGAAAACTTTATTAGATACTACAACAGAGTGCATAAATAACCTAAAAAACTTGAAAATTAACAACGACTCCTGGGATCCTATAATTATATTTCTGGTGATTCAGAAGTTGGACCAGGAATCACATAAAGAGTGGGAAACTTATGCTTATAAGGAAAAGTCAGAAGAAGTGCCGTCTTGGGAAAAGTTGAAAGGATTTTTAGAATCTAAATTTAGAACCCGAGAAATGATACAACCCGTATCAAACAAAGATCGTACAATCAAGGAGCGATCCTGCCATGCCGTAAGTGCTGTTAAGGTTAAAAACTGTGTACTTTGTAGTGAAATGCATACATAAGAAGTAATTATTGGATAATTCACCTAAAATCAGCAGTAAGAAAATGCATAAGAAGTTGCAAAGTTTGCATTGTCAATAAAGGCAAGGTAAACAATCAGTTAATGGGTGAATTAAATTTTTTTTAATTCACCCATTTAAAATTAAAATAAAATTAAAAATAAAATAAACGCATATAAACGCATATAAACGCATATATACCAGAATTGCCAGCTGTAAGGGTGAGTCCACAGCGGGCCTTTCTAAACAGTGGAGTTGACTATGCAGGTCCAGTATTTATCAGAACATCAAGGGAGCGAGGCCATCACACTACGAGCGGGTACATCTGTTTATTTGTGTGTATGGTTACACGTGCCATACACTTGGAAGCTGTAACAGATTTAACTTCTCAAGCATTCCTGGCTGCATTTCGGAGATTCGTCGCACGTCGAGGTCGATGTCTTCATCTGTTCAGCGACAACAGCACCAATTTCGTTGGTGCTGCAAAAGAGCTCAAGGACCTTTTCAAAGCAGGTGAAAACAGCATTTCTAAGGAAATATCCGAACATTTAGCAATTGTGGAACTACGTGGCATTTTATCCCGCCGCGAATGCCAAACTGTGGGGGCCTCTGGGAAGCTGGAGTGCAAGCTGCAAAAAGACATCTAGCAAGAGTTAGCAAGGACTCAAGACTTAGCTATGAAGAGATGACGACATTGCTAACACAAATAGAAGCTTCTCTCAACTCCCGCCCATTGTGCCAGCTTGATAACACTATTGAGACGATGTCACCACTCACACCTGGCTACTTTTTAATAGGTGAGCCCTTACTCAGTGTTCCTAATTACAATTATGAAAACTCGAAAATTAGCCTATTAACTAGATGGCAGTTAGTACAGCGAATGACACAAGATTTCTGGCGAAGGTGGCATTCAGATTACTTGAACACTGTGCAACAACGGACCAAGTGGCAATCAGCTATCCAATCACCTACCGTGGGAGACATTGTGGTCATCAAGGAAGACGGACTGCCTCCTACAAAATGGCTCCTGGGGAAAATTAAAACACTACATCCTGGAAAAGACAATTTAGTGAGAGTGGTTACAGTGCAGTGTAAAGGAGAAAATGAATTGAAAAGACCTTTATCTAAATTAATATTCCTACCTAAAGACGCTTAATTAATCAAAACAATTTTTTAACCGACTTCTAAAAAAGGAGGAGGTTCTCAATTCGGATGTTTGTATTTTTTTTTTTATGTTTGTCCACGCATAACTCCGTGGCTTGCCAACCGATTTGAAAAATTCTTATCTTGTTAGTAAGGGTATATTTCCCAAATGGTCCCATGAAAATTTTATCGAAATCGGACAAGCCGTTTCTGAAAAATCAACAAAAGTCTAAAAAAAATATTTACGTTGATGATCTTTTCGTTTACTCTGCATTGCGTTTTTTGTTCACGCATAACTCCGTCATTTACGAACCGATTTGGAAAATTCACTAACCCACAAAAAAGCATGAAAATAAAAACTTTTTTGCAAAAAATAAAACCGACTTCCATATCAAAACACCGCAAAGCCAAAAATAATTTTAATTTCGGTAGTCGGTGTTATTGGTTGATATGGAAGTCGGTTTTATTTTTTGCAAAAAAGTTTTTTTGTATACTTACTTATCTTTAAATATATTCCACATGTATGCTACTTACCTCAATGATTCTAAGTCGGCATGATATTACATACTATTGTTAATTATCTACCTTAAAACTAAATATTTAGGTCTAAATAAAACTACTTATCAAAATTACTTAATTACTACTAAGATTATTATGTACACAAACTTACCATTCGATGATTCAAGTCGCTAAACTAGATAATAATAAATAATGATGTACTTACCTTCTCACCTGCATGCTATTACTTAAAACTATGTATATCTACTTATAACTAATGCTGTTGTGAAACAAATTCGTTCCTACTTACCTTAATGAGTAACACATAATCATTGATACTTTACTATTAGAATGTGTAGTAAACAGATGTTTAATTCTGTAGGTACCTAGGTACTTATTTAATGTTTGTAAACTCATTATCCATTTTCTACATACAGTCCACTTAAAGAAGTTGTTATGTTTACTTTGTTAAATTGTTAGGTTTTGAAACACTGCGTTAGTTGTTAAGCCCAAGTAGTTATGTTTGTAAAAGGACATAGTGTCCTTTTGGTGGGCGGTATGTTCGATCGTATTACGCTAAGTTAGTTGCCTAAATACAGAGCTACAAAACAGTCGTGTCATTTCATTTAAAAATATCACAAAAACACCTACGAAGCACAATCAACCCAACGCCGTCATCAATTTCCTTTGTTAAAAAGTGACTAAACCACAATACTTGTATATACAATACTATAATATAATACAATACTAAAAGATACTTTTATTTACTTTAAAAAAACCTCACATATATTGTGCATAGAAATAATTGTCCACAAAAATAATTTACCATCGTCCTAGCTAGCGTAGTTTTGTAGAAAAATAATTTCCCACTTATTTTTACGTTTACTCGAAAAATACCTTTTGGGGTTAGCGGCTTTTTAGTTAGTGTAGGGCAGCGAGGAGATATATCACCGAAGATATACGCTAAATGTTTCGTGAAGGCCCTTTGGATATATTCTATCCTTTGTGAGTGAACTGCGTAGTGTGGATTCCACACCACGCTGGCAAATTCTAGGTGGCTCCGAACTAAGGCATTATATAGCACAATTTTTGTTCTTACCAGCTTGAAACCGTTAGTGCTCCTCTTTAGAAATCCTAGTAGTCGTGCTGATTTCGTAACGATGTTATCAATATGACTTCTGAAGTTTATTTTACTGTCCATGATAACTTCAAGATCACGAACCTCATTTACAGTTTCTAACAGCACTCCTTTTATATTATATGATACAGTATTGGATTGTTTTTTTTTGCTAGTAAATCGTATATGACTACACTTTTGTACAAGTTTAAGTTTTGTTAAGTTTCATGTGATTCCGGTTACACCATTGGTCAATTCTATCTAAATCCTCTTGTATTAGAGTAGCATCTTCATTTGAAATAATGGTTTTATAAGTTTTAAGGTCGTCAGTAAACATAAGATATTTACAGTGATGGATTTGGTGAGTAATGTCATTAATAAAGAGTAAAAATAGAATTGACAGGCCTGTTGGTCTATTGGTCAGTGGCCCTGACTGCTATGCGCAAGGTCGTGGGTTCGATTCCCACCCAGGACAAATGTTTGTGTGATAAGCACGATAATTTGTTCTTTGTCTGGGTGTAATTCATCTATAATATGTATGTATTTAGAAATATATATGTATGTTTATCAGTTGTCTAGTACTCATAGCACAAGCTCTGCTTAGTTTGGGACTAGATGGCGTTGTGTGAAAGTTGTGGAATATTATATTATTATTCCATTTTTTATTTAATCAATACGAAGTTTCATATACGAATTATTATGTTCGATGGTTAGTTTCTACCAGCAAGCCAAATTTTCGGTATAATAAAATAAGAACCAACAAGTAACAGGTTTAGAACTTGCAAAGGCTATAATAATATTCGTATATGAAAACTAGCCAAGTCAGACCTTAGGCTACAATATATTCTCCTAAGTTATAAGAATAAATGATATTTTATGTTGTTATAAATAAATTTCAGGACTGACCATTAAACTTGGCACCCATTTAGATTTCACTTCTTTTGTCGTTGAAGTCAACAACCAAGGCATTTATGATAATATTGAACTTGGCTCTCATTTCACATTTATGTTTTTCATGGGATATCATTACTTTTTGTACATAAATTAGTAGTAGGCACTTACTTATAACAAAATTAATACTAAATGGTTTTTTGTTAAACTACTGTATTTTCCTACGTTTACGGGGTATAATTGTGCTTTTTGTGTTATTTTCTATATTTTCTTGTACCTTTGAAATGTTCGAATGAATTGCCCATTCAGTATGCGGAATCTTTTTACGCGTTTTGCCTCCATGGTGTAGTGACCCTCTAAGCGGCGGTGGCGCTAGTGGTTGTAGAATACGGTTAGTTACGCGTAATAAATACGAAAATTTACTATATTCTTATTTATAAGTACAAAAAAGGAAATATTTGGATTAAAAGAATTAAGGGTGGTATTTAACTCGTCATATATTCACGTAAAGATCTTAAAATCCACATATAGAGATTTACAGGCACTAATTATAAGTTAAGTGAAAATTATAATAAAATGATAAAAAATTACCAGTTTCTGATTTTTTCCTTTGTATTCACATAATTACCTATCTTCATGCCTTTGAACTGTCTAGGTCATCTGGAACTGGGTTATAGTTTTGATCTATAGGTCAGTCATAAAAATGACGATTTTTGGACGTTAATATCTAAATAACCGTTTGAGATATGTTTATAAAATTTGGAACACATATGTATTTCGCCAGTTTCAATATTTGAGCCAAATTTGACAAGTTTAGGTGAAACAGTTTTTGAGTTATGAGGGGCTCAAAAGTGGCTCCAAATGGTTCGTGTAACATTACACACGGTGAGCTGCACGCCAGTTCTTGGCTTGACACGCTCCCGCGTGTCTAGATGTAAGATTCGAATAATTATGTACCTATTGTGAATAGAATGTTATTACTTTTCTAACGACTAGATGTCACATTTGCAAGTCATTCGGAATACAGCCGTGCTTCCGAATATCCGTGTTTTCTTGTGCCTCCCGGACATTACACTTACCAGGTGCGGTCACCAGTCCATCTCCAAGCCAGTTTTTCATAAATCTGTACACGTATGGCTTCTCAATGAACGTGTTCGTTATCGCCCTCACGTCATCCGGGTCTTGAGTCACTGGACAACACACAATAAAAAGGATAAAAAATGTTTATATGTTTATGTCAACCTATGCACTTAACAATGTTAGGAAAAACCTTTTGAGCAAAGAAAAGAGTTTGAGTTTTCGGGGCAAAATAATCAAATGGCTTCTCTCAAAATCGGAAGAATGTTAAATTTCTACGACCTTCAGTTCCTCATGCGTTCCGGGGATGTGGTATTTCGTAAGAACACTCCCGCGACCCATGTAAATATTTGCTTGGGCTAAGTTGTTCCCTTCTTCCAGTTTTCGTTGACAATGAATAAATAAAAAAGTAATGATTTTGAGTGGATTAATTAAAATGGATAAATCTATATCTTCTGCGAAACAGTCATGCTAGCAAGGGCTGAACGCGTGAGGGACAGACAACTCTCTTCCTCACGCCCAACGCCGCCGCGCGATATGCCCCGGGTGTCGAAGATCACAAGCCGATCTCCGGGCACCGTAGGCGCCGCCGGCTTGCGGACGGCGAGCAAGGTTAACTTAGGTCCAGTAAGGACCACGCCCGAGTCGACGGCGCGTCGTGTTCCACGCGCGCCTCAAGGAGGTGTCAGCATCATTTTATTTAATGACTGCGTGAGTCCTATATAATCAGTCCTATCCTTTTATATTATTATATAAATGATCTTGTGCTGTTTTGGAACGAAGTTCCTTATCGCGCGTTACGAAAGGGGGCTAGCCGGAAAAAATTCATACGAAAAGTTGTAACGACAAGATATTCGTCATTGCAAAGGTTACTTCGGGTTATACCGTACTGCAGAAGAATTTTGAGTTGGAAGAAACAATCGCACGGTAAGAAGAGATTCGAAAAGTATCTAACTAAAGAACTTATATAATTTCAATTTTCAATCACAATTATTACTATTCTTATCTTAAATGTATTTCTATTTCTGTGTTAATTAATGTAATTGGTGTTGTACCGTTTTAATTAACTATAAATAAATGATCATGAGCAATAATGAACACAAATTTTAATGTAATATGTATTTTTATATTTGCACGCCGAATTACAGGCAGAATATTATACACTTTACCAACCTTCTGTACCTTATTTACGCAAATAAATTAATTTGAATTTGACGGTGCTCGATAGGGCATTGCCTGCCGGGGTTGTTCTAACGAGATACCGCGGCCCCGGACCACAAGGACAACTCAAGGAACAGGGTGGGTTTTAGTAGAAGTCTAACACTTCCTTCCGCTTCACCCAGAGTTTGAGAAGTCATTTGATGATTTTCCCACCGGAAAAAAGCTTAATCTCTGAACCCGCTGACCGCTGAACTATTGGGGATCAGGTTTTACACAAAAAAGTCCTCCTACACGAACAGCTAGTAATAAATAAAGTATTTATGAAAAAAAAAATACTAAACATCTAGCGGTCAAGAATACTCTACTCACCGAGAATTGCAATGGGTCCCATCCATACCACAAAAGGCAACCCTGATTTTTCACATATTTCTCCCATCCTATCGATTAGATAAAACAGGTCTGTGGAGGGAAAAAATCAAAGTTACATGATTTATTAAAATATTTAGATGAGATTTCCAGTAGCATAATTAACAACAATAATTTAGGTAGTTCTCAAAAACTAAAACACAATAGAAGTTTGACAGTGTAAAAATTCTTTAAAGTGGATTCAGAATTTCGGTGGAGAGTTTGGAAGGCAGTCTCATAAAAAAAGATAATACAAAACCAATAACACCTACTAACAAAATTAAAGTTATTTTTGGCTTTGTAGTGTTTTGATATGGAAGTCGGTTTTATTTTTTGCTAAAAAGTTTTATGCAGTATAAAACTTGAATCTACGTCAGCTGCAGCTCCCCACAGTAATATACCATAAGACATGATACTGTGGAAATAAGCAAAATAAACTAACCGAGCTGTCGCTACATCAGTTAATTGCCTAATTTTTCTTACTGCACATGCAGCTGAGCTTAATCTACTAGAAAGAGTCCTAATGTGATCACCCCACTGTAGCTTTGAATCGATAGTTTTACCCAAAAAGGCTGAACTAGGCAATGCCTGTATTTCGCTTGTCAATGCCATTTCCCAAGAAATTTAATAACTATAATTGCCGACAAGTGTTTTCGATAGGTTGGAGTGAAAATATAACACCACATTTAAAAAAAGATTATGAGGCTGCGTGCAGTATGTGTGGAGTTTCAGTGATGTATGTGGATGGTGGTGTATTTATGAGTAGCGGCATGCGTGTAGGTGGTGATGTGTATGGGTGGTGGAGTGTGTGTGAGTGGGCAAGGGTAACTTGAGGTTTGCGTGTGCGAATGTGTGAGTACATGAGCGTGGTTTTATCAAAATTAAATAATTGAATACAATGTAAAATAATATCATTACCTATTTATTTGCCGGTTTCAACCTCTAGAGCCCCAGCGGCACAAAAACGTGCCAGTAAACAAGTATTAGTTGAGCCCCACTGGCACAAAATTTGTGTGCCAGCGGGGCTCAACTAATAGTTGACGTAAATAATGGCGGTCCTTGAGAGGTTAAAAACAGTTGTAGCTCAATAGTTGCAATTGCTTTTAAAACGCTGAACGAAAACATTGTGAGGAAACCGGCATGTCCTGGGACTGATATCTGATGACATCCACCTACCTGCACTGGACCTTTTTTCGGTTTATTGTATTATTTTATAATGTCTTTTTTTACAGATACTCACGCCTCCCATCTCCTATGACCTGTTGGAGGTTGCCGATGAAAGGCAGCAGCGGGAAGCAGGGCAGGCCGCGGAACTTGCTGCGCATGCGCCGCTCCAGCACGTACAAGAGCGCACACACGCACGCCAACAGCACGCACACTACGTACTCCCACAGCGGCATCTGTGTTTTGATACTTTTTTAGGGTTCCGTAGTCGCCAAGGAATCCTTATAGTTTCGCCATGGCCGTCTGTCCGTCCATCTGTCCGCGACTAAGCTCAGAAACTTTGGCATGTGAAGATCTTAACGACATACAGAAATTTCATTATTTAAAATCGTCACTTGGTGGTTCTGCCTCACATGTAATTAGTGCGTTAGAATTCACTGCTCCAAACTACCTACATGCTTGGGATTTACTAGAAAATAGGTTTCATAACAATCGTTTGTTAGTACAAAATCATGTAAAGGCGTTATTTACTGTTCAGTCACTTCAAAGCGAATCGTATGATCAAATTAGGAAACTAATAGATTCAACATTACGTAATTTGCGAGCACTTAAATCATTAAACGAACCAACCGATGCTTGGGACACGTTAATCGTATATCTTATTGTTTCTAAACTCGATCCGTCCACGGAATGCGAGTGGGAAACACATAAAGGTTCCCTTGTGTCTAAACATGAGTCAAATAACATTAAATTAGATAATCTATTAGAATTTTTAAGAAACCGTGCGGATATGTTGGAAATGATAAAGTCAAATAATAATAACGGTATTTCTTTGTCTAAGCACAATAAAAAAGACTCCGTTATGTCGAATTACAATCAATCAGCTGATACGGAAGTACATTCCGAGCGCAATGTACTCACGTGCAGTGACGCTGTACAACCGGTTTTGTTGTCGACGGCACTCATAGATGTTCCTGATTCAAGGAATAATGATTATCACACAGTTAAAGCACTTCTTGACAACGGAAGTCAAAATTGTTTCATTACAGAATCGTTATGTAATCGTTTACAATTACCTATTATACAGTCCACCATTCATATTTCGGGTGTAGGACAAAGCGTTACAAAAAGTACCCACACCTGCAAAGTAAACATTCGTTCTAAAGTTAATGGTTTTAATACAAATATCCAATGTTGGGTTCTTCCTCGTATTACATCAAAGTTACCATCGTTAGACATTCAATGTCAATTTATAGATATACCTAAACATGTTTCGCTCGCGGACCCTACGTTTAGCGTTCCGTCGGACATCGATGTACTCTTAGGAGCGGACATATTTTGGGATCTATTAAATAATGATAAAATAAAGCTTAGTAGTGGTCCATATCTGTACGATTCCGAAATAGGGTGGATCATCTCTGGCCGTCTTTGTAATAATCATTCGTTCAAACCTAAAGGAGTTCAATGTAACTTCGTTCAAATTGATACTCAATTGCAAAAATTCTGGGAGTTAGAAGAACTGTCTGACTTACCTAATGCTATGTCAAAAGATGAACGCTATTGTGAAAAAATATATACAGAGACTACAAAACGTGTTGAACACGGTAGATTTTCTGTTCGCATTCCTTTAAAGGAGTCACCCGAGTCGTTAGGTGATTCATACAACATGGCTAAAAATCGTTTATTATCTCTCGAAAGAAAGTTAGATCGTTTTCCTAACTATAAAAAACTTTATAGTGAATTTATTCGCGAATATGAGGCACTAGGTCACATGACCCTAGTCGCATCAAAGAATATTCCTGATATATTAAGTAAACCGCATTACATCTTATCTCATCACGGTGTTTACCGGGAGGATAGTGTCACTATAAAATTACGCGTTGTGTTCGACGCAAGCGCGAGTACGTCGAACAACACATCGTTAAATAATGTGCAGCATATAGGGCCGCCATTACAATATGATATTTTATTCATTTTACATGGCATAATTTTCTTGCTGATTCATGCGATATTAAAATACCTCGTTACACAATTAGTGAAAATTAATTAATTAATTAATAACTTCATTTATTTACCGACGCGTCTCAAAATGCCTACGGAGCGTGCGCGTACGTTAGATCGTGTATTAATAATTGTAATAATAGCATACCCGTTTCAGTGCGTTTATTGTGTGCTAAAAGTAAATTGGCGCCGATAAAGGCAGTTAGCATTCTTAGGCTTGAGCTATGCGGAGCTGTAGTAGGTGCAAACTTATATAATAAAATAAAGAAGTCCTTACGTTTAAATTTCGATAGTTTATTTCTGGACTGACTCCACTATCGTGCAAGGGTGGTTGCGTACGTCACCGCATCTACTCAAAACTTTTGTAAAAAATCGTGTCTTACAAATAAATGAATTAACATGTGATACAATTTGGCGACATGTCAAGGGCACCGAGAACCCTGCGGACATTATAACGCGAGGTGCTACGCTAGACACTTTAAAGTACGATAATAATAATACTTGGTGGTGTGGCCCTACGTTTCTAAGAGAATCTAGTCTCATGTGGCCAAAGACTAATAATAAACAATTGTCATCCGTTGATTTACCAGAAACTAAATCTGACTCTTTAAATTTACACTCCATTCAATTAACTTCATTGTTTGATTTTGAACGTTTTTCATCATTTATTCATTTGCAAAGAGTTTGTGCATATCTATTGCGATTTATAGATAATGTACGGGCGGCGACACGCGATGGCATGTTTGTGCGTAAAACCGGTTCGTTATCTGTAGAAGAGCTACAGCGATCGCTCGATACGTTGACGCGTTTTGTTCAACAAGAATCGTTTAGTGAGCAATATCAAAAATTAAGAAATAATATACCGTTAAATGCTAATAATAATAACAAAAATAAGTTATTCTATAATAAAATATCGGGTTTAAATATATTTTTAGATAAGTCTAATATAATTCGTATAGGTGGTAGGCTATCTAACGCGGTTGAATTTAATTATGCCAAAAAACATCCTGTATTATTAAGTGATAAACATCGTTTCTCAAGGTTGCTGTGTGAATATGAACACAAAAGACTACTTCATGCTGGACCTCATTTTTTGGTATATTCTATGCGTGAAAGGTGGTGGATCTTAGGAGCTCGCAACTTAGCCAGAGAGGTAGTACATAATTGTGACATATGCAAACGCATGAAAGGGAAGGTATTGACCCCTCTGATGGGCAACTTACCTTCTGAAAGGTTAGAGCCTAGTTTTCCTTTCATGCAATGTGGTGTAGACTATGCGGGACCATTGTCCATATTGGACCGCAAAGGCAGAGGTGCTAAGCTTATTAAAGCATATATTTGTTTATTTGTATGTTTTACGACCAGAGCCATACACTTAGAATTGGTAGGCAGTTTAAGTACACAGGATTATATTTTAGCATTAAAACGCTTCATTGCACGTCGTGGAAAGCCATATCAAATATTTTCAGACAACGGAAAGAATTTCGTTGGAGCTTAAAAAGAGTTATCAGTTATTTTTAATAATACTAATGGTATTTTAGATTTTCTTAATAATAATCAAATTCGTTTAACGTTTATACCCCCTTATAGTCCTCATTTTGGTGGGTTGTGGGAAGCGGGAGTCAAGTCCTGCAAGTATCATTTACGGCGGGTACTGGGCAATGCCAAACTAACACGTGAGGAGTTTGAAACGGTATTAACGCAAATTGAAGCCGTTCTCAACTCACGCCCTTTGTCCCCTCTGTCCTCAGACCCGAACGATTTCCTTCCACTTACTGCAGCACATTTTCTGATCGGTCGACCGCTGACTGCGCCCATCTGCGAAAACCTGACGACGATCGCGCCGGCGAGACTGGGACGCTACGACCGTGTGGAGCAACTTAGACAACATTTTTGGCAACGATGGTCGAAAGAGTATGTTTCAGAACTCCAACAACGAACAAAGTGGAAGGAAAATAGTGAGGACATCACACCAAACAGCCTAGTTCTTATCAAAGAAGAGAACGTTCACCCACTCAAATGGAAACTGGGTCGAATAACGCAAGTATTCCCTGGACCTGACGGAATATCCCGTGTAGCTGAAATCCGTACAGCGCACGGCACCATACGGCGATCGTTCTCAAAGATCTGCCCGTTACAGTCAGAATAATCAAGAAGCTACAGCGACGAGTACTTCGTGTTGGAAGACAACACCCTGGTACTTCCAAAGGCTAGAGGGCGTTGTGGTATATTGAACATACCGGCCGTATGTTCAATATACCACAACGCCCTCTAGCGGTGAAAGGAGCAAGTATTCATCGGCATGAACATAGTAAATGATCTTCCTCTGCTTCCCGTGGGTAGCAGCACCGTCGCAGCCTTCACAGCTATACTGGCTCCACGGAAATTTCGTTAGCGTCGCATGTGTTTCTCAAAAAAACCCATTGTAATTTTATAATATACGTTTGTATTTAAAAGAAACAATAAAACGACTTCATTGAAGACATCCTTCCCCTCATCACATAGGGACATAGGGAACGGTCTAACAATAGATAATAGATAGATAAAATATACTTTATTGTACACCAAAAATTTAAACACACTTACATAACCTTATTCCTATAACTTTGGTTACAATGGCGTTCTTATGGTCTTATCGCTGAGAGCGATATCTTCCAGACAACCTTTGGAAGGACTTTAAAAGCTTTAATTGAATTGGGGAGGGCTAAATTAGTGTACTACAAATACTGATAACGAAAAAAAAAACTAATTGTAATATATAAGTATATATATATATAAATACAATACATAATTATATATAATATATAAATGTAATGCGTTCTTTAACATCGTGTGGAGAAAAACAAAGAAATAATCATAAATTTGAAAGAAAATGATTGGCAACCGAGCTTTTAAAAGCAGCGAGTGACTGTGCTTGTCTTACTGACACCGGAAATGCATTCCACAACCGAATAGCCTGCACCGTAAAAGAATTGTCGTAAAATTTAGTGGAATGTGTAGGCATCAAAAGTCTCAAATTCTCCGATGATCTCAAATCTCTACCATGTGTGTCATGAAGGAACTTAAATCGTTCTTTGAGATAAAAGGGAGTCGTTGGATTGAAAAGAATACTGTAGAGTAATGATAAAATATGTGTATTCCGGCGAAGGCGGATAGACAGCCACTTGAGTTTAATGCGAAACTCAGAAACATGATCATACTTGCGCAAACCAAATATGAATCTGATAAGTACAAAAAATCGAAAAAAAATTTTGAGTCGCTCAAGCTTATCTAACTGCACTTCAGTGAGATCTGGATAACTTGCATCAGCATAGTCGAAGATAGGGAGAAGAAGAGATTGGGCATGCGCAGTTTTAGTGGCAGTCGGCAGGAAATTGCGCAATCTGTGTAAAGACCCCGCAGAGACAAACAGTTTGCGGCTCACTTCCTGCAACTGGGGACCCCAAGACAAATCCTCCAATATAAATACCAAGGTCACTTACTGAGTCACAGTAAGCTATAACAGCTCCATCAAAAACGATTCGGGGAAGGGTCGTCCAGTCAATTTTGGAACGTAGCCTAGGGCTGCCAACAATAATGACTTGAGTCTTCGCAGGATTAACCCTCAAACCATGATCCAAACTCCAGTCAGAAATACGCGCTAAGTCTTTATTCACTATCTTCACCGCCTCAGACAATTCCTCAACGGGAGCTTGTGAATAAATTGGCAGATCATCAGCATAAAGGTGGTAGGATGAGAGAAGTTCATTAGAAATTGAATTTATAAATATGGCGAAAAGAAGAGGAGAGAGAACGCCCCCCTGCGGTACGCCAGCAGTAATATTGCACCATGAAGACAATGAACCTTCAATGCAAATACGTTGTCGGCGGCCACACAGGTAACTACGAAACCAATCAATAGCTGTTGGAGATATGTTAAGAGAGCACAGTATCCCGAGCAAGACATCAAAATCAACAGTGTTAAAAGCATTACTGAAATCAAGTAAGGAAAGGACCGTCAGTTTCCCACAGTCCATTCCTGATCTTATATCATCAGTAATGTTAACAAGAGCTGTGGTAGTGCTATGCCCTGAACGAAACCCGGATTGGTAAAAATTAAGGAGTCTGTTTCTACAGAGGAAAGCACTAAGCTGACTATGGATAAGGTGTTCTAGGACTTTGGATAGGAACGGTAAAATGGAGATACGCCGGAATTCAGAAAAACAAACAGGTTACATTTTTTTTTGAAGAGGGGTTACTTGAGCTTCTTTCCATAGAGATGGAAAGAAACCAGAGGATAAGGAATAATTTAGGATATGACAAATGACATGAAGGATTTCGTCAAGTATAGGGAGTATCATCTTGCGACTAACACAGTCACTACCAACAGCATTTGATGTGATTGATAAAATACTCTTCTTAACATCACAACTAGCAAATTGATTAAAAACAATAGGAGAATAATCGGGAGTGGGAAGAGACGAAAGATTATCTAGAGTTTTGGCTTTAACAGCTCCATTGAAACTACAAGAGGTGGAAAAATGATGATTGAGTGATTCAAGATCTATATCTTTAGGGATAGACTCTTGACGTGACTTCCCAATTCCCATTGATCTGAGAAATTTCCAGATTTTAGCTGGTTCACCGTTTTCAACAGACTCATGAATGCGGCTGCGTTGGGCATCCCTACAAACCAAGTTGCTGCGATTTCGAATAGCAACGTATTTCTCACGATTTAAGGAGCTAGGTCTGCACTTGTATCTAGATTTTGCTGCTGCCTTTTTTTCCAAATTCCTTTAACGTCATCTGATAGCCACGGAGCAGGCAGATGCTTGATCTTAACCAACCTAACAGGCGCATGGACATCATACAGCTTGATCAGATTGGAATTAAAGAGGTTAATTTTGTCATCAATCGACTCCGCATGAACAAGCTCAGACCAGTCAATATTGCTAGCATCTTCCCAAAGACCTTCCAAATTCATTACACCAAAACTGCGCAGAAGAATACTTTTAGGTTTAGGCTTAGGTGGGAGAATTTTGTAGGAAAGGAAAATTAAGTCATGGTAGGAGAAAGCGTCGGCTGAACATTGCCCATGCTTAGCGACGTGTTGTGTGGAAGAAACAAAAATAAGGTCAAGAAGTGAAGGAGTACAGTTAGGAAAATGGTGAGTTGCGCTTCTTGGAAGGAGTGACAAGTTGCAGGATTGGGAAATAGATTGGAGTGAAGAAGAGCGCAAATCATTTTTAAGAAGGCATGTGTTAAAGTCTCCCATAATGATGGTATGCCTGTAAGATGGCATAAGGTTGACTATAAGACTTTCAAAGGAGGAAAAGTAATCGATACGCAGAGAGGGAATAGACTTTATTCTAATCGCTTTCGGACTAGTTCATTAAAAAATATTTAGATCAAGTTCTTATTTGTATAAAAAGCGTGTTGTTTCTTTTTGTTCTCGTTTAAAAATGGATATAGGACAATACCATAAAGTTATTGAATCTTACAAAAAGGTCAATTTATTTGTATGTTTTTCACCAAAGTCCGCACGTAAAAGACAATTAAAAATGACCTGCATTTCTACCCCGACGCAGTTGAGTCTTTCTTCAATGGCAATTATACAGCCTAATACGGCCAAAACCATGGAAACCCCTAGCGATGTGGCTGACACTTTTTTTGACACAGCTGGCTCGATCTGTAGTACCGAGGGTATATTACACGCAAATACGGCGGTAAAAATCTTGATAATTTCAGTACGTGCATCATAAATCCATACATGACGCATCAAGCAATGAAAACTCATCCACCTCCAGTACGAAACTGAAAGCAGCAGGTAATTAGGAAAATAGCGTGGGAAAAACTGTCTTAAACCAACTCAAACTAGTACTAAACAAAGAGTTATGATTTTTGCCGATCAAGCTGGATATGAGGTCCGAAATCGTCCGAAGTCGTTCTCGTGGGACGCGCACGTGAGCGGACGTGTGAGCAATATAGCGTTGTGTAGAAACGTTCTGTTATCGTTCCCGTAAGATACCGTCGCGTCGCGATGTTAAATGTGCAAAGAACACCACCTAAATATTCATCGGATCCGAACTTAACGTCGACAAGAGATAAAGAGTGGGTAACTGCGAGGCAAAGCAAGAATAAAAGGGAGGATAATGAGTCGGATAGCGACACTTCCCGAATGTCGCAGGAAAATAGACTATTTAAATCATGCTGTCCAACAAGCGCACTAAATGAAACGTTAAACGCATTCCGCGAAGAAATGAAGGCCATGCATACCTTGTTGACTACCATGAAACAGAAACAGGATTAGAAATACGCTACTATTCAGTCCGGCACGGAGATTAAAAAGGAGGTATTTGAAATAAAAACTAAAAACTACGACACAGAAATTATTATGAAAAATATAGAAATTAAACAAAAAGAATTAGATCAGGCACACTTAAAACTGATTGATTCTAACCGTAAAAATGAATATAGAATAAAGGACTTAATTCATAAGGGTATATTTCTGGAAAAATATAAGAATTCACTGGAGGATCGTATAGGATGGCTGGAGCAGGAGTTGAAATTAAACGTTGAGTTAATTAACGTACGAAAACGAAGGTGAAGGTGAAAACATCAAAGACGTAGTAGAGAAGATAGCTTAGGAACTGAAACTGGGGGTAGACGGCATAGAAAAAGTATGGAGAGTTAGAGGCGAAGGCATATGTATATCAGTTATAGTGAAAATATGTAACAAAGAAACGCGCTCCCAATGGCTAAAATCCAGGAAACAACCGCTCACAAATCACTCAATCTACAATAACAATAATGATACCCGCATTTACATAAATGAAAATCTTACATGTCAAATGCGCTAACTCTTTTGGACAGCAAAACAGAAGCTCAGGGAGGAATTCAAGTTTATATGGATACAAAATGGAAAAATTTTAATTAAAACGAGTGAGGTTGAGAAGAAAGTATACAATATCTGCTGTGAAAGCGACATTAATAAATACATACGTGTTAATAACGCGAACGGAGAGTAAATAGATACACAAAACTAACTATAGAATATAATAAATAAAAAACTAATTACTTGAATACAAACATGAATACTGAAGACCTACAGGATATTGAATACTCAAAATATGAATGTACAAAGCAATGGATAAATCATGTAACACAAAATAAAAATAAATTAAATATCACATCAAATAACACATGAATATTTGTTCGCTAAGAAAGCATTTTAATGATATTCACGGCTTCTTTGGATGATATCAAACTAAATTGGAAGGGTTTCAACTCAAAATAAAATACTCTAAAAATTGATACTATTGCTATTGATGATAAAGTTTCTTAAATTGAAATCATAACAAACGTGTCACCTCAATACGTAGGTCAATAACTTTCCACGTTACTTGCAAATATCACGATAAATCTCTTCCGTAATTCTGTGCGCCTAGTACTGTTGTAGCCTACCGCAAGGCGGTGTTCTTTTGTCGGCGCGAACTGACGAAATAAAAGACGCCGCCGCGCCGCCGACCGCCGCCGGCCGCCGCGCCGCCAAAGCGATTACGCGCGCGCGCAATAAACCATACCTACCTACTTTTAGAGCAGATCGAATACGGAGTCCCACAGGGAAGTATTCTCGGCCCTACGTTGTTCATAATTTATGTCAACGAACTATGTAGGATGAGGCTTGATAATTGTGATATCTTTACCTACGCTGACGACACAGCCTTATTAATTCATGCGAAGAGCTGGTTGGAGGCCAAGCCTTTGGCTGAAAATAACCTGAGAGAAGTAATGTTATGGTTATCCTCGAACCTGCTTACTCTAAATGTAAATAAATCAAAAATTTTACGCTTCTATCTCCCCAATTCTCCTACACCACCAACTGAAACCACAACAATAACGGTTCATGGTTGTAACAACCAAATTATGACTTGTTCGTGCCCACTTTTAGCAAACGTTTCCAGTATAAGATATTTAGGTGTTATGATTGATGAAAGATTGGACTGGAGCACTCAAGTTATAAACCTTACTGGGCGAGTTAGAAGATTACTTTATATTTTTTAAAATCTTCGTCATTCTGCCGATGTATCAGTAATGCACACAGTATATATGCCAAGTATATATGCCTTCACTATGCCAATCAATTCTTAGTTATTGTATACCTGCATGGGGTGGTACTTATAAAACTCTGTTTTTGCAATTGGAAAGAGCCCAGAGATGCCTCCTTAAAGTTATATACTCCAAACCACGTTACTACTCGACTACAGACCTATATCGGGAAAGCCAGATTTTAACTGTTAGACAATTGTTTATCCTGGGTACCATAATTCGGCGACATTCACAACTTCCCTTTAATGAAAAGATCTTACAAAAAAGACGCGGAGCACTTGTTTGTTGTTCTGTCCAATGTAGGACCAAATTCGCACTACGTCAATATACTGCACTAAGTTCTAGAATTTATAACAAAATTAATAAAATACTATCACTATCCAAACTAATAAAAAATATAACTTGAAAATTAAACTAACTAATTGGCTTAAGTCCTTAAATTACGAAGAGACAGAAAAGCTCATGTTAATCTATACTTATAATAAATCTGTAGAGAGGTCAATTCTGTACATGAAATATATTTCCAAAATAACTATCAGGGGGTGATTAAGTATCGATACTCATGCCAAAAATGCAATCAGTTAAATTTTTGTCTGTCTGTCTGTCTGTCTGTATAACCGTTATAGAAACAAAAACTACTCGACGGATTTTAACGAAACTTAGTACAATTATTTTTCATACTCCTGAGCGGGTTATAGTATACTTTTCATCACGCTACAATCAATAGGAGCAGAGCAGTGAAGGGAAATGTTGGGAAAACGGGAGAAGTTACTCCATTTTTTAAGCTTCCGTCGCGTGTGCAACCTTAATGGTTAAAGCTACACAAATCATTTCATGACGGAAATGTTCTCCTTAAAATTGTATAAAAAATATCCCACGACAGCATATGTCTAACTTTTATGGTTGACTCACAATAACACGTGTAACTCCCGATAGCTTAGCAGTTCGAAGCTTTCTGATTATAATATTTGTCTACTCTTACGTTTATAACACTCTCAGTCACCCCTAATTGAAAAAGTTAACATTATTAACTATTCCATAAAAAAATTGGCCAAGTGCGAGTCAGACTCGCCCATGAAGGGTTCCGTAGTAACTATAATATAATATGCAAATTTATTTTACGAAAAAAAAAACCTTACAAATTTCTTAAAACTAGCTTATTTACATTTTTTACAACTGCGCCAAATAAATTTGTTTTGAAAAAAAAACCTTACAAATTTCTTAAAACTGGCTTTTTTACATTTTTTTACAACTGCGCCGAATAAATTTGTTTTTCATAGTGTTTGTATGAATTACAAAGTTATATTTGCGGTTTTAGAAAATATGCTGTATCTCAAAAACTGCTGAACTGATTTCGTTCAAACTAATTTTGGTTGAAAGTTTATATTAAGATCTACAGACATATATTTTTTTTAGATTTTTCACTCCATTATTATAGAAGTTAGAGGTTGTGTCCGCCACACACACATTTTACCACTTTGGAAGCTTATATCTTTTAAACGATTGACTTTATGAAAAAGTGGTTTTAGAAACCCCGATGTCGTTTTTAAAGAACTGTCTATACATACCACACATGCATCGATTTCATGAAAAAAAATATTTTCAGGTTTAGTTCCATGTATGGGGAGCCCCCCTTTATTTTAAATATTTTTAATTTTTTTCTCAAAATCGGAAAGCGGTTCACAGAATACATCTACCTATCAAGTTTCACATGTATAGTCCTAATAGTTTCGGAATAAAATTGCTGTGACAGACGGACGGACGGACAGACAGACAGACAGACAGACGGACAGACATGTCGAAACTATAAAGATTCCGTTGTTTGCCATTCGGCTACGAAACCGTAAAAAGAATCATATAAATCGGTATAGAAACACCAAAGTTATACATGAAATACGCTTATAATAATAAGCCATCGCGCGTGAATACTGAATCATGCTATAAGGATGATTTTTGAGAATCGGTTGCCCCGCTCGACGCGTCTCGCGGTCGAAGCGTTCTCTAGGTACTTAAGCCTCATGTGAACGTGATCTAAACAATATTACCAATACATTAACTTACGCTGACGGAGTCGCGGGCACAGCTATATTGTATCATTACGCTAAGGCCAATAGGAGCGGAGCGCCAATGAAGAATGCTTCAAAATCGGGGTTAAATTTAACGTTAGCCCAAAGTAACTATTCCACGCGGACGAGGTCGCGGGCAAAAGCTAGTTGATAAATAAAATAGACAGTGAATAGAATATAATATAATAGTTTTAGAAATAGTTAAGTAAGCATAAATAAGTTTAATTAGGGGATTTCAATGTTGCAAATGTTTGGGTCATAATTATTGTAATGACATTAGAGTGGAGAGCCACCGAATCCCGAAATACGAGTTCGTCTCAGTTTGGGAATCAGTGTGCTATGTTTGGTTGCTACACTGTACAATGATTTAACCATATACTGTTTGCCATATAATTTTGTTACATATTTACTTGTTGTACTTTTTGATGAAAAAAAAAATTATTATTAATTATTATTAACTTTACGGTGATGTAAAAATTAATGCGTAATTATTGATTTACAGTTTACTCGTTAATATCAAGCCAGAAATTGCACGTAAACACTGATATAATAAAACTTACGTAAGAAATCGAAACAAACTACTACGTACGTATTACCGAGTAAACAGTAAAATCTTAAAGCTTTGCTTAATTTAGTAAACTGACTTACATTTTTAAAGATAGGGTTCGATGTGGTGACCTTGGTATTATATGCACAAGGCCGCTCGCTTGTTAATGGATACCTGAACATTGCGTAGCGTTGCGTTATTGTCCTGAAAGCGGCCTCAATCCGCACTTTCTAATAATAATATAATTGATGATTAAACGAACTTACCTGTACGTGAAGTTCAATCACAATTACTCGAAGAGCTTCGTTCGAAGATATTAGCATAAACACACATGTAGTTTCACTCACAGACTCGCCATTTTGCACTGAATTTAGGAGAAAAATAAATTATTAAATACAATGTAAGGTATATTAAAAAACTTTTATTCGTAGCTACCGCCATTAGCGCCTAGCCAGCTCATTTAGTTTGGAGGTTTGCTGAGCTGTTTTTTATTTCACGACAGGGGTTCAGGGTAACTGGGAGGGAGGGTTGCTAATATCTTCGAACGAAGCTCTTCGAGTAATTGTGATTGAACTTCACGTACAGGTAAGTTCGTTTAATCATCAATTACTCTCAAGCTTCGTTCTCGATATTAGCATAAACACACATGTAGACGTTTAGAGATTATAGTCGTGAAATAGAATCAATTATATAGATGTATATTGTATGTTTGCTTTGGGAGTTTGAATGAAGAAAGCAAATAAATATTTAATATGTTTCATAGCTGAACAATCACATAAATGAATAGCTGTTCAATGATATAATTATCCATTTAATACACTTGTAACAAAATCACCTTCGGTAGACATATCGTTTGTTATTATTCTATTGTAAAATTTAGAAAATACTGTAAAAGTTGAATTCCACCCGGCAGATTTTCGTATGACATCCAGACTAACGCCTAAGCTGTAAGCTTTAGAGGTGGTTGATAAAGTCTGCATTCTATGGGTTGTTACTAGGACTAGAAGGGTCACTAACTTTTTACAAATTTTTTCAAGGTTTAAATTTTCGTAGGGATATAATTCCGTCAAATAATTTAACACTTGATCAGTGTTCCACGTAAAATTATATTTAGGAAGTGTGGGCCGCAACCGAAAGATTCCCTTGAAGAATCTTTGTATATATTCATTGTTTGCAATGTCGTGTCCTAGTTGTTACTAGGACAGCGGATCGGGAGCTATTTAAGGTACCATAACGAGCTCCAGAATTAAACAATTGCGTTAAAAAACAGAGAATATTTGATGTAGCATTGTAAGGTTCTATGTTGTTTTCATGACAGAACTTCCACCACTTCTTAAGGCATGTATCATACTATTTGACAGTGTTATCTGACAGGGATCCTAGCATGATGGGTATGGACGACTGTGGAATTCCTCTTCGGAGAAATGATGTCCGGACAACCTCCCGACAACCAGCGTAATTTGTCGGTGAATTGCACGTTCGCTACAACGAGAAATTATTAAATCACCCTCCGATTTTAAAACTAGCGGTTTTGAGGTGAGGAGTCTTTTAAAAAGGGGGTACCAAGGCTGTGTTGGCCATTTTGGTACGACGACAATGCCAGTGGCTCTGTCGATGATAACACTACGCAAGGTCTTTAAAATCACTGAGATTGGTGGAAACGCGTAAAAGTAATAATTAGTCCATGATATAGTGAACGCGTTAATTACATAAGCATCAGGGTCCCTCTGCCAAGAAACATACCTATCACATTTATGATTTATTCTGCTCGCGAATAGGTCAATACAAGGGACACCAAAGTGTCGTGTTATATTTTTATAAGCAATCTGAGAAATTTCCCACTCTATGTCAGGGTGTAATCTTCTTGATTCAGCGTCCGCAACTATGTTATCAGAAGAACGTATGTAATCGGCATGAACCATAATTTTACGCTTTTCGCACCATTTCCACAATTGTTTGGTGATATCAGTCAAATGAGGAAATTGTACGCCACCCATTCTATTTATATACGATATTGCCGTTGTATTGTCAATACGTAACAAAATCTGGCAATCTTTAAAGTCTTGTGCAAAAGCCTTAAGCCCTAGAAAAGCTGCAAGTATTTCCAAATAATTAATATGTCGAGTTTGCTCATGTTGAGTCCAAGGCCCACTGGCAGTCTCGTCACCACAGGCGGCGCCCCACCCCGTTGTTGAGGCATCACTAAATATCTCTAAGGAATATGTGTATCAACCTTTATTTTGCATACTGATTCATTTACAGCATTAAGCCACCAGTCAAAGACGGGGATAATTCGGTTGGTAAATTCATAAACTTATCGTAGTTTTCATCATCTTTGAGGTTTAGGTATTTACACCTCTCAAAGTCTTTGTTATACAGCCAGCCGTAGTCCACAGCTTGACATGCGGATGTTAAAAGACCGATGAAGCGAGCAAAATCTCTTATTTTACACCGTTTGAGCTTCCTTGTAACCTAACTTCAAATCTTTTTGAATCTATAATATTTCCTAAAAATTTGCAACAATTTGTCGGCTTAACAGAACTTTTTTCTGTGTTGATGATGAACCCTAACGATTTTAATAATTGTTTTGTGTCATTCATATTTTGCAAACAACCAGTATATGATTGACCAACCAGAAATAAATCAACTAAATAAAACGTTGATAGATATCCCAAAGACCTTAATAATTTTGCGACTGGTTTGAGAATTTTTGTAAAAATATAAGGAGCAGTGTTTAAACCGAACGGTAACACGTTAAACTCGTACAGATTGCCATTGATTTTAAAACGTAGTTAAATATTTTTTAGAGGTTGGATGTATGCTTATTAAAAAATAGGCATCTTTTAAATTGATTTTTGACATAAAACAGTCGTTTGACACAAGTTTCAAAGCTGTTCTTAAATCTTCAAGTTTGAAATGTTGGGTTGGTATAAATTTATTTAATTGTTTTAGATTTAAAATGCAACGTTGTTTGCCGTTCGGCTTAGGAACAAGAAATATACTGGATATATATTGACCCGCGCATGGTTGACATATGGACACTGCCTCAGTACTAATAAGGTCTTGTATTGATACTTTAAAGGCCTCGTGTTCGGATTGTGAATAAATAGGCTCTGATGGAACAGTTGTCTGAACAACTGGGCCAGGAAAAATGATTTTATAACCAGTAATCCAAGAGAGTATCGTGGGGTTATTAGTTAATAAACACCACTGTTTATAGAAACCCGAAAGACGGCCCGCGGGGCTTATTGTTTCTAACGTCGGTGACCTGCTTGCGGCTGACGTGACGATGTCTTGAAAGCGTTGTTGTGCGTCGTCCTCATCTGCTGCCTCTGAGTCGGAGCTGATGGCGCCCCCCGCGCATATCTCGCTCCCCCCGGCGGCGGCGGTGGGTACTGACGGCGACCCGCCGGGTGGGCTCGGTAGTTTAAAGGTCTGTTGACTGCTTTAACGAGCTGTAGACTTCATTGTCAAGGATGACCTCAGATCAGCTCCAGATTTAATAATCGTTTTCGCTGATTTTAAAGTGTCCGATAGGCTACTGCCAAAAAACATTTCATTTATTTTAGTTTTGTCTAGCTGATCTTTTATTTCCTTCTTGACAGTTGAAAGAATGAATGCACGTCGGGAGATCGAGTCCGTGTATTGCATATCACCAAGGATTCGAGCTGTATCCATCAACAGCTTGAGAAGCTCAGGGTTTTTGTGACCTGATGAGAGCAGCGTGGTGATGGCCTTGCTGATGGAGGACAAGGCACAAGATGTGAATCCCTGTTTACTTTCTATACCCTTATCTCGCTTTGCTTGAGTTTCTATGAGAGATGCTCGAATCTCCGGATTAAGGGTAGGCGCTTTTCTAAACTTGCAGTTCACAGGTACTAAATATCTATCTTTTAGCTCCTTGCGGTTCTCTTTAGGGAGGCCGGAGGTAGCAATGTGGTTGAGTCTAATCGCCAAATCCTTTTGAATTTCAGTTCCAAATTCTTTAGTCGAGGTGTGATCCTCACCTAATATTACCATTAAGTCTGGATCTAATTCGGGAACGTCCTGTTGAAGAGCAGGACGCTCAAGTTCACTCGCCTTCTCTAGAGGTATGGCGGTTGACTCCACGGCAGGCGCCGCGAGTACTTGCGCAGCGGGCAGCGCGGTGGTCACGGAGCTCAGCGGCAGCACGTTCACGTGGCCCGAGGTGTTGTCGGTGGTGGGGGACTGTGCAACGGAGTCGGACTGGACCAGGACCGGAACCTCCTCGTCACTACATTCTGCTGGGGCTTGTTGCCAGTACGAACATCCAGGTTGTGGATCCGTGCCGCCGCGATATGTGGTACATCATCAATAGGGATTGGTTCGCATTCTGCTCGCAAAATGAGTATTTTGCTTAAATAAACCTATTTACGGGTGGAAAGTGAGACTCTTTGTGAGAAACACGCAATCCCAATAGGCGATATTATATTTATTCCAATAGGTTTAAAATACGGGTGGGAAGTGAGACTCCTTGTGAGAAACACGCAATCCCAATAGGCGATAATATATTTATTCCAATAGGTATAAAATACGGGTGGGAAGTGAGACTCCTTGTGAGAAACACGCAACCCCAATAGGCGATATTATATTTATTCCAATAGGTATAAAATACGGGTGGGAAGTGAGACTCCTTGTGAGAAACACGCAATCCCAATAGGCGATATTATATTTATTCCAATAGGTATAAAATACGGGTGGGAAGTGAGACTCCTTGTGAGAAACACGCAACCCCAATAGGCGATATTATATTTTTATTCCAATAGGTTTAAAATATAGGTACATGCTATGGAAAAACCCCACAGGTGGATCCGAGCAGCAAGTACTTAATATTGGAAGTGGAAGGCCCCCAAAGGACAATCCGATTTTCCGATTTAATAATAGTTATGAATCCGTTATTAATTCCCAACGCAAAACACCACTTTTATCTATCGGTATTTTAAGGAACCGAGCCCTCTACTTCACCAAGTTGCTACGCTAAAAGTAACATATTAGAATGTAAACACGAAATAAGTAGGTCAATGACTCACCCTGCAGGTTATAAGGCTTAGTAAAATCACCATCTGATGACGATGTACTTGCATAGCGATTACGTCGCGTCGCCTACGTTTTATTTCACGTTCTAACTTCTTTAGTCTTTTACACAAATAACCATAATTATCACGATTATCACTTTGTCTTTTCGGCATTATAATGTTAAAACGCACTCGATTTATTGTAAAAACAAAGGAATACTTAGATGCGAAACAGCGAAGCACTGATACGTGAATGGAGCTGGCTAGGCGCTAATGGCGGTAGCTACGAATAAAAGTTTTTTAATATACCTTACATTGTATTTAATAATTTATTTTTCTCCTAAATTCAGTGCAAAATGGCGAGTCTGTGAGTGAAACTACATGTGTGTTTATGCTAATATCGAGAACGAAGCTTGAGAGTAATGGACCTAATTCCATCATATCACACTGCACTGCATACACTATACTAAATTACCATTTTCTGCTCCGACACTCACCCCTAAGACGACCAACTGACCCGACATTTTGCAAACACAACAAAAAAAAATCAATTAGGGGTAGCCGTACTGAACGGATACGCGTATCACAGGGATAAACACGAGTGCAATAGCTAAACGCGGAATGTCGACTGACGAGCAAACCAATAATGCTAAATAAAAAAAGCCCCTATTCCCTGCTATCCTGGTACCTAAATATTATTTCGTTGTAGGGTAGCTGTCCCAGTTACTGTCCATCCACTACTATTAAAAAATATTGTTCAAGAATTCAATATTATTTTACATAATAACAGTAATTTCAACTAAACTCCGTTAAACTGTTAAGTAAATCTAATACACCAGAGCAAACTAATTACGCAATTCAAATTCAAAATTGAAAAATCATTCATTTTTTGGGTGGGAAAATTATCAATGACTCTACTGACTCTGCTGTCCTCCTGGGTGGGGACCCAGGGCGGGAGCAGAGTCAGTAGAGTACGGAAGGAAGTGTTAGACTCTTACTGACTAAAAACCACCCTGTTTCTTTAGTTGCCCTTGCATTCCGGGGCTGCGGTATCTCGTTAGAAGTTGAATTTACCAGGAGTAATTGAAACTATATGGACAGCAATTGGTTCACGTACCCGAAGATTCTAACCCATTAGGTTTACACACATTATGCATTGTGTGTGTAATAACGTAATCAGGGTTCTGTGAGCAAAGGATTTTCAATTCGGCATTAACAATTCCTGTTACTCATGCGGTCCTAGTACTTTTTATTAATTTCTTTCTTGCGTCATTTTTTATTGACTTAATTTTGAATTAAATAAAGACAAAACCAATGCTCAACAAACCAATAAAACCCATGTACCACTCACCGACGGAACGTGAACTTCTGATAATTCTTTCGGTTAGTCCTACAGACAAAAATCATGCGTGCGTGCTATTATTTTGTAATAAAAAAACTATTAACTTGTTGTTAATAATTTTCGTCATAATTATTTAAAAAACATAACTTTATTTTAAAAATTACGAACGGAACCCACTGTAATTTTAATTGTACTAGGAGAAGAATAAGTTCCGAAGAGGTGTATTGAAATGATGTTTTGGGTTCAGTTGAACATTAATTGTTACTAAATCCTTTTTCTATTCTAAGTTCTGATGGCAAATAATAATGTTTATTTAAGCAATTCGTGGTACGATGCACGTAAGGATTCCATTTTTACCCGACTACGGCAAAGCCAAAGGAGGGTTATGATTTTGACAGGCTATGTATGTATGTATGTATGTATGTATGTATGTGTGTATGTTCATCTGTTCCCTCATAGCTCCAAAGCTGCTTATCGGAACTCGAAAAATGAGGTATCGTTAGAACCGTCTTAACCGTCCGCTGAACATAGGCTACGTGACGTGTCACAAAACCCATTGTGGCGCCCTCTAGGTCCCAAAAAGTGTTGTGTTAAAAAATAAAAATAAGATAAACACATCGTGTTTGATATCATTTGAAAGGGCGTCACATGCACATTTCCAAAACATTGCATAAATTTAAAGTGCCACCCTCTAGTGGACAAAAAATCATGTGTAAAAAAATAAAAATAAGATAGATACACCGTGTTTGGTATCATTTGAAAGGGCGTCACTTGTACTTATCAAAAATATTGCTTAAATTTAACGTGGCGTCCTCTAGCGGACAAAAAGTCATGTGTAAAAATAAAAATAAGATAGATACACCGTGTTTGATATCATTTGAAAGGGCTTCACTTGTACTTATCAAAAATATTGCTTAAATTTAACGTGGCGCCCTCTAGCGGTCAAAAAGTCATGTGTAAAAAATGAAGTAAATAGTATAGAAGCACAGTGATTTAACACCAAAATAGTTTAAATAATAAAAAGTAAAAAAACTAAAACCCGACTACGACAAAAAAATCGATGCTAAAAAGGATAAAACAAGATTTTCAGGATGCTGAAATAAACAAGTTTACTAGAAAAACAATAACAGAACAAAAAAATAAAAGCCGTAGTCACACGTTATATAGGATATCAACCGTAACAAAACAATTAATAACGTTCTTTCAATTTGGATACAGCTGCATAAACAAGTTCCGTCGAGTTACGGTCCATTAGGTCACCACTCCGTCTTTTTTTTTTGCTTCGTTCCCAATTCTTCAAAAGGCATCCGAGAGCTAATATTTCTCTTCGTCATCGTTTCACATGTTGATGGCTCCGCTGAAACTGATGTACCAGGGCATTCTTCATGAGCTATATTAGTTGCATTCTTGTGAAGATTTTCATTGATACAGCTCGGACAATCAATCTCAGCCTCGAGCCAGCTTCCGTATTCTCTTCGAAAATCATAAATTTTCCGGTGTGCTGATTGCCATCGTTTTATAACGGCTCTTGTAAATTTCCGGCAAAATTCTTTTAAAGTAACACAATCTTCTTCTGATAAACTATGCGTCAACCGAGAAACTACATTTTGAAATAAATGTTGATAATCGCGGATGCCTTTGGAACTTTTTAAAATAACGAACAAATCAAGGTTTGTCACAATGCTATCCATTATTGCTGTTGTACTTTCTATGCTCAAAGAGTATTTGATTTGCAATTTGAATGCACTTCTCTTTTATAGTGTACGCCATTAACAAAAATCTAACTTAAAATCTAATTACCCTCATGATCATGTTTGGTTAATGATTCGACGAAATACTAATATGATTAGGTAATAGTTACTCAAATCATACGTACATACATTAGCTTATCTGTTTCACGTATTTGATTATATTATACAGTGCACTTATTTGAATATGTAAGCCATTAACCGTTAATGAGTAATAATTAACCGGTATAATTATGAGTGTAGTTAAGTTTTACTGTCTTATTTTTTATTCTAAGAAATTGTGCAGGACGCCCGGCAATAGTTTAGATATTATATCATAGTTAGAATATTGGTTATTAGATCATAAGTTTACATGAATGTAATGGAATTTAAGCTAGATTAATCAATATAAGTAGTGTTGATTTATATAAGGAACTTTGTTATGATTGCGCTAAACTCCAAGAACAAGTCTAAAGCAGGAAAGAACCTGTCGAATCCTGCTCCCGTGACCCTCACTTTCTCCTCGTCCCTGATTGGTGGATCTTGAGTTAAGCGCATACGCAAAATATCTAGGTTAAGTTAATTGGTAGATCAAGCATTAACACATAGCGCAACCCACACGAGTTACGCCCACGTGTCCAAGTATAAGTATAGGGCATATTGACCGATTCGGCATCATTTCCGCTTCCGACGCTCGCCCGCGACGGTCGTACCGCTCCGCGCTCTCGATCGTTCCGTGCCTGAGTCATCGCTACGCTTCGTCACGCTCGCCGTGACGTCACTCGTAGTCGCCGACTACGACGCCTGGTCCGGATCCGCCTTTTTCGAGGCGGTGAAGGATATCCTGTTTCTATAACAGAGTATCGTCAAAAACAATTTGGTTTGGCCCCTTCAGGGTAAAACCACAGTTTCGTGGTCCTTGGTTGGAAACCTCACGGTGTCAACAATACCAAGGGGGTGCTGACCCGACGCACCCGCTGATCCCCTTCAGGGTGAAGCAGTAAATTGGAGTCGAGTGCTAGGTTTTGGCCTTGGGGGATCTCCTAGTCAAACCTAGTTACTGAGTTTCCTTTTCAGCTACACACCTAGTGTCGGTTGGGTGTGTCTACCCCTTCGCACTAGACCCAATAGGGCCCGGTTCGCACAATAAGACTGGCGACCGGTTACAAGCTTAGGGCTCACCATTAGGTACTCACCTCCCAGTCTCTACCCGACTGGGAGGGTTACACATCCCCGCACCCATCCATCCGGGGAGTTAGGCCAGTTAGGCTTTAAATAGGCCCCCCGCGGGAGAGAAATCTCCAAAATTTCCCCATTCAATTTTGATCCAATTGCCAATCATGGCGAACTCCAATATTTTGGAGATTCTGTTAGAAATCCTTAGGGAAAACCCTACTATTTCCGCCAAATATGGCGGAAAAATCCAGCGTGAAATCGCTAATTGTCCCCCGGCTACCGAAGCCAACGTCGCTGATTTTAGTGACGCGCTTGACAGCCCATTATCTCCCGCGCTTGCCGATCAAGGCATCCCGGTAGGTCAGTTCACGGAAGTATTTATTAACTCCGATCCCATTGTTCGTCAAACAACGAACGACTTCCAGGTAGATAGCCCTTTATTGCCCCCGCCCGCCGACAAAGTCGTGCCGATCGCCCGATTCCCGAAATCACCCATTGTTTCCGGCCCACCTGCTAATCACATTGTTCCTAAAACAATGGACGCCGCGCAGGTGTGCGCTGCACCTGAATTCCGTGAAATGGACACCACTGAACCTGTGTCCAATAACAACTCTGACAATGATTTGTCATCATGCCCCTCGTCCTCGGAAGACGACTTTCAAGTCGTCACCGGTGGCAAGAGGAAGAAAGGGAAAACCTCCCAGGCCAGCAAGGCCAAAAAGACCACCGCGTCGCCCCCGTCCCCAACTCAAACGCCCGTTCGACCCGCTAGCCCCGCCCCAACTACCTCTGTTCGAGCACAGAATAGTCGTCCCGCCAGCCCAATAGCCCAAACTTCCTCAGCCCAAAGGAAGCAACGCCCTCCGCCCCCCTTTTACATCCAGGACAAGGGTAAATGGACTGATGTGTCCAAGATGTGTGTTGATCGAAAGATCAACTACACAAACGCCCGTGCCTGCCAAAATGGCATTAAAGTCACCGTCCCTACGTCGAACGACTATAGGGAACTATATCGCGCCCTCCGTGAAAGGAATATTTCCTTTCACACTTTCTCCTTCCCCGAGGACACGCCCACTCGTGTTATTATTAAACGTGTCCCTAAAGAAATTCTAGTACAGGATATTAAAGACGACCTTGCCGATCAAGGTATACCAGTGATCGCCGTCCATCGCTTACATAAAGCGAGAGGCGGTGAATTGTACGACATGGTTCTTGTCATTTGTGAACCAACCGAAGGTCATCACCCAATATTTAAGATTAAGTCTATTTGCTCCCTATCCGGTATCTCAATAGAAAAGCCCTACAAAACCGCAACAGTGGGACAATGCCACCGTTGCCAACTGTATGGCCATGCGCAGAGCAACTGCTATGCGACTCCCAGATGCGTCAAGTGTCTGGGCGAGCATAGCACTGCGGACTGCCCACGGCCTAAAGACCGAACCCTCTGTTCGGAACCACCCAGCTGCGTTCTCTGCGGCCAGACCGGTCACCCGGCAAACTACCGCGGCTGTCCCAAAGCCCCCAAACTCGCTCCTAAATTAGCGAAGCGCGCCAACGCCCGCCAACAGAGAGAGGCACCTTCTTCTCAAATTCCCCAACGTCTCGCTCCTCAGAGACCGTCCCCGTGGAACAGGCTAAACCACGAAAAAGCCTTTCCCTCCTTGGCCCCTGCCAAACCTTTGCAGGCACTGATGGATATACCCATCGCAGCGCAGATCCTGCCTATAGCCGTGGCTACAGAGCCCACAGCCAGTCACAAACCCGCGCCTCAAACCACTGCTGCTCCTGCAGTCAAACAACCGCCCAATCCCTCACCCGTCGCGCATGGCGAGGCTTGCGCCCAGACTATACTGCGCCATTATAGGTTATTTATGACCCGCCAAGCCAGATCTCTCCGCGATGCCCTTCTGGCTGCCGAACAGCAGAATAACGGCAAAATTACGACGGCAATGTACAGCCAAATATTCAGCACACACAGTGATGTGGTGCTAGGTCTCGACCAGATGGATGCGATGGACTGATCCAATGGATTCCCAACGCACAAACCTCACTAGGCCTCGATCCCTCAAATTAGGTTTTTTCAACGCCAATGGAATTTTCAACCAACGCGCCGAAATAACTAAATTCCTCCGCGACCACCAATTAGACGTCCTCCTTATACAGGAGACCCTTTTGAAACCCCACCGCGCTGATCCCAAAATTGCGAATTACCGTCTAGTTCGCAATGACATAACACGTTGCCACGGCGGCGGTACCCTTATTTATTATAGAAAGGAGTTATACTGCATCCCTCTGACCCCATCCGTGCCTCTCTCTCACCTAGAGTACTCTGCCTGTCGACTAGGCATGACTGGTCATCCTCCGATAACCATCATCTCTGCCTACCATCCCCCACCATCGGTCGCGTCTCTTGCTTCAGACGATCCTATCGCGCTCACCAGCGATCTCACGACTCTCTTCGGCCTGAGTGACTCCGTCTTACTAGCGGGCGATCTCAACGCCAAACACCCCGCTTGGAACAGCAACACGACAAATGCCAGAGGCAGAATCGTGTATAACCTAGGCGCGACCCTAAACTACGACGTCATCGCTCCGATGACTCCCACCCACTACCCACACGACCCCAACCATAACCCCGATGTCCTCGATGTAGCGCTCCTAAAGAATGTAAACCTCCGTTTACACTCCATAGAAGCGCTTCACGAGCTCAACTCGGATCACCGTCCCGTTATCCTACACCTAGGTTCCCGCTCGGGTAACCATGATCCTACCCAACCTCCTCCGACCCAATTGATCACCGACTGGAGGAAAGTAAGTGAAAAACTGAAATCCACCACGTCGCCTCAATTGGACACCATTCCTGACCACATAGTCTCAGTCGCTGACACGACGGCGGCGATCGACTCGCTTACAAATCACGTACAATCCGTCCTGAACGATTGTTCAAGGGAAGTTCCTGTAGTGGAAGACCACCGCTGGAAACTCCCGGACGATGTACGGAATCTGATAACCGAGAAGAACGCAGCCATCCGTGCGTACAGCGCTTTTCCCTGCGCCGCAAACAAAGCTCACATGCGCAACTTACAGCGTGCTGTAAGGAAACGCATTACCGAGCAGCGTAATGCGAGCTGGGACAAGATGCTGAGCGAACTTGAGCCCACCCATCTTGCCTTCTGGCAGCTTCAGAGGAAGTTACGATCCACTGAAGAGGCCACAATGCCTCCTCTCATTCGTCCCGATAAGAGTGTCGCCTTCGATAACTCTGAAAAAGCAGAATGCCTAGCCGACAGCCTAGAGTCCCAGTGTTCTCCCAGCTCTCAACCAGTAGACCAAGCCCACCTCGATATGGTGAACGCCGAAGTCGAACGTAGAACTTCCCTTCCGCCCGTCGAAGATCCCGATAATCCACTGGCCCCCATCACTCCTGATGAGGTCCAGGATATCATTAAAAGTCTCCAACCGCGAAAAGCCCCTGGCTCCGACGGCATCACCAATAGGGTTTTCAAACTTTTCCCCGCCCAGCTTATAGTGCTAATGACTGCCATCTTCAATGGTGCATTGAGCAATAATATGTTCCCCGCAACCTGGAAACAGGCCACCGTCATAGGTATTCCCAAACCAGGCAAGCCCAAGTCTGACCCGTCTAGCTACCGTCCCATTAGCTTACTCAACGTCCTTGGTAAAATCTATGAAAGGCTTATATATAACCGGCTCAAAGATTTTGCCGAAGCAAAGAGTCTTATACCCAATGAGCAGTTTGGATTTAGAACCGAACACTCATGTATCCAACAAGTCCACCGCATCATAGAACACGTCAGCGCCGGCTTCCAACGGGGCGCAATAACGGGAGCCTTATTCTTCGACATAGCGAAAGCGTTCGACAAAGTCTGGCACAATGGCTTAATCTATAAGCTATACCAACTCGGCGTGCCTGACCGTCTCGTGCTCATCCTACGGGACTTTTTATCGAATCGCACTTTTCGTTACCGAATTGAGGGGGAGCTTTCCTCCCCCCATCCCATTCGCGCAGGAGTTCCTCAAGGCTCCGTACTATCCCCCCTCGTTTTCACGCTATTCACTAGCGATATCCCCAAGCACAAAAATACTCAGCTAGCCCTATTTGCCGACGATACGGCTATCTATTATACCGGTCTTAAACCCGATGCCATCGCTCGCACTCTCCAAACTTCCGCAAACACTCTGGCCAAGTGGTTCCGGAAATGGAGAATCGAAGTCAATCCAGACAAAAGCCAGGCAGTCCTCTTTTCTAAGCCGCGGATAAACCCACCCTCCCCCCGTCCGATTACCATGTACGGCAAGCCGATCCCCTGGGAAAAGCAAGCCAAATACTTAGGCGTGGTCCTCGATAAACACCTTTCCTTCGCTGAGCACATAAAGCAGGCACGTTCGCGCGCCGCTTTCGCTCTAGGTAGGCTCCACTTCATTCTTAGCTCCCGCAGCAAGTTATCACTCAGGTGCAAGCTGCGTATTTTCACCGCGGTCATCCGTCCCATCATGACCTACGCCTGCGTTGTTTTCGCACACGCAAAGCCCTACCTCCTCCACAAGATGCAGACCCTTCAAAACCGATTCCTCCGTAGAGTCACGGGAGCCCCCTTTTATGTTCGAAATGAGCTTCTTCACGTAGACCTCAAGATGCCCACCATCCAGCAGTTCATGAAACGTGTCTCCAAGCGTTTCTTTGATACTGCAATCCAACATAGGAATCCCCTTATCGTATCGGCCGCCCAATACGAACCCTCGCGTATCTCTAAGATTCGCCGACCAAGGCACACCCTTGTCACTCCCGATGACGCAATCACCCTGCTCCAAGAGAGCCGTAGGGAAACAAGTACAGTGGCACACAAAAACAAAAACCGACCGTCCTTCCGTCCTCGCCGCCGAGGCCCGCCGCGACGTCCCCGTAATAGTCCGCCCCGACCCTTGCCAGAGCCAGCCCGCGACGCTGAGCCAGTAGCTTTAAATTCCCTTATTAATAATAAAAATGATATGATCCAGCCTGTCCCTAGCTGCCCTCCCACTGCGACGCCCTAAGCCGAGGTCCGTACCCCACAGGGGGTGCCCTTAGCGTGTAGTCGCCTAGTTTGTAAGTTTTCTAATAAGCCCTGGCTGGAGGCTTTAATTAATTAATTAATTAAGGCAACCACAGGCAAGCCCGGTTAAGCAGCCGACAACCTCAGAGGTTGACCTGCGAGATGCCACACAAAAAAAAAAAAAAAACCGATTCGGCATTCGGATTCGGGACTCCAAGAGAGCCGTAGGGAAACAAGTACAGTGGCACACAAACACAAAAACCGGCCGTCCTTCCGACCTCAGCTCGCCGCAGAGTCCCGCCGCGACGTCCCCGTAATAGTCCGCCCCGACCCTTGCCAGAGCCAGCCCGCGACGCTGAGCCAGTAGCTTTAAATTCCCTTATTAATAATAAAAACGAAAAAACAAAACTAAAGACACCGACTACCGAAATTAAAGTTATTTTTCACTTTGCAGTGTTTTTTGGGAGTCGGTTTAATTTTTTGTTAAAAAGTTTTTATTGGGTATATTTTGGAAAAAAGTTATGGCAATACCATAGCCATGTCATAAAATTATTAAAAAACTGCGTACATTGATGTTCAGGGGAACTTCCGGATTTAGTCTATATTTCATTTTGGAGCAAAGATTAGTAAGTTACAGATAGGACATGACAGGTTTACCCCCCCCTAGCATTACAAATAGTATCGAAGCATCTAGTCACAAAATGATTTTCTGTTCTGCACTTGGCTTAATCTTTGAAGGTTTGGTTTCAAACTTTCAAATTGAAACTTAGGGAAATTCCCGAATTATTGAAAGTTTCAATAATTCGGGATTTTCCCTAAGTTTATATTGTACGTGTTCGTCGTAATATAAATAGAGCGCGCGATTTTTTGTTGTCATTTTACTTCATGCTAATACGCTGTTATCTGATACGCAATTCAGAATTTCTGGATTCTACTACATTTCTAGTTTTCAACAAAGTTATTTGGCTAAATGGGAACAAATTCCGGAGTTTTCTTCGTGGCTTTCACGTTATAAAGATGACGAGTACGCTGCGTTTTGTAAAGCTTGCAGTGCGAAACTCCAAAGTAGATTAGCATCTATAAAACAACATGCAAATACTGAAAAGCATAAATCGAACTTGAACAAATATAAAGGACAGTCAAAGGTAAGCTTAACTTGTTTTTAGTTTTTAGTAAAATTAGAATTACTGTACCTAAAGTCGAGAAGTTCGGAGGTACTTTATTTACTGTATGATCATAATGTACAGGCTGGGCCATGAATTAGTTAACATTTAAATGTAACTTACCGCGCAAACTATTGCCGCGCGGGGCGCGGGCGCGGGCGGGGGCACTAGCTCGCTTCTTGGAAATTTAGTCGCAATGGATCGCTTCACGGGGCCGCAACGCGCTTACTGCGTGAAACAGTTTTATTTAAACAACTTTTCGCTCATTACTGTGAGACGCTTATTTCGCGTTGAATATGGTTTACACGACTTAAGTCAGTGTCCAAGTGCTCCTTTAATAAAGAAATGGGTGAAGAAGTTCGAAGAGACGGGATCTACACTAAATGTGAAACAAACCGGCGCACGGTGGGCTGAAAAACGGCTTTCATAGACTTAGGCATTTTATTTTGCAAGTGCCAGTTTTTGTGCCGGATATCACTTCTATTTGTTATAACAATATACAAAAATGACACCAGAATTGATTCTGCACAAAAACGAAGGAATTATAATTTTTTTACGAAAATTTTGTATGGAGCTAGTATGAAAAATCAAAATATCTCTGAAACGGCGGCGATAACCGTAATATCCTTATAGGAGGTTTTAGTACTAATTATTTATGATTTTTTGACATACGTTACATAATGGTTGTAGATGCCTTTTTTTTTTAAATCGTCTAAATATTTTTATTTATTTTTACATATTAAACGTTCCTTTTAGTGTTTAAGTTGAAGAATTCAGAGCTTTAACAACTCTTAACATAAAATAGCATCACCCCTATAGACCTGAAGGACTAGACAGAGGTGTGTAGTATCTTGTTGATCTTGTAAGATTTCCAACAATACCAAATAGTTGAATATCAGTGTCAAAGTGCCCATGCTGTCGCTTCTTTTAGAAAGATAGGGGAATGAAATTGTTAATTGATCATACTCTAAAAGTATGATTACAACATAACCGGACACATAATAATATCGACACAAAAGGAATTTTAAAACCTTGCATACGTTCAAAATACAAAATAACATATTGTGTAGTCATCTAATGAGTCTGATGACAAGTAATTAAGTAATTAGAATGATGGTTGTAGTCTTCTGATTCTAATGAGCCTATTAAGTGTTTAAATGATTTGAAATATCTCGCAACAATACCAACTAAGAACTGCATTCACCTTTTTATAATTAGTGAGCTAATGTGATTTGCTAATGTTGATTAGTTCTACTATGAGTTCTACGAAATGTTTTTGACGATTATAAATTTTTATTATCATATCTTTTATAACTTTAATGAGGGTAGTTAACTAATTATTGACTTTATACAATAAAAGGGCTATAATTTTGTTCCATAATTTAGATTGTTCACAACCGTGTAACTGCTAACACTAAAACTATTTGCTTTGCGACTACAAAATCTTAGAATGGAAAGTTTAATCACCAACTTAGATTTGTTTGTTCTTCTAAAAAGTGAGTGTCCTTCATTTAATCATGAAGTATTGTTTAGTGCAATTGTGTCCCGCATAGGCGATTGCCTTTCTGCCGAAGATCAAGTAACTCTCAAAGAATTTTGCCGGAGATTCACGCGAGCTGCTTTAAACAGGTGGCAGAAATCTAAACGATTCTTTGATAAGTTTAGAAATACGTACGGAGAGTGGTTGCAAGCAAATATTGATTGGCCGAGTTGCGTGCAAACTTTAATAAATCAAGAACCAACTGTTGATGAGATACCAAGAGCACGCTCAGTCTCTCCAGAACCTTCGACATCATCGACTGTTGGAACAATGACAAAAAGGTCCCGAAAACCATTCAAAGATCTGGGAAGCAAACAGAAAAAGAGAAGATCTAGTGAGCACATAGGCGAGGATTCCTGTGAATTGGCATATGCAGCTGCAGCACGTTTAAAAGAAGAAGGTTATGAAGATATCGCATCTGTAATCAATTATATGATCAAAAATCCAGAAGCTGCCGTTAAAATCAAGGAAAGCATTAAGAAAACAGTAATATTTACACCAGAGAAAGCACTTGGATTGCTTCTTTCACTTAAGCTTTCAAAGTGGCAATATATTACGTTGCGAGAGACTGCCATTCGGGAAGGTGCTAAGGATATTTACCCATCCTACTATAAACTGCAACAAACTAAGCTTGCATGCTACCCTCCTAATCAATCAGTATCAGTTACGGATTCATCAGCTAGAATTACACTTCAAGCTTTACTTGACATCACGGTGAAGCGGATTCTTCAAAGTCTTTCTGATAATGTGGAAAATAAGCAGTTAAAGCTGATATCGAAGTGGGGATTTGATGGTGCTTCCAATCAAAGCCGATACAAGCAGAAAATGGACGGCGAGCATGATGATTCAAGCATTTTCATGACCTCCTTGGTGCCACTGAAACTGACAGATGGAGATAATACTATACTATATGGACAAACCCGAAACCATGCTCAACTTTTTATTGTCGTCCGGTTCAGTTCACTTTTGTAAAAGAAAGCCATGCAGTTGTCATTGATAACAAAAGAAAAATGGATGAGGAAATTGAGGCCCTTAACCCCACAGAGTGCATTAATAGTAACAGGGTGACTCATAAACTAATGATGACAATGATCGACGCAAAAGTCTGCACGTACCTTTCTGAAGCTAGATCAAATGCATCATGCTACCTGTGCTTAGCAAAACCAACAGAAATGAACCACTTAGATGCTGTAACATCAAAAACTGTGTGTTCTGACATATATGAATTTGGCCTATCATCCCTACATGCCCGTATAAATTGCATGGAATGTCTGTTACACAGCAAGAAGTAATGAGCATAAAGATATGTTACAAAACAGAAAAAAAAACATTCAAAATAAATTTAAAGAGGAGCTCAATCTGTTAATTGATATAGTAAAACAAGGCTCGGGAACTACCAATGACGGGAATACCGCAAGGAAGTTTTTCGAGTTTCCCAATAAAACTGCAGCTATTACTGGGTTGGATCAAAACCTGATAAAAAGATTTGCTGTTATTTTGCAAGCAATAACATCTGGTGAGAAGATCGATGTCATCAAATTTAAAGATTTTGCTCGCAAAACAGCAGAAAAGTACGTGGAATTATACGACTGGTACTACATGTCATCAACCGTACATAAACTATTAATACACGGAGCTGACATAATCCTTGAGATCATCGGAAAATCTAGAGTTGAGTATTCGTATGCATTCCACTTCTTTCTTTGACAAATCTTTTACCATACAAGCAGCTCGTTTGTGGAATGCATTACCCATAGATGTGAGGCGTGCTCAAACGCTACCAGCGTTCAAAAGAATGGTGAAGGAGCATTACCTCTCCCTATAACTTTTCCCCTTCTTTCTCAATTATACATGTAATATTTATTAGTATATAATTTTGGTATTGTATGTATTTTATATTATTATGTTCAATTATATGTTTGTACACTGACAGCCCTTAATCTGTCTCCTTTAAGTTTGTCCATCCAAAGGTTGTCTGTAAAAGATCGCCCTGTGCGATAAGACCGCCCATTGTACACTAGTTTAATTTTTTTGTATCTATAGAAATATTGTAAGGTGTACAATAAAGTATATAATAAATAATAAATAATAAATAATCGAAAAAAATGATATTGTCCCGATTGGGACTCTCTCGGAAGAAGCCTCAGAGTCTCGAAACAAAGATTTTAGGAAGTTCCGGGAACATCATTCGCGGAAAAGAAGCAGGCAAGATTCTAATCAAGATATCCTAAATATGCTTGTTGTTTCTTCGGATCCTTTTCTAAGTGCACAAAGGCCGAAGTTAGATGCCAAAAGGAAGACAACTGTTCAAGACTGCAATAGGCCAGCCAACGGTAACTGGACGTGTCCGGAACTTTTCCACGATACGTGGAGGTACCGTTGCTTTTCAATAAACAAGGTTACTTAATAATGGTACCACTAACCTGAGTGCTGGGGACGCCAACTTCGACCTTCCAAGGTCACGCTCCAAGTGTGGTTTGTATGTAATATGGGGTGAGTAATTGAAAGGTGTAATGTAAGTCAAGTGTTGTAGAACGTTCACAAGGCGCCGGCAACTCCAGATGGCGCGGTTCCAACTCAGCATCACACCCAACTCGTTTCCAGCAAGCGCGCGCTACGCGTGGTAGGCAATAAGGCGATGTGTTCCGAGAAATATCACTGGATTCTTGTTAATCCGAGATAACAAAGTTCCATCAATCACTGAACACAATTAATCTGTTCATATCTCGTGAGATCCAATTCGATTTACAACAAATTCCGCGTGCCAGCCCGACCGACGACAAGGCGGCGTATGATTCAACAATATCCCGGGGTTTTCGGCAAATGGGGAATACACTTCAACAATTAGATAATTCGCGACCCAATTATCGGTCTCAACAGGCGAATCCAACAATATTTTACCAATTAATTAACTCAACAGGGTTCCGACGACCGGCATTTTTTCCAAGCAAGTAAAGTCAATCTGTCAAGTCAGAGAGGTTATGTCAAGTGTCAACATCAAAGACAATAGAATGTTGCCACACCAAAAAGAGCGTTCAAAATTACATTTGGGACGCAACATCTACCCCCCCCGGACGGGCCTACCCGTCCGCTAATCAATTGGAAGTCTTGACAAGGTTGCAAATTCAACACAGCTTCAATGCGGCCAAATACCGTAGCTAGTTCATTAAAGGTGAGAACGGTGTCTCCCAACAATCTCCGCCAGCGTCCCTTTGCCGCTTTCACCGCGGCCCCAAAAATACCCCCCCAATGGGGGGCAGGCTGGCGGGTCAAACATCCAAGTGACCCCTCGGCGGGCCAAACTATTACCAATGTCAACCTGGTTCTCATTAAGGAAGGCGTATACCTCCTTCAAATAGTTACTTGTACCCTTGTAATTCGTACCGCAATCAGACCTAATCAACGAAGGTAACCCACGGCGAGACACAAATCCTTCCAAAGTCGCCTCAAAGGCCTCTGTCGAGAGGGAGGTTACCAGCTCCAAGTGTACTGCCTTGGTTGACAGGCAGACAAACACACAAATAAGCCCTAACAATCTTGCTATTACGAAGGGTGGACGTCTTCAACAAAGGGGGACCAACAAATCCGTTACGACGCCAGCAAAGGGCCTCGCCTGATTGACGCGATCAGCCGACAAAATCCAAAATTCTCACTGCAGAATGGCCAACAGCGCATTGCAACCGGCATGCGAGTTCTTAGTGTGACGATCAGTCACCAACAATTGTACCAAGTTCAGTTACAACAAGGGCAGGAGCACCAATTTTAGGGTAAGGACAACTCACAAGGGTGACCTCAAACCAGGTCCTTCCCTCAACAGTGGTGTCAGCCGGTTCGCCAATTCCCCAAATCTTGCCTGAAAGGTCGTTCACCTTCAGGCCAACCTGTCCCGCTAACCAAGAAGACAAAAGGCAACCCCGGACTCCCGTCTCCAAAATGGCACAGACCACAATCGAGTCACCCAAGGGTCCCCAGACCGTGACCGAGGTCGTTGGCAACAAAACCGTCTTGATCGGGGGGTTCCTTTAGCGGCAGGCGTCAATCTCTTAGCGATGCCTGGGCGGCGACCGATCGCCGCATCCAGGCTGCCCTCGTTCACGACGAGGCCAACAATCAAAATAGTCGTCCGCGCGGTGTCCCAAGCCGCTCGCCATCACTGGAGGGGCATATCCCACCGAATGCCCGAATGGCGGAGGGCGCGACTCCAGCCGGGGACGTTCCGCCAACGGAGGGGAAAGGCAGCGGCGCCGACCCGGCCACTGCTGCCTAGCAGCCAATGCGCGTTCTCCCTGACGAGGGAAGACCAAATGGCGCTCGTGGGGCTCCCGTTCAACTTGCGCGGGGGGTGGAGTGCGGCGTACAGAATCGCGGGTCTCAGCCCGGTGCTCGTCTCCGGGGTACCCCCCCTGCGCGAACCCTCCTCAGAAGATGGTCTGCTGGAGCGGTTCGCGTTGGCGCACAAAATCTCCAAGTGGGACCCCTTACAAATTCTACACGGGCGGGGGTCGGGGCAATCCCGATGGAAGTGGGCCCCCAAGCACGAAAAGCACAAACGGCGTGCGTTGACAATACGGCGGCGGGCACTTACGTGCAAATTCAAAAAGTCCCGGCAACGCGCCATGACATGCCCCGTTGCCTTATAAAAGTCACAATGCAATGATGAGGACTCCGGGCACCAGCAAAACGGGGGGCGGGGCGATCATCAACAGGCCCCCTGGCCCGAGGACTCCGGGCGCCAGCCAAACGGGGGGCGGGGCGATCATCAACAGGCCCCCTAGCCCGAGGACTCTGGGCGCCAGCCAAACGGGGGGCGGGGCGATCATCAACAGGCCCCCTGGCCCGAGGACTCCGGGCGCCACGAGTGTTATCCGCAAACCGACACTCGTCTTCCAAAAATTTGAGGAGGTCGTCAAAGGGGGGAAGATGGGTGGCACCATCCCCACCATACTCCTGCTCAAAACGTGACCTCAACTCCGCGGGGAGCAACTGCAGCACTATGTGCACCAACAAGTAGGACCAATGTTCTACCGGTAACTCCAGGCGTCCCAAAGCGTTGGTCGCTGAAACCAACGGGTTCAGCAAGTCAGTGCGCAACGTCGACGTGCTGACAATGGCCGGTAGTCCCAAAATCTGGTCGATGTGCACATCAGCCAGGCAGCGCTTGTTCTGATACCGTCGGGAGAGAAGCTCCAGAGCGGTCGGGTAAGAGGAATCCGTCACCGGCAAGTGCTGCACCAAGGCTCTGGCTTCGCCCTCCAGGACAGACAATAAATAGGCCAGCTTCTGGGCAGGTCCGAGGTCCAAGCGTGCATCGACAAGACTCTCAAAGAGATCTAGGAAGCCCAGCCAGTGGTCCAAGCGACCGTCAAAATGTGGCAGCTCCAGGGTGGGCAGCCTACTCAATAGTCCAGGGCCTGCAACAACAGGGGTCTGCGGCTTGGCCGCATCAGGCACCCGGCTCTTCAAAATTTCCCGCGCTCGTAGACATATGACATCCCCCAGGTGGATAATCTGGTCATAGTCACCCAAAATCTTATCGCGGGCTGTCTGATCCAACACCCCCAAATCCACGTCCATGATGTACTCGTTGAAGCGCGTGAGCGCAGCATCAGCTGACTTGATCCTCTCAATCACTTGCCCATACCGAGCAAGGGTGAGCTCTTCCAATTCCACACGCTCAACAGTTGCAGCTGCCGATGTGAACCATCTCAACTGTGAGGTCAATCCCGCAGCAGCCTCCCTGACTGCCCTTAATGAGGCCATTGCAACAATCAAATATTAATACAAAACAACAATCAACAACCAACAATCAAATATTAAACAAACAGCAATGACTTGTTAGCCGGCCAAATATATTCAACAAAATAAAAATTCAAATTCAATTATTTCAAGTCCAAATGCGACCCTGTACTTATTCCAAGTATGAATCTAGCTTGGTACAGATGGCTAGTTACAAAATAAATAACAATTCAATGTATAATACAATGCTGGATCAACCTCAAATAAATATCAAGAAGCACAACAATTGACTGTATAATATTGAGCCGGAGAATCTCTAACAACAATCCAATAATTACTATAAATGCAATAACCAATACACACAATTCAAGTCCTATTATGTTAGACTATGTGTAATTATTATTTAGATAACCTTTCAAATTCAGATCAATGACATTCAATTATTAATTGCAACAAATACCAAACAACTTTTACAACAATATACCAACTTATGTACCAAATTATGTACCAAATTATACCAATAATTCCTAATTTCACAAATAAATCCTACCTGTCAATGCAATGAAAGAGGCTACAGTACAAATTACAAATACAACTTCAATTGATTCAACTTCAATTAGATAGCCCGGATGACATGGTAATATATTCAAAACTTATAAAGTTATAAGTTGTGTTAAGTAATTAAACTCAAGTTTTAAGTTTTCAACAATATTCAAAACTTCCAATTAAACCAGTGGATCTTATAAGACCACGCTTCTGCTACCAATTTTGTTCAAGACTGCAATAGGCCAGCCAACGGTAACTGGACGTGTCCGGAACTTTTCCACGATACGTGGAGGTACCGTTGCTTTTCAATAAACAAGGTTACTTAATAATGGTACCACTAACCTGAGTGCTGGGGACGCCAACTTCGACCTTCCAAGGTCACGCTCCAAGTGTGGTTTGTATGTAATATGGGGTGAGTAATTGAAAGGTGTAATGTAAGTCAAGTGTTGTAGAACGTTCACAAGGCGCCGGCAACTCCAGATGGCGCGGTTTCAACTCAGCATCACACCCAACTCGTTTCCAGCAAGCGCGCGCTACGCGTGGTAGGCAATAAGGCAATGTGTTCCGAGAAATATCACTGGATTCTTGTTAATCCGAGATTACAAAGTTCCATCAATCACTGAACACAATTAATCTGTTCATATCTCGTGAGATCCAATTCGATTTACAACAAATTCCGCGTGCCAGCCCGACCGACGACAAGGCGGCGTATGATTCAACAATATCCCGGGGTTTTCGGCAAATGGGGAATACACTTCAACAATTAGATAATTCGCGACCCAATTATCGGTCTCAACAGGCGAATCCAACAATATTTTACCAATTAATTAACTCAACAGGGTTCCGACGACCGGCATTTTTTCCAAGCAAGTAAAGTCAATCTGTCAAGTCAGAGAGGTTATGTCAAGTGTCAACATCAAAGACAATAGAATGTTGCCACACCAAAAAGAGCGTTCAAAATTACATTTGGGACGCAACAACAACCTTTTTTGCTGAAACTCTCGACCTAATACAGTTTCCGGAAACTGAGTTCGAGTTTGTAGGTATATCCGATCTGGATTCTGACTCGGAATTGGAGTCCGACAACGAAAGTTGTAAAGAAAATTTGTAAAATTTAATTATTTTTCTTTATGTTCTTTTGTTATTTATGTTAGTTTATTGTACCAATATGTTTAGTTAATAATTTCATAAATTATAGTTTCAAATATGTATTTTGTATAATTGAATTTATTAGATATTATTTTTGTTACTTCTGTTTTATTTAAATTACCTATCAATAAAAAGTTTATATACAGTCTTTTTTTTTTCACATATTCTTAATATTTGGGGAAAAAGCATGCTTCCTAACGATGTTCTTAACTTTGACACAGTTCATGTATCGTTTTGAACAGTTTCATATGTTAAAATAAATAATGTTAGTACTATAATCCCCTATAAGGATATTATTATTATTATGTGTCCGGTTATGTTGTAATCATACTTTTAGGGTATGATCAATTAACAATTTCATTCCCCTATCTTTCAAAAAGAAGCGACAGCATGGGCACTTTGACACTGATATTCAACTATTTGGTATTGTTGGAAATCTTACAAGATCAACAAGACACTACACACCTCTGTCTAGTCCTTCAGGTCTATAGGGGTGATGCTATTTTATGATAAGAGTTGTTAAAGCTCTGAATTCTTCAACTTAAACACTAAAAGGAACGTTTAAATATGTAAAAATAAATAAAAATATTTTGACGATTTAAAAAAAAAAAAGGCATCTACAACCATTATGTAACGTATGTCAAAAAATCATAAATAATTAGTACTATAACCCCCTATAAGGATATTACGGTTATCGCTGCCGTTTTAGAGATATTTCGATTTTTCATACTAGCTCCATACAAAATTTTCGTAAAAAAATTATAATTCCTTCGTTTCTGTGCAGAATCAATTCTGGTGTCATTTTTGTATATTGTTATAACTAATAGAAGTGATATCCGGCAAAAAAACTCGCACTTGCAAAATAAAATGCCTAAGTCTATGAAAGCCGATTTTCAGCCCACCGTGCGGCGGCCCGCGGACTTCTCGGAGCGAAGAGAACGTGCAGCAAGTTTCCGCTTCTGTTCGACGTGATCCAGATTTATCGACACGCAAACGATCGGCTGAATTAGGATTATCCCGCACATCATTACGCCGTATTTTGAAATTAGATTTGAAATTACATCCATATAAGATCCAGCTAGTGCAAGAACTAAACCTTAATGATTTAAATTTGCGTAAGTCATATGTCGAAACAATGTTAACTCGATTCAGTAATTTTCACAACATCTTATTCTCTGACGAAGCCCATTTCCACCTAAATGGACATGTAAACAAACAGAATTGCAGGTATTGGAGCAGCGAAAATCCTAAAGCTAAACATGAGAGGCCACTTCACTCTCCTAAAGTAACTGTATGGGCTGCAATTTCAGCAAAAGGAATCATCGGACCTTACTTTTTTGAAGATTCTCGAGGCCGTTCAGTTACTGTTAATTCTGCCGAGTATGTGAAAATGTTACGGGAGTTCTTAGCACCGATGCTACTGGAATTTGCTGGCTATAATCGTAACACATGGTTTCAACAAGATGGAGCCACGTGTCACACATCGAAAGAGTCCTTGCCGGTGGTCAAAGACATGTTTCCGGAAAAGCTGATATCCAGACGGGGTGACATCCCATGACCACCCAGAAGTCCAGATCTATCACCAGCAGACTTCTTTTTATGGGGTTATTTAAAGAGTCGTGTCTACATTGATAAACCGAATACACTGCGTCAACTTAAAGAAAAAATCATCGAAGAGATGTCGGCGATCTCGCGGTCTCTTTGTAGAAGAGTATTCGAAAACTTTAGGACTCGCTTAGATGAGTGCAAAAACCGAAACGGTGGTCATTTAGACGAAATAATTTTTAAAAAATAAATTACAACTAATTAGCTTTCTCGTAAATAAACGATTTCTAAAATATGTTAAATGGTTTTTTATACGATTTTTTCAAATGTTAACTAATTCATGGCCCACCCTGTATAATTTATGTTTTTACTTGTTTCCAGGTTGACACATTTTTCAAAAAGGCACCACTGAAAGACGAAGTCAAGAAAGCGGAGCTGCGTTTATGCGGTTTTCTTTCAGAACACAACATCTCTTTTAGAGCTATGGACCATCTTAGTGATGTTCTAGTGAAATGTTTTCCTGACTCCGAAATTGCAAAAGAATTTTCCTGCAAGAGAACCAAAGCAGCAGCTATTAACTATAACGTTTTAGGACCCGAATTTGAAAAGTTATGATTGAAGATATACTCCGTATTGTATCTCCGTCAAGTAAACCAGTATATTCAATTGTAATCGATGAAAGTACAAATGTCACCACAATCAAAGTGTTGGCGATAGTAATCAAATACTTCTCTGAAACCAAACCAAATTCCTTGATTTAGTTGATGTAAGTGGTGAGACCGCAGATCATTTATTTGATGCTTTATCATCAAAGTTATCCGAGTTAGGTTTAGATATAAAAGACGTGATGGGGTTCGCTGCTGATACTATGAATGTGATGTTTGGTCAACACTCTGGCATTGTTACAAAAATAAAAAAGTGAACCCAAAGTGCTTATTCATAAAATGTGTTTGTCATTTTGCAGCATTAAGTGTTAGTCATGCTTGCAAAATACTACCTAGAAATTTAGAACAGATAGTAAAAGAAGTATATGGATATTTTTATCAAAGCAGCAAGCGTCAAAGGGAATTTGTCGAGTTCCAAAATTTCACTGACACTGAAAAATATAGACTACTGCGTCATTATGATATAAGATGGCTTCATGCTTGTGTTAATAGAATAATGAGCAATGGAGGGCACTGCAGTTGTTTTTTCAAGACTAATATTTGAGTGATCGCATTATGTCATCAGAATTTTTGTATAATTCTTTTAGCAATGATATAAACAAATTATACTTTTACTTTTTAGACTACATTTTGCCGATAGTAAACAAATTTCATATAATTTTTCAAGGCGACTACCCGTGCATTGAAAGATTATATGATGATGCTTCTAGTATGTACTTGTCGATTTTGGGTTGCTATATGAAAACTAATTATATAAAAAACCCGGACAACGTATTTACATTAGACCCAAAATCTAGTGTGAATTATTTGCCATTGAATAATATGTAGGTACTTAGGGATGCAAGTGGGTCAAGAATTAATTAAACATAGGGGAAACATAAATATGAAAGAACAAATTGCTGATTTTTTCAGAAAGTGTCAATCTTTTTTAATTGAATTGAGCACGCAATTGAAATCACGTTTGCCTTTTGAAGATCAAAGTTTCCGGAAACTGAAATTTCTTGACCCACACATTGCCGTGAATGAAGAATTTAGTAGTTTAAGAAATGTTATGGAAACTTTCCCATACGAAGTACAGCCAGAACAAATGCAGATAATTGACGAAGAATATAGAACACTCAAACTTGATCGCAAAGTAAGTAATTTATTACAATCTTCGAGTACTGGCTCACCCCTTTCTTGTGAACAATTTTGGTTGGAACTGGGGAAAATTTCTAACAGTGATGGTACATTAAAATACAAGAATATAACTAGTTTCAGTAAATCTCTGGTATGTATACCAGTGTCGAATGCTGCATGCGAGCGCATATTGTCACAGATTAATTTAATAAAAACGGAACAAAAAAACAGATTCATAAACAAAAATGTATCTGCAATTTTAAAAACCAAACAAGGTATAAAAGATGATGGAGGCTGTGTGAATTTTAACCCATCAAACAATGTTAAAACATAATTCTAATATTTATTGCGATGATGATGATAATTAATAGATAAAAATATGTTTTGAAAATCAGTATTTTTGTTGGTATATTTTCCCTGTCCAAGTTGGTATATTTCAGTATTTTTTTTAACGAGCTTCGGTTTTTTTGTAAAATTTAATCTGGTCACACTGATTATTAATTCAATAAATACGCCATTTTAACCTGTTTTAAAAACGATGTAGGTATACGACATGTTTTTAATTTTTTTTTTGTATTAATATTTGGATTACATTATACAATGTTAATTCAAACTGGTCCACCAAAATGGACAATTTTTTTTTATAGTTCGTAGTCTTGCGTTTCACCATAATCTCACCTGATCTTAAGCGATGATGTGGTCGAAGATGAAGCACGCTTGCCTAGAAGTAACCTATTCACTCTTGACTTAAAGACTCCCAGGTTATAACTATCAGGAAACACAGACTCCGGCAGGGAATTCCACTCCTTAGCCGTACGCACAATGAAAGTATTCCCAAAACGTTTCGTGCATATGGGTGAAAAAGCCGCAGTCACACGTTATTATTTGGTTTGTTACGGTTGATATCCTATATAACGTGTGACTACGGCTTTTATTTTTGTTCTGTTCTTGTTTTTCCAGTAACCTTGTTTATTTCAGCATCCTGAAAATCTTGTTTCATACCTTTTCAGCGTCGATTTTTTTGTCGTAGTCGGGTTTTAGTTTTTTACTTTTTATTATTTAAAGTATTTTGGTGTTAAATCACTGTGCTTCTATACTATTTACTTTATTTTTTATAAGTTCAAGTGAAGCCCTTTCAAATGATACCAAACACGGTGTATCTATCTTACTTTTATTTTTTACACATGACTTTTTGGCCGCTAGAGATCGCCACGTTAAATTTAAGCAATAGTTTTGATAAGTACAAGAGAAGCCCTTTCAAATGATACCAAACACGGTGTATCTATCTTATTTTTATTTTTACACATGACTTTTTGTCCGCTAGAGGGCGCCACGTTAAATTTAAGCAATGTTTTGGAAATGTGCATGTGACGCCCTTTCAAATGATATCAAACACGATGTGTTTATCTTATTTTTATTTTTTAATACGACACTTTTGGGCGCTAGAGGGCGCCACATTGGGTTTTGTGACACGTCACGTAGCCTATGCCCAACAAGCAAAGTAATCCTATAAAGAAAGATTATAAGTCTATCACTACTAATAAGTAGAAAGTAAAAGTAAAGTAGAAGCTTGTAAACTCTTGTCTGAGATTTAATTTAATAATATGTTAATCAGTTACGGATTTATTAGATAATGTTATTTTAACTATTTCGTTTTTAGCTTTAATGTGTCATTGTAACTTTCATTTCTTTTGTTAACCTGTGGACAATGGTGTGGGTTGCATAATTGTTTAATTAGTTATACGAATTTTAGTTAATATGTTTTTATTATGTAACTGTTATTTGTCCCTAAATAAATAAATAAATAAATAAATAAAATAACGTTCTTGTAAAAGTTTACAAGAACGTTATTAGTAGTGATAGACTTATAAGTTTACAAGAACGTTATTAGTAGTGATAGACTTATAATCTTTCTTTATAGGATTACTTTGCTTGTTGGGTGTTCAGCGGACGGTCAAGACGGTTCTAACGATACCTCATTTGTCGAGTTCCGATAAGCAGCTTTAGAGCTATGAGGGAACAGATGAACATACACACATACATACATACATTCATACATACATACATAGCCTGTCAAAATCATAACCCTCCTTTGGCTTTGCCGTAGTCGGGTAAAAATTACATATACTTAAATAAGTACATAATGTTATAATATATAAACATATAATATAAATATAGAACGTGTAACGGAAACCCCTTATCAATCCAAAAGGGCTGAAGACAACATCTGGTATGGAGTCTCTATGCCCAGTTTCAGCACAAAATAAGTGACTCAAAGAATTGAAACGAAATTATCGGTTTCATATGTTTCATGAATATCAATCATAACAAACGTGTCACAGCACTACGAAGGTCAATAACTTTCCACGTCACTTGCCTATAACAAGATAATTCTCTTCAATCTTCTTAATTTGAAAAATTCAGTCTCTGGTATCAATGTATTTAAATTTCTAATTAGTTCCACACATGAAGACAGGATTACAAAACCCTTGTCATATCGTTTGTTATCATCCAAAGAGGCCGTACACTTGGTATGTATATACCCTTTAAATTACACGTTGTATACATAAATAATTAACACAGTTAAAGGGAAAGGTAATGCTCTTTTAATCGACATTTGAATAGAGATATTGTTTTCAAATCACGAATGCTATGCGGAAGTGAGTTCCACAATCTTACAGCACGGACAAAGAAGGAATAAGAGTAGTAGCTCGTTTTATGTGAAACATGTGTATTTAAATAATATGGATTGGAGCTTATTAAATATGGTATAATTCTAATCTTTCTCTATAGAACGCCTTCATCGAATGTACCAATTTTTCTTAATAAGTTAGATACTCTGTTAAGAACGCTCTGTCGTAACACAAAAAAGAAAATTATTGTATGTGGTGATACAAATATAGATATTTTGAAACAATCTAAGGATAGTAGGGAGTAAAACTACTTGTAGCAGCCTAATCCGCTAGCATAAACGCTTGCGCTTATAAGCGTTGAGACCTCGGACGGAAATCACGCCACCCTACGTCAATTCGGGTGATATTTTGAGACGGAAGTTAAAGTCGCGAAGTTCTAACTACTTCATACGTCAGGCGAGCTTAAGCCCCGCCTTCCGAAGCGTAGCGCCCTCGCACATTCGTTACAAGCGCTAATGAGGCAAGATGGTGATGAAGTCGGCCATTGTCTACGCTAACGAGCAGGCGTCAACTCCTGCGCAAAAAGTGTCAAGCGTGAACCGTTATTATTATTAATTAATTCTAGTTTTTAACTATAAATAGCCTTGTAATTTGTATGTTGTTATATTACTGCTTCCTTCGCCTGAATAGCAAGTAAACTCTGTCGCTCCTCGCTTAGAATTTTATTTAATCGCCTTACACTAAATCGCTTCGCTGGCTAACGTATATAGCTGTCTAAGTAATTGAAATTAGTATATTGATTTTATTATAACGGAGTCCTATACTACTTCATACCTATTAAACGCATATAACTTGAAGCATATGATCTCAACGCCAACTCGAGTGACAGAAATGACCAAAACTTGCACTGATCACATTGTAACCACCATCGAAAAAGGTTCTGCTATGTACTGGACTTAGGTTTATCGGATCACTCAGTCCAGACTTTTTCTTGGACGGTTAATGGACGAAAGCAGCCATTTTTGAAATAGTGGTATGAATTGAACCGAGATTACAGTGATGAAAATAAGGCAAAATTTTTAAAATTAATTTCTTGCTTATCTTTTCTTATTTTTCCGATAAAAAAACTAGTAATGTGGGGTAGATGTCACATTACTAGCAATCTTGTTAACCCCTCCAACTGAGCTAAATATGCTTGTATCTGGAGTGGGTTCTCGGCCATAATGTTATGGGTGGGGTTCGAACTCGTGACCTCTCGATCACAAGTCCGACACCTTATCCATTAGGCTATTGACGCTTAATGACGTGTTTGAAGAAACATCCACAAACGAATCATTTCTTTGAAAATTTGGTGCCACTTTTTGTCATTCTCCTTTACTCATTGACAATTAATGTTTTATAGTATACTTGAGTTTTTACATTGTACAAGTTGTATACCCTGTTTTTTAATCTCAGAGACAAATTGACACATGCAAATACCAAGTTATTAAAAACTTTTTACATAAAATTAGACCGAAATTATAGTTATTTTTCACTTTGCAGTGTTTTTTGGGAGTCGGTTTAATTTTTTGGTAAAATGTTTTTATTTCACTCTTTTTAGTTGGTTTGTTTTTAATTTACCTAGTTACAAGAGCCTAAATGTCAACTACTTATAACATTTTACAAAATATTGCTTTTCCCAATGCTGGGCCGTTAATTTTTGAGGAGTTCTCCTGGTACTTCACCATCAGCTATACATCACCATACGCATTGTGACGAACATAAGGTGCATAATATCCATATTCAAGTAATCGAATCGCAATCCACGAAATACTTATTATTGAGTAGTTTCGGCGGCCATCTGTGGTCTTCATCATCAGTTCCACTTCCCCAAATGGTACTTTTTGAGAGCAACTGCTCAAGTTACTATGAGAAATACCCAAAACGCCATAGGTGTGCCTATAATATTTGAAGAGTTCCCTCGATTTCTCCAGTATCCCATCATCAGATCCTGACTTGGTGACAAATGGTACCAATTTCAAAGTATACCCTATCAAACTAAAAAAGAATTTTTCAAATTCGGTTCAGCCGTCTTCGAGTACTCGATGACCATAGGTACATAATATATATATATATATATATACGCGTCGAATTGATAACCTCCTCCTTTTTTTGTCGTCGGTTGAAAAATAATGTTGCCCGTTCTATTTTGCAGTGTTATACCTACGATACCGGTTTGTTGAATCGTAACTTTTTACCCGACTGCGCGACGCAAAGGAGTATGTATGTTTGTACCTATGTGGCGTTGTACAGGCCAAACGCGTGGACTGATTTGAATAATTCTCACGTTAATCAATTCGTCTTAACCATACGAGTGTCACAAGAGTTATGGCAGTTAATTATGAATAAAAAAATTCGCCAAGTGCGAGTCGGACTCGCCCCTGAAGGGTTCCGTAGTAACTATAATAAATATAACATACTTAATACATTTATTTAAAAAAGAAAAAAAACAAAAAGCCTTACCAATTTCTTAAAACTAGTTTATTTACAATTTTTACAACTACGCCAAATAACTTTGTTTTTCATAGTATTTGTATGAATTACAAAGTTATATTTGCGGTTTTTGAAAATATATCTCAAAAACTGCTCACTCGATCTCGTTCAAACCAGTTTACATTAAGATCTACAACATATGTTTTTTTTTTAGATTTTTCACTTCATTATTATAGAAGTTAGAGGGGGAGGGACACATTTTACCACTTTGGAAGCGTATATCTTTTAAACGATTAACTTTATGAAAAAGTCATTTTAGAAACCATAATGTCATTTTTAAAGACCTGTCTATAGATACCACACACGAATAGGTTTCATGAAAAAAAAATATTTTCATTTTCCATGTATGGGGAGCCCCCTTTATTTTAAATATTTTTTTTAATTTTCTCTTAAAATCGGAAAGCGGTTCACAGAATACATCTACCTACCAGTACTAGTCCTAATAGTTTCGCAATAAAATGGCTGTGACATACGGACGGACGGACAGACAGACAGACAGACAGACGGACAGACATGTCGAAACTATAAGGGTTCCGTTTTTTGCCATTCGGCTACGGAACCCTAAAAATTCGGCAAACTATATCAAATATCGTTGGGGTATCGTTGAACAGGTCTTTTTAACCGACTTCAAAAAAAGGAGGTTTACAATTCGTCTTGAACTTTTTTTTACTTCATAACTCGGAAATGGCTGGACTGATTTGGAAAATTCTTTTTTGTTTGAAACGGTATATTTTCTAGTTGGTCACATTGTCGTCACGTTTGGATCTGTTGATGGGATCATGGAGAAATCGAGGGAACTCTTCAAATATTATAGGCACACCTATAGCGTTTTGGGTATTTCTTATAGTACCTTGTGCAGTTGCTCTCGAAAAGCACCATTTGAGGAAGTGAAACTGATGATGAAGACCCCAGATGGCCACCGAAACTACTCAATAATAAGTATTTCGTTGATTGCGATTAGATTACTTGAATATGGATGTTAAGCACTTTATGCTCGTCACAATGCATATGGTGAAGTAGAGCTGATGGTGATGTACCAGGAGAACTCCTCAAAATTAACGGCTCTGCACCGGGAAAAGCAATATTTTGTAAAAGGTGATAAGTAGTTGACATTTTGGCTTTTGTGACTAGATAAATTACAAACCGACCCACTAAAATGCGTGAAAAAAAAAACTTTTTAGCAAAAAATAGAACCGACTTCCATATAAAAACACTACAAAGGCAAAAATAACTTTAATTTCGGAAGGCGGTGTCTTTAGTTTCGTATATATTATCGTTTTTGACACCGCCTTCCGAAATTAAAGTTATTTTTGCCTTTGTAGTGTTTTTATATGGAAGTCGGTTCTATTTTTTGCTAAAATGTTATTTTTTTTATAAAGAGAACTAGAAATGTGGTTATCATTCACATTACTAGCAATCTTGTTGACCCCTGCAACTCAGCTAAATATCCTTGTGTTTGGAGTGGGTTCACGCCAATAGTGTAATGGGAGGGGTTCGAACTTACGATTTTCCTCTATTTTTTATTTAAAGCAATCGCTTAGGATATACAACATGTAATTTAAAGGGTATATACATATCAAGTGCATGGCTTCTTTGGATGATAACAAACGATATGGCAAGGGTTTTGTAATCCTAAGTCAACGTGTGTAAAACTTATTACAAATTCCATTACACTGATACCAGAGACCGAATTTTTAGGGTTCCGTAGCCAAATGGCAAAAAGCGGAACCCTTATAGTTTCGACATGTCTGTCCGTCTGTCTGTCTGTCTGTCCGTCCGTATGTCACAGCCATTTTATTCCTAAACTGTTAGAACTGTACATGTGAAACTTGGTAGGTAGATGTATTCTGTGAACCGCTTTCCGATTTTATGAAAAAAATTAAAAATATATTTAAAGTAAAGGGGGGCTCCCCATACATGGAACTGAAACTGAAAATATATTTTTTCATGAAACCTATGTGTGTGAGGTATCTATAGACAGGTCTTCAAAATGACATTGAGGTTTCTAAAACCACATTTTCATAAAGTTAATAGTTTAAAAGATATACGCTTCTAAAGTGGTAAAATGTGTGTCCCGCCCCCTCTAACTTCTAAAATTATGGAGTGAAAAAATCGGGTCTGCAGTTTTTGAGATACAGCACATTTTCTAAAACCGCAAATATAACTTTGTAATTCATACAAACACTATGAAAAACAAAGTTATTTGGCGTAGTTGTAAAAATTGCAAATAAACTAGTTTTAAGAAATTTTTAAGTCTTTTTTGTTTTTTTTTTTCAAATAAATATAATTATATTTATTATTAAAAATTGGCCAAGTGCGAGTCTGACTCGCACTTGGCCAATTTTTATTCAAATTAAGAAGAACGAAAAGAATTATCGTGTTATTGGCAAGTGACGTGGAAAGTTATTGACCCTCGTAGTGCGTACACGTTTGTTATGATTGGTATTCAAGAAATATATGAAACCAATAATTTGCATTTTCTATTATATAAATGCAAGGTAATGTCAAAATTTTATATTTTTCAAAATAAGGTCGACAACTCTGAGTGGTTTCTAATTTAAACATGAACCTAATACATTTATTTTGCGCTTTGAATATAGTGTCCTTATCAGTTGAGTTACCCCAAAAGATAATCCCGTATCGTAGGACAGATTCCACCAACCCATAGTATGCGGTAAGCAACGCATCTACACTAGTTATTTCGGCTAGTGTGTAAAGAGCATACGCTGAGGAATTTATTTTCTTCTTTATGGTCTCTATATGTGCTTTCCAATTTAATTTTGTATCAATAATGAATCCTACAAATTTTGAAGTGTCAACAGAGTCAATGATAATAGTATTAAATTTCAAATCAAGTTTATTAATTAATGTCAGGGGTCGTTGTCTGAAGTGCATGATTTTAGTCTTATTTAAATTCTTTTAGATTATTTTATTAATGAAATTAGGGATTTATTAATGTCACACTCATATTGATTTCTATTTTTAACCGACTTCTAAAAAAGGAGGAGGTTCTCAATTCTGATGTATGTATTTTTTGTATGTTTGTCTAGGCATAACTCCGTCGCTTGCCAACCGATTTAAAAAAATATTTTTATGTTGGAAAGCGTATACGTTCATCTAAAACGGACTAGCCGTTTCTGAAAAATCAACAAAAGTCTAAAAAAATCTACTTTGACGATCTTTTCGTTTACTCTGCATTGCGTTTTTTGTTCGCGCATAATGAATCTTCGAATCCAGTACAACAATGCTTTCAGGATGTTGTTGGGCCTCCCACGATTCTGCAGCGCGTCCAATATGTTTGCTGAAGCGGCGGTAGATAGCTTTGGCGCTATTATGAGACGGCGATCTGCGTCACTGCTGCGTAGGATTCGTGGGAGTACCAACAGCATTCTGAAAGTCATTGCGAACAAACAGGATTGTGTTTTCCTGCAGCATTGGACTCGCATGCATTGCGGTGAAGCTGATGCTGCGGGAAAATATATGAATTAGTTTTTAGTGTTTATTATTTTAATTTATTTTATTACTAACATAGAATGTAAGGTGTTTTACTAACAAACTTTGTATGGATTTCTTTTCTGAGATAAATAAATAATAATAATAATAACTCCGTCATTTACGAACCGATTTGGAAAATTCTATCTTGTTCCAAAGCCTATGCTTTCTAAATGGTCCCATAGTCACCAATTCGGGATCTGATGATGGAATCTTGGCGAAATCGAGGGAACTCTTCAAATTGTATAGGAAATCGAAAAGTGATTTTGGTATTTTCTAAAACAAATGAAGCATTTGCGTTCAATAAGAACCATTCCACTATCAGATCTGATGATGAATCCACAGAGACAGGCTGTGTTTGGACTTGTTGGAACTGCAATGGTATGCACTTTCCGGGTGTACCACGAATAATAAAAAGAAATAGAATTGTTTTTCATTCTCAGTTCCAGTTCGACGCCGTTTTCTCATACTAAAAGCATATCTATCCATATTTTATAAGATTAAAAATATGTCACTAAACACTTGACAAATATTTTGTTTTTTGCAAAAAAAGAAACCGACTTTAAAAAACCATTCTGGCCTTAGTCTGTAGTTATATTACAGTCATTTAGGTATCGTACATTGCTTGGCACCGAGTCCAAAAAATTGTTAAATTTTATTATAGGATAATCGTAGGTTAGGTTAGGTTTATTAATATAGGTAGGTTATAGTATTACTTTTAAATTTTTAGTGCTTTCATGGTTTTTTGAAGTCGGTTTCTTTTTTTATACGGAATCGTCATAACACTGTCATCAGCAAATAGGCTCATAGGTTGTTCAGTAGATTTAGGCAAGTCATTAATGTATGGTAGAAAAAAGGGAGGGCCTAATACACTTCCCTGTGGCAGTACTTCACGTTCTTGGGATATATGGATTTCTTCTCGTTTTGTCGTCAAATTTATCCTACTAACTTCCGTAAATTGCTTTCTTTGCTGTAAATATGACTCAAATAATAATGCTATATATATGCTTTCTGATATATAAAGTATACTATTATTTATAAATATATTATTTCATTCCATTTTCTCGTACACCTACCACAATATGTGTTCTTTAACCCAAAGGTTGACTGGTAGAGAATGCCTTGCTGCATTAAGTCTGCCCAAGTAACACAATCCATACTTCCATACTAATATTATAAATGCGAAAGTAACTCTGTCTGTCTGTCTGTTACCTTTTCACGCCTTAACCGCTGAACCGATTTACATGAAATTTGGCATGGGTATAGTTGAGGACCCTGGGAAGGACATAGTATAGTTTTCATCCTGGAAATCATCCCTTAAGGATGTAAAGGGGTGTTGGAACTTTGTACTCCCCCCTCCCAATTCATTCAAATCGCGTATTCAAGAACCACTCATAACATTTTTTTTTAAACTACACAACTGCATGTAGGCTATACAAATCTTTGTTTAGGGCTGGAGTCGAACCCACGTCATGCACCAGTCAACAGTTACGCCAACCGTGTCGCTTAAATTTTAACCAATCAAGTTAATATACGAATCATTTCTATTTCAAAATCGGGGCAATATGCGTTTGCCCTTTTGAAAATAAGAGAAGATCGTGTGGCAACAGATATCAACGGGATGATTTATTTGAGCTCTTAATTCTGTAACATAGTCCAAGATACAGATAATTTAATAAACCACGTTTATTCTGATTTGAAAACAAATATGAGGGATAAAGAATGGCTGCGTCAAAGAGTAATTTTTAGAGAAATTGTAGGGCAGATCAACGAAAACATTATGTCTCATGTGGATTGTGATGTTGTCGAGTATCTGTCCGTCGACAATGTCATGGATACCAAGCCAGTGACGTCGTACCCTGTAAAGTTTATCAATTCTCTGGAATTGTCAGGGTACCCCATCACATTATTTGAGGCTTAAACTTGGTGTCCCAGTCCTGTTGATGCGTAATCAGGGCGCACCAAGGCTCTGTAATGGCATGCGACTACAAATTACACACCTTGGATGCAATGTTTTCGAGCAATAATTATAACAGGAACAGCAAGCGGTGAAAACGTATTTATTCCTCACATTTAGTTACCCTAAAAGCGGCATTTGCAATGACCATAAACAAGGCTCAAGGACAGACACTGAAAGTCGCAGGTGTACATTTAGAAAAAGACTGCTTTTCCCATGGGCAACTAACTGTATGTGGCGTGCTCACGAGTATCAAGCGCACAAAATCAACACGCCAAGGACGGGAAAACCAGAAACGTAGTTTACAAAAATGACAAACTACGTTTATAGTTTAAAAAAAATAAAAATTTAAATACTAACTGTCTGTCTTTTTTTTGGGGATGGATGGACCCTGGTGATGGTGTTTTAAATATTATAATTATGCGTTTTTTAACCACCTAAAAAGGTGCGGTACATCTTTTTGGCAACAAGAATTATTGACAAAGTGTAAATTAACGCGGGCGAAGCCGCGGGCAAAAGCTAGTTGTACATAAAGTTTAAATAAATAAATAAAGTAAAGGCAGAGTCAGTATATCGACCTCTTTAAAAACATTTCGAAGGGATTCGCGATGCCCCGTTTTATGTATTGCCGGGATTGTCCTCTTTTGCAGTATAAAAATTTTATCTACGCCAGCTGCGGATACCCACAGTAATAAACCATAAGACATGATACTATGGAAAATAAACTAACCGAGCTGTCGCTACATCGGTATAGTGGTCAGTGGCCCTGACTGCTGTGCGCAAGGTCGTGGGTTCGATTCCCACCTAGGACAAATGTTTGTGTGATGAGCACGGTCATTTGTTCTTTGTCTGGGTGTAATTTATCTATAATATGTATGTATTTAGAAATATATATGTATGTTTATCAGTTGTCTAGTACCCATACCACAAGCTCTGCTTAGTTTGGGACTAGATGGCGTTGTGTGAAAAGTTGTGGAATATTATTATTATTATTATAGTTAATTGCCTAATTTTTCCTACTGCATATTATGCAGCTGAGCTTAATCTACTAGAAAGAGTCCTAATGTGATCATCCCACTGTAACGGCACAAGCTATTACGCACTTTTTGTAACTACGTACTATCGCAGTCGAAGCACCAAGAATTGTTCAAAGGACCCCGCGTGAAACCGGGCCGGGTCGCCAGTATTATATAAATAGCGTTTTGCATGAGCGAAACTACTCTAGATAAACTGGAAAAACAGGCTATCCAATTTTAGCATGTATTTGACTATCGCGAACTTTATAATTAAAACAAAATATTATTTTTTCAGGGTCATATGTCGTATTAGAAATCTTGGGGAACTTCGGCTTCTAAGATACAGGCTTCTTGCCTGGTTTAGGAGCCAGATTTTTCGCCTTTAACTTTGACATTGTTGTACAATTTAATGTTAAAACCATACCTTGTACTTTTGTTTTTGTGTACAAAATAAATATTTTATTTATTTATTTATTTATTTATATAGGAACATTATCCTTACATGCCCAGGGTATGCAACAGTTACCACTTGGAGGACACGGTGGAGCACACGGAGGCTTGGACAGAGCACTGCCGTGAGTGAGTGGAAATAACACATAAGTTACGTTTTATGTACATAGTTAGGTTTAGCAGTGTTTTTAAAATTAAATTAATAGATCACTTTATAAATCGCTTCTTATCCCGGAATTCCCATGGGATCGGCATTTACGCGGGAATACCCTATCAATTGAACGAAGTCGCTGGCAGGTGCTAAGTGATCCATAAATAAAAGTGTCACCAATTGCCATATTTTTTTAAAGGTTACTACTACAATGTGGGTATAATTCACATTAATAATAAAGCATATACTTTTACAAATCCACACAATAATCCATATCGACCCTCCCATGCAATAACTCGGTAATGTGCTATTATGGGTTTTATGCTGTTATGTCAAATTCGGTATCTATGCACCTTACCAATTTTTTTCAAAATTTTCCTAATGATTTTTACAAACATATTGTGACACACGTGTTTATTGTTGGGAATTTAGACAGAAATATATATTGGCAAATAACCTTATTAACCTTAAAGTTATAGAACTTTACGAAAAAACAAACTTATATTTTATTTTGGTATGTTGCGTTTACCGGGTTATTGGTGTAAATAATTTTCATGAAGTTTTTGGTAAACGTGAGTACGTAGTTTTTGTTGAATTCATTTTAATATATGGTACTCAGAAAAAGTGTACATTTTGGATTTGTAACTAAACTGATAGGTGACGATACTGAGAATCTCCGTTACGAAACTGATGTCATAAGGCATCGTACACACGGATTGGGTGAAAAAGCATTATTTTTGGAGTATCACTTTTATTTAGATTATTAAAAAAAAAAAAACACTAAAATCTTATTTATAAACAAAATAAATTTATACCAAGTGTAACAAAGGAATAACCTTGTCTTTTCTGAAATGGGAATGGAAAATTTAGTTAGGTTAATGATTACCACATTAACATACCTACAACCTACACCCAACAACTTTTTATTCTTCTGAACTAAGCTTCATAATTTCTCAGTTTCGTAACATAACGCAATATAACGAAAATGAGAATAAAATCTGAGAAATTATAATCTCTAAAAATATTTTTACGTTAACCACGTGTTTATCGCACAAGCCCTGAGCTTATTCTTTAAGATAATACAAAAAGCAAGAAAAGGACATAGTAAGTAAACCAGAATATAATAAACTTCACACAATAATAGTCGTTTATAACCCTGAGGTATTTTTTTTGTAAATATTCACTTGATACAAGTCTTAACTTCACGACTACGACGAAAACAAAAAGGTTACCATCATAGTGATTTTGACGTAAGTAATAATGATGCTATAATAGGAAAAATAGTTATACCACTTTAAACCATTGTGTTTCTAATTTTATTGCGTGTTACTAACCTTGAGTAACGAAACTTCATAATTTTGGGACATAGATTGTTTAATTAAAATAAATTCTTCTATATGCAATTTAGGAAAATAAAAGTCCCAATTAGTTACTTGATTCATCAAGAATAATATAGCCACAGTCAATATTACATAAAGCGAAGAGTATTCGTAACAATATATTTCTGAAAAAGTGTAGCGGTCCTTGGGACACTAAAAAAATGTATAAAGATATTTTTAGCAATATTTTGGCACCCAAAAAATATACTCTAAGAAAATGAAAATTTAAGTTAAAATACGAGACTAATCTTCATATCAATAGATAGATATAACAACAAAGTGGGGAAAAAGTAAATATATCATAACATTAGATATTTACTTAAATATGAAGTAGCAGGACAAGAAATAAAACCTACACTTTTCTGAGTATGACCCATATGCATTCCGTAATACACAATAACAATGTTATTTAAGATGGTATTGGCTCATTAATGTACGTAATATTTCAATGATTATGTTATTTATCAATACCGTCTCTAAAATTATTGGATATTACCACTATAACTCCGTAAAAACATGTTATGTATCAGCCCTACTATAAAAAGTTAACACCGTAAATGTCCATAATATAATGTTACGAAATATTTCATGTGATAAAATCACTGCAATAACCCCGTAAGTACTATTACTGTAATATTTTATGTTTTTTTTTAAGTATTATTTATTTTCATAAATTACCAGGTTTTTAATAAAAGGAATTTCATTTTAATGTCACAGTCATATTCCGCGTACAAATAGCTTTCATTTAATACACCAATGACTTCAATAGTCCTACTCGTTCAAAAGATATTTGAAAAAATCAGTAAATCTTTTCTCCTGTAAAATTTTGATTTTTCGTTTACCGAGTTATTGCTTGGAAGGGTCGATATATTATATCCAAAAATTTAAAAATTTCATGATATGCTACTTACGGTCACACACACGTTTCACGTGTAACTGGGACTACACGGAACAAAAGATTGACTCTCGTCAGCGCTCCGAATATTTAATTTATACTATTATTATGCTTACAGATACATGCATATGTAAACTCGCTTGAAGTAAAGCAAACTATAGGCAAAATTAGGGTCACCATTCGTCCCGATATATCGGGACTGTCACCGTCATTAGGTCTTCTGTCCCGACGTCTCGAAAAAAGTACTATTACGTCCCGTTTTATCGCGCGGTCTTGGGAATTCGAATACGTAACTTCGGCACTGGAGAAGGAAGACAGTCATCAGGGTATCATAAACAATTTCAACTAATTGTGTCTCCCTTTCATATAATCAATAGATACACTAATCACTTTTTTTGGAGACAATACTAGTACCAACTTAGAGGGCTTGAACGACGAGGCTAATGCAATGTTTTTCATAAAATAAATGAAGAACTCGGAAAACATTTAGAAAGGATTGGGTACCCAGCCCATATTCTGCTCAATACTGTATCAAGTGCAACTCGATTCTTATCTGTTGATGTAGAAATCATCGTCTGAAAATATTTGATTATTTTTCCATATTTTATACTGTGAGGAGTGAGAAGTTGAAGGAATTTTGCGCTTATGTTGATATAAATTATCAAAATTTACCGTCAAACTCAAGAACAAGATGGCTTTCCCTGATGCCCGCGGTGGCAAGGATCCTCAAACTTTAGACTCCACTAAAAAAATATTGTTTTTAATATTTCAGATTATTTTTAAAGTCCATTCAGTGTAATTTCTTTCCAATTTATAGGTACAGTCCAATTTGTATTGATTAAAAAAATATATAAGTAGAGACGATATTACAGTGTGAGGTTAACTTCAATATGACTTTATGTATTTGTAGAAGGATAGAAAGAATTACTTAAAAAAAACTTATTAAAAAAAATCTATAAATCCCGACTGCTCAACTGAAGTGTAAGAAACAATTACACACAGTTTTTTAGATTTTTTTAAATAAGTTTTTTTTTTCAACTTTTTAGTTAAAATATTAATTAACAATTTTTTAGTTTTCCCGGTCGTGTCACATTGGCACTCCACCGGATTCAGAAAGTGAGTCCATATTTTTAAACTTTCTCATTGTATTATTTTGCTAGTATTACACTAATGATAAACATGAAATACCTTTTCGAAATCCTTATGTTAAGCCCTTTAATTTGATACCCATATTGTAGTATTTGAAAAAAAAAATTTTTCACCATGTATAATGGCTTCGCACAGCCGCCATTATTTAATTTTTTTTAAATGTCACCTATCTAAGAACACTCGGGCTGTTAAGACAAATCTAATGATACCTCAATTGTGTGAATCCGTTCAGCGGTTCTGGAGATATGAGGTAATAAAGAATATTACATACATACGTACATACATACATACAAACATACAAGATACGCGCGAAAAACATAACCCTTCCTTTGCAGTCAGATAAAAAAGTAGTCTTCAACAAAATAGGTCCAGGCTTTTTCCTTTTTTTCGGTGGGAAACTCATCTAATGAATCCTCCCGGATGGAGCGGAAGACAGTGTCAGACTTCTACTGACTAAAAACCAACTCTGTTCCTTCAACTGCCGTACGTTCCGGGGCCGCGGTTTTTTGTTGGAATGTTCCCGCGACTCCGGCAGGCTATGGTTCTGTCGGGTCCCATGAATGCTGCTGACTGCTCCTTGAGGTGCGCGTGGAACACGACGCGCCATCAACCCGGGCCACCTACCCCTGCTCGCCGCCTACAAGCCTTTTTTTTTTTACCGTGGTAAGATCATCAAATAAGTCCTCCCACCCCGGGCAGGGCCGGAGGGACTGTCAGACTTAAACTGACTAAAATCCACGGTGTTCCTTCAATAGCCCTTTACGTTCCGGGGTCACGGTAATGGGATAAGTCCCACGACCCCGGCAGGCTTCGGCCCTCTACAGAGGGGGCCTCGTCATGTTGCTGACGCTCTTTGAGGCGCGCGTGGAACACAACGCGCCGTCGACCCGGGCATGGTCCATGGTCGGACAGCGAGTTGCGCCTACAAGCCTTCTTCTTTATTTACATGGTAAGAATATCATCAAATTACTCCCCCCGCTGTGGGTAAGCTGAAATGAGTGTCAGACTTCTACTGACTAAAAACCCATCCTGCTCCTTCAGTTGCCCTTGCGTTCCGAGGCCGCGGTATCTCGATAGAACATTCCCGCAACCCCGACAAACCCGCGCCAACAGTGATCGAAGATCGGTTCGCGAAATTTCTCTATCATATTACCCATAAATTCAAAAACAAGTTTGCAACAATATTGCAACAAATGAACCAAATAATCAGGTTTTTCTACTAGAAAAAAATTGTAAAATTTATTCAAACGGAGTTACGAATTTTGATATTTAGACCGTCGACATATTATTATGGTAATGAATTTTTTATTGTGTCACATTTGTATTTCAGGTATGTTTTGCCGGCACCGAGGAAAATAACTCAAAACGGTCTTCACAACTAAATATAACCAATAATAGTACGATAATTACCATACAAAAATATGTAATGGACACTAGAATAAATTTGTTAGCAAATATAGTTGGCAAAATTTAAAAATATTTTATAGTTTAATCATCAAACACCAAACTACCGTTCTAGTTAAATCATTTACACAATGCATTGTAATAACTTTAAGAAATGTATCTGATAAAAAAAAACTAATTTAAATAGTTTTTAGGGTTCCGTAGCCGAATGGCAAAAACGGAACCCTTATAGTTTCGACATGTCTGTCCGTCTGTCTGTCCGTCCGTCCGTATGTCACAGCCATTTTATTCCGAAACTATTAGGACTATAGATGTAAAACTTGGTAGATAGATGTATTCTGTGAACCGCTTTCCGATTTTAAGAGAAAATTTAAAAAACATTTAAAATAAAGGGGGCTCCCCATACATGGAACTGAAACTGAAAATATTTTCTTTTTCATGAAACCTATACGTGTGTGGTATCTATAGACAGGTCTTTAAAAATGACATTAAGGTTTCTAAAATGACTTTTTCACTAAGTTAATCGTTTAAAAGATATACGCTTCCAAAGTGGTAAAATGTGTGTCCCCCCCTCTAACTTCTATAATAATGAAGTGAAAAATCTAAAAAAATCATATGTACGACGAGCTCTTGTCACCGTCGGCGTTCCAGCTGTATTAGAACCCAATGGCCTGGCACGCGACGATGGCAAAAGACCGGACGGCATGTCTTTATTTCCTTGGAAGATGGGTAGGCCTTTAGTGTGGGACGCAACTTGTGTCGATACTCTTGCGCCATCCCATCTTCCTAGCTCGTCTTGCTGTGCTGGCGCTGCCGCTGCGGCTGCTGAAAACCTCAAGCGGCGGAAATATAATAACCTTGTTGGTAGTTATATTTTCGAGCCGTTTGGGGTTGAAACCTTGGGGTCGTGGGGTCCGAGTGCTCACAGATTATTTAAAGATCTATCCAAACGCCTAGTTGACACTTCGCGTGACCCAAAGGCTGGCTTTTACCTTGGACAGCGGTTAAGCATTGCCATACAGCGTGGCAATGCCGCCAGTCTTTTGGGCACATTACCAGTGGACAGCGATGCGTACGAATTTCTGGACGCCATATTTTAGTTTATTTTTAGATGTATATAATTATGTAGTTTAGGGTTTTTATTTGAGTGTATATTCCATTATTGTTTAAAATAAATAAATTACATTCAAATTAAAAAAAAAAAAGCTAAATATTAAAAACATTTTTTTTTATGGTGACTGGCTGATAATAATGAGGAAGTAGTGTGTCATAGCAAGCTTCTTTCACACAGTTCAATTCCCCAAAATGATGTAGTAGACCTACTACCGTAAGCAGAAAAAGTTACCTACTAAAACATGGGAGTCTTTAAGTCAAGAGTGAATAGGTTACTTCTAGGCAAGCGTGCTCCATCTTCATCATCACTTACCATCAGGTGAGATGGTGGTCAAACGCAAGCCTATTATCAATAAAAAAAAAAACATCGCGATTTATTAAAAGTCGACTCAGCCTCCAACGCGTATTGAAATCAGTTTTACTAGATTCATCGAATACAATCTAGTAAATCTGATTCTATAGCTGAAAATAATGTGCGTTGAGAAAATAATGATAACGTTTTAGTACTATACCTACCATCCTCTGAGGAATTAAACCAATATCAAGAGTTTGTTTGGTTTGTGTTTTGGAATACTATCATACCAAAACACAAACTATGATTTTGACATTTCTAGAAAAGGTAGTAAAAGAAATGTCAGGTTTGCTAACTTAGAACGAAGAAGGAAGTATTAGCAGATCATTTGATTAAATAGAGTGGCCCATCTTTTATTTTAATTTAAAAAAAGAATGATCTGTTTTCAATATTACTATATTATGTTAATGTAATAATACTTAATATCATGAGTTTTATCAGAACTTGAAGACTAAGGCAGAAACATTGATCTTGATTTGTATTCCAGTGACGAAGAAAATAATCTGTATACCTTAGTACTTTTTATAGATTTTTATTTTAATTATCTGGGGGCACGGCAGTGCCCCCGCCAAGTCGAGCGCAAAGCAAACACTGCCGTACCATCCTTTTCTGGAACCATTTCGGCGTATTTTCAGGCCCCTATTTGGCGACCTCTGGATAAATTTAGAACGCTGAAATTATCGTTATCTAGTAAGCTCCCAGCATACACTTAAATGACAAAATTTCATGGTTGTAGCTTGTTTATTTCCTAAGTTATGCAAAAGCAAAGTTGTACTATTTCGACATATATAGACTCACTGATCATCAAAATAGAACTAGTACTTCCCATAAACCTAGAGAGCTGAAATTTGGCATAGAGGTAGGGTTTAATGAAGGGAAAACTATCAAAACTAGGATCATGGAAGATCTGGAGTACCTTATGACCTGGAGTAACAGACCAGCCAAACTATTGAAATTACCAACATGCTATGTTCACAAAGTTTATTGAGCGTAGTTAGCCCTTTCTTTTGAAATCAAAAAAAATGGAAGGTCTGAAGTATCTGATGAAGAACCCTTAGAGCTCAGCTGAACTATGGGAGATATGGAAATGCGCCTTGACAAAAGTTATTCAGTGTGACGAGTTCTTTCTACTGATGTGTATAAAAAATCGAAGGTCTGAAGTATCTGATGAAGAACCCTAAGAGCTCAGCTGAACTATGGGAGATATGGAAATGCGCCTTGACAAAAGTTATCCAGAGTGATGAGTCCCTTCTACTGATATGTATATAAAATTGAAGGTCTGAAGTATCTGATGAAGAACCCTTAGAGCTCAGCTGAACTATGGGAGATATGGAAATGTGCCTTGACAAAAGTTATTCAATGTGACGAGCCCCTTCTTATAAATGAATATGAGCAATACGACAGCTTATAGCCAATGTACAAGAATCGGAACCGGAAAAAAGAAAAGAAAGATTACTAATAAAAAAAACTACACCAAAAAGAAAAAAAAAAACAATTCTAATAAGAAAACCTAAAATAATGAAAGGGATAATTAAGAAACTAATCAAGTAAAAATAGCTTTCTGCAAAAAGAAGTGAAATCCCACCAAAAACATCCTGTAAACTAGCCAAATCTCGCCTAAGCTGCTTGTTTCTCTATAAAAACTAATGAAATCTCTAAGCAAAGCGGTCACATAAAATGTAAATATATTAATAAAGAAATCGCAGTAAAGATCCTTAGACTTGGCTTCACGTTGCTTAGAGATTTCATTAGTTTTTATAGAGAAACAAGCAGCTTAGGCGAGATTTGGCTAGTTTTTTACAGGATGTTTTTGGTGGGATTAAAACATGATGTAACATTATAATAAATGATGAATGACTACCTCATCTTGCTCAATATTCATTAGTTTTAAAAACGTTTACAAATTTTGATATAGGGACCTACCTACTGGTATTGTGATATGAAAGCGTGATGTCATTTAATTTGTAAAATTATTAAAAAAAAGTCGACGGCCTTATTTTAAAAAGACGTCGTTTGAGACTGGTCTTTAGTTAAATGCTATTTCTCATTAAGGAAGGCGTGTACCTCCTTCAAATAGTTACTTGTACCCTTGTAATTCGTACCGCAATCAGACCTAATCAAAGAAGGTAACCCACGGCGAGACACAAATCCTTCCAAAGTCGCCTCAAAGGCCTCTGTCGAGAGGGAGGTTACCAGTCCAAATGTACTGCCTTGGTTGACAGGCAGACAAACACACAAATAAGCCTTAACAATCTTACTATTACGAAGGGTGGACGTCTTCAACAAAAGGGGACCAACAAGTCCGTTACGACGCCAGCAAAGGGCCTCGCCTCATTGACACGATCAGCCGGCAAAATCCAAAATTCTCGCTGCAGAATGGCCTACAGCGCATTGCAACCGGCATGCGAATTTTTAATGTGACGATCAGTCACCAACACTGCCGTGCAGACACTAAAACGCAGTAACAGGCTTTTTGTCATTTTTTTGTTGAATATTGAACCTTAATGGACACGTTATAAGGAACATGAAGATCTAATCAGGGTTTTGTTAGGATGCTTTAAACTGTTAAAAAATCAAATTTGTGAAAGCAGTAACTTAACTTTTCATGTCTAAATATATTACAATACCAACTAAAATACAGTTATAGCAGTTACGTCTACCTAGATCCGGTACTTTACCAAGTTAAACGCAGTAAATATCTATATTACCAAAAAAAAAACTGTATTCTATACCCAAAAAAATATTGAGGGATATAAATTAAAACGCAGTAAGTAGTTTTTGTACCAACAGTGTTAATACTGCATGGTTGATCTCTAGTTTATTTCACATGAACTACAGATTAAAATGCAGCAAAGTACTAAAATGTGGTATTTTATTTAGTGTTATTCAAGTAAGTTTATATCGTGAAAACCAACTAAAGTGCAGCATAATCAAAACTTCTTTCTTTTACTTTTATCGTAATATGACTTTTAAGTGTGAAGATACTATTTAAATTGCAGTATGTTCATTATTTACTGTAGTATAGTCGGTATATTTCAAAAGATGAAAATAACTTAAATGCTAATTAAAACGCAGTATGACACTTTGTTACTGCATTATAATTGGTATCTTGAACGATTTTACTAATTTCACTGTCATATTTTACTGCGTTCTAGTCAGAATTTGTCGCTATCTCTCTCGCTCAATCAGTCGTGTTCGTGTGTCGATCGCTGCCGCGGAAGGAAGACGTCTGCGCCGCGCCAGAGTGTAGGCAGCCACTTGCCACTAACTTTGGAATATCCAGCTGGGCCATGACCAGCTTCGCCACAACTAGCCTGGACACAACCAGCTTCGACACTACCAGCTCCGTCACGAATAGCTTCAACACAGATACTATCAATACAATCAGCTTTTATAGAAATGGCTTTGTCTTCCCCAAATCTGACCCAGCTTTTTCCAGTACAACTGTCTCAAGAAGATCAAACATCTGCTTTATCGATTCTCCCTCAGTCTGGTCTAGCGGATTTAGCTACGACAGAAATAGCTTCTGAACATTCATTCAATAATCTTGTGACATTAGAATATTTATTATGTTCTGAGGTTTTGCCAACTTCAACAGATATTTTTCAGACCGCGACACCATGAGCTAAAACACCAGTTTTTCAAGATTCTGACGACTCGGTAGCAGATAAAAATTATATTCCTGTGCCTTCATTAGAAAGTAGTTTATCAGATCATACGCAAGCAGTCGGAAAAGGAATCACCAAAAAACGAAAAAGTAAAATAAGAAAAACCATAACTATACAAAAATCTAGGAAAAAGTTAAAAAAGAACCTTGACAAATATTATATCAGACCACCGTGTCCTAATCTCTGCAAAAAACTGTGTTCTTTGAGTTTTAGTGAGGATAAAAGGCAGATTGCCTTTTATCCTCACTAAAACTCAAAGAACACAGTTTTTTAGTTAGACCATAGACCAGTAATCAGGATGGATAGATTATTCATGCTGATTACTGGTCTATGGTCTGGGAATCCAGAGGTCTTTTTCTTAAGGGTCTAGTTCATACCAATGAATGTGCTAAGACAAATATTAAGACCAAAAAGAAACGCTACGTAACTCACAAATACCATTTCTTTTATTTATACTAATATTATATGTGATACTAATTAATTCCTCATTTATATATATCAAAGACACTCAAAGTACCTTCCTTGTAATCTCATTTACTATGTAATACTATGTGCCATATTTATATAATTAAATTTCTTTATAAAGTTACAATTTGTATGATTATTTTGCCTATTTTAAAACCCGGGTAAAGGCTTCCTACGTCGGGGGTCAGGTCTCCCATCCAGGCGGGAGATATTAGCCAAATGTCACTTTGGTAGAAATCTTAATTACTCATTAACTATTAATGATGTATTAAACTTTCTTATTAGAAAATATAGATAAATAATGCAGCTTCAGATACAATAAATAGGTAAGTAAGGCAATTGGTAAGTATAGAAAGATTTATGAGCATTTTAGTGGAAGTCGGGTATACTCTCTCGGACTCCCCCTAATGGGTTGGGTTCGAACACTATATTACGATATTAGTATAGATATCGATGTATCTTAATTTATAAATTGATAATCACAGTCAAAATTCAAAGAAAAAATGTTTTAATATATCACATAGTAGGCCATGGCCTTATAAAATATGGGCACTTATAAATCGTTAGAAACTAGTGCATACATAATGTAAGTGGCAGGCTTTGCAAACACTTCAGCGTCAATAGCCTGACGGCTAAGGTATCGGACTAGTGATCCACAGGTTGCGGGTTTGAACCTCACCCATTAAACTATTGTCATGTACTCTTTACAGGCACAAGCACATTAATCTTAGTTTGAGAGATTGCTAGTAATGTGAATTCTACCCACAAAGTTACAAAAAAAAGTGAAAACTTGAGTTTTCATTATCTAGATAGCTTTAAATTTATTCACTCGTATCTATCATAGGCTGCTTTTCATTCCTGAAAGAATTACATCATCAAATGATGTGCAATATGTGTAATGTGGGTACCCCATTTTATTATTTTTATATTTATGCATGCCATATATAGATGTATCGAATGTTGAGCATTTATGTTATTTTCTATAAGTACTTTTGATATTTTTTGTGATTTATTTTTAACCGACTTCTGAAAAAGGAGGAGGTTCTCAATTCGGATGTTTGTTTGTTTATTTATTTTTTTTTTATATGTTTGTTCGGGCATAGCTCCGATGCTCACCAACCGATTTGAAAATTCTTTTTTGTTGGAAAGGGTATACTTCCCAAATGGTCCCATGAAAATTTTATCGACATCGAACAAGCCGTTTCTGAAAAATCATAAAAGTCTAAAAAAAATTTTACATTGATGATCTTTTCGGTTACTCTACATTGTGTTTTTTGTTCGTGCGTTTTTAGTTTTTTGTAGTTGACATTTTGGCTTTTATAACTAGATTAATTACAAATTGACCCACTAAAAAGCGCGAAAATAAAAACTTTTTTGCAAAAAAATAAAACCGACTTCCATATCAAAACACTACAAAGCCAAAAATAATTTTAATTTCGGAAGGCGGTGTGAAAAAAAGAAAATACAAAACCAATAACACCGACTACCGAAATTAAAATTATTTTTGGCTTTGTAGTGTTTTGATATGGAAGTCGGTTTTATTTTTTTGCAAAAAAGTTTTTATTAGTTATATATAAATGTGCCATTTAATTGAAAGATCTCATGTTTCTTGCGAAACCAAAAAGCTTTAAACCATTTATTTTTTTATCGAAATGTATTTATAACCGCTTGTGTTCAAAGCACCTTAAATTTAATTTACAATTACCTTATAATATTATAAAATAAACGACAATTTTATACTTATTATATACTTATATTTTATACATACATAAATGTATTTTTTTCTGTAAATTCCTACATAAAACATACTCGTAAGTTGGAAGAAATTGTTATATACTACATGTGCAATTAGTTCAAGACACAAATTAAAATGCAGTAAAGAAAGTCTTATGCTGCAAAATAGTCTGCAAAGTAGCAAAAAAAATTAAAGTTTTTGTAGTATCGAGTATTTTTACCGCAATTTAATCTGCATATGTGTAACTTTTTGCGTGCAGTAACTGCTAAGATTTTAAAAAACCCGATTTTACTTAAAATCTAATAAACTAAATTAACATTTGTTTTTGTAAATACCATCTTTGTTGTCGCTTAGTCCTCGTAGCAATAAAAATATGCACCATACACGTTAATAATACAAAAAAAACAGTGTTAAAAAGTTTTTCGCAGTTTTCTCGAAACCGCTTTTTTCCTCATACTGCACTTTAGGGCGTGCACGGCAGAACAATTAAACCAAGTGGCCCTCCTTCGGCAAGAAAAGGGGGTGACGGGCCCCATAAGGAAGGCTAGAGAGCCTCAACCGTCCTCCAACACGCAAAGACCCGTCTTATCCAAGAAGGGATTCAGCTTACTAACAGCTCCCGACAACCCAACCCTACCAGACTTCAAGACCTCGATCTCCTTCTCAAAGTGTGCGGCCTGCACAGAGCGGACCCAAGGAGGAGTGACTCCTGTCGCTCTTGAGGAGAGAGAACTGGTGACAGGCGCTTGTCCCCTGGATTCCTAGAATTATGGCCAAAACGCCTGATCCACGAGGTAACGTTCAACAATTTGTCTAGGGAGCTATATCGATTCATCAAAAAATCAAGATCAAACAGAGGGTCCTTTGTCAAACAGCGAACACCTCAAGTCCGGGCAAAGGATCCGACAGCAAGACTGGCGTTCGAGGCCAATCGTCCTCGGGGCGAGTCAGCCAGTCCGGTCCCCACCAGAGGGGGTGAGCAATCAAGTGGGGGGCCATGCACCCGCGTGAGGCCACGTCGCCCGGGTCCAGGTCACCAGGCACGCGCCTCCAAATCAAAGTCGTTTCAGAACCTTGAATCTGCGACACTCGGTTCGCAACAAAGACCTCCAAAGTGTGGACGGACGTCTTCAACCAACACAAAACAATTTGACTGTCCGTCCAGGCATAAGAAGCCCGAATGTCAACAGTTCCACCCAAAGTGCGCGCAACGTGGCTTAAGAGACGCACAAGAAGCACCGCAGGAAGTGCAGATACAAATTGGAGCCAGTCTTCCAACAGGGTTTCCCGAAGTGGCTCGTCCCAAACAAGTTCAGTTATAACAAGGGCAGGAGCACCAATTTTAGGGTAAAGACAACTCAGAAGGGTGAGTTCAAACCAGGTCCTTCCCTCAACAGTGGTGACAGCCGTTTCGCCAATTCCCAAATCTTGCCTGAAAGGTCGTTCACCTTCAGGCCAACCTGTCCCGCTAACCAAGACGATACAAGGCAACCCTGGGCTCCCGTGTCCAAAATGGCAGACCACAATCGAGTCACCCAAGGGTCTCCAGACCTTGACCGAGGCCGTTGGCAACAAAACCGTCTTGATCGGGGGGGTCCTTTAGCGGGGCAGGCGTCAATCTCTTAGCGATGCCTTGGCGGCGACCGATCGCCGCGTCCAGGCTGCCTTCGTTCATGACGAGGCCAACAATCAAAATATTCGTCCGCGCGGTGTCCCGACCCGCTCGCCATCACTGGAGGGGCATATCCCACCGGATGCCCGAATGGCGGAGGGCGCGACTCTAACCGGGGACGTTCCGCCAACGGAGGGGAAAGGCAGCGGCGCCGGCCCGGCCACTGCTGCCTAGCAGCCAATGCGCGTTCTCCCTGACGAGGGGAGATCAAATGGCGCTCGCGGGGCTCCCGTTCAACTAGCGCGGGGGGTGGAGTGCGGCGTACAGAATTGCGGGTCTCAGCCCGGTGCTCGTCTCCGGGGTACCCCCCCCCCTGCGCGAACTCCCCTCAGAAGCTGGTCTGCTGGAGCGGTTCGCGTTGGCGCACAAAATCTCAAGATGGGACCCTTTACAAATTCTACACGGGCGGAGGTTGGGGCAGTCCCGATGGAAGTGGGCCCCCAAGCACGAGAAGCACAAACGGCGTGCGTTGACAATGCGGCGGCGGGCACTTACGTGCAAATTCAAAAAGTCCGGGCAACGCGCCATGACATGCCCCGTTGCCTTACAAAAGTCACAATGATGAGGACTCCGGGCGCCAGCAAAACGGGGGGCGGGGCGAACATCAACAGGCCCCCTAGCCCGAGGACTCCGGGCGCCAGCAAAACGGGGGGCGGGGCGAACATCAACAGGCCCCCGAGCCCTAGTCCGTCCCTGGTCTCTAGGCCGAGAAGGTAGTGGGGGTGACCCCGTGGCGCCACGAGTGTTATCCAAAACCCGACACTCATCTTCCAAAAATTTGAGGAGGTCGTCAAAGGGGGGAAGATGGGTGGCACTATCCCCACCATACTTCTGCTCAAAACGTGACCTCAACTCCGCGGGGAGCAACTGCAGCACTATGTGCACCAACAAGTAGGACCAATGTTCTACCGGTAACTCCAAGCGTCTCAAGGCGTTGGTCGCTGAGACCAACGGGTTCAGCAAGTCAGTGCGCTACGTCGACGTGCTGGCAATGGCCGGTAGTCCCAAAATCTGGCCGATGTGCACATCAGCCAGGCAGCGCTTGTTCTGATACCGTCGGGAGAGAAGCTCCAGAGCGGTCGGGTAGGAGGAATCCGTCACCGGCAAGTGCTGCACCAAGGCTCTGGCTTCGCCCTCCAGGACAGACAATAAATAGGCCAGCTTCTGGGCAGGTCCGAGGTCCGAGCGTGCATCAACAAGACTCTCAAAGAGATTTAGGAAGCCCAGCCAGTGGTCCAAGCGACCGTCAAAATGTGGCAGCTCCAGGGTGGGCAGCCTACCCAATAGTCCAGGGCCTGCAACAACGGGGGTCTGCGGCTTGGCCGCATCAGGCACCCGGCTCTTCAAAATTTCCCGGGCTCGTTGACTTATGACATCCCCCAGGTGGACAATCTGGTCATAGTCACCCAAAATCTTATCGCGGGCTGCCTGGTCCATCACCCCCAAATCCACGTCCATGATGTACTCGTTGAAGTGTGTGAGCGCAGCATTAGCTGCCTTGATCCTCTCATTCAAGCACCCATACCGAGCAAGGGTGAGCTCTTCCAATTCCAAACGCTCAACCGTTGCCGCTGCCGACGTGAACCATCTCAACTGTGAGGTCAATCCGGCAGCAGACTCCCTGACCGAATTTAATGAGGCCATTGCAACAAACAAATATCAATACAAATCAGTTAAAATTCACTAACTAAACAAACAATGACTTGTTAGCCAACCGAGCAATCTCAACAAAATAAAAACCCAAATTCAATTATTTCAAGTCCAAATCCGACCCTGTACTTATTCCAAATATGAATCTAGCTTGATACAGATGGCTAGTTACAAAATAAATAACAATTCAATGTATATACTATGCTGGATCAACACCAATTAAATACAACAATTGAAGTATAATATTGAGCGGACAATCTCTAACAACAATCCAATAAATACAATAAATGCAATAAGTCAATCCACACCATTCAATTCTTGTTATGTTAACAAATGTGTGATTATTATTTAGATAACCTTTTAAATTCAGATTAGTGACATTCAATTATTAATTGCAACAAATATACCAAACAACTTTACAACAAATATACCAAATTATGTACCAAAATACAACCCAATAATTCCTAATTTCACAAACAAATCTTACTTGTCAGTGCAATACAAGGGACTAGCACTACAAATTACAGTACAAACTACAAGTGCTATTTGAGCCGGGCTGACAAAACAATATTCAAACTTATTAAGTTATTTTCAACAATATTCAAAACTTCCAATTTACTATGTGGATTTTATATTATAAAAGCCACGCTCTGCTTACCAAAATTATTCAAGACTACAAAAGGCCAGTGCAACGATACTGGTGTGTCCGAACTTGTCCACGGTACGTGGAGCTTAACGTTGCTCTTCAAACAATGAACAAACTACAGGCTCTCCGGCCGACAACAATATATAGCCTCTGAGGCTTTATCAATCACTAAGTTAATGACACTCACCTGAGCTGCAGACGCCAAGTTTCGACCTTCCTAGGCCACGCCCAAGTGTGGTATGTATGTAAATATGAGTAAGTGAAAGTGTGATGAAGTCAAGTGTTATGGATGGTCACAAGGCGCCGGTCTCCAGATGGCGCGGTCCAGATAGCATCACAGCACAAACTCGCACCGGATTGAAGTTATTTATCACTATTTTCAGCAGAGTCCGCGTGTCAGCTGGCTGAGGCAATACGGCGATATGTTCCGAGAAATATCCCTGGGTTTTCGTCAATTCGGGATTACAACCGCGACCCAATTATCGGTTGCAACCGGCGAGTCCATACGATATTTTACCAATTATAATTAACTCAACAGGTCCCAACGCGGACATTTTTTCAACCGGAACCAAAGTCTATCTGTCAAGTCAAAAGTTATGTCAAGCCCACAGATAATTAATGTTGCCAACCAAAATATACGTTCGGTTCCACATGTCGGACGGAACATCTACCCCCCCCCCCCGGATGGGCCTACCCGTCCGCTAATCAATTGGAAGTCTTGACAAGGTTGCGAATTTAACACAGCTTCAATGCGGCAAAATACCGTAGCTAGTTCCTCAAAGGTGAGAACGGTTTCTCCCAACAATCTCCGCCAGCATCCCTTTGCCGCTTTCACCGCGGCCCCAAAAATACCCCCCCAATGGGGGGCAGGCTGGCGGGTCAAACAACCAAGTGACCCCTCGGCGGGCCAAACTATTACCAATGTCAACCTGGCTCTCATTAAGGAAGGCGTGTACCTCCTTCAAATAGTTACTTGTACCCTTGTAATTCGTACCGCAATCAGACCTAATCAAAGAAGGTAACCCACGGCGAGACACAAATCCTTCCAAAGTCGCCTCAAAGGCCTCTGTCGAGAGGGAGGTTACCAGCTCCAAATGTACTGCCTTGGTTGACAGGCAGACAAACACACAAATAAGCCTTAACAATCTTACTATTACGAAGGGTGGACGTCTTCAACAAAAGGGGACCAACAAGTCCGTTACGACGCCAGCAAAGGGCCTCGCCTCATTGACACGATCAGCCGGCAAAATCCAAAATTCTCGCTGTAGAATGGCCTACAGCGCATTGCAACCGGCATGCGAGTTTTTAATGTGACGATCAGTCACCAACAATTAAACCAAGTGGCCCTCCTTCGGCAACAAAAGGGGGTGACGGGCCCCATAAGGAAGGCTAGAGAGCCTCAACCGTCCTCCAACACGCAAAGACCCGTCTTATCCAAGAAGGGATTCAGCTTACTAACAGCTCCCGACAACCCAACCCTACCAGACTTCAAGACCTCGATCTCCTTCTCAAAGTGTGCGGCCTGCACAGAGCGGACCCAAGGAGGAGTGACTCCTGTCGCTCTTGAGGAGAGAGAACTGGTGACAGGCGCTTGTCCCCTGGATTCCTAGAATTAAGGCCAAAACGCCTGATCCAAATAACCCGTCGTCGTAATAAACGGATCCAAAATAACTTTAATTTCGGTAGTCGGTGTCTTTAGTTTTGTATTTTCGTTTTTGGCACCGACGTCCGAAATTAAAGTTATTTTTCACTTTGCAGTGTTTTTTGGGAGTCGGTTTAATTTTTTGGTAAAAAGTTTTCACATCTCCTTTCGCAGGTCTGCTGGAAGAAATTTCTTAAGAAATAAGCAGTACCTTTGTACTCAAATATTATAATTATGCTTATCTTTATGTATTTTACTGTGTGTACATAAATAATAAAATAAATAAATCAATAAAACTTTAAATTGCTCAACTGAAAAGTTGTCATTTTGAAGTTATATCAGTTTTCACCGGAGGCACAGAATTGTACAAGGATCGACTGGCTAATACAGAGAAGCTATCACAAAATATTGTGTTTTAGCGAGTAGTAGAACATATGTCTAAACCAGCTAAATTATTCGTGTATGCAAAAATAGAAAATAAAGAAAAGGATATCCTCCATTTTGGTCCAAATTCGAAAATGGCGGCCAAAGAAAAAAAAATACAATATATTGTTAGAACGTGTTCTCCTTAACATTTTTTATTATGGCACCAAAACTGTGTGACCATTGCCCTCGGTTTTATTTGAGTTAAACGTCGCACACCTATTTCTTAACATGAATTGTCAAAACAAAGGATTTAACTTGAATAGAAACTTCTAGGTAGCTGCCGTTTACCTCCACGCAATATGATGCACCCCTCCCCTACCCACTGAACGACCTGCCCCGCTCCGCGCATCACAATTGTTACTATATTTATTAAGTTCTGAAAGCAACGCTATTGTGTACGCTGTGTGAATTACGCTAGCTCCTACTATAAGCTGTTTTGTTTCGTTTTTTGTTCGTTATCATCCTTGTTAAGTTTTATTATTGACTGTTACGTGTAGCTTGATTATTGTTTTTGTTGAGTTTTAAACTCCTTGACGGACTTCTGTATCTTGTGTCGTGAATCGACAGAGAATTGACGAAGATACTCTTGGAGTTCTCGTGAAAGTGATCATCTTGATATTTCCCAAATAGTGACAGAAGAATTACTACTTCGACAGGTAAGAACGCAGTGCCCTTTATTTGTGTCCGTGATATGTATATTATAATATGAAAAAACCTGTATTAGCACATCATCAAAAAGACCAAGTTTATGTTTGCTTCTATTGAAAAGAAACGTGGTGCAGTATTATATTAACTGGGCTAAGGGCTGTTCATAAAAATGATTTTTGTCTATCAAATACTTAGTGTTTTTTTTACTTTCTAGTTGGTGGCTACAGAATTCATTTGCCGTCCGTGTGGCAAAGAACTGAACGTGCGCACCAACGACGTATGCGAGAAACCGAAGAGCAAGTTGATCAAGAAGATGAGCCAGCCGAAAATACAATTGCAAGACCAATTTCCTTAGAATTGCCTGGTCTTCTTCGCGCACCGAATACCTCAAATAGCTGCATTTTTCAACATTGTTTGAATGAATCTCATCGTCGGTGTTCCGTCCGACATGTGGAACCGAACGTATATTTTGGTTGGCAACATTAATTATCTGTGGGCTTGACATAACTTTTGACTTGACAGATAGACTTTGGTTCCGGTTAAAAAAATGTCCGCGTTGGGACCTGTTGAGTTAATTATAATTGGTAAAATATCGTATGGAATCGCCGGTTGCAACCGATAATTGGGTCGCGATTAACTATTGTTTGAAGTTGTAATCCCGAATTGACGAAAACCCAGGGATATTTCTCGGAACATATCGCCGTATTGCCTCAGCCGGCTGACACGCGGACTCTGCTGAAAATAGTGATAAATAGCTTTAATCCGGTGCGAGTTTGTGCTGTGATGCTATCTGGACCGCGCCATCTGGAGACCGGCGCCTTGTGACCGTCCATAACACTTGACTTCATCACACTTTCACTTAATCATATTTACATACATACCACACTTGGGCGTGGCCTAGAAAGGTCGAAACATGGCGTCTGCAGCTCAGGTGAGTGTCATTAACTTAGTGATTGATAAAGCCTCAGAGGCTATAAGCTATAAGCTCCACGTACCGTGGACAAGTTCGGACACACCAGTATCGTTGCACTGGCCTTTTGTAGTCTTGAACAATTTTGGTAAGCAGAGCGTGGCTTTTATAATATAAAATCTACATAATAAATTGGAAGTTTTGAATATTGTTGAAAATAACTTAATAAGTTTGAATATTGCTTTGTCAGCCGGGCTCAAATAGCACTTGTAGTTTGTACTGTAATTTGTAGTGCTAGTCCCCTGTATTGCACTGACAAGTAAGATTTGTTTGTGAAATTAGGAATTATTGGGTTGTATTTTGGTACATAATTTGGTATATTTGTTGTAAAGTTGTTTGGTATATTTGTTGCAATTAATAATTGAATGTCACTAATCTGAATTTAAAAGGTTATCTAAATAATAATCACACATTTGTTAACATAACAAGAATTGAATGGTGTGGATTGACTTATTGCATTTATTATATTTATTGGATTGTTGTTAGAGATTGTCCGCTCAATATTATACTTCAATTGTTGTATTTAATTGGTGTTGATCCAGCATAGTATATACATTGAATTGTTATTTATTTTGTAACTAGCCATCTGCATCAAGCTAGATTCATATTTGGAATAAGTACAGGGTCGGATTTGGACTTGAAATAATTGAATTTGGGTTTTTATTTTGTTGAGATTGCTCGGTTGGCTAACAAGTCATTGTTTGTTTAGTTAGTGAATTTTAACCGATTTGTATTGATATTTGTTTGTTGCAATGGCCTCATTAAATTCAGTCAGGGAGTCTGCTACCGGATTGACCTCACAGTTGAGATGGTTCACATCGGCAGCGGCAACGGTTGAGCGTTTGGAATTGGAAGAGCTCACCCTTGCACGGTATGGGTGCTTGAATGAGAGGATCAAGGCAGCTAATGCTGCGCTCACACGCTTCAACGAGTACATCATGGACGTGGATTTGGGGGTGATGGACCAGGCAGCCCGCGATAAGATTTTGGGTGACTATGACCAGATTGTCCACCTGGGGGATGTCATAAGTCAACGAGCCCGGGAAATTTTGAAGAGCCGGGTGCCTGATGCGGCCAAGCCGCAGACCCCCGTTGTTGCAGGCCCTGGACTATTGGGTAGGCTGCCCACCCTGGAGCTGCCACATTTTGACGGTCGCTTGGACCACTGGCTGGGCTTCTTAAATCTCTTTGAGAGTCTTGTTGATGCACGCTCGGACCTCGGACCTGCCCAGAAGCTGGCCTATTTATTGTCTGTCCTGGAGGGCGAAGCCAGAGCCTTAGTGCAGCACTTGCCGGTGACGGATTCCTCCTACCCGACCGCTCTGGAGCTTCTCTCCCGACGGTATCAGAACAAGCGCTGCCTGGCTGATGTGCACATCGGCCAGATTTTGGGACTACCGGCCATTGCCAGCACGTCGACGTTGCGCACTGACTTGCTGAACCCGTTGGTCTCAGCGACCAACGCCTTGAGACGCTTGGAGTTACCGGTAGAACATTGGTCCTACTTGTTGGTGCACATAGTGCTGCAGTTGCTCCCCGCGGAGTTGAGGTCACGTTTTGAGCAGAAATATGGTGGGAATAGTGCCACCCATCTTCCCCCCTTTGACGACCTCCTCAAATATTTGGAAGATGAGTGTCGGGTTTTGGATAACACTCGTGGCGCCACGGGGTCACCCCCACTACCTTCTCGGCCTAGAGACCAGGGACGGACTAGGGCTCGGGGGCCTGTTGATGTTCGCCCCGCCCCCCGTTTTGCTGGCGCCTGGAGTCCTCGGGCTAGGGGGCCTGTTGATGTTCGCCCCGCCCCCCGTTTTGCTGGCGCCCGGAGTCCTCATCATTGTGACTTTTGTAAGGCAACGGGGCATGTCATGGCGCGTTGCCCGGACCTTTTGAATTTGCACGTAAGTGCCCGCCGCCGCATTGTCAACGCACGCCGTTTGTGCTTCTCGTGCTTGGGGGCCCACTTCCATCGGGACTGCCCCAACCTCCGCCCGTGTAGAATTTGTAAAGGGTCCCATCTTGAGATTTTGTGCGCCAACGCGAACCGCTCCAGCAGACCAGCTTCTGAGGGGGGTTCGCGCAGGGGGGGGGGGGTACCCCGGAGACGAGCACCGGGCTGAGACCCGCAATTCTGTACGCCGCACTCCACCCCCCGCGCTAGTTGAACGGGAGCCCCGCGAGCGCCATTTGATCTCCCCTCGTCAGGGAGAACGCGCATTGGCTGCTAGGCAGCAGTGGCCGGGCCGGCGCCGCTGCCTTTCCCCTCCGTTGGCGGAACGTCTCCGGTTGGAGTCGCGCCCTCCGCCATTCGGGCATCCGGTGGGATGTGCCCCTCCAGTGATGGCGAGCGGGTCGGGACACCGCGCGGACGAATATTTTGATTGTTGGCCTCGTCATGAACGAAGGCAGCCTGGTCGCGGCGATCGGTTGCCGCCCAGGCATCGCTAAGAGATTGACGCCTGCCCCGCTAAAGGACCCCCCCGATCAAGACGGTTTTGTTGCCAACGGCCTCGGTCAAGGTCTGGGGACCCTTGGGTGACTCGATTGTGGTCTGCCATTTTAGACACGGGAGCCCAGGGTTGCCTTGTGTCGTCTTGGTTAGCGGGACAGGTTGGCCTGAAGGTGAACGACCTTTCAGGCAAGATTTGGGAATTGGCGAAACGGCTGTCACCACTGTTGAGGGAAGGACCTGGTTTGAACTCACCCTTCTGAGTTGTCTTTACCCTAAAATTGGTGCTCCTGCCCTTGTTATAACTGAACTTGGTTGGGACGAGCCACTTCGGGAAACCCTGTTGGAAGACTGGCTCCAATTTGTATCTGCACTTCCTGCGGTGCTTCTTGTGCGTCTCTTAAGCCACGTTGCGCGCACTTTGGGTGGAACTGTTGACATTCGGGCTTCTTATGCCTGGACGGACAGTCAAATTGTTTTGTGTTGGTTGAAGACGTCCGTCCACACTTTGGAGGTCTTTGTTGCGAACCGAGTGTCGCAGATTCAAGGTTCTGAAACGACTTTGATTTGGAGGCGCGTGCCTGGTGACCTGGACCCGGGCGACGTGGCCTCACGCGGGTGCATGGCCCTTGATTGCTCACCCCCTCTGGTGGGGACCGGACTGGCTGACTCGCCCCGAGGACGATTGGCCTCGAACGCCAGTCTTGATGTCGGATCCTTTGCCCGGACTTGAGGTGTTCGCTGTTGGACAAAGGACCCTCCGTTTGATCTTGATTTTTTGATGAATCGATATAGCTCCCTCGACAAATTGTTGAACGTTACCTCGTGGATCAGGCGTTTTGGCCATAATTCTAGGAATCCAGGGGACAAGCGCCTGTCACCAGTTCTCTCTCCTCAAGAGCGACAGGAGTCACTCCTCCTTGGGTCCGCTCTGTGCAGGCCGCACACTTTGAGAAGGAGATCGAGGTCTTGAAGTCTGGTAGGGTTGGGTTGTCGGGAGCTGTTAGTAAGCTGAATCCCTTCTTGGATAAGACGGGTCTTTGCGTGTTGGAGGACGGTTGAGGCTCTCTAGCCTTCCTTATGGGGCCCGTCACCCCCTTTTCTTGCCGAAGGAGGGCCACTTGGTTTAATTGTTGGTGACTGATCGTCACATTAAAAACTCGCATGCCGGTTGCAATGCGCTGTAGGCCATTCTGCAGCGAGAATTTTGGATTTTGCCGGCTGATCGTGTCAATGAGGCGAGGCCCTTTGCTGGCGTCGTAACGGACTTGTTGGTCCCCTTTTGTTGAAGACGTCCACCCTTCGTAATAATAAGATTGTTAATGGTAAATAAAAGGTCTGATTGCGGTACGAATTACAAGGCTACAAGTAACTATTTGAAGGAGGTACACGCCTTCGTTAATGAGAGCCAGGTTGACATTGGTAATAGTTTGGCCCGCCGAGGGGTCACTTGGTTGTTTGACCCGCCAGCCTGCCCCCCATTGGGGGGGTATTTTTGGGGCCGCGGTGAAAGCGGCAAAGGGATGCTGGCGGAGATTGTTGGGAGACACCGTTCTCACCTTTGAGGAACTAGCTACGGTATTTTGCCGCATTGAAGCTGTGTTAAATTCGCAACCTTGTCAAGACTTCCAATTGATTAGCGGACGGGTAGGCCCATCCGGGGGGAGGGTAGATGTTCCGTCCGACATGTGGAACCGAACGTATATTTTGGTTGGCAACATTAATTATCTGTGGGCTTTATTTTTTTTTTTTTAACGTGGTAAAATTATCAAATAAGTCCTCCCACTCCGGGCAGGGTGGGAGGGACTGTCAGACTTTTACTTACTAAAATCCACGGTGTTCCTTCAATAACCCTTTACATACCGGGGCCACGGTAACGGGATGAGTCCCACGACCCCGGCAGGCTTCGGCCCTCTGCAGAGGGGGCCTCGTCATATTGCTGACGCTCTTTGAGGCGCGCGTGGAACACGACGCGCCGTCGACCCGGGCATGGTCCATGGTCGGACAGCGAGTTGCCCTTTACTCGCTGTCCGCATGCCCGCGCCTACGGTGGCCGGAGATCGTCGGCCGACGTCCGACGCCGTGGGCGTCTACCACTGCGGCTGGGCTGGAGGGAGGACGCCATCCTCTCCCTCACGCGGCCCGCCTCCTCCTTCGAAAGCATGACTGCTTCGCAGAAGGAGGCGACCGCTTCCCACTCCCTCTCGCCCCGCAGCATGGCCTCGACCAAGGCCGGGCGCGAGAGGTCTCCGCCTATTGTCGCCGTGAGGACACGTCGGTGCTCTGCCCAAGCTGGGCAGTCCTGCACCGTGTGCTCGACTGTGTCCTCAGGGCGACCCTCGCAGTGTTGACACCCAGGCGTCTCTTCCTTACCCATCAGACACAGGTACCTCCCGAAACTTCCGTGTCCGGTGAGGACCTGCGTCATGCGGTAGGTCAGGACGCCGTGACGTCGATCTAGCCACTCCTCAAAGAGGGGTCTTACCGCCGCAATTGCGGCGTGCCATAACTTTTGACTTGACAGATAGACTTTGGTTCCGGTTGAAAAAATGTCCGCGTTGGGACCTGTTGAGTTAATTATAGTTGGTAAAATATCGTATGGACTCGCCGGTTGCAACCGATAATTGGGTCGCAGTTGTAATCCCGAATTGACGAAAACCCAGGGATATTTCTCGGAACATATCGCCGTATTGCCTCAGCCGGCTGACACGCGGACTCTGCTGAAAATAGTGATAAATAACTTCAATCCGGTGCGAGTTTGTGCTGTGATGCTATCTGGACCGCGCCATCTGGAGACCGGCGCCTTGTGACCATCCATAACACTTGACTTCATCACACTTTCACTTACTCATATTTACATACATACCACACTTGGGCGTGGCCTAGGAAGGTCGAAACTTGGCGTCTGCAGCTCAAGTGAGTGTCATTAACTTAGTGATTGATAAAGCCTCAGAGGCTATATATTGTTGTCGGCCGGAGAGCCTGTAGTTTGTTCATTGTTTGAAGAGCAACGTTAAGCTCCACGTACCGTGGACAAGTTCGGACACACCAGTATCGTTGCACTGGCCTTTTGTAGTCTTGAACAGTCGGATACCCGAAAATATAAGGTTTCGTATATAGTGCCGGTACAGTTATTATGTGCCAGAAAGCACACGTGTATGCAATGAACACATGGAGCAAAACGTGTGGTATTTATTCCCTTTACAAGACAGCTCATCAGAAGAGTTCACTTCTGTTCAAATAATGGACATAGTATCAACATTACAGAGACATATTACTCAGGACCACATTAACTTCGAACAGTATGAAAATATGGCACCGGACGAGTTCCATACCTGAACTGGAATACTTCAAGACCAGTTTGTCGAATTGATGGAGGGTTTGCCAAGCTTGAGGTCATTTACTAAAAAAAAATATTTTTTGGCAGTAGTATTAGTTAAGTTGAGGACTGGAGACTCCAATGTTAGACTAGTGAACGTTTTCAAATGTGGTGAATCAACCTTCCAAAGGTGATTGCAGATTGGACGCGATGCGCTTTTACAGGATTTTGTACTCTTAAACCTTGGTTTTAATCACATAACACGTGAGAACGTAGCACTAAGGAACACGTTAATAGCAAACCATCTGTTCGGGAATCCCTTGAGCCTAGAAGTTGAAAGGAAAGCGATAACAATTTGTGATGGTACGTACATATATTTGCAAAAAAGTAGCAATTACTTTTTTCAGCGACAGTCTTACAGCCATCACAAATATAGAAACCTCCTGAAACCATTCCTCTTGGTTTATTGCGATGGACATATTATTGAGGTAATTGGACCGTATGCTGCCGTTACATTTGACGCAGAAATCATGAATGGTATGATGATGAAATGTAAACAGTCCATTCCTTTGGTTTTTTAGGACCGGAGATGTGTTTATTTTGGACCGTGGCTTTCGCGATTCTTTGGCAAACCAAAGTCTTGTGGTTACATACCACATATGCCAGCAACAAAATACCAAAATGAAACACAACTCACGACAGATCAGGCAAACAAATCAAGGCTGATTACGATTTGTCAATGGGTGGTGGAAGTAGTGAACGGCCGATTTAAAAGAGATTTTCGGCTGTTACGAAATATTACAACAATAGAGCCGCTAGAAACATGTTTGATTACTTCAGAATCACAGCAGCCATTTTAAATAAATACCATGTTGTAATTGAAAATAATCCACATGCTACAGACATTTTAGAGATAATAAATGAAAACATTAATACGCCAAATGTAGCTCAGTTCTCCATAATGACAGCAGATATGCCAGAGTTCACAGATTTTCCTAGGCTGAGTGAAGATGATTTCTTTTTATTCGCTCTTGGCGTATACCAATTAAAACAGGCCAAAAGCTAGTATGGCGAACATATCCTTCAAAACGGATCGTTTTCTATTGAGCTCAGTAAAGAAATACCAAATGAACACTTGGAAGAGTTAGAAGGAACAGATCTGTGGATAATACGAGGACGACTGCAATCTCGACATGTCCGAGCTCGCCAATATTATACCTACATCGTAATAGACAGAACATCATCCAGTAGAAGTGCAATCCGTCACTATTATTGCACGTGCATAATAGGTAAAAGAACGATTGGGTGCTGTTCGCAAATTATGTGCATAATATGGTACATGAGTTACGCTCGTCATTTACAGGTGTTATTACCCTCAGCTTTGGGATTAGAGAACATTATTGTAGTTCCAGACGAGGATGATTTTCTTGTTTAACCATATGTTTTGTATTAACATTCTTGTAAGACGTACGTGTATTTTTGGAAATAATAAAGGGTTCATTAACAATTGAACATATGATACAACTGTATTTTTATTTGTAGAAAATCACATAAACCACAATAACCAAAATAACACAATAAAAAACCAGTACAGGCAGGCTGTATTTTCTCAATATTGTATTTTTTAAACTGTTGTAATGTTATAGCAGTACAATTCTTTTTTTAAATTAATTTCATAGAAAATGTACAAAATAAAAAAATGAACTCAATTAAAAGCGAGGGCAATGTCCCACAGTTTTGGTGCCAAGAAATGTTAAGGAGAACAAGTTCTAACAGAATATCGTATTTTTTTTCTTTGGCCGCCATTTTAAAATTTGGACCAAAAATGTATGGAACGTGGATGATGTCCTTTAATTTAATTACATACAGTTGTTTTAATAAAAATCCAATTTTTATATTAGCCCTGTATTTATTTACCAGTGCCGAACAATTTTGTTTTAACTATCTTGTGAATATTCAATTGCCAAAATGTTAGTAATTATAAAAGATTCACAAGAAAGTTAGAACAAAAATTGTTGGATACTGGATAAGGCTCAATCTAATTCTGATTATAGATACCGTAAAACGTGGCAACTTGACCATATTTCATAACACAAAACTAATTATTTTTTTAACCATAAGACGCATAGAAACTAAAACTATTTGTTTATAATTATAATACATTTGGCTCACTTTACCGTAATCGTCATTCTATAAAAACACTTAATTTAACCTGTAGAAAAGAATAAACAACATGAGTAAACATGACAAATTTTTGGCAACTTTACCTACGCACCGTATTCATCATGTATTGCATATTAAAGAGTAGTTGAGGTAAAGATGGCCTAAATTACGATTACTACTTTTAAAAATGAAAAGAATATGAGGAAATCAATAACGATAACGGCAACACAGGCAGTAGGTAAAGTTGCCATGGGGTTCATTGTAATCTACATACAAATAATTTGTAACGCTCAGGGTTGTCAAAAAACAGAAAGTGTTTTTATGAAATACATACAGTAATACCCCGCTTTACGCGAGGGATACGTTCCGGAAAAAATCGCGTTTACTGAAATTCGCGTATATCGAGGTTTATGATTAAACATAGTCAAAATTGAATACAAAAAAATACGAATCATTTTAATCAATCTCTTTAATTCTAAGAACACTTTATGCAATATATACTATTAATTATTTTTTACGGAAAAATACATCTATTATCTTTCGGGTAGCGTTTTTTTTTACGTTCTTGTAAAATACGTTCATAACACCCAACACTGTTTTTAATTGTTTGACACATGGTCAAGACACGGTCATCATTATTGTCTATACTCTGCAATATGTCCAAACCTGAATAAATTTTTGAAAGAGCATTTTTATTCCCCCTGAAGATAAAACTTTCTCTTCTACTTGTTCTTCCTCATCGTAGATAGGATTATTCTGTAACTCGATCAGATCTTCATTGCTGAGAGGATCGTCGTGCGTTGCTACAAGTTCTACGAGATATTCTACCGCAACATCTTCAAGTTCAGACCCCTCAATCATTACAGCAATGTCTTCAAGCACTTGTCTCTGCATCTGGACAATTGTTCTAGGTGATTCCACTACATTTGGCCAAAGATTACGCCACACCCCGTTCATACAACACTTCTTAACTTCCTTCCAAGCCTCTTCTATGTTGTGATTGCTTTCATAATGTTGTATGACTTCCACCACTCTCGCATAGACTGTCTTCCTTCCCCATCAGTTTCATGAATTAGTTGGCCAAAAGTGCGGCGATGGTAATAAGCTTTAAAGTTTGTTATTGCTCCTTGGTCCATAGGTTGTAATATTGACGTAGTGTTTGGTGGAAAGAACTTACGTACACTTTTAAGTCTCTGGGCGTATCAAGTGAGGTTGGATGTCCTGGGGCATTGTCTAAGAGTAATATAACTTCAGGGTCAAGCCCATTTCTGTCACAGTAAGATTTGACTGAGTTTTCTGCGGTTTCGTTATATGGGGGCCATTTTGGCTCTGAAAGAAAAGGTATTAAATAAAACTAACGCTCACATGCGCGCAAACCCAATATAACTTATCATCCAGGATATTCACTATTATGCTGTGAAATTTAGGTATCCGAAAATGGTTACATACACACAAACAAGAAATAAACACTCATGCTTGATTTACCTAATCTCAACCAACATTACCAAAGCAGTTTTTTCAATAAATTAAAGAAAATGCAATTGCTGACATTACAACAGTAATCCCAACCGTAATATACATACAATATCAAAATTTCACTTACCTGTGATAAATAGTTAGGGCTCTGTGAGCACAATTTAGCAACAATTTACTCTTAGCACGTTTTCACACAGTACACTGTGACAGTCATTACTGACATAACAGCAGAGCTGCCTCTACGCAAAATATAAAATGTTGCCTTTTAATGTCTATAAAATACAACTATTACAGAATAGATTTCTAGTAGGCAGATTTTTGAGATAAATGAGTTTATACCGAATACCTATAGTATGGTAATGTTACCGAGGGTTCGGTAAAGTTTTTGATGTTTTTTAGTTTAGTTAAATTTTACGGTATGTATGTAGCTATACGTGTATATATATGTATGTAGCTATACGTGTATATATATCATTAGTTCAGAGTTAAGAAATAGAGATGGCGCTTCAAATTTGGACTGACAGATTTCCCGAGAGTGGGCTGGGCTCTCTATATCCGTAGTATTATGGTACTCTATGGGCTAGCGGCAGCGACCGAGATGGACGTATTTAGGTAGTAAGAACGTGTTCAAAATTATGGCGTCATCAAAATTATCCCTTCTGTGTTTAGAAAGCAGTATATTTTTAAAACAAGATATTCTTAATATGAGAGAAGGAGTGCACGAACTGAATAAAGATCAATATTTAAATGGTGAATTTCGTGACCTGTACGAAGATTACAGAAAATATCCGGATAAGTTTTATGAGTATAGATCAGATCAGTACAGAAATTATTTCGTAAGTAATCCAATAGGCATGTAAGTTACACTAAATTCGAAACTTGACTTTATGCTACATTATTTAAACATACTAGAACTATGTCTATTGTCTCTGTAAGTACCTACTTACAGAGAGTTACTTGTCAACTACCTACGTTACTCAAACATACCGGTAGCACGGTAATATTATCATAGGTACATAATATTACCGTGCCGGTAGTTTCGTCTGTAGGTACCTACCGCCAATATATTGGTAGCTTCGTTTGTAAGTATCTAGGACTAGGTACCTACTATGTTTTTGTGTTGTCAATTTAAATTAAACTTACCATCATCGTCTGTGGGTACCAACAGACAAAATAATTATGGCAGCTTCGTTTGTAAGAACCTAGGTACTATGTTTTTATGTTATTAATTTAAATTAAACTTACCATCATATTCCGGAAAACATTGTTTTATTTCTTCCCACAACCTTTTTATAACGTTTCTGTATTTGTGTTGGGGATGTTTTGACATCCATAGGTATAGGGGGTCGATTTAAAATTTTAGTAAACGCCTCGGTATCCATTACCGCCACAAAATCGTCTAAAATATTTTGTTTATAAGTTCGCCGCCGAGTCCGTCACACCTACACCGCTATCCGCGCCCCGCTCTGGTTCGTGGCGTCGCACTCATTCGCTTGTACTTTTGATCTCGCCGCTCCCCGCACCGCGCGCCGCTGCACAGTGTGGTATTTAGGGGTCTTAAAGTTGGTCATAAATATTTTATGACTCGAACGATGATTATTAGTGTATTTATGTTAAACATAGGTAATAAAAAACTTATTACAGTAAGAAATAATTATTTATTCGTCACTACTACATGCTTTTTCATTGGTGAGGTCACTCTCACTAAGCAAATTTAATAGGTCTCCATACAATGTTTTTCTATTTTTCTTAAAATATGTATTTGTTCTCATGCTTGTTAATAAGAAGTTAGAAGTTCTTCGGGGTCCGAAGTTAACAAAAGCCTATTTAAAACATCCATGTTGCACTCTACGCGCGAAAACTTTCTGGAATAGTTCAGTCGATATTGCCTTATGTGTTTGTTGCGAGCTTCCGCAGCTTCTTCAGAGAGTTGTCCTATGGGAAGAATTGCGTTTTTTATCACTTCAGCTCCATGACGAAGTACTTTATGCAGTGTTGATGACATGGGGTAAAATCTATATAAAGCTACATACATCCCGGCAGTTTCATCACAGTATTTTTGGAAAGCTTCAACATTAATTTTATACTCGCAACACATTGTGTCTCATATTACCTTAAGTCGGTAGATAATTTTTTATGAATGTCAGTTATTTCCGCCGATATTTCGTAGTTTTCGAAAAATCGGCGACTAGTATTACCGTCATTCGTGTTGCCAAAATTAGCTTTCGGGATATCCACCAAAAGTCCAAGCTTTTCTTTAAACTGATTTTGGATCTGTTGTTTTCTGGCTTCCACCGCTTGTTTTTCCTCAACTGAAAGTCGCACATTCCATTTTTTTACAGGTAGCCTATATGCTACGTGTAGGATTGATTCGAAAAATCGAATCCAAGCATGTAGTAATGACAGTCCGAATCTTAAATTTTCTTGTTTAGATGGCCTTTTCTTCGATAAGTCATTAAACTCTGAAGACGTTGCGTCGCAAAAGTAGCATTTCATTGTGGATTTTGTATGTGTTGCTGCATTGCAAATTTGCCATCCACCAGTGAACAACATTTTATGCTTCACTGATATGTTGTTCCCAATATCAGAGCTGTCAAGCGCGTCTATTTGTGTTGTGATGTAGTCTATTTCTTCTATTGTAATATCTGTAGTCTCCTTGACGAATCTGATTCTAATTGGTCTGCAATAACGAGATGATGAAGGTGTTGGGTTTTGCCACAGTATTTTCTTTTCTAGTCCATATACTAACTGAAGAGGAACAACAGAACTTTGAAAAAAAATAGCATCAGTATCAGGTTCATTTTCAAATTTTATTTTATATTGCATCTGTTGTGACCCATCACAGCCCCATTTACTTATTAATTTCACTGATGATTTTTCTTCCTCACTTAATTGTTCTACAATTTCTCCCAGATGTGAAATCAGTCGATTCGCCGTATGATCCATTAATTTTTGTACTTGTACTTCAGCACACGTTTCGGTAACGCGATGAATTTCAGGATAGCATTCTTTTTTAACTTTTTGCAGTACCGAATAACACGGAAAGAAGGACTTATTTGTTTCCCTTACTCGTTCATGTTGTGCTTTTGTTAATCCTGCTTCGGTGAACATAGACAAAGCATCTAAAGGTGACAATTGACGAGGTTAATCTTGTGTCCGAATACTTTTTCTCATTGCTATCACATATTTTTTAGCTTTCCGGGGACTTTTCGTAAGATCTTTTACGACTTTTGAAGCTTCCACTTTACCAACTTTTCTTAACTTCATTTGGGTAGCGTAGGTCAATTCTTCCACGTCTTTTGATCGAAGATCTGTAGTTTTCCGCCTTTTAGTCAAAAATTTTTCCATCAAATGTTGACTCATTAGAACCTTTCATAAAAGCATACAACTCATTCCGAGTCATAAAGCTCAATCCTGAAGTCCCTGTAACAAAATGAGACTAAATAAACGAATATTTTATACAAGATTGTAAGGTACTAACGAAAAAAAAATCTTTAATAAAAATGGGGCGGGTTCGGGCGGCTGTTCTTTTTATAAATTTCTTCTGGAGAGTCTACTCTACAAGATACAATAGTAATTGTATCTAAAGAGTGCTAAATAATATAACAAAAAGTCTTTTAAAGGTAAAAAAATGAGAATTATTGTAATAGTTTATGACACCTTACTTTTGGACCTATGGATTAAAATAGTATGAGATTTTTGTAGAAAAGAAACATGTTCCATATAGTTACATATCTGGCTGAGTAGAATCCATCACAAAATGCACCACAAAACCGTTTATTACTAAAATATCACGTTTCAAACACAAATTAAATTTGAGCGTAACGAACAATCACACGACCACTGTAGGTGACCGGCAACTTCCGACTGAGCGTGTGGCGCAGTTTGGCGAGCTGGCACGGAGTTCTTCGGCCATTTTGTCGGTAACTTTTAAAGGATCGACAATATGGAGTATTTTATTAAAAATTAAAAAAAAACATTTTTGGCCAACTTTAAGAGCCTAATACCATGGGCACGCCGCAATTGCGGCGGTAAGACCCCTCTTTGAGGAATGGCTAGATCGGCGTCACGGCGTCCTGACCTACCGCATGACGCAGGTCCTCACCGGACACGGAAGTTTCGGGAGGTACCTGTGTCTGATGGGAAAGGAGGAAACGCCTGGGTGTCACCACTGCGAGGGTCGCCCTGAGGACACAGTCGAGCACACGGTGCAGGACTGCCCCGCTTGGGCAGAGCACCGACGTGTCCTCACGGCGGCAATAGGCGGAGACCTCTCGCGCCCGGCATTGGTCTAGGCCATGCTGCGGGGCGAGAGGGAGTGGGAAGCGGTCGCCTCCTTCTGCGAATCAGTCATGCTTCCGAAGGAGGAGGCGGGCCGTGTGAGGGAGAGGATGGCGTCCTCCCTCCAGCCCAGCCGCAGTGGTAGACGCCCACGGCGTCGGACGTCGGCCGACGATCTCCGGCCACCGTAGGCGCGGGCATGCGGACAGCGAGTAAAGGGCAACTCGCTGTCCGACCATGGACCATGCCCGGGTCGACGGCGCGTCGTGTTCCACGCGCGCCTCAAAGAGCGTCAGCAATATGATGAGGCCCCCCCGTAGAGGGCCGAAGCCTGCCGGGGTCGTGGGACTCATCCCGTTACCGTGACCCCGGTACGTAAAGGATTATTGAAGGAACACCGTGGATTTTAGTCAGTAAAAGTCTGACAGACCCTCCCACCCCGGGCAGGGTAATTTTTTTAAAACTTATTTGATAATTTTACCACGCTAAAAAAAAAAAAAGAGCCTAATACCATACTGTGCGCTGCAGTGATTCGCTCCGACAAAACCGCGCGCGTCTTCGCTATGAGCGGCGACTCGTGGCGTGCTTCAAACATTTTCATACTTTTGTTCTTACCGCTCGCCGCCCCGCGCTTAGATAGATAGATAGATATACTCTTTATTGTACACCATAACAGAATTAAATTAGGACTTAAAAAACTATAATGGGTGTTACAATGGGCGGGGAAGGTCGTGAATGGGCCGTTACAGTATCATTAGAACTTAAAACGGGATATTTACCATGTGTATTTATTGTTTTGAAACGCAGGATCGAACCATTGGATTGAGTTACATAACCCCCAAGTCTTCTCGACAGAACGCCACTATATACCATTGAGGTAATATGTAACCAAGACTGGTAAGGGAAGCGATTGAGATTTCCAAATACGACAATTTCAACCGGGAGGATGGGTTACAACTATCGATGGCCTGGAATCCAGTGGTTCAAATGTGTAAAAACCGAAAAAGTTCAGTAGAAAGTTCGCGAGTCGACACGGTTAGTTTTGTGTGTCGGGAACAGAATCGAGTGTTTAGTGATACATGTGACAGTGGTAGCGGTGTCGCTAACAGAAAACGAACGAGAAAGAGGGTAGACCGATTTGTCTGCTCATAAACTTCCACCCGCAATTACTTCAGTTCATCCGTGATCATGGCGCTTGCAACAGTGCCGAAATATCGGAAACTTAAAACAATAAATACACATGATAAATATCCCGTTTTAAGTTCTAATGATACTCTTTATATGTAGTATCTTAATAGGTACTAGGATAACAATGCCAATAAACAGTTTGTCCGGGTGCTTCTTAATTTCTAAGGTTTTATAACATCAAAACAGCCACTCACGTTAAAATAATATTAGTTCAATTGTAGGATACCAGGAGTACAGAAAACACGCGGGCGATATTTTAGTAAGTAATTTTTAGCGTTGAATGGTTTATAACGCCCGGCAGGTTTCAAAAGCAATATAAGCAACTGCAATTTGCCCACACTGTTGCTTCAGGCGTTTTTAATTGTTATGTACCTTTTGTTTTTTGTGGGTAATCGTCACTTTTTTTTATTGTTTAAGTTTAAGTAGAATTACGGGATCAGTTTGTTTTGGTGATTTATCCAGTGGCAGCGCTAGGCGTTGGCGACGTCGGCCACCGCCGACGGCCTCGTGCCTGAGAGGGCCTCGTAAAAAGTTTTACAATATAAATACACTATCACTATGGCAATCGGTTCAAGTCAACTTGTAAGTCGTTATTGATACTTTCACGTTAATTTTGTAGCTGGGTTCAAGAATTCTGTAATACAGAATTTGAAAAAAGCATACAGGAACTAAAATTGTTTGTGGGAAAAAGTACTTACGAAATTCAGTCTCAATCTATGGAAAAAAGAATAGCCAGGAAAAAACGAATGTTCATTACAAACATACTGATGAACCAATCTCCTGAAATGCACTTCTGAGTCAACTTTTTTAACACAAAGATAGATGCTATAATAGTCGACACCGAACATAGATGATACATAAACACCGAATGTCGGTTTAAAGCGCTCAATATATATTTTGAGCAATTTGGTTTTAATATTAATGACATCAATTATTTGAAATCTATACCAAAAGAGGATCTTCTCAAACATTGTAATTTAGCTGTGCAATACTTCGGGAACGCGAAAACAGTGAAAACTTTCGAACTATATGAAGAACTTCAGCTTTTTAAATCTAATTACCACATTAATCACCTAATCAGCAAATGTGAACGTGTTATTTCAATTTTAAAAGTATTTGAGTCTGGTGGGGTGCTCACCCGTACACCATGAAATTAGTTTATAATGCCCTAGTTCGCAGTATTTTGGACTATGGCACGTTACACTTAACACCATGCAACAAAGGTGCTTTGGCTGGACTTGACAGGGTACAGGCTAAATGTCTACAGATCATCTCTGGATGTATAAAGTCTTCGCCCATCGGCGCGTTGCAGGTCGAATGCGCTGAACCTCCCCTGGCCCTAAGGCGACAGTACCTGGCCTCCCGTTTTTTATCTAGGGTAATTTGTAGGTCTTCCCATTGTTGTTGTATAATACAAATAAAAGTGAGTACATGGTCTTTCAGGCCAGGGGGAGGTGTCTAGATAACGTACCATTAATTAAGCTTAACGGTTGCCCACTTAAAAGGGTTGATAAGTTTACGTATCTTGGACATCTACTGACCTCTGACCTGAAAGACGATGCAGACATTGAAAGGGAACGTAGGGCGCTGTCTGTTCGAGCGAATATGATAGCCCGCAGATTTGCGCGGTGTTCGAGGAGCGTCAAAATTGCCCTATTTAGGGCTTTTTGCCCGTCTTTCTATACTGGCAGTCTGTGGGTGGATTACACGCGGAAACAGTACGGCGCTCTACGCGTTCAATACAACAACGCGTTCAGGATGCTCTTGGGGCTGCCTCGCTTCTGTAGCGCTTCAGGGATGTTCGCGGAGGCGCGTGTGGATTGCTTTCACACAATCATGCGCAAGCGGTGCACATCCCTGTTGCGTAGGGTGCGGGGCAGCCACAATAGTATCCTGAACGCCTTTGCAGAACGTTTTGACTGTCAGTACGTGAACCATTGCTGCATGGTTCACGTATCAATTCAATATTATCGTTCAATATTATTTTAAATTGTGCAAGTAATATGTAGGCTTTTTAACAATAAGATTTACTTTTTGTTTTCCTTTAAATTTAAGTTGTATGATCCAAATATGATTGAAATTAATAAATTAATAATAATAAATTCCATAAACAGAACCTCAAATTATTGGAAAAATAAAGATGGTCCAAATTATTGGAAAAATAAAGATACCCCTTTAATCCTAAAACATTTTCGTCTAACTCAAAGTTTAGAATGCCCAATCGTACAGTTTCCTAAATTTACCCTCTTTCATTTCGATTACGAAGTCTTATGTTTCATTTCAAAAATCCATTTCAACAGAGGGGGTTTGACGCATTTGGTGCACATCTCAACTTGTACACCATGCTCAAATGGTGAACTTAGCATTTGGTGCACTTCTCATATGGTACACTTCGCAACTGGTGCACTTCTCAATTGGTGCACTTCGCAAAAAGAGCACTTTTTAAGATGGAGTGGAGATTTGGAAAAATTGTCTAAATAAAATAATATGTGGCGAATGCATACAGAATGAGGCTTTCTATAAATCGTACCTGAGACATCGTTTACCGAAAACGTTGATAATCCTTTTATAAATACATTTTAAATAAATTATGCTTATATTCTACTTATTACAAAAACAAGTTTGTGAGGATGTATGTAAGGAAGTTTTTTTATTCTTTCACGCGAAAACTACTGAATGGATTTTAATGAAGCTTCACAATTAGCATACCTAGGCCATTATCGAAGTAACATAATTATAGTTTATTAAGATCTGCGGGCGAAGCCGCTGGTAAAAGCTTTTATACTAACTTTTATTATTTTATAACTCAAATAATAAAACAAAAGCCAAGATTAGATATTTTATTTTTTAATATCGCACATCTCTGATGTCCATTGACCGACTTCTGGGGTCTATCATCTCGGGCAAAAGACATTTTTCATAGAAGTCCAAAGTTTACGTTCCGTTTTGGTCACCCAAAACACAGTCATTATCTCTTGGTATCCTTATGGTCTTCAATGGAAATTCATTTCCCGTCCACACCGCAAAAAGACAAACATTTTTTTGGCTTAAAATGAATTACAATTTTTAGGAAAAATAAAGTTGGAACCCCTATCAAAGCAATTCTACCTAACACACTTGATCTACGAAAATTCACACTGCTACAACATAGTGACGCTGACAATGGACGCAGGTGCAGTGGACTGTAGACGATTTATAGGGTAGACTAGAGAGAGATAGGGATTCCCACCTGACATTAAGCTGCCCTTGGATTTGAAAGTACCAGTCGTGGTTTGTATTACCTAATAGTCCCATCGATTTCCCAAAAAAATTTTTTTTAGAATGTTCGCCTGCTCATTATGTCTTCTCAATATGGACATTTAACTTCGACGAGACCTTCATCAAACAGACCATCTGGAGACGCTGCGAAGAAAAAATGCTTCTGGTCAATGAAAAGCCCGCATTTTCATTCACATTCAGATTGCTCAGGAATCGTTACAACATAATTTCAATCAAATGTGTAAATGGGCTCATAACGTAGGAAAGTTGCTCACGTACGCTCATCACACAACAAATGTACCATTATACCTACGGTCATTGCACACGAACATTCTTGCCTCCATAATTCGGTAACAGCCTGCAAATGTCCGCGCTTGGATGTAGTTGATAACCATAATGTATATCGGTCTATTTATTGGTGGATAGCCGATTCTGCTGGGGACCACACATAGACTACGTATGCAACAAACTTAGGTCTATACTAAGTAAACTTAGCATACTAAAATACAAATTACCCTATAAAACCCTTAGAATGTTATACATGGCCCTAGCCGACTCAGTTATTAACTACGAACTAAGTAGCTATGGAAAAACTTACCATACATACTTAGCAGAAATTTACAGGTTACAGTTGAGAATGCTAAAAATTATAACGCCTAAATATGTTAAAAAGAAACGTCAAAATAATGAACACGAACTCTTTAAATACCTACTGTGGTGTGATGAGTGTGTACAACAAGGTCCAATTTTCCATCCTCACTGAAGATAATAGGCCCGAGTTGCTAACGGAAAAAACAAGACCGAATTTCCTAAGAAACATACTGATTAACAGTAAATATATCGTACCAAAACACAAAAATGTTTATGAAACTAGGGTTTCTGAGTATGTAGTACCTTACTATATTAACAAACTCCCAGAAGAATTGCAAACGCTATACCTACCTATCAAATACGAAAAGTTGTAAGTACAGATACAAACCTTTTTACATAGAAAATAGTTACTTGTATTTAGTACTCCTAATCTTCCTTTTCACTGTATAGTAAATTAAGTATGGCTGGCACGTTATTCAAAGAGTACGAATAAATGAGAGACTTCACGAGTGGTGCAGAGCTGATACGTGATCATAGTACTTAAATTTGTGATCTAGGGTGTTGTTTTAAACATTTTCAAAACAATATCACTTAACCTTTATTATAACTTAATAACTTAATTTTATTGACATTGCCACAAAATGTATTTATTTATTTATTTAAACTTTATGTACAATTGTGTTACATGGGCGGACTAAATGCAGCAAGGCATTCTCTACCAGTCAACCTTTGGGTTAAAAAACACACTGTGGTAGGTGTACGAGAAAATGGAATGAAATAATATTTTAATACTAATAAATATAATACTAATATATAATAATACTAATAAAATACACATATATGCTAAAATGACAAACTAATAGATACGGTGCTTTATAATATTCTTTCTGAATAAGAGAGCTCAAAATAATTATGACAAAGACCAAACTAAGAATAACAACCCCTTAAGTAGTGGTTTTTAATTTTACGCTTAAAAGAAAATTTTGACTCAGCCTTCTTGATGTCAAGGGGTAGCAAATTCCAGAGTTTAATAGTAGAAATAGCGTAAGAATTAGATAGAAACCCGGTGCGGTGAGAAGGAATGTGAAGAAGTAAGTTTTTGGATGCGCGAAGGTTAAAAACCTGCTTGACCAATCACTGATAGCTAGAAGATCAGCATTCAGCAATGAGATGCAGTTGTCCAGGTTCTCAACGTCAGCTTGCGCGTAGAGCTGTAGGTCATCAGCGTACAAATGGTAAGAGCATTTGAGGATAGTGGTAATAGAGTTTATGAAAAGGGAAAATAAAAGTGGAGAGAGTATGCCGCCTTGTGGGACGCCAGTTTTCAGGGTGCACCACTCAGAAAAAATCTGATCAGCACGAACCGCTTGCTGGCGACCACGAAGATAAGATGAGAACCAATCTTGTGACAATGAAGATACCCCAATGTGTGACAGAATGGCCAGGAGGATTTCGTGATCAACGGTATTGAAAGCATTGGAGAAATCAATTAAAACTAATACCGTTAATCTCGAATTCTCCAGACCATTCCTTACATCTTCTGTAACCTTAAGCAAAGCTGTGGCTGTGCTGTGGCCAGGCCGAAAACCCGATTGGAAAGGGGATACCAGATTATTCCCAAACACAAAGGAAGATATTTGCTTAAGAACAACTGCTTCCAGAATCTTAGATAGGAAAGGAAGAATGGAGATAGGTCTGTAGTGATTTAGCAGGCTGGGGTTGGATATTTTTGGGAGAGGGATTATGAAAGCCTTACGCCAGATTGTGGGAAATACCCCAGTCTGCAGGGAGGCATTGATAACGTGTGTAATAATAGGAAGAATACTTTTAATAATGAGGGATAGCATAGATCTGCTGACACCATCACAGCCAACAGCCTCGGACTTAATAGCATAGAAAGTCTTGAGGATCTCAGAGTCGGTCACAGGAGAAAGAGAGAAAGAATCGGGAGGTAAGATTGGCGTGGAAGTAATCTCAAGAATAGTTTGGTTTTTAATAGCAACCGCAAGCATGGCGGAAGATGAAAAGTGCTTATTTAAATCACTCAAGGACACGTTTGAAGAAATAACATTAGAGGAAGACTTTGTTATGCCGAGTGATTTGAAAAACTTCCAAATATCAGCCGGTGAAGAGTTGAGGACATTTTCAGAGATATATCGGCGTTTAGAGGCTCTTACCATCTGGTTACACCGGTTTCTTGCCAATTTGTACTGATTCCAGTTTTCCACACTGCGATCCCTTCTATATTTTCGAAAGAACTTGTCACGCCGGCTCATCGCCATACGAACTCAATCAATCAATCAAATAAATCAATCAATCAATTTTCCTGACATCCTTATTATTATTATTATTTTATTTTTTTATGGAATTTGTCTGCTGTTTCACTGAATGCTGTAATTTTAATCTAAGCTTTTTGATACATGCAAAAGACAAAACCAATTATGGAATATTGGTTTTATTCAACATTAAAATACAACATGAGAAAATAACAGACAGTGACAAGACAGTGAAAAACAAAGTATGACAATCTATCATAAAATCTTCTAAATGGACAAGGAGTTCATATCATTCACCCCCCCTAAGAAGAAATGTAATCCTTGAGGTAGCCTGGAGGTCTACGTTCGCGTGCGGAGTGGCGCACTTGAGAACCACTCGCTTCTGGGTTATCAGGCGTGTCTGTACCTGCAATAGGCTGCTCAGGTTCCTCTTCATCCGACATATCATCATTTGAGATCCTTGGCAGTGGTGCCAGAGACCTATTAGACACCGTCGTTTCACGCCCATCTGGTAAACGAACAAAGGAGTATTCAGGATTGCTTTGTAGTAGCTGAACTTCTTGTACAGCTGGGTCGTATTTCGAGGTCCTTATGTTTTTCTTCATATAAACAGGTCCAGGCGAATGAAGCCAGGATGGTAAAGATTGGCCATTTATCGAGCGGCGAGGATGGTTGAACATACGCTCATGCGGGGTAGCATTGGTTCCTGTACACAAAAGAGATCTAATGGAGTGTAGCGCCGGTAGTATAGCTTTCTCCCAGTTTGCGGTATCCTCGTTATTGGATCTGAGATATAGTTGGATTGTGCGCCATAGTGTACCATTTAAGCGCTCTACCAAGCCGTTTCCTTGAGGATTGTAGGGCGTTGTGCGACTACAAGATGTACCGAGTGTAATTAAGAATTGTCTTAGTTCGTCAGATAAGAATGAGGTCCCTCTATCCGAATGAACATAAGCTGGAGTGCCGAACGTAGAGAATAGGTCTTTCAGACATCTAATTACTGTTCCAGAGGTCATATCTTTACAGGCATAAGCAAAAGGGAATCTGCTATATTCATCGATAATCGTGAGGATGTATCGGTTTTGAGTATTAGAAGGGATTGGTCCCTTGAAGTCTAAGTTCAATCTTTCAAATGGTGCAGTTGCTTTTATGAGATGTCCTTGATGACCGACATAACGTGGTTTAATTTCGGCACAGATTGGGCATGCTGCCGTGATTTTCTTTACTTCTTCAATCGAGTATGGCAAATTTTTCGATCTGACCCAGTGAACCATACGGGTGATACCTGGGTGGCAGAGAGAACGATGGAGCTCGACGAGTCTGGAGTGAGAGGTCGCAGTGTCTATGTGCATACAGACTCGCGAGAGTGCGTCAGCAACTAAGTTCTGTTTACCAGGTCTATAAACAATATCATATCTAAAACATGACAATTCTAGGCGCCATCTTTCTATTTTTTCATTTTTGATTTTGTTTGAATGTGTTTGGTTGAACATAAACGCAACTGACTGTTGGTCAGTAATTAGTAGAAAGTGTCTTCCGATTAGGAAATGTCTCCATTTGCGTAAAGCTTCGACAATTGCGCTTGCCTCCTTTTCAATTGTGGGTTGTCGCTTTTCAGAATCGTTAAGAGATCGTGAAAAGAACGCTATAGGACGTCCTTTCTGTGACAGTGTCGCTGCGATTGCGAAGTCCGAAGCGTCGGTTTCAACGGAAAATGTCTCCTTATCGTCTATTCCAGCCAATGCAGCTTCGCAAATATCAGTTTTAAGATTATTGAATGAATTGATAGCGTCTTCAGTTAACGGTAGAGTAGTTTCAATCAGTGGTCTTATTTTGGTAGAAAAGTTGTAGATCCACTTTGAATAGTGGGCAAATAGTCCAAGTGATCTTTTCAAAGTAACAGTATCGTTTGGGATTGGAAGATTCATCAGTGGTTCCAAACGAGATTTGTCAGGTTTTATAATGTTACGATGAATTGTGTAACCAAGAAGATTGATCGAGTCTGTTGCAAAAGTGCATTTGTTAGTATTCAAAGTGAGTTTGTATTTCTTAGCGGCTTCCATGAATTTGTGAAGGTTTGCGTCGTGATCTTCCTTATTTTTCCCACAAACGGTTACATCATCAAGGTAAGCATACGTACCTTTTAGATTTTCAGAATCAATAATATATTGCAGAGTTCGCTGAAACGCCGCTACACCATTTGTTACCCCGAATGGTATTCGAGTGAATTGATAGAGGTTACCGCATGCTTCAAAGGCGGTGTATTTCTTTTCTCTAGAGAGAATGGGAACTTGATGATAGGCACTTTTGAGGTCAATTTCGCTAAAGACGTTATATTTAGCGACTTGCGTTATGATAGAGTCAATGCTCGGGAGGGGATATGCGTCTAGCTCAGTGAATCTGTTTATTGTTTGTGAATAATCTATTACAAGGCGCTTCCGATGATGGCCCCCTCCGGCAACGAGTACTTGAGCTCGCCAAGGTGAAACACTGGGTTCAATGACTTTGTCTTTAAGTAAATCATTTATCTCGTTAGATATGAATTCTTGGTCTTCTTGAGAATGCCTTCTCGAGCGAATTGCTATAGGCCTAATATTTGGCGCAAGGTTAGTAAAAACTGATGCTGGCGGGACAGACGCCTCCATTACATTGCAAATTTTCAGGGGTTGTTTATCTCCCCCGAATTGGAGTTCCACCGAAGAGTGTGTTTTCAGTATATCATGTCCGATAATTACGTCAGCACATAGATTAGCAATAATGAGTAGAGGTCGACGTTGATATTTGTGCTCACCAATTTGAATGTTAGCGAAACATAGCCCCTCTACGTATGAAATGTTGCTTAGAGATGCTAGAGTTATTGCTTGTTTGCAGGGCTTGCGTTTTAGATTCATAGTTTGAGCAAGATTCTTATCGATAAAGCTGAGAGAGCTTCCGGTATCGAGTAGAGCATCCACACGCGAGTTATTTAAAATGATATTGATAGTCGCTTTTTGCAGGCTCGTCGGAGCAGCAGCAGAGATAATTGACAGATGGGAGCCAGGGGCTTCAGATTGAGAGTCATCGTCGTTCGTACTAATAGCGTTCGCGGCGCGTTGGCTTCGTCCGATGCTACGGCATACGTTGGCGAAATGTCCTTTTTTGGAGCAAAGCTGACAGTCAGCGTTTCTAGCAGGACATTTGAGTCTTTGGTGGATATTACCGCCGCAGAAAAAGCATCGACGGCTATTTAGTATAGGGCGTCTATATTGAAAATTGTTTTGAGTGCTGGTGGTTGCTAGATTTTGCCGCATTGACGTTTCTTGATTTTGAGAGATTGCATTGACAGGAACAAACGACATAGGAGGAGAAGGCGCTGCTGTTAATAGTTGCGAGGTATTTTCAGCAGTTTCTAAAGATATAGCCAAGTCCAAGGTTTCTTAGAGGGTCATAGTGGATTTCTCTAAAAGTCTTTCTTTAATTTTTATTGACAATATTCCGGCGATAAATATATCACGCACGGTTTCATTTTGGTGCGCTTCGGCAGTGACTGCCTTAAAGAGGCAGTCACGAGCAATTATATTAAGAGATCTCGAGTACTCCGCCAACGATTCGTCAGATTGTTGTTTCCTGGTATTCAAGCGGTGGCGAGCAAGAATAATATTTTGCCTCTTTTCGTAGGCGGTATTCAGAGTAGTAATTGCATCATCGTACGTAGCGCAGGCACGGATATAGTTAAATATTGACGGCGATATATGGTTGACAAGAAGTTTATACTTAAGGGCATCATGTGCAGAGGAAGCTTCTAGCGCGATAAAGTTCTCGAACGAATACTTCCAGTGAGCCCACTTCAGGTCCGAGCCAGCCATGGAAGGTTCTATGTCAAAACGTTCGGGCCGTAGGTACCGCGACATCGACGAACATTTTTCTTCTTCGGTAGTAGACCTGTTAGAAACACAAAATTAATGTTGAATAAATTGATACATGCAAAAGACAAAACCAATTATGGAATATTGGTTTTATTCAACATTAAAATACAACATGACAAAATAACAGACAGTGACAAGACAGTGAAAAACAAAGTATGACAATCTATCATAAAATCTTCTAAATGGACAAGGAGTTCATATCACTTTTCGTTAATTTACTATGTATTTGTACACCATCGAATGGTAGGACATAGTGATTCTATATTATATGACTGTAACATCTATTGTACACCTATGCTCACAAATAAATGAATTGAATTGAATTGAACCTAGTCATATGGATTTTTTTATTATTTTTGCTAGAACTGGTTTGCTACAACCTAGCCTGTCGCCCCGTATCCGCTTGACGGTGAGTTTCGGGACACCCTGTATTGTGCATGATGTAGGTACTTGTACATAATGTGTTATGAAGCTACCTACATATTGAATAAATGTCAGTCTTGTTGAAATCTGCGTATCATTTACATCATGGTGACAGCGGTGCTAACTAATTGATAAAAAATAAAAGTTCGGAGTGTTAATTGTATAAAAGAACTGTTCTTAATTAATTATAAACATGGAACATGCGCGTCCACCGTCGGAATTAGTGTTGGAAGGAGGGCCAGCCAACCGGGCAGACACGTGGCGTAAATGGTTTCAACGGTTTATGGTGTTTTTAAAGGCATCTGGTTCACAAAGAAGCATCTGACGTGCAGGCAAGCTTGCTGATAAACCTGATTGGATCGGAGGGTTATGATGTCTATACGACATTCAAGTTCACAAAGGACGAGAACAAAGAGGACTTTGATACGCTTGTGAGAAAGTTCAACGAATATTTCAAAACAAAACATAATACAACTATGGCTCGATTTAAGTTTTTTACAAGAAATCAGGTGTCAGGTGAATCAATAGATGAAAACGTCACAGTCCTCGAATTGCTTACCCAACATTGTGAGTTTGAACATCTGGAAGAGGGTTTAATAAGAGACCGGATTGTTTGCGGTGTTATTGATGGTACACTGCGAGACCGTCTTCTTAGATCAGAAGATCTTACTTTGGCTAGGGCAGTCAAGATGTGCCAGGCAAATGAGATGTCGCATGAGGAAAAACGGCAGATTGAGGATACCAAGGCTGGATGTAGCAACGAAGGGACAACAAGCGTCGACGCGGTGCAAAAGTCACACAGCGGTCGCGGTGGCAGGGGTCGTCGAGCACAGCGGTGGCGCGGTGGCGGCGGCGAGGCGCGCTAGCGGCGCCAGGCCGACCGTGCAGCGGGAGCGGCGTGCGCTTCATGTGCCAGTGAAGCTTGTGATGGTTACCGATGTCCGGCTAGTAATGTGTTGTGCTACTTATGTAATAGGTGAGGTCATTTTAAAAGAGTGTGTCCTGGTTTAAATAAACGTGTTTACCAACTGGAGGACGACGATGACAGCGAAAAGGAAATGTATATCTCGGTAATCGAAAGGCTCAATAATTCTAAGGACGCTAAGTGGTACGAAACTTTATTGTTGTCTGTAAATGGTAGGAAGGAAAAATTTAAATTAGATACAGGGTCTGACTTAAATGTGTTATCCTTAAATACCTTTAACAAGTTAGGATTTCGAGTGGAAGGATTACAAAGTAATAACATAAGGGCTCAATCATTTTGTGGCAGTTATATACCGATAGTGGGATCGTGTGATATAGATTGGATCTATAAAGGAGAAGTTTTTAGCCTTCGTTTCGTCATTTCAAAGCAAGAATGTTGCAGCTTATTAGGTAAATATGCATGTGAACAACTAGGTCTAATTAAGCGTATATTTTCGATAAATTTGCAAAGATATGATGATCTTTTTCATGGTTTAGGAAAATTGTCAGGTAACTATAGAATAGTTACTAGTTATGATGCTCAGCCGTCGATCTGTCCAGTTTGTAAAATACCTATAGGATTGCGTGACAAATTATTGACAGAATTAAACAGGATGGAGCGAATAGGTCTGATTAGGAGAGTAACACATCCGACACCGTGGGTTAATGCGATCGTAGTAGCGGGTAAAAAAGACGGCACTATACGAGTGTGCCTCGATCCGCGTCCGCTAAACCGCGTCATACAGCGAGCGCATTACCCGTTACCGACGCTCACCGAAATAGCTACTAAGCTGCAAGGGGCACGTTACTTTAGCAAGTTAGACGCGAGGTCAGGATTTTGGATGGTACAAATAGATAACCAGAGCGCAGATTTGTGCACGTTCGGCACACCATTTGGGAGATATCAATTTTTACGTTTACCATATGGTATCAATTGCGCATCTGAGGTGTTTCACTCAAAAACTCGACAGATTCTGGAGGACCTAGAGGGGGTAGACTCTTTTGTCGACGATGTGATTGTGTGGGGATCTAGTAAGTCTGAGCATGATGCGAGACTAAAGCTGTTGCTCGATCGAGCACGCGAGGTGGGCATGAGATTCAACAAGGACAAGTGTGAATTCTGTGTAGAGGAGGTAACCTATTTAGGGCACACGTTTAGCGCAGCAGGCATGCGAATAGATAAAAATAAATTAAAAGCTATACAGTTTATGCCAAGTCCCCACGATAGGCAGTCATTGGAACGTTTTTTTGGCATGATTAACTATCTCTCGAAATTTATTCTAAACTATTCAGATATAGCGTCACCGCTACGTACATTGTTAAAAAAAGATTCCAACTGGTTGTGGAATGAGGTGCATGACTTAGCTGTAAAGCGGTTGAAAAACGTGGTGTGCGGTGCGCCTATATTAAGCATTGTATTCAGCGCGTAAACCGGTTCTGTTATCAGTAGATGCGAGTTCGCATGCATTAGGCGCAGTGTTGTTACAGAGCGGCCGGCCGGTTGAGTTTGCCTCGGCGACACTAACTGACACGCAGTGTCGCTACGCACAAATTGAAAAAGAATTATTAGCAATTGTGTTTGGTCTCGAAAGATTCCATCAGTACGTGTTTGGGCGAAGTAACATCACTGTGGAAACAGACCATAAGCCACTGGAAGCCTTGTTTAAAAAATCATTAGACTCAATCCCAGCGCATTTGCAGCGCATGATGCTGCGCATACAGGGGTATGATTTCACAGTAGTGTATAAACCGGGAAAATATATGTTTGTGGCAGACGCATTGTCGATGGCGGCTTTAACTGATAAGTTAAAGCCAGGCATTTCGGAAGAAATTGCCGAGCAATCATGTTTTTTAATAGAGAATGTAAGATTTAGTAATAGCAAATTGCACCTAATTAGAGAAGAAACGGCGAAAGATACAGAATGTCAGGTATTAATAAAATATATTAAGAACGGGTGGCCCGCAAACAAATATGAAGTCGTTGAATGCGTGCGAACACATTGGTCACATAAGCAGTGCTTTGAGTTTGTAGATGATATAATATTCAAAGATAACTTAGTTTATATACCTCGAGCATTACGAACAGAGATGTTAAAATGAATACATGACGGGCACATGGGCATAGATAGATGTAAACGTAACGGTCGGGAAGTGATGTTCTGGCCGGGAATGTCTCGTGACATTGAGAACACCGTGAAGCGATGTTCAGCATGTGTCGAGCGAAAGCCGCGACCCTCACGTGAACCTATGCAACCTCATCACATACCAAATATTCCTTGGCTGAAGATAGGCTCGGATATATTTCAATGTTGGAAAAAGTATTTTCTCATTTTAGTAGACTATTTTTCATATTTTATTGAAGTTAGCCCGTTGACGAGCATTAGCAGTAGGGTGGTAATCGAAGCTATGAAGGACCAATTTGCACGCCACGGTATTCCAAATGAGTTGGTGACCTATAATGGGCCAGCTTACGCGTCGAGAGAGTTTTCTGATTTTAAACGCAAGTGGGGTTTTAATCACACTACCTCCTCGCCTAATTATCCACAATCGAATGGTCGGAGTGAACGCAGTGTGCAAACAATTAAAAATATTTTATTAAAGTCGATAGAAGCTAGGTCAGATTTTATTTAGGTCTTTTAAATTTTAGGAATTCACCGCGTGATGGTATCAGTTCACCTGCGCAATTACTAATGGGTCGTATACTTAATAGTATGTTACCTACTCATCTTACGAAATTAAAACCTAGTCGCGACAATACGAGCGACTATAGGAACATTATTAGTAAACAGGTGGACAGCAAACAATATTATGATAGACGTGCACGAACACTACCTACACTGAAACCAGGTGACGCGGTAATTATGGTTAATGGTGATAAACGTAAAAATGCTAGGGTTCAGACACCAGCAGCACAACCAAGATCTTATTTTGTTACACATCACACAGGGAAACGGTATAGACGTAATAGACGTCACTTAATCAAAGTACCATCATATTCACAACTCACTAACATCAGTCAAAATCAAATTTCTAAATGTGAACCTACACAAGATGATGAGTAATGGTCCAGTGCTGAGAGCGTCTGCTGGAAGAAATTTCTTAGGAAATAAGCAGCACCTTTGTGCTATTTTGTCTGTATTTATTTTTTTCCTTATAAGTGTCATGTGTGTACATAAATAAATAAATAATTTAAATAACTGCATGGCAGATAACGATAACAGGTTAATTAGCAAAGATTTGGGAATCGCAACAACAGAACGCGCTCACAGAACTGCGGCTGTTATAGCCCGCAAAAAGTTAGGGCAAGTATTTGGTAACCAATAATTATTATAATTGTAAAAAAAAAATGTATATTATGATAAGATTAATAAACATTGCTTGTCTTGTGTAGTGTATTAAATTTTGTCTCTGCTTATAAACAGTTAAAAAAAAACAATAAAAGATATATAATAGATGTATATCATTAAAACTATGTTACATATTAATTTACTGGATAAATAAATAGCGTAACAATATCAATATAATAATTGAAGAACTACTTAATTGTTTTAAAAAATATTGTTAAACTGAATTGTAATGCTGTTAGCATATTATATAGTATATCATACCTTTTAAAATATTTGGGGAAAGATATTGTGCATGATGTAGGTACTTGTACATTATATGTTATGAAGCTACCTACATATTGAATAAATGTCAGTCTTGCTGAAATCTGCGTACCTCCAATTTAATGGAAGTCAATTTTACATTCCATTTAATGAACGTCCGATGTACCTTCAATTTAATAAAAGTTCGATGTACCTCCAATTTAATGGAAGTCAAATTTACATTCAATTTAATGAACGCCCGATATACCTTCAATTTAATGAAAGTCCAATGTACCTCCAATTTAATGGAATCCAATTTTACATTCAATTTAATAAACGTCCGATGTACCTTTCAATTTAATGAAAATCTGATGTACCTTCAATTTAATGAAAGTCATATCCATTGTGAAATACCTCTTATTTAAAAGAACATCTCATTCGATCAACCAAATCATTCACTTGTCCAACAACTCGATTTCAATTTAGTGAAATGTATTTTTATATGGTATTATCATTATTGTTATTCCTTTAATTTAATAAAAGATCATTTGAATAATTTCAATTAAATATAACCCAAATTCATGGTAATAGCTTCCAATTCAATGAAAACTCACCAAGAAAATATGAATATCTAGTTGGCCAAATCTCCAATTTTAAATTCGTATGTATATTACCAATTGGATAGACTTCCAAAAAATATCTTTTATTTCTAGTTACAAAATGTATTATATTATAAAAAGGTGGGGACAAATGTAAGAAAAACCAACTTTATAATTTATCTTCAGCTAAGTGCAATTTAAATTAATGTTTGTATTTTCTATGGCACATGATGTATTTTTATTTTTCCATATAGATCACATTGAGTACTAATACATCAATTCATTTAAAAAGTTAAAGATGTGATGTAATTGTCTTTACCTTACTTTCCAAAACAATAAAATTCATCAGCCCTCTCCAAAGATAGAACTGTGGAATAATGGAATAATGTACAATCAAATTTTAGTGTATTACTTTTATACTACAAGCATAAAAGCAAGAAAGCATATGTATTAATTTATCTATAATAAATAATAAAATAAATAATATTAGACAATCTTATACATCTTGTTTAACTTAGCATTGGTTTTAGTTAAATAATATGTATTAGTTTCTTTATAGTTATTGTTACAGTATGTAAGTGTTTCATTTGTATGGGTCAAGTTTGCCTGAAATGAATGAATTGATTGATTGATTGTTAAATATTGTAATTTTGCCACATTCAATCATTATGAATTCACATTTTGTATAAACTTTCCTTCACAGAGAACTTCAAATAGGTACCAACCAATTAATTTCATAAAGAAGGTAGAAGAAAGTTACTTACACCCAGTGTTGTTTAATCCTGTTCTATCATGTAAAATGAACTCTGACTTAAATTTGCTTACTTATTTTCTGTAAAGTCACAGTATAAATATTTAGTATTGTGACTCGGCCCTAGCTTTGAAATAATTACCTACAGCTACTCAAAATAACATTTATTTGGTCACCCATCTGGTGTCAAACACAGCAAATGTTACTAAATTTCAATTCCCTCATTGCATTTATGCTGCTTACAACAATCAAAACTATTTATCATTTTTTTTTAAATATCCAATCTTCAATCTCAAAACATCATAATGATTTTATGTTGTAGCCATCCTGAATACCCCTTTTGACAAACTGCTGATCATAAACAATCTCTTTCTATATTCTTTCTAAGAAACAATCATAGAGACTCACATGTTGAACAGAATAACACATGTACAACACAAACAATTTTATCAACACTATTGCTCAAATGTGTAAACAGTTATATGAAACTTATGTAAACAACGATTTATAGGTCAGTGGGTCGTCTTAGGGGCGGAGTTGATTTATATAATATACACAAATATCTTTCAAAATAAAGGACATTCATCACTGGGACCCCAGGCCTTGCCATTAATAAATATGAAATATAATCTCTTAAGTTAGATTAATATAATATGTAAGTAGCAAGTGCATACATACATGAGTATGTAGATATCCTAGACTAAAACTACCTATTGGTATTTTTTCTGCAAGGTTTTTTACCTAATTCACCCTTGTGTCACATTTCATCTGTAACCCTATCTACTTATTTATTAATTCATTCAAATATTCACTCATTGGAAAAATGGAATATAACCTATCTTCAAAAGAAATTACGTATCTACTAGTGGGCACGTAGATATATCAATTCTTTTACAGTCTTTACCTCTGGATACGTTATTGTTTAGAATCTTCAATAAGTAAACATACATCTCTGGCAGTAATAGGTGTGTGAAATTAAAATATGACAACCAATTACTATAACAGTAAGTACAATAAACTGGGTAAACTACCTAGCATCCCCAAGTCAATTTTATGCGTAAAAACTCGAGAAAATGATCTATGATAATTTGACATTGGAGTGCGTATAACGTTTCAAAAATACAACTACGTTTCACTGAACTAGGTAATCGTGATAATAGCATCTCTCGGTCGAAGAAAAAAAGGTTTTCCGTTTCCTTGTTACCTACTTAAATTAGTAAATATAAAAATGATTATAACCTTTTTTTTTCGTTTCACGGATTTGTTAAAATCCTTCAAACGAAAAAAAGGTTATATTAATTTTTTCCCCACTGCACTTTTTGGCTTGAGAGCAGCGTTAAGAAGCGACTCAGGTTTAAGTGCTGCAGAAATCACATATGGTTGTAGTTTACGTTTACCAGGTGATTTTTTCGATAAATATAACAAGGAACCATCGGATCCTCATACTTTAGTCCAATACATACGCGATACCATAAATAAATTCAAACCCGTATCGTTGTCAAAAACCAAATCGAATTCTGTATTTATTCACCCTGATCTTAAACAGTGTGAATATGATGATGAAATTTATATCAACAATTAATATGCATTAATTTTTTCATATAATGAAACTAGAACCATTTTCATAACCTAGTAACTTCCTTCCTTCCTTTTTTAATAATTATATTTTACGGACCTTTTTCCTCGCTGCCATATGTAGGACCCATTGGTCCTTCAGGTAAGAACACTAACTGTCAGTGCCTCACTCCAACCCACCTAGCTCACAGGCCTGTCTGATTCGTACCGGTACTATGCGTATCGCGTTCGTCACCCGACTGACGTTTGACAGCTAGCCCCCTCTAGAGTGGTTCGTGAGACAGTGTAAATATCTACTTCATAGATACAAACGCTACACTAAGCTATGTTGCTACCTTAATGATGATACATCTCGGGGTACATCTTCTCGGCTAAAAATAGATAATGTAGGTGTGTAGCGACATCTATCTCGCAACATACAAACTGAACGATAGAAATCCTGAATCACGCAAGCAAAGTTTACTGCACAACTAGCCTGCATACTAAACCGATCACAAACATTGGGCAGTTGCCCACCATACAAAACCACCTGTCTGGTCGGAGGATCCTCCGACCAGGTTGCGGGACTTTACACCATGTTCCGCATATCCCCAAAGGTGTCATTTATTTGCACATAGCAGGAAAGTGCTTAGAGACGCCATTATCTCTATACCTAAACATATTTTCAAAAAAAAAACAGTGAATCACGGTTTGAACATTTAAATAATAGTAATAATGAGGAAGGAGGTGACTACAGGAAAAAAATAGAACACACAACTGCGATATTTAGAAAATTTTAAAGTTTGCAAAGTATTTATTTATTTTGAATGTCGAAAGCCTCTTGAAAATGTAAAAAATAGCTTATCAATTTTATGCAAATTTTACAAAATTTATTTAAAACCAATAAAAACTATACTTAAATGAATTGATTATTCAACTTACCATTCATAATATAAAAATAAAATACAACTATCTCACTACTATGAATGGTAAGTTGAATAATCAATTCATTTAAGTATAGTTTTTATTGATTTTAAATAAATTTTGTAAAGTTTGCATAAAATTGATAAGCTACCTATTTTTACATTTTCTAGAGGCAGTCGAAATACTTTGCAAACTTTAAAATTTTGCGATTACAGAAAAAATGCAAAACTTATACGTTACTTAACGATAACTTAGAATCAATCAAATTAATTTTATCCCCAGAAAATTTTTATTGTTTTTTTTCATTACTTTTTTAAATGTAACATACAGTTTATGAACTATTTAATCTAAACTTAACCACAAAGTAAAATAAAGGATAGGAACTGCTTAAGTGTATATAAGTATAGTGCTTCTTGTAGGTTCTCCCTTCTGGTTTTACTTCCATGGAAAATCTCCATCAGAACTTCAGGCTCAGAAGTTTCAAAGATATGGCGGGTAATGAAATGACATATATTTTCTAAATTCTCAGTATAGACAACTAAGTGCTGACATTTGATATGCCACAAAATACCATTTTATTCTTATTTTGCGTAGAAATGTGAACAATATATTCAAAATAGACTTCTCTCTATGTAATACATATTCGCCATATTCGCCATTGTAACCATAGAATTAAGTAATATTGTTAAACAGGTGTGTTTAAGTTTTGGTGTACAATAAAATATATTCTATTCTATTTATATGTCCGTTTTTATGTCCGTTTGCCTAGAAAGGACACTCACAGGAAACTAGTACATATACTCCTAGAGGCGAGTACATTGCATTGGTGCACACCTAAAACGCAAATTCTGGGGGGCCTTGCTGGACAAACGGACATCGTTTTTTGGGTCCCAGAAATTCTCTTGGACTTAACTAATTTTATCAAAATCAGTCAGTGAATCTGCGGCAAATTGGATACAAACCGATAAACAGACATACGAGTGACCCTACAAGAAAACGACTTTTTCCCTTGAACCCAAAAAATAAGACATAATAAAGTAAAACTAGACCGAGACGTTACGAACATTCTTAGACCATAATATTTACCTTGGATATTTATTCATTCATGTTTCCGATATTTCGGCACACGTGTTGGTGCTACATACAATAAATATTATACATGGTAAATATCCCATTTAAAGTTCTAATGATACAGTTGGTGAAGATTATAGTTTAAAAACACAGATTATTTTTATTTAAAAAAATTAAAATTCAATTGTTTTATATTTAATTATCAGGTCCATTATAATCTATGTTAGTATTGGTTTTAATGATAACGTCTTCTACCGCAGTTTCACTTGTATAAGATGACCAGACACGGGTCGTAGAGCTAGGTCTATCTTCAGCTGCAGATTGTCAGCCTCGGACACAAACTCCAGCTCCCTCACACAATGGGCCAGCATGGTCTTCAGAATCGCCATCGCGTACTTCTTACCTGACGAGCAAAATAGAGATGTTAAAACTTTTTACCAAAAAAATAAACCGACTCCCAAAAAAAGCTGCAAAGTGAAAAATAACTTTAATTTCGGTAGTCGGTGTCTTTAGTTTTTTATTTTCGTTTTTGGCACCGACTTCTGAAATTAAAGTTATTTTTCACTTTGCAGTGTTTTTGGGAGTCGGTTTAATTTTTTGTTTGGTCTTTTTTTAGTTGGTCGATTTTTAATTTACCTAGTTATAGAGCCTAAATGTCAACTACTTATAACCTTTTACAAAATATTGCGTTTCTCAATGCTGGGCCGTTAATTGTTGAGGAGTTCTCCTGGTACTTCACCATCAGCTCTACATCACCATATGCATTGTGACGAACATAAAGTGCTTAACATACATATTCAAGTAATCGAATCGCAACCCACGGAATACTTATTATTGAATAGGTTCGGTGGCCATCTGTGGTCTTCATCATCAGTTCCACTTCCCCAAATGGTATTTTTTGAGAGCAACTGCACAAGTTACTATAAGAAATACCCAAAACGCCATAGGTGTGCCTATAATATTTGAAGAGTTCCCTCGATTTCTCCAGGATCCCATCATCAGATCCTGACCTGGTGACAATGGGACCAATTTCAAAATATACCCTTTTAAACAAAAAAATAACTTTCCAAATCCGTTCAGCAGTCTTTGAGTAATCGGTGATCATACAAAAAATATATATATACGCGTCGAATTGATAACCTCCTCTTTTTGTCGTCGGTTGAAAAATATTATCAATCACTAGTTGCCCCCCAGTTGCACTAGCCTGGGAAGCAGTAGTTTTATAAAGCTTATTTATGCATCTATTTATAAATACTACCAACATACATATACAGGGTTAATTGTAAAACACCAAAAACCTCTCAGGACTATGTTACTAACATCATACTCAACAACTTTTGTTCTATGACTTTTAAAAATTCGTCATATTTTAGTTCACCAGATTTTCATATAAAAATAAAAATATTTAAATTGAACGCTCTAAACGCATGTAGCGTCTATGAAAAGCAAAAGAAAGCGATAGTATAAATAGCTTTCTTTTGCTTCGCATAGAGTTCGTAACATTTAGGGCGTTCAATTTAAATATTTTTATTTTTGTATGAAAATCTGGTGAACTAAAATATGACGAATTCTTAAAAGTCATAGAACAAAAGTTGTTGATTATAATGTTAGTAACATAATCCTGAGAGGTTTTCAGTGTTTTACATTTAACCCTGTATATACAACGTGTAACAGATTAAGCGCCCTCAGACACCCCGATTAGAATATTAAATTTAAGTCTAAAACAACATCCGTAACTAAATAAATTGAAACCAAACCTAGGCATTTTTTATAGAATAGTTATCCTTACTAAACGCAAAGCTTATGTACGTCATACAATATCCTTACGCAGACGCATACACTCATGCAATGTTAGCGGCCGACGCGACACGCATACAATTTCCTTGAATTAAGGATTGTATTAATTTGTCATGATTCTGTGTTTCCATTTTAAGTTAAATTAAAGATCTTCATCAAAATTTAACACCTATTTTTATGACGGAAATCGATTTAGAAGCAGATTCTGAACGAACTACTTTCAGGAATTGCACTTATTCAGTTACACGTTGTATAACTAAACTGTCTGTCTTTGATTTAAAAAAATCTGATATCTCACGTGCGAAACACAAACTTTATTAAAATTATAATGGTCTATCTTTCTGTTGTTGAACAGATTTTAATGAGATGTTCACTGAAACATAGAAGAGGTTATGTATGTATGTATTGCATAAACGTAATCAACTGACCAATCACTCGGCGAGTGCTCCGCCGGCGCCGGCGCCGCTGCGTTGCCACTTTTACAGGTCAGTAAACTATATCAATAACGCCATTTATTTTGTTTGAAAAAACATTTTCCTAATTTTAGTAAAATTATTTATTTTATTATCATTAGAACTTAAAAAGTTGATACTGTTAGTGACCATGTTAGCTTAAAAACTTATATTGGGAGGATTGGAACGTGCCCCGAGCCCGCTAAGTCATGTCTCTATAACTCCCGATAGTAAAAATAATTATTGAGTGTCAACAAATCTAATCCTCTGCAAAACACAAACCTGGTGTAGTGCAATTACCCTACAATTGTTTTTGGACCTGCAATAAGCCGTAAAACGGACAATAATTATAAACCAGCAAACATCAAAAAAGTGTCGTATCATAGTGTATAACCCGCGAGTGCACGAAATTCTCACGGTTGTGCGAACTGTTTAACGGCGAAAGTCCTGCGTGTGCGCAACTGCCGAGTGTACTACCAACATAGCCACGCGGGAGCGTTCCAGCGACGAACGCAGCGCAATTTTATGTTGCATTACGAGTACGCGCGACTGGTGGCGCCACCCCGGCCATAACTTAGCCCCGTTTTGGCTCATACAACATTGGTTCCTGTTAGTTGTTACTACTAACCCAAAATTAGATAACATATTAATATGTCATTGCAACGCACGCCACCATCGACCCAACTAAGTTCTCTGAATCATACCCAATCTGAATCAGACCTAAATACTGCTTTAGAAGTAAGTGATGATATATCTTTTGTAAACATCAAACGAAACAAGAAGCACTTGCGTAGTGACGAGTCCCGGTCACCAGGAGATGAGGTACAGCAAAATTTTAAGCATTAAATAATGGTGCTGTTGAATAACTGGAAGACAGAATTTAACTCAAAACTTACCGATATGTTTGCTAAACAAAATCTATTAATATCCCAACTCTCGACTGATATATCTGAACTGAAGCGCCAAAACACCAATATCCAAAAGTTATTGGAAGAAACAGATAAATCCATGAAATTCACCAATCAGCAGTACGAGAACATTAAGTTACAGGTCAAAAACTTGGAAAACGTACGCATAACTCAACGTAAGTGTATAGAAAGCTTAGAAAAAAAAATAGAGGATCTCCACTTTAAATCTAGGTCTTCTAGTTTAGAAATAAGGAACATCCCACAGATACAAAATGATACAAGTGCGGATCTCACAAAAGTGTTCTGCGAAATTGCCCAGGCTATTGGCTTAACGACGTCCTCCTCAGACCTTCGTGATATATACCGAATACCTGGTAAGCCTGACTCAACTCGCCCGATTATTGCTGAGTTTCATTCAGTCCAATTGAAACAAAAACGACAAGCGGTTTATGTCAGCGATCACCTGCCTGCGAGTTTGAGAAAGCTTTTTCATCAATCAAATGAATTTGCAAAACAACACGGGTTTAAGTTCTGCTGGTCATCTAATGGTAACATATTTCTGCGCAAACAACAAGGCGACAAACAACTACTTATCTTATCAGAACAATCTTTATTAGATCTGCGCGACTATTATTGCATCTCACAATAACAACTGCACATCTAGTTTTTAATCTTGTCTTTATTCTTTTATCATTTTTTTTATCCGTGTAAACTTAACTAAGACTTATGTAATACCCCATAAAACAACAACACACACACTTACGCAAAACAACTTCAAAACTTCAGACTCCCACGCACTTTTCCATACATCTCTAACACAATTGTACAGCCAATCTCACATCATAAAACTCATGCCCAATGTATACACCATACAACACAGTGATATTAACTTCAGTGTTACTAATATATTTATTTATTTATTTTCTCAAGAACGAACACAGTACAATGTCACATGGCACATTACATAAAGACTGGTGTCTGTTGAAGGTAAAACCTGTATTACATATCACCAGGCTTACCCTCCGTCGGACAGTTTTTACATATGACCTGTATTAAATGAACATGATATTAATACAATATGAAATAAAACATTAATGAAACGATTGGTATTAACAATAACAAAAATACATAGGAAAAACAATTTTTATAACTAAAGCTAAGCGGTTGGTAGGTTAACGTTCAGTAGAGAATATGTGAATGTGTGTGGAGAGGAGTGTGTGAGGGTGTGTGTGTGTGTGTGTGTGAGTGCTTGCGAGCGCGTGTTTGTGTTTGGTGTGCATGTGATAGATTTTTATGGTATTGTTAGTGAATTTATGTTATTGTAAGGGTTTCAATAAAGATTCTGTTGTATCGTAATCAGTACCTTGAAGCCAAGAACAAACTTTCCTCTTGCACTCTGCCCGAGTAAGAGGATATATCAACAGTTGTTTATTAATCTTATTATACAAGTATGGGGCCAGAAAACCGTAGAACTTATGTGCTAGACTGCTCTTAAATCTAGTAGTCATGCAAACAGCATCGGATCTTCTTTTATTAGAAAGGTTTTTGTGGTCATAGGAAAGTTCCGAGTGCTTCCTGGTAACTGTTCCTAAGATGAAAAGTTGCCGAACTGTCAGTACCTTACAGCGTTGATATAGATCAAAGGTTGGGTATCGTATGGGGAGGGAAGAACTTACTTTTAGAATAGCTCTTTGGGCTCTCTCTAACTTCAGAATGTACGTTTTAGCAGCACCGCCCCAAGAAGTTATGCAATAAGTCAGTACGGATTGGCACAGTGCTAGATAAACCATTTTAATTATTGAAGAGTCGGCAATATGTCGAAGAGATTTAAATATGTAAATAAGTTTACGTAATCTAGGAACTAGGGCCTCGATATGTGGTTGGAAATTTAGTTTATTGTCAATTATGACGCCTAAATATTTGACAGTGTTCGATTTTGATAAACGCGTACAGTTACATGAATTATTGAAATGAAATGAAATGAAATGAAATATTTATTCTGTAAATTGGTTATAAATAACACTATTAAATGATGAATTGCAATTGTGTGAAATTATTGTAAGGTTTGATTGGTCCTGATTTCTAAGTGTATAGGTCATGAACTTGGTTTTGTCTACATTTAGTGTGAGGATGTTATCATTCAGCCAACTGGATACTTGATTAAACCCTTTTTGAGCGTAATTAAAAACCTCTTCCCAAGTATCTCCATAGAAAAGTAGGGCAGTGTCATCAGCGAATGTAATTATTTTCCTATTGGTCAGGTTTGTGTTACATAAGTTATTAATGTACACCAAAAACAATGTAGGGCGAATAATACTGCCTTGTGGGACGCCATATTTAATAGGCAGTTCTTCACTTATCCAACCATCCACTTTTACTACCTGTGTTCTTCCCTTGAGATAATCTTCAAACATTTTTCAAACATTCATCATTGCTTTCTTTCAATATAAAAAATAAAATAATAATAATTTGGGATTTCTCCATATAATAGAATATGTTAGTATTTCAAATTAAATAATTAAACTTCTCAATTGATGAATCCTCGCACTATCTATATTGATGCAGCGCCCATGTTTCTAAACTTTCTTGAGTTTTCTCGCAAAGGCCAATAGATGGCGTTAGTGAGAAAAAGAGCTTCCTGTTTACCGTTCGAATAAGACGGCGAGTGCGCCTAAGCGCTCCGCTATAAAAATTCCCTTTTTGGTGAAATCTGGACGATACTTGTAAAATAAAGAGACCTGCACCTGTGCTTCATTGAGAACTTATAGTGCAGTGTTGATTTTTGGAGTTTCAACCATCCCACCGGTGGATTTAAGAAGATTTTGCTCGCCGGCCGGCAGCCCATACCTGCAAGTGATCCCGTGCACATGAACGAGATATCTCCACATCTTCCTGGTTCTGAGTGGGACCTCTGGATTGCCAAGGTACGTGGGCATGTTTTGCTGCTAATAATTCTCTAGTATTGGTTTGTCGAAGATTCATCAATAGGGAAATTGACTGATTTTGAGGTCCGCCATTATATATAAAACATAGGTTCTTAGTTTAAATTTTTATAAAACCTTCCACAAAGGTGCAGGCTATTTACACGCCTCACCATAATTTTTGGTCCTTCGAGCCGGATTAATACCCGTTACCTAGATTTTTGCGTAATTGTTTGGTGAAAATCGTATAGGTTCAATAACGCACAATAGGTATTTAGTTTACGTAAACTATTGGTAAATTATTGCCTTAGATAACGCAGCATTGACAATAGATTTTACGTAATTGTTGGTAAATCTGTTCAATTATTTGTTAGTTTACATAGAACGACATTACGTATTTATTGGTAAAGTTCATTCTATGTAGATATCCGCATTTAAAAATTTGCTTTGATATTAATAAAATAAGTAGGTAGTTACCAACGCATCTCGGCTTTGTGCGTAATAATAATTAGAGAGATGCACACTCATAGTTGGTAGGTGCGATAATATTGCAAACCGTCAGGTAGGTATTTTTCTGTTATTGTCTTCGTTTGTTATTTATCGAAATGACGAATAAACAACTGAAGCCGGAAGATTTTTCAACTATTCTTCATGAAAAGAAAGGATTGTTATTTAAACGCATTAATCGATTGTATGATTTATCAAAAAATATATCGGCGTTCGATTCAAGGAAAAATTAAAGTTTTATGACTGAGTCAGAGACAATTGGTGACATTCGAGATCGATTTAAATCTTTTGTTGATCAAATTAATCAATTAAACATTAGTATAAAACCTGGTGCAAGTGTCGATTATGCTTGTTTAGAGTCCTTTGAAGATTTGTACATTCATATTAAACGTGTTAGGAATAAAATAAACAGTAATCAATCGCCATCTACACCCAGTAGTAACTCAAAGACTTTTTTTGAACCGCTTAAAATAAAGTTGCCTCCTATCGAGCTGCCGTCTTTCGAAGGGAAAACTGAGAATTGGCCTGCTTTCTACGAGTCGTTCAAGTCGAATTTTCATGATAATGATCAGCTGACTGACTCGCAGCGTGTGCAGTACTTGGTAGGTAGACTTACGCACAACGCATTGAAGGTTACCGCTGGAATTGTGCCTACGGGTGATACTTACAAGTTCTTATGGGATAGTTTAGTTAAAAAATATCAAGAGAAGCGCTCACTAGGTACGCATTATTTAAATAATATATTGGATTTAAAAAGTTGTTCATTTAACGCTAACAGTCTCGATTCTTTCATAGAAACATTTAGTGCATCTATTTCTGCCTTGAAACAACTTGGGGTTACGGATCTTGCTGATTTTATTCTTTTGCACTATGCAATGAGAAAAATCGATTCACAGACTATTCAATCGTTTGAACTTTCTATTCGAGATATTGAAATTCCCACAACGAAATTATTGATAAGCTTCGTTCAAGATCAGGCAAAGATATTGGCACGCTCGAGTGTGTCTCAATCGAACGCGAGAAATTATAGTAGAATTCCCGCTTCCGCGCCTCGCGAGTCACGAAAACAGACAAAATTTGCGCGATTGCGGTTCCGTGCTGCGTGTACTGCAATGATAACGCTCACGTTCATTTGTACAACTGCGCTAAGTATAAATCCGCGTTGACTCCTAGAATAAGGTTCGAGTTTATTAAATCCAAACGTGGGTGTGCGAATTGTCTGAGCACATTGCACGGATTGAGTAACTGCAAGTCAACATCAGTCTGTGACTTATGTAATAAACGCCATCATACATTATTACATTTTGATAAAGAAAATAAACCGCAAACAGCTGATGTTAAAGCGATGAATTGCAATGTAGTCGTTGCGTTGCCTCCTGCGCTGCTATCCGTCGCGCCTCCCTCGCCCCTCTCTACCCCCGGTACGTCTTTGTCTGCCCCGGTTTCCGTCGCGGTGCCGCGCTCTTATGTTCCTAGCAATAAGGTCGATATTTCCGCACGGGTGATTGCGTCTGATTCGAGTGATGTGACGCCAGCGTCTTCGGCTCACAACTCGGCCGTGTTATTGGCAGCTGATGCAGCGAGGGCTAAGGCGATAGTGCCGTTATCGACAGCTCAGGTTTATGCGCGAGCTAAGAGTGACAGGGGTTACAAAACAATAGTGAGGTGCTTAATTGATAATGGCTCGCAGAATAATTTAATAACTACAGCTTGTTGTAGAAAACTTAACTTAATGATAATTCCTTTGAGTAATTCCTTTGTCAAAGGAATTGGTTCTGTATCGCGACCGATAATAGGATACGTACATTTAGATATCGAGTCTCGTGTATATCCGGATCAGAAATATACTATTCACGCGTTAGTAGTTGAGTGCATTACGGACCAGCTACCATCGCACCATGTTATTTGGGATAGCCATGTAGACTTCCACGCGCTTCTGCTCGCTGATTTAAGCTGGAATATTCCAGGGGATATTGACCTAGTGTTGGGCGCTCAACTGTTTCCGTACATTTATTTGGGGAATAGGGTCGATTTTGGTTCACGCGCCCCACCTGCATTATTGACCACATTCGGGTATGTCTTTATGGGTGATTTTCCTCATAATAGTGATAATTTAAATTTACTCAACTCCTCTCCTTTCACGGCATTGGCTCTCAATGATTTATTACAAAAGTTTTGGGAATTGGAAGAAGTTGAGAATAAACGATTTTTATCTCCTGAGGAAACCGAATGTGAGAATATTTTTTCCTCGACCGTGTCACGGGACGATGTGGGACGTTATACCGTCGCGTTACCTTTTAGTAAGGATCCCGCCGAGTTGGGTAACTCCCGCACCGCCGCGTACCGTCGACTTGTTGCGCTTGAAAGGAATCTCCGCCAATCGCCGTTGTTGCGGAAAAATTATAATGCAGTGCTCAAAGAGTACATTGACAGTGGTTACTTAAGTCATGTCGACGAATCTGCCATTTCTGATGACGGGTACTATATCCCTCATCACGCTGTCGTCCGGCCAGACAAACCGATGCCGCGCATTGTATTGGATGCTAGCGCTAGGACTCATACAGGATTATCTTTAAATGATGTACTCCATATTGGTCCAAATTTACAAACAGATTTATTTATTCTTTTAATAAATTTTAGATTATTTCCCATCGTTATGAATGGGGATATTAAACAGATGTATTTACATGTTGGTGTACCCGTTGACCAGCGTAAATACCTACGCATTTTGTTTCGATTCGATGAGCACGAACCTGTGCTAACCTTCGCTTTTAATCGCTTACCTTTCGGACTTAAGTCAAGTCCATATATAGCTATGCGCACTGTGCGACAGCTGGCCTCTGACAGTCCGCATTATCCCGAAGCTGCTAAAGTAGCAGAGACCAGTCTCTATATGGATGATCTGGTGTATTCTGTGAATAATGAAGATACCGCCATGCAGCTATCGCATGATCTTATAAAGATGTTTAAATCGGACGATTTTGACCTTATTAAATGGTGTAGCAATTTACCCGTTCTTTTAAACAGTCTTCCTGACTCGCATCGTAAGTCCCTCGATTTTCACGCAGGGAGTGATGTGTCTAAGGTTCTAGGCCTTTCGTGGGAACCTTCTCAGGATAATTTCTTCTTCACTTCCGCTCAAGTGGCCGAGAAATGTACTAAGAGAAATATACTCTCGATAGTCGCACGTGTGACATTAAGTATATAAAATAGACTAGTGTATGCGTGTTACGCGAGGTGCAAGCACCTCACGTACTTGTGAAAAAAAAAGGGGGGGGGGTGATGGGGGGAGATGGGGGGGGTTTAGTATTTGCGTGTTGCGCGAGGTGCAAGCAAATCGCGGGTTTGTGAAAAAAAATGGGGGGAGGTGATGGGGGAGGCTAGTATTTGCGTGTTGCGCGAGGTGCAAGCACCTCGGGTGCTTGTGAAAAAAAAAAAAAAAGGGGGTGGTGATGAAGGGGGGATGGGGGGGGGGTTGAACAAGTATTTCGACTAAAGCATTGCCCCTCTAAATGAATCTGAAAAAAAAATGTTCCAAGTCTCTTAATTTCCGAGATCCGCCTAAAGGGGGTGAAAAGGGGGGCGGGGGGGGGACTTTGAAAAATGGTTTTTACTTTACCGAGCCTCCTCTACACGAATCCGTAAAAAAAAAAATACGGGTCTCGTAGTTTCCGAGATACGATAGGGAGGGGGAAAGGGGGAGGTTTGGCACTTTTCCCGTAGGTTTCAGATTTACTTGTTTACGAATCTGTCAAAATAGACCCACCTCCCCATCCACCATCTGGGAGAACAATTATGTCAATGAGTGTTTGAGTCAGTCAGTCAGTGGTAATTTAGCTTTATATAGTATAACTAGTATTTGCGTGTTGCGCGAGGTGCAAGCACCTCGCGTGCTTGTGAAAAAAACTAAAGCATTGCCCCTCTAAATCAAGTATTTGCGTGTTGCGCGAGGTGCAAGCACCTCGCGTGCTTGTGAGAAAAAAAAGTGGGGGGGGTGATGGGGGCTTTAGTATTTGCGTGTTGCGCGAGGTGCAAGCACCTCGCGTGCCAGTGAAAAAAAAAAAGTGGGGGGGGCGGGGGTGATGGGGGGGTTTAGTATTTGCGTGTTGCGCGAGGTGCAAGCACCTCGCGTGCTTGTGAAAAAAAAAACAAAAGGGGGGGGGGATGGGGGGGGGGTTGCAGAAGTATTTTGACTAAAGCATTGCCCCTATAAATGAACCTGAAAAAAAAAATGTTCCAAGTCTCTTAGATTCCGAGATCCGCCTAAAGGGGGGAGAAGGGGGGCGGGGGGGGGGACTTTGAAAAATGGTTTTTACTTTACCGAGCCTCCTTTATACGAATCCGTAAAAAGAAAAAAATACGGGTCTCGTAGTTTCCGAGATACGATAGGGAGGGGGAGAAGGAGGGTGAAAAGGGGAGGTTTGGCACTTTTCCCGTAGGTTTGAGAGTTACTTGTTTACGAATCTGTCAAAATATACCCACCTCCCCATCCACCATCTGGGAGAACAATTATGTCAATGAGTGAGTGAGTCAGTCAGTCAGTGAGTGGTAATTTAGCTTTATATAATATCTATACTAATATTATTAAGCTGAAGAGTTTGTTTGTTTGTTTGTTTGCTTGAACGCGCTAATCTCAGGAACTACGGTTCTGATTTGAAAAATTCTTTCAGTGTTAGATAGCCCATTTATCGCGGAAGGCTATAGGCTATATATCATCACGCTAAGACCAATAGGAGCGGAGCACTAATGAAGAATGTTTCAAAATCGGGGATTTTTTTTTCCACGTGGACGAATTCGCGGGCGGAAGCTAGTAATGTATATATATAGTATATGTATAAAGAATGTTGTTATTTTTAAAAGTAATTAATTATCAATATCAATGTATTATGTATTTACCGATTAATTATCAATTAATCGATATTACCATGATTGTCAGGTATATTATAGAAATAATTTAACAATTTGAATAGCAATATCAATTTATTCATTTACCACACGGTTCGGAAAGGGTTGTTTTCTGTGTAGAAGAACCGGCAAGAAACTCCACAGTTACTCTTTTCAAAACATAATTCATTTTCACATAAACATCAATTCACTATATGTACTTTACAATATTACCACAATGTGATTACTATCGTTATAACTTATAGCTTTATTTAGTTGTGTATTACTATTTCATTACTCCATTACAAGTTATATATGTAATGTTATTTATAGAATTAATACCAAATGTTCATTAAATTATCTCACAATTATCAATTAATAACACTGTCACATTAAAGTAACAAATACAAAATAATTAATTTATATTCAAATACAATAGCAATACGATAGGATTTTTATACCAATTCTACACATAAAAATATTAGAAAATATTAATAAAAGTTAGAAATAACACAAGTTCACTTAACTTAGGTCCATTCGGTGTGATTGCTCCAGAGCGACTGTGAGTGACTGTGTCTAGAACGACTGAGCGGCGGCTTTTATACACAGTGTAAACAAGTGACGTCATATCGTACGATTTTAAAACAGATTTGTTAACCTTTGTATTTTAACATTAAACTATGATTAAATGATATAAAAATACAGTAAATATGTTGAAATTAATTAGTTCAATTACATATTAGACTTACGATGACAGAATTAGTAAACAAACAACGTTATTTTTTAAATAACGTTCAAGTATGTTGTTATACAAGACAACAATGAAAGAACAGTTTAAACTATCTTATAAATAGGTTTCGTAATAGTGTTTACAATGTTTTGATAATAAATAGTTAAATTTTGTGGTATCACATGTTAAAAAGGTTATAATTATTATACTGATATTTTAATTTGTGTTCAATTAAAGAAACAAACTTGAGTTAATGTAATAAACCAACTGAAATTATTTGAATAATCCATCACACGCTTATTTGATGTTCTCGGTTTGGTCGCCCCCGTGATCTTTTATGCCAAGTTACTCATCAAAGAGTTATGGCTGAGCAATATTGGTTGGGATGATCCCGCTCCTGGCGACATTTTTAAACGTTTCTCCATTCTCATGCAAGAGTTTCCATTCCTAGATACAGTACGCATACCACGCCATGTGGGTGTTACCGATGATTGTTCCGTTCGTATAGTAGCGTTTGCTGATGCTAGTATGGGTGGGTACGGGTGTGTGATTTATATACACTCTACTGGTCCATCTGGTGTCACAGTCCGCTTACTTTGTGCGAAATCAAAGGTTTCACCCACCAAAGTCACAACTCTTGCACGTCTGGAGCTATTTGCCGCCGTGCTCATGTCAAAATTGGTAAAAACTGTTCGCGATACTTACGCTTTACGTATTCCTATTGCAGGAATTTACGCCTTTTCGGATTCCACGATAGCCTTATCATGGATACACTCTTCTCCGCACCGCTGGTCAGACTTTGTCAGCAATAGAGTCGCTCAATGTCAGGAGAACTTGGGTTCTCAACATTTTTACCATGTGGCAGGTGTTGAGAATCCAAGCGACTGTCTATCTCGTGGCCTCCTTCCTTCCCAATTAATGTCACATGAACTCTGGTGGGACGGTCCCTCTTGGCTTCGTTGTGCTCCTGAGGATTGGCCCGTCAAACCGTTCTCTCCTATTAGTTGTGGGGAACTTCCCGAGCATAAGGCAAATGTCTTAACAGTGACCACACAAGTAGAACAACCCCTTCTATATCAACTTGCTCAACGTACCTCATCATGGGATAAATTGTTGCGCATTGTTTCCTATATATTGAAATTCGCTAGACCAAAGGTTCATGGTGAAACTCGTTCTATTCAGGGCTTGTCGTCTGCGGAACAAGCGATAGTCTGTGCTTTGCAATCTGTGCATTTTGCAAATGACAATAAGCTCATCAAATCTGGGAAATTGCTTTCAAAGAGACTCCAAAGTTTAGCTGTTTTTTTGGATAAAGAGGGAATATTACGCATCGGCGGAAGGCTTTCGAAGTCGCACCTTCCATTTGACGCTAAGCACCCCTTTTTACTTCCCAAACATGACCATATTGTGGATCTAATAATCCGTCATTACCATGTGATGAATTGTCACACTGGACCGGGACTACTCATGTCTATTCTAAGACAGCGATTTTGGATACTGGATGCCAGGACTGTCATTAGGTCCAAGTTGCGACAATGCAACACATGTTTTCGGGTAAATCCGACGCATCCCATTCCAGTGATGGCAGACCTGCCTGAATACCTAGTATCGGAAGCAAAGGCGTTTGTCCACACTGGAGTGGATTATGCTGGTCCCATACGCATAACCCTCAATCGTCGCAGAGGCCAACGCGCCCAGAAGGCGTACATCTGTCTATTCGTGTGCTTGGTAACCAAGGCCGTCCATGTAGAGTTAGTCTCTGATTTAACCTCTGATGCCTTTTTAGCCGCGTTTAAACGCTTTATCTCGCGTCGAGGGCCAGTATCTTATCTTTACTCGGACAACGCTACCAACTTCGTTGGTGCTAAGGCCCAACTAGATGAGCTTTATAGATTCTTATTAAATTCAAGTTTCAGTTCGTCTCTTTTACATGAGTTAACAACCCGCCGCATAATGTGGAAAATGATTCCACCTCGCTCCCCACATTTTGGCGCCATGTGGGAAGCAAATGTTAAAACATTAAAAACGCATCTTTATCGCGTGATCGGTAGTCAGCTTCTCACTTATGAGGAGTTACAAACTGTACTCATTCAAATAGAGTGCATTATGAACTCGCGTCCTCTGAGCGTTTTGTCTTCCGATCCCCATCCCGAAGTTATTACTCCCGCTCACTTTTTGATGTCGACTCCACTGCAGTATTTGCCGGCAGCCGATTTGTCTGATCAGCGCATTAATTTATCACAGCGCAAACAGTTGTTAGATGTAGTATGGTCCAATCCTTCTGGAAGAAATGGCACCTAGAGTTTCTGCATACGCTGCAAGTCAGGCAAAAATGGGCAACTCCGGACAAACCCGTAGAAGTTGGAACTGTCGTCCTCGTGGGACAGGATAATTCAGCTCCTCTAAGTTGGCCGCTAGGAGTTATAACTGAGGTTTATAAAGGCACGGATAATGTCGTTCGTGTTGCAATGGTAAAGACAAAGTTTGGTAACTTCAAACGTGCTGTCGCTAAATTATATCCTATTCCAACGCAATAAACTTTAACTCTTATACGAAACTCATAGTCTTAAGGTTAGGAAATATATTAATTAACTTAGATCATTTGTTTCTCGCATTCAGTCGTAAAGCTTAAATTTAAAGTCAGTAAATTTTTTTTTTTTTTTTCACTTTCTTCTTGAAAGCACTTGCGTCCTTCCAAAGCCCCCGAGCATGGTGAAGCGTCAATGCTTTCTTTCAATATAAAAAATAAAATAATAATAATTTGGGATTTCTCCATATAATAGAATATGTTAGTATTTCAAATTAAATAATTAAACTTCTCAATTGATGAATCCTCGCACTATCTATATTGACGCAGCGCCCATGTTTCTAAACTTTCTTGAGTTTTCTCGCAAAGGCCAATAGATGGCGTTAGTGAGAAAAAGAGCTTCCTGTTTACCGTTCGAATAAGACGGCGAGTGCGCCTAAGCGCTCCGCTATAAAAATTCCCTTTTTGGTGAAATCTGGACGATACTTGTAAAATAAAGAGACCAGCACCTGTGTTTCATTGAGAACTTATAGTGCAGTGTTGATTTTTGGAGTTTCAACCATCCCACCGGTGGATTTAAGAAGATTTTGCTCGCCGGCCGGCAGCCCATACCTGCAAGTGATCCCGTGCACATGAACGAGATATCTCCACATCTTCCTGGTTCTGAGTGGGACCTCTGGATTGCCAAGGTACGTGGGCATGTTTTGCTGCTAATAATTCTCTAGTATTGGTTTGTCGAGGATTCATCAATAGGGAAATTGACTGATTTTGAGGTCCGCCATTACATATAAAACATAGGTTCTTAGTTTAAATTTTTATAAAACCTTCCACAAAGGTGCAGGCTATTTACACGCCTCACCAATTCCAAAGGTAGACCTCTAATTCCCAGATGTTCTAGTTTGTCAATTAGGATGGGGATAGATACTGTGTCAAATGCTTTGGCTAAATCAAGATAAATAGCCATTACCCTTTTCCTATCATCCAGCTTAGAAATTATAAATTCTGTTAATTGATGAACAGCATCTGATGTTGATTTTTGTGCTCGAAATCCAAATTGAGACGGAGAAAGAAAATTGTTTGTTTCCAGGAACTTTACTAGTCTGCTGTTCATCAGACGTTCCAGTATTTTAGACATTGCTGGCAGGATAGAAATAGGTCTATAATTGCTGACACAGCATCTATCTCCACTCTTGAAAATGGGCACAATTTGTGATTTTTTAAAAGCAGAAGGGAACACACCCGTGGCAAAAGATAAATTACAAATGAAAGTTAACGGCGGGATAGTGACGTCTGTGAATTGTTTTAAGAAATTTCCTGAGATGTAATCAACTCCCACTGCACAGTAACCTTGATATTACCATCATACTGTGCAACCCGACTTGCTTTGCTCCCATTCCAAATGGCTAATAATATCGATAACATCAATAATATCTATAACGATCTTGACTCTGAAAACTCATACACTTGCTGTCCAGAGGACTGTCACAAGTATGGTGGTAAGTCCAATCGAGAAATTAAAATCCTCCATATCAATATTAGAAGCGTGAATAAAAACTTCGACCAACTACGAGTTCTGCTCACAATGACAAATATCAACTTCGATATAATTGTCCTGACTGAGTGCTGGCTAGGCAAAGTTTTAAACTTACCTGTACTGGATGGCTATACGTCTTACTTCACCAAAACACAGTGAACCAGAATGACGGTACAGTTATCTTCACAAGTACTAAGCTTAAGTGCTCAGTTCGTGAACCAGTTTTTAAAGATGCGAACTGTCTGATATGTCAAATAGGTAATTTATTAGAAGTTGTCGCCATATATCGATCGCCCTCACTTAATACCAGAATCAATTTTGATAATTTCTTAGACAGTTTAAATGAAGTCTATACTAACCTTAAAACCCATAATACTGTTCTCGTTGGGGACATAAATATTGACATTTGCAGTGAAAACCGAGACTCCACGTCACAGGAATATTTAACATTCCATGCATCTCACGGATTTCTCCCAACTCACACCTTCCCTACTAGAATCAAAACGTGTCTTGACCACATCTTATTGAAATCAAAATTAACCTCAACAACATTAGTACTAGAATCACACATAACCGATCACATGCCTCTCGTTCTGTTCATAGAGAATGTGCACTCTAAACGCCAGGATACTATCACAAAACCTCGCATTGACTATTTATTAATTAAATCGGAACTAGAAAACACTCAATTTTCACATATTTTAGAAATGGATGACGCTAACAACGCTGCAAAATAATCTGATCTCAACCATTGCATCAGTGATAAATAAACATACACAAATAATCACAGTACCCAAAAAACATAGGATATTAAAACCGTTGATTACACCGGGCCTCCTGCGCTGCATTAGAAATCGGGATAGACTACACACTAAAATGAAAAAAAAACCCAGATAACATGACACTTAAGTTAACCTACTCTCGCTATCGAAATTTTGTTACTAAGTTCCTGCGAAAACTAAAAATAGCCTACCAGAAAGAGCAATTGGACAAAGCCGGAAAAAACCCTAAAGCCATATAGCAAGCCATCAAAAGTATTACAAGCACACACAAAGTCAAGGATAGCCCATTGGAACTGCTAAGTATATCCAACAACCCTAAAACGTCTGCTAATCAAGTGTGCAAGTTCTTCACAGACGTCGGGAAAAACCTAGCCGATTCTATTCTTAGCTCTCAGACCTCATCTGACAACATGCCTTCCCTTACCCAAAATTCTCATCCTGAATGCCTTGCTAACATACCCAACTCGCTTGTAATTCTGAAGGTGGACGCAAGTGAGGTTGAATCTATCATCCTGCAACTCCGCCCGGACTGTGCCACTGGGTGGGATGGAATACCGTCCTCTATTCTGAGAGAGTGTCGACATGTCTTGATCCCCCCTATAACTCATATATGCAATCGAGCCATTGCTACTGGTGTGTTTCCCGATGCCTTTAAAAAAGCTATAGTACACCCAATACACAAGGGTGGAGACAGAGACTGCGTCAACAACTATAGGCCTATATCGGTACTGTCTGCACACAACAACAACAATTTTTTACAAATCCCTCAAATCATTCCTAAATCGTTATAATATCATTGCTCATAATCAGTATGGTTTCAGGCCTGCTGTTTCAACAGAAGATGCAGTGATGGATTTGACGAATGTGGTAGTTAAGAATCTAGACGAAAGGAATAGATGTCTATGTATATTTCTAGACCTATCCAAAGCCTTTGACGCGGTTTCTGTTCCCATCCTTTTGTCTAAATTGGAAAGAGTGAGTACGAGGTTTTGCCCTTAACATCTTCAAGGACTATCTCTCTCAGCGAAAACAATGAGTCAAGATAGGGGACTGCTTGAGAGATGAATTGGCACTCTCCTACGGTGTCCCACAGGGAAGCATCTTGGGTCCTCCTTTATTCCAGGTTTTTATTAATGACCTCTGCACGTTATCCTTTCCAACCTCCTTTAATCTTATAAAGACCAATTTTCTTCCTCTCTGAGATCTAACACTAAGCCACCACTTGATTACTCAATTAAGGCACATGTCTACGGTGGCCAATGCACCGCATGTGCATGCGGTGCAGAATGAGTGCACTTGCACAGTAATCTCTCGGGTAGAGTGTGTCAAGTATCTGGGCGTGCAGATAGATGACGCACTGAGGTGGGATAGGCAGATTACCACAGTTATTTCCAGAATCAGGCGACTGATTTATGTTTTCAAAACCCTTAGGGACTCAGCACCACTGGAAAAGCTGAGGATGGTCTATTTGGCCCTATGTCAGTCCATTATACAATAATGCATAACAGTATGGGGAGGTGCCGCCAAGACCTATCTTCTTGGATTGGAAAGAGCACAGAGAGCAGTACTAAAGATCATGACCAAGAAGCCATTTAGATTTCCAACTGTTCAATTGTTTGCAGAACTTAAAGTCCTTACAGTGCGTCAACTCTATGTGCTCAGGTCCATTCAAAGATTACATCCGCACATACCTACACCCGATACAAATAAACGGAGTAGATCATCCAGTTGCCCTTCTACTCCCTGCAGGACTACGTTTGCCAGACGTCAGTTCAACAGCTTAAGCAGTAAGCTCTACAACAGCATAAATAAAAAACTAAGCATTGCTGGATTAAGCCGACGTGAAGTTAAAGAGAAAGTTGTAGACTGGCTCCAATCTCTAGATTATCAGCAGACAGAAGTTTTACTCGCTTCCATCACTTAGTTGCACACCTAACTTATGCTCTCACATTTTATCTGTCACATATATATGTAAGCGCGCACCCCATCAATCACTACTCACATTACACTGAACACCACATACACTACACTCATCTTATAATCAACCTCACATACACTCACACTTACTCAATCCACTCGCACACATGCACATATTTTTCCTATTACTATATAATTATCATGTAGTTGTATTAAGTTGACACTCTAAATTAAGATCACTATTTGTATATAAATAACTAGCGGCACTCTCACACAAATGTATAATTGTACTAAATGTGTCATTTCTAAGCACTAATCCTCAAAACATAGGCCTAGGCCTAGTTTGGGAGTTAGCACCAGTTTTTGTGACGATACATTTATAACAACTTTCTAAAATAATTGACTGTGTTATTTACTAAACGTGTATCCTTGCTTAGTGTCTAATAAACATTTTTATTTTTATTTTATTTATTTATTTTATTATTTTAACGGACTGATAAGAACTTGTAAAACCTGCTGTACAATTTAATGTGATAACCTAATCGCCACTCTGTATAGCATTATTACAAGTTTATATCGAAACATTAAGAGTAAATGACAACCATGCATTACAATTTTATGTAGGGACGCTGGCTAGTATTTGTTCATACAATCTTAATCTAAGATTTGCTTAAGCAAATCCATAATTATAAATTCGAAAGAGTGTCTCTTTGTCCTTCCTTCATGTCAAAACGGAGTAACAGTTCGGTGTGTTTGATGTGACGATAGTCGAACGGCAGGATTGTGACATAGACTAAATTTTAGTTTAGCTGAAAAAAAAAACTAGTTTAAAAATATCTTAATCGGTACTTAACATTGTAACTTCCAACTTTATGATCGAATACATTTACGTACGCCTTTTGCCTGTGGAGAAACGGAAAATACAGTGTTTAATTCTGTTTATTGATAACAGCTTGCGCAATGCAGACTATATTGTCCATTATTACCGGTTAAGTATCCGCATTAAGTACTGAGTCATTAGCGTTAATATAATCCGTAACATTTATCATACGTCGCATTATAAAGTAAAATATTTTAAGCAACAACAACTTCGTCATCTTATTTTTTTTATTCATTTTAGGCTCGCGTTTTGCCGCTATCTCACCTGTTGGTAAGCGATGATGTCGTCGAAGGTGGAGCACGCTTGCCTAGAAGTAACCTATTCACTCTTGACTTAAAGGCCCCCAGGTTATAGCTATCAGGAAACATAGATTCTGGGGTTCCACTCCTTAGCTGTACGCACAATGAAAATAGGTATTCCCAAAACGTATGGGTAGGATGTTCTCCACGAATTAATTTCTCAAATTTACCAGCAATTATATCATTATCTTCTTCTTAATAGGAAACACTTGGCTATTTTCCTCTCAAGATACTATTGATATTCCGCGTAGTTGATTATCTAAATATATATAACTCAATGGTGACTGACTGACTGACATAGTGATCATCAACGCACAGCCCAAACCACTGGACGGATCGGGCTGAAATTTGGCATACAGGTAGATGTTATGACGTAGGCATTCGCTAAGAAAGGATTTTGCGAAATTCCCACGGGATTGGGATTTACACGGGAAAAACTTCCCACGTGAACGAAGTCGCGAGCAACTGCTAGTTATAATAATAATCGCTGTCGAACATTTCAACTACATGTTCTCGACGACAATCGCGATCGGCGAACTTTTAGAAAGTAGAATGTTAAAAATATTCACCTCTTAATAATATTTACAATGCGAGGTTTAGACGGATTTTGTTTTCGGGATGTAAATTACCAAATAACTCCTCCCGCCCTGGATACATTATAAGGGATTCTCAGACAGATAGGTTAAGTATAAGTAAAGCAGTAACTATACCTACATATAATATAGTAAGTACCAGACGTACCGCAGGATACCATCCACACTTGGTCGACATACCGTCTTGTCGTACTAAGCGCTTTTCTTCAACATTTATTGTGTGTACAGCCAAACTGTGGAACTCTCTGCCGGTTTCTGTGTTCCCTGCCACATAAGACCCGTCAGACTTTAAAGCAAGAGTGAATAGATATTTTCTGGGCTCGCTCGTTCGATCGTAGACCTCATCTTACACTTACCATCAGGTGTGATCGAGGTCAAGAGCGGGCTCATTCGTAATAAAAAACAGTAATTTAATAAATAATTTAAGGACTGTATTCACGAGAACACTGAAATAAGTGGTTTTTAATTTTTAACCAGAATTATAACCACCAATTTTCGTGGTTTAAAGTACAAAAATTACGATTTTCCACACAAACATTCATCTATTTAACTGCTTTAAAGCTTGAATTTCAAAACATACTTCCTTGTTCCTTGTCTATATAGTAAAAGGCTACCGCAAAATTTCAGCTTTCTAGGTCCAAGTGTTTGGGCTGGGCGATGATGAGTCAGTCAGTCTGGACTTTTCGTTTTATTTATACATACCAATACAAGCTCGCCTCCCATAGCTGAAGGCGAGGAAGGCAGCTGAAGTACCCGGGGGCTGGTCCCCCAACCAGCGCTCAGGTCTGTACACCTTGGCGTCTGGACCCCACAACCGGACTGATCTTCCAGCACCCCAGTGGCTGATGCCGCAAATTGTACCTTTTGGTATCGTGCAGGATTCTGAAGCAAGGAAGGTACACGGAACCGTACATTAATCTAACAACTTACGCTCCGTGCATTCTGCACACACATAAATGATTAATTACGCAAATCATATTATTAAATCTATCTTAATAATAAATCATGACGGTTGGTATCATTTCATCATCATCATCATCCTAACAGAATCGCCCCGCTATCAATCACTATTTGTAGAGATCCCCTACATTTTTTGGTTCTTCGAGCTGGTTAATACCCTTGAAATTAATCAAGTGAAATAAGAACCTGATAAGAAGTGTGTAGTGACATCTATTTCGTGACATACAAATTAAAAAATTAAGTTATCCTGTATAGTGCAAGCAGAGTTTGCCGCACAACTAGCATACATACAAGTCACCCGATCACAAACATTGGGTACTTTCCCATCAGGCAAAATACCTGTCTGGTCGGAAGATCCTCCCTTTTCAATGGGATTATAATAGTGGTCAGTGGCCCTGACTGCTATGCGCAAGGTCGTGGGTTCGATTCCCACCTAGGACAAATGTTTGTGTGATGAGCATACGATCATTTGTTCGTTGTCTGGGTGTAATTTATCTATAATATGTATGTAATTAGAAATACATATATATGTATTTTTATCAGTTGTCTAGTACTCATACCACAAGCTCTGCTTAGTTTGGGACTAGATGGCGTTGTGAAATATTATTATTATTTCCTTTATTCAACACATATCTCAAAAATTACATTTTTAAATATTTTTCTATAAAAACTTACAAAAAAAAAACATTTAAAAATATAAAAAATGGCAGTCCATCGGTGTCGGGAGCAGGGTCCAAGCTACCGGTGGTTAGGTCCCCAGAGAAAGGAACCTCCTCACAATGCGAGCCGTATCGAGGAGAACTGCCTTCTGTATCAGGCCCTTTATCCAGCTGTGCAACGCCAGCTTCGACAGATGGTCGTCGAAGCTTTTAGCTATCAGCCCATTGACTGACATGACAATCGGCACAATGACAGCCGAGTCCACATTCCACATGGCAACAACCTCATGAGCTAAGTCGAGATACTTTATGTGTTTCTCTTTCTCAGCTTTCACGAGATTCTCGTCATGTGGGATGGTAACATCGATTATCATTGCGCGGCGCACTAATCGGTCTATTACCACTATATCAGGCTTATTGGCAACAATAGTCCTGTCAGTGATGATAGACCGATCCCAGTACAACGTGACATGGTCATTTTCGAGAACTGGGTCGGGCACATACTTGTAATACGGTACCTCAGAATCGACAAGTTTGTATTTCAAAGCAAGTTGCTGATGGATAATTCTGGCTACTTGGTTGTGTCTATGCAAGTACTCGCCGTTAGCAAGACGAGAACAACCGGAGACAATATGTCTGATGGACTCACCAGGATGATGGCATGCCCGACACACGTCAATCGTCCCGTCCTTCATAATATGTCTCCGGTAATTATTCGTCAAGATAACTTCGTCCATAATTGCACAGACAAAATCTTCAGTTTCTCCGAAGAGATCCCCGAAGCGTAGCCAGGCAACCGAAGCTGTCAAATCTACATCGGGCCCATAGAGAGCCCGATAGTAGCGACCATGAAGCTCCTTGCTTTTCCATACCTCCTTGCGGTCATCTGCGGTGAGTATAACAGGTTTGTGCCAGTTCTCTTTAGCCATGGTCAGCGGGGTGAGTCCCTTGTCCACTGCAACCACATCTCGGTGCATACCCACATCGGCTTGAAGGAAATATTCCCTGAGACTGCAAATCTCGCGGTTGTGGAGAGTTTTGGCGTTTAAAAAGCCTCGACCTCCACACTTCCGCGGGATGTACAGTCTCATCACCGATGATCGTGGGTGATCCATCTGATTTGCGGTTAGCAGTGTGCGGACCCTCCTATCCAGGGCGTCCAGTTCGGTTTGAGTCCATTTGAGTATGCCGAAAGAATACATCAACACCGGCATGACCCAACCGTTGAAGGCGCGCACCTTATTTCCTCCCGACAAAAGGCTGTTTAATACCTTTGTCAGGCGGCCAAAGAAGCGCTCCCTCAACGATTGCTTCATGTCAGCAACATTAATGCCCAAAGCTTCCGACATACCCAAATACTTATAAGTTTCGGTCAAGCAGAGAGATCTAAGGTGTATGGAGTCTGAAAGTTGAATTTCCTCAGATTCCATAATCTCTCCTCGTTTTACATGCATGATTGCGCATTTGTCCACACCAAATTCCATCTTGATGGCGCTACTGAAAGTTTCAGTTACCTTATTATTATTATTATTATTCCATTTATTTAATATATGTACATATAAATTACATTTTTAAATATTAATATAAAATAAAAACATTTAAAAATATAAAAAATAGTAGCCCATCGGTATCGGGAACAGGGTCCAAGCTACCGGTGGTCAGGGCTCCATAGAGAGGAACCTCCTCACAATACGCGCCGTTTCCAGGAGCACTGCTTTCTGGATCAAGCCCTTGATCCAGCTGCCCAACGAGAGCCTCCTTAGATGTTGGTCGAGGCTCTTGGCTATTATACCATTGGCTGTGACGACTATCGGCACAATTATTGCTGTCCCCACATCCCACATGTCGACAACCTCGCGTGCCAGGTCAAGATACTTATTTTTTTTATCTATCTCAGCTTTCACGAGGTTCTCGTCATGGGGGACTGCTATATCAATAATCATTGTGCAACGCTCTAATCGGTCTATCACCACTATGTCAGGCTTATTGGCAACAATAGTCCTGTCAGTGATGATAGACCGATCCCAGTACAGTGTAATATTGCCATTATCGAGAACTGGGTCGGGCACATACCTATAGTATGGTACTTCTGATTCCACAAGATTGTATTTAATAGCAAGTTGCTGGTGAATAATCCTGGCTACGAGGTTGTGTCTATGCAAATATTCTCCGTTAGCTAGACGAGAACAACCGGAGATAATGTGACGAATGGATTCTCCCGGTTTGTGACATGCCCGACATATGTCTACCGTACCATCCTTCACAATATATTTCCGATAGTTATTCGTCATCATAACTTCGTCCATAATCGCACAGACAAAACCTTCGGTTTCCCCGAAGAGGTCACCAAAACGTAGCCAAGCTACGGACGCTAATAAATCTACTTCAGACCCATGAAGGGCTCGGTAATAGCGTCCGTGAAGCTCTTTGCTCTGCCATACTTCTCTGCGGTCATTAGTATCTAATACTACAGGTTTGCGCCAATTCTCGTTACCTAAGGAGAGCGGGGTTAGGCCTTTGTCCACCGCTGCCACATCCCGATGCATACCCACGTCAGCTTTTAGGAAATATTCTCTAAGGCTGCATACCTCGCGGTTGTGCAGGGTCTTTGCATTTAAAAAGCCACGACCCCCGCACTTCCGCGGGATATACAGCCTCATCACCGATGAACGTGGGTGATGCATCCGATTTGCAGTCAGCGTTGTGCGGACCCGCCTATCCAAGGCGTCAAGTTCAGTCTGAGTCCATTTGAGTATGCCAAAAGAATACATCAATACTGGCATAACCCAACCATTGAAGGCACGCATCTTGTTGCCGCCTGATAGAAGACTATTCAGTACTTTATTCAGGCGGCCAAAGAAGCGTTCCTTCAATGACTGTTTAACATAAGCAGCATTGATGCCTAGCGCCTCTGACATACCCAAATACTTGTAGGTTTCAGTTGAGCCGAGGGATCTTAGGTGTATGGAATCCGAGAGTTGAGTTCCCACGGATTCCATAATCTCCCCTCGCTTTACATGCATGACCGCACATTTGTCCACCCCAAATTCCATCCCGATGGCGCTACTGAAAGTTTCTGTTACCTTCAGTAGCTCCATCAGTTGCAATTTGCTGGGAGCAAAGATTTTCAAATCATCCATGTAAAGCAAGTGTGATATGACCTGACCACCTCTTCTCAACTGGTGGCCTAGCCCCGAACCCTCCAGCAATGTACTGAGAGGGTTGAGAGCCAGACAAAACCACAGTGGGCTCAGACTGTCGCCTTGAAATATGCCACGCTCAATCCTAATCGGTTCGCTGTTTTCCTGGATCTGTCGACATCCTGGATAGCAAAGGACCGTCTTCCATTGCCCCATACATGACTCAAGAAAATTACGTAGTATTGGGTCTATTTTATACAACTCCAACACCTTCTTGAGCCATGTATGTGGAACAGAATCATAGGCCTTCTTATAATCTATCCAACATGTCGACAGATTCTTTCGGAAACGACGAACCTGTTGGTTAATGGCAATATCAATGAGGAGAATCTCCTTAGTACCGCGGGACCCGTTCCTACATCCATTCTGAGAAGCAGACATGATTGAATTTGTATCAATATGATTGTTAATTTTGGCTCTCAAAATGGATGTAAGAACTTTATAGACCGTCGGTAAGCACGTGATTGGTCTATAATTTTTAGGTTCCGAAGTACTGCCTGTTTTATGGAGCAGGTGGGTTACTCCTGTAGTTAGGAATTGAGGGAGCGATCCTGACTCTAGGGCAGACTGGAACTGAAATGCCAAGCGAGCGTGCGAGCTTTGAACCCATTTTATCCAGAAATTGTGCAGCCCGTCCGGCCCTGGAGATTTCCAGTTGGATAACGGACGGACTGCACGGGCTACATCTTGGGGGCTGATCGTAATTGCCCCCATTTCTGGTATAAGATCGCACGTGCGCTTGATCTCTCTCATCCATTCACCCTCAGTGTGACTGACAGGCACCGACCAGATGCTGCGCCAGAACGAACACATGGCGTCATCATCCGGTAGGCGAGTATCAATCACACCTTGGTCCGGTCGCTCCCAAGCCCTATAAACCCACCTTTCATTGCTTTGGAATGTGCGATTCTGAGTGTATCGCTCCACCCGCCGCTTATATCTGCGTATACGATTTGCCCATGCATAGACTTTCTGCTTCAGGAAGTCGATACGCTCTGTGACCCGGGTCAGATAATCTCGAGGACTAACATCAGTCCCCACAAAAACCCGCCTCACAAAGCGCATCACTCGAGGACGAGTGTTGCCCTGCCTGAAGCAGATAAGTTTACCAATGAGTGCTCTAGCCTCAGCAATACGACGCTCGATCCTACCCTGCCAAGCTGGTACAGCTGGTCGTATAACTCTGTCAGTCTTTGGGAACTTGACATGAGCTACCCGACAAGCCGCTACAGCTGCACAGTATAGGATCGAATGAGTATCGGTGAGGTCTTCACTATTGTCAAAATAATTTGACAGCAGTGAATCTAGAGCACACACTAGCGCCCTATTTTTCTTATGCGTGGGTAAACGAGGCAGACGAGGTCTAAGCTCAGGCTGTGTGGAGCGATACTCCCGTAGTGCACATTCCAAAGCACTCCTCAATCGTTCACTGCACTGGGTACTCACGGTTATAGCCTCGTCATCATCATCTTCATCGACGAGGTCGGGTCGCGGTGAGATACTGGGTTGTAGTTGCACCGCGGCCAGTGGTGAAGCAGATGAGACACGGCTGCACCGTGATTCACGGCGTAGTCTATCAAGTACGGCGTCATCCAACATACGGTTACGCTGGATTACCCGTACCTGATCCGACAGTCGTTGGGCCGAAACGTTGACAGCTGGTTCAAGTACCTGAAACAGAGAGAGCATCCGACCACGGTACGCAGTCAGGTTAGTTCCCCCCTCTGTAGCCCCAAAGTATGAGCGCATGACATTTTCATTGATGGAATGTGTCCATCGCATGCGCTGCACACTTCCACCGGCAGCGGGGACCCCATCGGAGGCCAGAGGGCCTCGAAGTCCTAAGCCGACCGGAGGGCGGCCTCTTCCTCGCCGACGCGCGGGTGGTGGTGTCGTCGGCGGCGAGAAGTATTATTATTATTATTATTATTGTGAGACTTTACACCCTGTTCCGTATTTCCCCAAAAGTGTAATCAAGAGAGCAAAAAGTGGCCAAGTGCGTCAGGACATTGGACCCTCGAGCCAAATTGAAGATACCAGTGAGGTTATGAGTCGGGTTATAGAAGTGAGGAAGCAAGTCGATTTTCAAAGAAGAAGTCCGTTGAGGAGATTCGGAAGCCCAGCCTGATTTTAGTGAGCAGAAGCTATTGATGCAGCAGCCATCAACGATCTGGTTATCCAGTCACCCTTTCCACCTTCCCCTGTGTCTTCGTCTAGTGTTAATATCGTACCTAAACGTTCTTCAGAACTGATCGAAATCAGATCTGGCATTTCATGTTCGTGTATTGTTGTTGTTGTGGTTGCTTAGTACCTCCGCGTGCCAATTGTGAACGCGCGCGAGGGCAACCGCCTCCAGATCCCACGGCAGCAATCCGGCAAGGAGCTTTGTCGCCTCCCCGGAGATCGTGGGGTATCCCCGAATCATCCAGATAGCCATGACCCTCTGAGTCGCGACCAGCTGGGGCGCTGGTCGGTGCTGAAGATTCAGCACCCACACAGGGGCCCTCGGCAAGAGGCGTTTGGCCCCCCTAGATTGGGTAGGAGCCACTTGAGTGCAGCGCCTGCCCGGTCCAGTCTTGGATCCAAACGTCAGAAGTGCTCGACGAAGTTCCACCGCCTGTCGAGGACGAGTCCCAGGTACTTCATCGTCGTCTCGACGCCGATGCGAACCCCTCTGACCGTTATTTGGGAACCCGAAGGTGGCGCGTTCCGACGGCCATGAAAACACATGGCCTCGGGCTTGTGCAGGGCCACCTCGAGTCCCAGTTGCCGGATCCTCTCTACGACTGTCGCAACCCCTCGCATCGACAGTTCGGCCGCCGCCTGGTGTGACCTCCCATGCGCCAGGACCACCGCGTTGTCAGCGTAGCATGCTACCTTCCGTATTCAAAACTCTACCATACTAAGTACTAAAAATTAAATTAATTTACAATTTACTGAAACTTGGCAGGTTATTTTATTATAGAAATATGAAAACTAAAGTGGACCAAAAATTAAATCTTAAGCATCAGGGTGGGCAACGCATTTTCACTAGTGAACTTGCGTTTGAGTTTAAGTGAGTAAGACACAGTGGGTGGGATAATAGGTGAAGGGTACACTTAAATAGGGCGCAGTGCAGAAAAGGCTATTTACGGCACTGTTTTTCAAACACCAAATATAAAACCATATATAAAAAATATATTTAATGATCACAAATACATCATAGAGATAAGATGCCCTCTATAGTGTGTCAACTGCTTAAATATTTGTTAAGTAAATAATATCAATCAATCAAAACATTGCAAGAACTCAAAACTTTGTTAGGCTCTCTCTTTAAATTTTTTCTTATGCTATGTAGGTAGGTTGTTCCAATGTTTTCAATTAGGATTTTCATATTTTTTTAAAGATAACTAGCAATGTGGGTAGAATTTACATTACATGGGTTCATTTACTGCAGCAATTGCTTTCAAAAATGGTTTGCACTGCTTCTGAACCTAAACTAGCACGCCCCGCATTCCGGACAGGAGTCACATCAATGACCTGAAGTGATTGACCAATCCTTATTTCGCGGTGTTACGGCTCACTCCCGCCTCACTCCCACCGGAGTTCGGCGTTTTAACTGTTCTTTGTGTTTCGTCTATGCGTGACAGTGCCAGTGCCTTCTTTTTGGGTAACTTTGAATGGGCATCTTCTGAGCTCGCTTGCGTCAACGTAAATCTCATTAATTGCTTACCAGACGTGATCGCGGTCAAGAGCGGGCTCAAACGTAACAAAAAGCCTAAAATGTAAAAAATGGCTAATCAACATTTAAAAGCTTAAGTGTAAGTTAATCTCTGGAACGGATGAAGAGATTTTTATGGGAATTGGATGATAGAGGAGCCTATAGGGCATCTAATTGGCCGCACGAATTATTCCCGGCCCGCAATACCACGCGATCGGGATACGCAGAAAGTACCTTGTTCCCGCATCCCGGACAGCTAATCATAGATAATGGTACACTCACTTAGCAGCAGGTCTTTGTCCGCCTCTCTGAAGACTACGGGGAATGGCGGGTACAGCCGCAGAGTCTCGTAGATGACGGCCTCGCAGTACACCATCTGCGATAGGTCTTCCTTACTGACGTCACGCCTGCTGTCGCCAAATATACTCCTCATCCTAGAAAATGTAAGGTACTTGATATTATGCTGTATGCAGGTCATAATGAATAATAAGTTTATTTTATTACACTAAGAGTCGTAAAAATAATTTAAAAAAACATCAAAACTGAGATCAAACAGCTAATTCCAAACGGCTTATTTCAAAAGGTTCAAAGTAATGAAAAACCCTGACTCCTAAACTAGGTGTTATAAGGAAAGAATTAAGACAAGATCAGACTAAAAAAAATATTTTTTGCAAAACAAGAACCGACTTCAAAAAACCATAAAAGCACTAAAAAGTTAAAAATAATACTATAACCTACCTATATTAATAAACCTAACCTAACCTACGATTAACCTATAATAAAATTTAACATTATTTTGGAGTCGGTGCCAAGCTAGGTAATGAAACGACTAGTAATTCCAGAGTATTTTTCCATTTTAGTACAACAAAGATAGATCTTTGACTCAAGATCTTGAAGTTAATCCTCGAACTCCTTGCTTTTCTTGCGTTGTTGCATTGTGTAAACTGTGTTTCCTCTGATTTTCTTGATTAAGTATTAACGTTAGTATCTTTTTTCTGTGTGTCTAAATATTGGGTATAAGGTAATCTATCTTAAAGTATCTTTGTTGTTTTATGTTTTCCAAATTAAGTGAATATTTAGAAGATGTAATATTTATGTGTTGTTTTTTCTGGCCTTAGTCTGTCTTAGTTTGTGTGCGTTATAGTCATTTAGGTATAGTACATTGCTTGACACTGACTCCAAAAAATGTTAATTTTTATTATAGGTTAATAATTGTAGGTTAGGTTAGGTTTATTAATACATTATATATATTATAGGTTATAGTATTATTTTTAACATTTTAGTGCTTTTTTGAAGTCCGTTTTTTTGCAAAGAAATATTTTATTTGTTAATTTTTAGTGACATATTTTTAATCTTATAAAATATGGGTAGCGCTAGTAAATATGCTTCTCGTATGAGAAACGGCGTCGAACTGAAACTGAGAATGAAAAAGGAAAACGATTCAATTTTTTTTTTATTATTCGTGGTACACCTGGAAAGTGCATACCGTTACAATTCCAACAAGCCCAAACACAGCTAAGATACATGGTCTTGTTATGGAGTTCCAGTGCCTGTCTCTTGGATTCATCATCAGATCTGATAGTATAATGGTTCCTATTGAACGCAAATCCTTCACTTGTACAAAATACCAAAATCGCTTTCGTCCTACATATTTTCCTATAAAATTTGAAGAGTTGCCTCGATTTCACCAAGATTCCATAATCAGATCCCGACTTGGTGACTATGGGACCAATTGGAAAGCATAGGCTTTAGAACAAAAAAAGAATTTTCCTAATCGGTTCGTAAATGACGGAGTTATGCGCGAACAAAAAACGCAATGCAGAGTAAACGAAAAGATCGTCTCAGTGTAGACTTTATTTGATTTTTCAGAAACAGCTTGACCGATTTCGATAAAATTTTCATGGGACCATTTGGGAAGTATACCCTTTCCAACAAAACAGATTTAATTAAATCGGTTTGCAAGCGACGGAGTTATGCCTGGACATAAAAAAAAATACAAACAACCGAATTGAGAACTTCCTCCTTTTTTAGAAGTCGGGTAAAAATGACGATGGTCCCTAGGTAAAGTATCGAAAATGAAAAATGCTACTTTACAGGAGAGCGTTTTAAAGTTTATTTTTTGCATAACTTTTTTTTTAATTATTATATTTCCATAAAAATTTGGATTCACAGTTGTGTTGGGTTTACATACTATTACTGTGTGTCAAAAATTAATATATATGAATAGTTTTCGAGAAAATTGAGTTACGATAGTATACCAAGTTACTGAACTTGCTTTATGAATCGAAACTGGCACTTTCAATCATTTACAGGGAACCACAAATTCAAAAATGCATCGGATCTGCCGATTTCGATATTCTACGTTGGTTTGTGTTTAGAATATTTTATTGAAAGTGTCACATACGATTATTTACTTCGCAAATTGGTTGTACTTTTTTTTTTTTTTTTTTTTTAGCGTGGTAAAATTATCAAATAAGTCCTCCCACCCCGGGCAGGGTGGGAGGGACTGTCAGACTTTTACTGACTAAAATCCACGGTGTTCCTTCAATAACCCTTTACGTACCGAGGTCACGGTAACGGGATGAGTCCCACGACCCCGGCAGGCTTCGGCCCTCTACGGGGGGCCTTGTCATATTGCTGACGCTCTTTGAGGCGCGCGTGGAACACGACGCGCCGTCGACCCGGGCATGGTCCATGGTCGGACAGCGAGTTGCCCTTTACTCGCTGTCCGCATGCCCGCGCCTACGGTGGCTGGAGATCGTCGGCCGACGTCCGACGCCGTGGGCGTCTACCACTGCGGCTGGGCTGGAGGGAGGACGCCATCCTCTCCCTCACGCGGCCCGCCTCCTCCTTCGGAAGCATGACTGCTTCGCAGAAGGAGGCGACCGCTTCCCACTCCCTCTCGCCCCGCAGCATGGCCTCGACCAATGCCGGGCGCGAGAGGTCTCCGCCTATTGCCGCCGTGAGGACACGTCGGTGCCCTGCCCAAGCGGGGCAGTCCTGCACCGTGTGCTCGACTGTGTTTTCAGGGCGACCCTCGCAGTGGTGACATCCAGGCGTTTCCTCCTTTCCCATCAGACACAGGTACCTCCCGAAACTTCCGTGTCCGGTGAGAACCTGCGTTATGCGGTAGGTCAGGACGCCGTGACGCCGATCTAGCCACTCCTCAAAGAGGGGTCTTACCGCCGCAATTGCGGTGTGCCCGGCCTTCGGTTGCGACAGTCGTTCCCTCCATACTGCCCTGAGATCACGCCGGAGCTCTTCCCGCCGCGCCTCGACTTCTCGAGGCAGCGGGGATACGCCCCGGCGCTGCGCCTCTACGCGCCATTCATAGACGCGCTGGAGGGCAGTCGCCTCCAGATCCCAAGGCAGCAATCCGGCAAGGAGGTTGGCTGATTCGCCGGCGATCGTGCGGTATCCCCGGATCATTCGGATAGCCATGACCCTCTGGCATGCGACCAACTTTAATGGTCGCGTCCGGATGCACAGGGCCCACAGATTGGTTGTACTTACAATTATTTCTCTATAGAATAACAAAAACACAGTTAACATGGAATATCTTTATTAAAGTAAATGTATTACAAATTGAAATAGTTATACTATATTTAGCTAAAATTATTTAAAGCCAGTGCTTCATACGTTAACTTACGGTAAAAAGCTGAGATCACTTATTACTGTTACTTAAGTTATAACAAATGCGAGCGCTGAGCACTTAATATGCTAAAATAATAAGAAACATTTTAAATCAAATCACAATATAATCACATTACTTATACAAGACAAAAACTAATAAAACTTTTAAGAAACTTCAAATAAAAGTGACAAAAATTATAATTACGAATTGTAGTTAAATATTTATGACAGGTACTTTGTAAAATCGAATAAACAGAATAAAGTGTAAGAATACTCTGGTAAAATATAAAGTACTAATAAATCAGGAAAATATTTATGTTTTAACAAAAATAATAAGACGTGACACGTAAAATCTTAGTACGAAAATATATTACTCATCGGACTCATTTTCAGAATTTTCTGCGGCTGTAGAATAATATAGCATAGCTTTCGTAAAACCGTATATTCTTTGAATATCCCTCCTGCATTACATAAAGAAATCAAATCTTTATACTTTGCCACTGGCAAAGCTAGTGAATCCGAATAAAGATTTTTTAATTACATAGATTGAAACTTTCTCTTTTTTCGGCTGCTTGTTTCTACAGAAGTATTCACACAAAAATAATCAGCCTTCAAATCGTATTTTAAGTATAGGTTATTTGGTTCCTCTTTTCTCACACTAACTTCCTTAATGCTTTTTTATCTCACGTTTTCTCTTTTGTTGTCTTTCTCCAATTTTTGTCATTTATTAAAAATTTATAATCATAAACATCACTCTTGGTTGCTTCTATAACCTTGTAGGGTTTTACTTCAGCCTTTGCCCGGCGTACTAATGCGTACCATTGGTCAAGAATTTTAATTAGTTTTCTCGTTTTGATAGGTACATGTATAACGAATAAACGACTCTATTCCTATTCTGGCCCTCACAATTATCTGACCAAAATAAGAATTTCTTAGCAACCCAATCTATCTTTGCGTTTACAAATTACATTAAACTGCTTCTTACTTCATTAGCTCCTCTTTTACCGGTACTTTCCGTCCACACGTAGCATGTACCTTCTTTTAACGCTAAATCGAAAACGGTAAAGTTAAATACAGAAAGTTTACGCTTATAATAAAACAAACCAACGTCTCCATGTGGACAATTTAATTTTTTTTGGAAATCAAATGTAGCACACACAATTTCAGGTGATTCTCTAGATTGCTGTTTGTCCATATTCTTTAACTCTCTAGCTATTTTCTTATTTTTAAGTGTTTATTATGAGTCTGTACTTGTTCTTCTGTCGGAGATGAATTGTTAGAAAAACTATGACACTTGTCACAGATATCCTTCTTGGGATTAAAAAATTTAACATTCATGTTACAATTGATGATGTCCCAGTACTAACGAAGGGTCTGTGCTTGATTGATATAATTTGATGGTTGGCTCCATTCTATGTATAAGGAAAACATTCTGTTCATATTTAAATTATTATCTAAGTACAGCTTACTGGTGTCATTACGTGTATAATGTGATTCTACGGGTTGGAAAGAAGCTACATGATCGTGAAGGCGCAGTTCGTGGGGAGCGGTGACTCTAAAAAAGAACATTGAAGGTCATTAGGTACATTTAATAAATATATGATTAACAATTCATGTATACAAATCTAATTTAGTTAATCACAGAAAGTGACATAAAAGTAAGTTACTAAATTTTTATCATAAACACTTATATCGAATCTTTACAAAAAATAAACAAAATTCGATCGAAATAATCGAAAGTGACACTTTCATTAGAAATTTAAATTTATAATACGACGTACAGTATCGAAATCGTCAGTTTCGATTGAAATAATTTATGAATAAACCCCGTACATTATCGGAACTGGCATTTTCGGTACTATCAGGAACATGACAATCCGTCATAAATGATCGAATCTACCCGATTCGTTGTATTACGTGGGACACATTTTTAATTCAAGCAAATCATTAAGATGGTCAATAAAACCTGATTTAGGTAACCTATACTTAAAAATATTCTTATTTATTAAAGTTGCAACTACGTATCAGTCAAATATAAGTATTTCAAGTATTAAAACTTACCCGTATTAAAAATAACTGATTTAGTATCCAAGTCTTGTTGTTGTTCATTCTCACTGTTTCTTTGCATTAAATCAACTATTTTCCTCGATCTTAAATACATTTTTAAAGATAACTGGCCCATAATACAGTAGTTTAGTTATAACATTTAAAAAACAGTAACAAAATACATATAACACTATTATTACGCAAATGCAACGCCGCGGATGTTGACGTTGCTGTGCGCACGAGCACTGCGGCGGCGTACATTCGCGATAGTGGTAGTTCCGTCCTTGTCGCACACTCGCCGGCGCAGCGTAAATACGCGAAACTTAACATTCATTGATAGACGTCGGATAGACTGACATATTTCGATAAAATACGTCTCTAATAAACGCATAAATAATGAATTTTTTTAATTTTTGATATTCAATTAATAAAATTACCTTTATTTATAGTTCTAAACAGTAATAAAAAAAAATTGGCATTTTGTAAATTCGATACTTTACTTAGGGACCATCGATGAGTACAAATAAGTATTATTAAGGTTTGATTAATTTAGAGAGCATTTTTAAGTTTTCTATACGAAATGTAAAATCACCCGCTCTCTTTAAACTCATTTTATAAAAAGAAGGAGAAGGAAGTAAGGATTTTTCGTCAGTAGAAATCTGACACTCTCTTCCACTCCACTAAGTTTGTTCCTAGGAAAATGTGAACATGTGATCGAAAAGTATCGGGGGACTGAAGAACGAAATGAATTCGTGATGCAATACTTTGGGAATCCGGATTATAGAATATTATCATATAATATTACCGTGACTTTGGTCACATTATTGATACCTTATTCAAAAGAGGTATGGTTAACTTCCTTGAATAAGAGCTATTGTAATTAAGCTATACGAAGGAAAAACTTATCGCGGCATCAAAAAGCTATTAAACGAATTTGACGTATTTACCATTGGCCAAATATGAATGAATTACCGTGTTATGGACACGGTAATTCATTCATATTTGGCTGGAATTTAGACGTTCACAGAACTTATCAATTTCTGTGAACGTCTAAATTCCAGCGTTTGACAGCATTATCTGTCCAGCATTAATTAAAAAAACTAAAAACCCGACTGCTCAACTAAAACGCAAGAAACAAGCACATTTTCATTCAAAAAGTGACAAGCAGGCAGGACCCTATTGAACATAATATAATTAAAATTTAAAAATGGGATGGGTCCCGCCTACTTGTCACTTTTAAAATAAAAATGTGCTTGTTTTTTGCGTTTCAGTTCAGCAGTCGGGTTTTAGTTATTTTAATTAACTTTTTTATTTTCAGATTTTTAGTTTAAATATTAATTAACAATTTTATCAATACTTTTTTTACGATTGCATTACGTTTTAAAAAGTTATATTTACGGTTAAACGGTTGCTTAAAATGAAAAATGGTGAAAGAAACTTCAAAATAATTTTTAAAGATCTATTTAATGATATCCCGTTTGACATAGTTACTCGATTTTGGATTTTTTATTTTTGAGAATATGGCATCTGGTTGTCGTTGTGGTGATTTGTTTTTATTTTATTGTATCCAATAACACCCGTGCCATCAAGAGAAATTAACGACGTATCATTTATCAAAGTCCGTTCAGTGATTTAATAGTTACGATGGAACAAAGGAACGGACATACATACATACGCGGTAAAAACATAACCCTCCTCCTTGCTTCGCTGCAGTCGGGTAAAAATGGACCTTCATGGCGCAGCCATGATGTATTACTGACCGTTTTTTATTTTTATTTTTTATTTGCATGTGTGTGCCTGATGACTTCATGCAAAATAAATGGTTTTCTTTCTTTCATTAAAATAGTCGTTTTTTCAAGATTGTTACCAATGCGGGTTAATTCACATTATTATAGCAATTTTGTTAACCCCTCTAATTAAGCTTAACATGCTTCTGTCTAGAGTGGGTTTACGGCAATAGTATAATGGATGGGGTTCGAACCTGTGACCTCACGATCACAAGTCCGACACCTTACCCATTAGGCTATAGATGCTTCTTAATATCTAATAGCGGCTACAGACTCACGCCGAGAACCCCCGAGAACACCCGAGAAGCGTGAATGTGATCGCTTTCTTGCCATCTCGTTCTCGCGCTTGTCAGAAATCGAAGATATATAGAGAATGTTGTTATTTATAGATTTAATTAATTACCAATATTGATTTATTACGTATTTACCGATTAATTACCTTTCAATCGGTATTACCATGATTACTAGGTGTTTTATAGAAATAATTAGCAGTCTGTATAGCAATATCAGTTTATTAATTTACCGCACGGTACGGAAGGTAGCTATCTATGGAGAAGAACCGGCAAGAAACTCCACAGTTACTCTTTTCAAAACATCGTCACTTTCACATAATTTCAAGTAAAAATTAACACATTATCAAGTCATTTTTATAACCACAAAGTGGTAACTTCACAGCATATGGCTATATCTACTTATCTACACATAATTTTATGTTTAATTATTACACAATATTATTAGGACAACGATACAACAACATAATTCTATATATAAAAATAAATCGTACCTTAAGATGTGTACATTGTGGCTTTCCGAGAGATACTGTGTCTAGAACTTTTTTTTGTGTTTGGCATCTCGCAGGTCAACCTCTAAGGTTGTCGGCTGCTTAACCGGGCTTGCCTGTGGTTGCCTTAATTAATTATTTAATTAAAGCCTCGAGCCAGGGCTTATTAAAAAACTTACAAACTAGGCGACTACACGCTAAGGGCACCCCCTGTGGGGTACGGACCTCGGCTTAGAGGGTTGCAGGGGAGGGCAGCTAGGGACAGGCTGGATCATATCATTATTATTATGAATAAGGGAATTTAAAGCTACTGGCTCAGCGTCGCGGGCTGGCTCTGGCAAGGGTCGGGGTGGACTAAGACGGGGACGTCGCGGCGGGCCTCGGCGGCGAGGACGGAAGGACGGTCGGTTTGTGTGCCACTGTACTTGTTTCCCTACGGCTCTCTTGGAGCAGGGTGATTGCGTCACCGGGAGTGACTAGGGTATGCCTTGGTCGGCGAATCTTAGAGATACGCGAGGGTTCGTATTGGGCGGCCGATACGATAAGGGGATTCCTATGTTGGATTGAAGTTTCAAAGAAGCGCTTGGAGACGCGTTTCATGAACTTCTGGATGGTGGGCATCTTGAGGTCTACGTGAAAAAGCTTATTTCGAACATAAAAGGGGGCTCCCGTGACTCTACGGAGCAATCGGTTTTGGAGGGTCTGCATCTTGTTGAGGAGATAGGGCTTTGCGTGTGCGAAAACAACGAAGGCGTAGGTCATGATGGGATGGATGACCGCGGTGAAAATACGCAGCTTGCACCATCTTGTGGAGGAGATAGGGCTTTGCGTGTGCGAAAACAACGCAGACGTAGGTCTTGATGGGATGGATGACCGCGGTGAAAATACGCAGCTTGCACCTGAGTGATAACTTGCTGCGAGAGCTAAGGATGAAGTGGAGCCTACCTAGAGCGAAAGCGGCGCGCGAACGTGCCTGCTTTATGTGCTCAGCGAAGGAGAGGTGTCTATCGAGGACCACGCCTAAGTATTTGGCTTGCTTTTCCCAAGGGATCGGCTTGCCGTACATGGTAATCGGACGGGGGGAGGGTGGGTTTATCCGCGGTTTAGAAAAGAGGACTGCCTGGCTTTTGTCTGGATTGACTTCGATTCTCCATTTCCGGAACCACTTGGCCAGAGTGTTTGCGGAAGTTTGGAGAGTGCGAGCGATGGCATCGGGTTTAAGACCAGTATAATAGATAGCCGAATCGTTGGTGAATAGGGCTAGCTGGGTATTTTTATGCTTGGGAATATCACTAGTGAATAGCGTGAAAACGAGGGGGGATAGTACGGAGCCTTGAGGAACTCCTGCGCGAATGGGATGGGGGAGGAAAGCTCCCCCTCAATTCGATAACGAAAGGTGCGATTCGATAAAAAGTCCCGTAGGATGAGCACGAGACGGTCAGGCACGCCGAGTTGGTATAGCTTATAGATTAAGCCATTGTGCCAGACTTTGTCGAACGCTTTCGCTATGTCGAAGAATAAGGCTCCCGTTATTGCGCCCCGTTGGAAGCCGGCGCTGACGTGTTCTACGATGCGGTGGACTTGTTGGATACATGAGTCGGTTCTAAATCCGAACTGCTCATTGGGTATTAGACTCTTTGCTTCGGCAAAATCTTTTATATAAGCCTTTCATAGATTTTACCGAGGACGATGAGTAAGCTAATGGGACGGTAGCTAGATGGGTCAGACTTGGGCTTGCCTGGTTTGGGAATACCTATGACGGTGGCCTGTTTCCAGGTTGCGGGGAACATATTATTGCTCAATGCGCCATAAAAGATGGCAGTCATTAGCACTATAAATTGGGCGGGGAAAAGTTTGAAAACCCTATTGGTGATGCCGTCGGAGCCAGGGGCTTTTCGCGGTTGGAGACTTTTAATGATATCCTGGACCTCATCAGGAGTGATGAGGGCCAGTGGATTATCGGGATCTTCGACGGGCGGAAGGGAAGTTCTACGTTCGACTTCGGCGTTCACCATATCGAGGTGGGCTTGGTCTACTGGTTGAGAGCTGGGAGAACACTGGGACTCTAGGCTGTTGGCTAGGCATTCTGCTTTTTCAGAGTTATCGAAGGCGATACTCTTATCGGGACGAATGAGAGGGGGTATTGTGGTCTCTTCAGTGGATCGTAACTTCCTCTGAAGCTGCCAGAAGGCAAGATGGGTGGGCTCAAGTTCACTCAGCATCTTGTCCCAGCCCGCATTACGCTGCTCGGCAATGCGTTTCCTTACAGCACGCTGTAAGTTGCGCATGTGAGCTTTGTTTGCGGCGCAGGGAAAAGCGCTGTACGCACGGATGGCTGCGTTCTTCTCGGTTATCAGATTCCGTACATCGTCCGGGAGTTTCCAGCGGTGGTCTTCCGCTACTGGAACTTCCTTTGAACAATCGTTCAGGACGGATTGTACGTGATCTATAAGCGAGTCGATCGCCGCCGTCGTGTCAGTGACTGAGACTATGTGGTCAGGAATGGTGTCCAAGTGAGGCGACGTAGTGGATTTCAGTTTTTCACTTACTTTCCTGAAGTCGGTGATCAATTAGGTCGGAGGAGGTTGGATAGAATCATGGTTACCCGAGCGGGAGCCTAAGTGTAGGATAACGGGACGGTGATCCGAGTTGAGCTCGTGAAGCTCTTCTATGGAATGTAAATGGAGGTTTACATTCTTTAGGAGCGCCACATCGAGGACATCGGGCCTATGGTTGGGGTCGTGTGTGTAGTGGGTGGGAGTCATCGGAGCGATGACGTCATAGTTTAGGGTCACGCCTAGGTTATACAAGATTCTGCCTCTGGCATTTGTCGTGTTGCTGTTCCAAGCGGGGTGTTTGGCGTTGAGATCGCCCGCTAGTAAGACGGAGTCGCTCAGGCCGAAGAGAGTCGTGAGATCGCTGGTGATCGCGATAGGATCGTCTGAAGCAAGAGACGCGACCGATGGTGGGGGATGGTAGGCAGAGATGATGGTTATCGGAGGATGACCAGTCATGCCTAGTCGACAGGCAGAGTACTCTAGGTGAGAGAGAGGCGCGGGTGGGGTCAGAGGGATGCAGTATAACTCCTTCCTATAATAAATAAGGGTACCGCCGCCGTGGCAGCGTAATCAGTCATTGCGAACTAGACGGTAATTCGCAATTTTGGGGTCAGCGCGGTGGGGTTTCAAAAGGGTCTCCTGTATAAGGAGGACGTCTAATTGGTGGTCGCGGAGGAATTTAGTTATTTCGGTACGTTGGTTGAAAATGCCATTGGCGTTGAAAAAACCTAATTTAAGAGATCGAGGCCTAGTGTGGTTTGTGCGTTGGGAATCCATTGGATCAGTCCATCGCATCCATCTGGTCGAGGCCTAGCACGACATCACTGTGTGTGCTGAATATTTAGCTGTACATTTCCGTCGTAATTTTGCCGTTATTCTGCTGCTCGGCAGCCAGAAGGGCATCGCGGAGAGACCTGGCTTGGCGGGTCATAAATATTTTATAGTGGCGCAGTAGAGTCTGGGCGCAAGACTCGCTGTTCCCGACGGGTGAGGGTTTGGGTGGTTGTTTGGCTGCAGGAGCAGCAGTGGTTTGAGGCGCGGGTTTGGGACTGGTTGTGGCCTCTGGAGCCACGGCTATAGGCAGGATCTGCACTGCGATGGGTATATCCATCAGTGCCTGCAAAGGTTTGGCAGGGGCCAAGGAGGGAAAGGCTTTTTCGTGGTTTAGCCTGTTCCACGGGGATGGTCTCTGAGGAGCGAGACGTTGGAGAATTTGAGAGGAAGGTGCCTGCCTCTCTTTGTTGGCGGGCGTTGGCGCGCTTCGCTAATTTTCGAGCTAGTTTGGGGGCTTTGGGACAGCCGCGGTAGTTTGCCGGGTGACCGGTCTGGCTGCAGAGAACGCAGCTGGGTGGTTCCAAACAGAGGGTTCGGTCTTTGGGCCGAGGACAGTCCGCAGTGCTGTGCTCGCCCAGACACTTGACGCATCTGGGAGTCGCATAGCAGTTGCTCTGCGCATGGCCATACAGTTGGCAACGGTGGCATTGTCCCACTGTTACGGTTTTATAGGGTTTTTCAATTGAGATACCGGATAGGGAGCAAACGGATTTAATCTTGAAAATCGGGTGACGACCTTCGGTTGGTTCACAAATGACAAGAACCATGTCATACAATTCACCACCTCTCGCTTTATGTAAGCGATGGATGGCGATCACTGGTATACCTTGATCGGCAAGGTCGTCTTTGATATCCTGTACTAGGATTTCTTTAGGGACACGTTTAATAACTACACGAGTGGGCGTGTCCTCGGGGAAGGAGAAAGTGTGAAAGGAAATATTCCTTTCACGGAGGGCGCGATATAGTTCCCTATAGTCGTTCGACGTAGGGACGGTGACTTTAATGCCATTTTGGCAGGCACGGGCGTTTGTGTAGTTGATCTTTCGATCAACACACATCAGTCCATTTCCCCTTGTCTTGGATGTAAAAGGGGGGCGGAAGGCGTTGCTTCCTTTGGGCTAAGGAAATTTGGGCTATCGGGCTAGGGGGACGACTATCCTGCGCGCGAGTAGAGGTAGTTGGGACGGGGCTAGCGGGTCGTACGGGCGTTTGAGTTGGGAACGGCGGCAACGCGGTGGTCTTTTTGGCCTTGCTGGCCTGGGAGGTTTTCCCTTTCTTCCTCTTGAAGCGTTTAAGCGTTTAAGCGTGGACTGTATTTTTAGGTTTTGTAGGTCTTTTATAGTGAAACACTGCAAGTAATTACCACAAGAACTATTTATTGTACTGATTTTTACGGAATACAAAGTCTGCACACTGCAATCGTAGACGGAAGTGGATTCAGACCGAATGAACAATTGAGAAGTATAAAAATGGCAGTGTTGCCAGTTATTAATATTGTAGGATTCCTACATGCTCCCGGCCACAAGATAAGAACCTAGAGTTTATATAAAAAAAACAAAAACTAAAGCTCGAAACATGAAATGTTTGTTATAAAAGAAGTATGAAAGTTCTTATTTAAGGGCCTAGGATTAGAAATAGGTTCAACAAATAAGCACTTACAAATGTTTATAAAAAAACAGAAGTTTTAAAACATTTAAAATTAAAAATAGAGACTAACTAAATGCCTACTTATTGGCTAAGTACAATCAATGGGGAGTAAGCATATTTTATTTACTGCCCTTCTATGTGTTTTTCCATTTGGAGTTCTCAACTCAACAGTTCTAACTCTGTTGTCAGAACCTGGATATACATTTACAACTCGGGCCATCGGCCAATGAAGTGGTGAAGTGTTATCCTCCTTTAAAATTACTAAAGACCCTACCTTAATATTATCTGAACTATTTCTCCATTTGGGTCTGCATTGAAGAACATTGAGATAGTGTTTACTCCACACTTTCCAGAAACTCTGAAACATATTACAACAAATATTCCAAAAATTCAACCTATTTATAGGCGTGTCTATAACATTTTTGTCTGGATACGCGTTCAATGCACAACCAATTAGGAAATGTCCTGGAGTAAGATAAGAGTAGTCACTTATATCGGTAGACATAGGAGTTAAAGGCCTACTATTTAGAATTGACTCTATTTGACATAATACAGTACATAGTTCCTCAAAAGTTAACAAAGCTTTTTGAGTAACTCTTTTTAAATGAAATTTGGTGCTCTTTACTGCAGCCTCCCATAGACCCCCGAAGACAGGCGAGTAGCTGGGTATGAAGTGGAAATTGATGCCTTGCTCAGCTGTTTGTGACTGCACCTGTCGTCGGTGGTCTGCAGAATTCTGCAGTTTGTAGAGCTCATCTAATTGGTTCCTTGCCCCCTTGAAATTAGAGGCATTGTCGCAATAGACATCACTGGGCAGGCCACGACGCGATACAAAACGCTTAAAGCAAGCTAAAAATGCCGCAGTAGTTAAATTGGATGCGATCTCGAGATGCACTGCCTTCGTCGTAAAACAGACGAAGACACAGATGTATCCCTTTGATACTACGGCACGCCTGATGCGAGACTGTTTGATAGAGATCGGCCCAGCGAAGTCTACGCCTACCTTTTGAAATGGTCTACTTATGTTCACTCTGTCTGGGGGCAAGGAACCCATCAGCTGATTAACAACTTGAGCTTTGAGTCTGAAACAGATAATACATGAATGGATGATTTTCTTAATCTCCTTTATACCATTGATAAGCCAGAATCGCTGATTAAGTGAAGACAAAATAAGTTTTTGACCTGCATGTAAATTTTTTACATGTTCATTAGTAACAATCAATTGTGTAACTCGTGATTTGTTGGGCAAGATTACAGGGTGTTTTTGTGAGTTAGGTATTGTGGCACTATCTAAACGACCACCTACTCTCAGCATACCATTGCCATCTATAAAGGGATAAAGTGGTTTTAAGTTGCCTATGACAGGTTTATTTTGTCTTAATAAATTTATTTCGTTCGAGAAGTGATTCTGTTGCTCATACTTGACAATCAATAACAAAGAATCATTTAGCTCAGCGCTAGTTAAATAATTAAGTTTAATTTTTATTGACTGTGGGTTCAAATTTTTACAAAAACGACGTACATAGGTAAGTACACGTTGCATTTTAGTAATAGTAGAGAATTTGTTTAGAAACTCTAGATTTAAAGAATTATTATTATCCACACTACAAACCATAGCACTCGAGCATGGGAGTCCAGCAGCACCAATCTTCAACTCAGGTAAGTCTTTTATAATTTTATTAATATTTGTTTCAGGTAGAGTATACTTACTGTTATGCAAGTAACTGGGGCCCTGCCACCACAGCACGTTTTGTTCAAGCTCATGAGGCTGCACACCGCGGCTTAGACAATCTGCAGGGTTGTCTCCTGTTTTTACATAATACCATGCAAAGTTCTCAGCATATTCGCAAACCATCTTTACCCTGTTCGCTACATAGGTATTTAATTTGGTAATATCTATTTTTAGCCACGCCAGTACTATTTGCGAGTCTGAGAAAAGAAGTACATGGTTGAAATGCAGTTTGAGAGATAATAATGAGTATACTCTGTGGACAAGTTTAGCTAGTAATAGTACTGCATTTAGCTCTAATCTGGGCGTAGTAAGTTTTTGGCTCAATGGGGCCAGTCTAGATTTTGAACACAGTAAAGTGATTTTGACATTACCTGTTTGGTCGACTTCACGTAGATATAAACAGCAGCCATATGCTGTATTGCTGGCATCTGCATAACCTACCAGTTGAGTTGTAGTAGGGCCTTGTAAGGTGACATTCCTAATAATGTGTATTGGAGACATAATGAGAAGACTATTGTAAAACTCTAGCCAAGTGTTTTTTAGATCGTCAGGTAATGAAGAGTCCCAGTTGATATGGGCTGCCCATAGTTTCTGTATAATAATTTTGACAGACACTGTGACTGGGCCAGCTAGACCTAACGGGTCGTAAAATCGAGCGACATAACTAACAATTTCGCGTTTTGTGAGAGGCGTAATTTTCTCTTGACTTGGACTAGAAATGTTAAATGTGTCTGTCTTCGTATTGTATGTAACACCTAATGTCTTTATGTAGTAATTTTCTTTTTGAATGTCAAATTCATCAAAGTGTTGTTTTTCTTTAGGTATGTCCTGTAAGATCTCAGCAGCGTTTGAAGACCATTTGTGTGCCTGGAATCCACCCAGTGACAAGAGCCTTATCAATTCATCTTTCATCTGAGATAGAGACTCTAAAGAGTTACTGGAGACTAAAATGTCATCACAGTATGTTTGATTTTGCAGAATGAAAGATGCTGCAGGAAACTCGGTCATGTACCTACTCGCTAGCTCTATGAGACATCTAGTAGCTAGAAATGTTGAACACTTGAGTCCATATGTGACTGTATTTAGTTCTATACACCTTATGCTTTCGCTTGGTGTTTCCCGCCACAAAATAAGTTGAAGTGGACGGTGTCTCGGATCCAAAAGAACACATCTGAACATTTTTTTTAAATCTGTGCTGAAAACATAAGCACCTAATCGAAAAAGTAATAAAATGTCAAATAGTTCCTTTTGAACTTTGGGACCGTTCAATAATAAATCATTGAGAGATCTTCGCTGACTTGTTAACATTGATGCATCGAATACTACTCTACACTTAGTGGTCTTTTTGTCCGGCCGTAATACAGCGTGATGTGGCAAAAAATATATTGGATCACTAGTGAGGTTATATTTATCAATATCATAGTATGTGCCATGACCTAAAGCAATATATTCACCAATAAAAGATTTATATTGGTTATACAAGTCAGAATCTTTTTGTAGCCTTTTTTCTAAGCTCTGAAACCTTTTTAAAGCCAGATGAAGTGAATCACCGAGCATTTCATTAACTTCACTGAGCGGCACTTTTAAGGGTAAACTAACCTGAAACTGATTATTATTAAATTTAACAGTTTCCTGAAAATGTTTTTCAGCTTGCTCAAACTCGGGTATTTTCTCTGGGAAGATTTCAGGCACAGATTCAGCTCTCCAAAAACCTTTGATAGTATCATTTATGTCATTGTTACAAGATTGACAAAATAAAGAAGTTGATTCTTTTTGTGCTTTTTGATTGTGACTTAAATTGGGAATAGTACCTGCAATTACTACACCAAACCTTGTGTTTAAAAGATATGGAGATGCAGACTGGTGCTCAGGATCGACTGGACTACATGGTGCTGATGGCTCGTTCTTGTGTTGTTCAGACTGGGGTAGCAATGCAGTAGGCGCATACAGCAGGGTGCTTGATAGCTACATTGCTTACACTTGCAGATGCAGAACACTTCTTCGGACCCACTGCTGACTCGATGCGCTGTGCAGTAGAAGCACTGTGACCACCTCGGCTTGCTGACTCCGCATTCTCGAGTGCTAAAGCGCGTTTTTCGTTAAAAACAGGTATGGTAATCACAGGTAGTTTAGTTTTAGTTTCAGAATTGCGACTGTGTGAGCCACTTTGCGAACTGAGAGGAGGCTGAGATTTCTCATTTATGAGCTCGCGCAACATAGTAAGATTTTTCAAATAATTTTCTTCACACACCTCTGCAGCGGATGTATCACTATCGCCAAGAGCGTATACACTAATACAAAGATTTTCATAATCGCAAAATAGCGTTTTTAAACGATTTTCTATCACAGAAAGCGCCTCGATTGACAAGGTGGCACAATCCTTTGCTGCAATAGTTTTAAACAATTTAGTTAAGGATTGTTGTATGTAGCCTCGTTTTAGTTTGCTCAGCTTTAACGTTTCTTCGTCGGCTCCCATTTTGACGCTACAACAATATGCAAAATCAAAAATGCAAAAAAATTACAACGTGGATCGAACACAAATCGATAAGAATGAATGTCAAAATGGCGTCGACGGAACGAACGAAGTTAGAGAATTTATACAGAGACAACATAAAAATGTCGTGTCGGCCAACAGGAACTGTCACTCGACGAATTCTTCTTTCTCGCTCACTCGCTCGCCGTACAGTGTGCGTCGCGTGTGAGAGAAGATGCTACCAACGCCAACACGTTGAACGAATGTTTCGTTTTTGGAAGTTGGCACTCTTGATTTTGTGAGCGGATTTGTGAATGAAATTGGAAAAACCCGCCACGCCGATTGAATGTTCTGCCACGTAACACGTTCACCTTCACCAGCGCCACCAAAAAATTGAAAAAATAAAGATGGATGGCTGAATTGGCTGGCTGAGATTTAGACTGCTTTGTTTGGTATGCTTGCAGGTTGATATTTGATGGCGTCAAGACTGCTCATCAAACACGGAATCGTTGCACTCCGTGGTTCCTGGGTTCTCGCGAAGTTGGGCGCACTGCACAGTTCGGTTGTAATGTTTTCTCACAACGATGCACTTATCACACACCACGCTCCACGTACTTACAGTTTTTGTATTTTTCACTATGATTTACGGATCGTTTGGACCATGTTTAAGCGTGGACTGTATTTTTAGGTTTTGTAGGTCTTTTATAGTGAAACACTGCAAGTAATTACCACAAGAACTATTTATTGTACTGATTTTTACGGAATACAAAGTCTGCACACTGCAATCGTAGACGGAAGTGGATTCAGACCGAATGAACAATTGAGAAGTATAAAAATGGCAGTGTTGCCAGTTATTAATATTGTAGGATTCCTACACCGCCGGTGACGACTTGAAAGTCGTCTTCCGAGGACGAGAGGCATGATGACAAATCATTGTCGGAGTTGTTATTGGACACAGGTTCGGTGGTGTCCATTTCACGGAATTCAGGTGCAGCGCACACCTGCGCGGCGTCCATTGTTCTATGAACAATGGGATTAGTAGGTGGGCCGGAAGCAATGGGTGATTTTGGGAATCGGGCGATCGGCATGACTTTGTCGGCAGGCGGGGGCAATAAAGGGCTATCTACCTGGAAGTCGTTCGTTGTTTGACAAACAATGGGATCGGAGTTAATAAATACTTCCGTGAACGGCAAGCGGGGGAGATAATGGGCTGTCAAGCGCGTCACTAAAATCAGCGACGTTGGCTTCGGTTGCCGGGGGACAATTAGCGATTTCACGTTGGATTTTTCCGCCATATTTGGCGGAAATAGCAGGGTTTTCCCTAAGGATTTCTAACAATATCTCCAAAATATTAGAGTTCGCCATGATTGGCGAATCGATCAAAAATTTAATGGGGAAATTTTGGAGATTTCTCTCCCGCGGGGGGCCTATTTAAAGCCTAACTGGCCTAACTCCCCAGATGGATGGGTCCGGGGATGTGTAACCCTCCCAGTCGGGTAGAGACTGGGAGGTGAGTACCTAATGGTGAGCCCTAAGCTTGTAACCGGTCGTCAGTCTTATTGTGCGAACCGGGCCCTATTGGGTCTAGTGCGAAGGGGTAGACACACCCAACCGACACTAGGTGTGTAGCTGAAAGGGAAACTCAGTAACTAGGTTTGACTAGGAGATGCCCCAAGGCCAAAACCTAGCACTCGACTCCAATTAACTGCTTCACCCTGAAGGGGATCAGCGGGTGTGTCGGGTCAACACCCCCTTGGTTTCGTTGACACCGTGAGGTTTCCAACCAAGGACCACGAAACTGTGGTTTTTCCCTGAAGGGGCAAAACGTTTTTGACAACACTCTGTTATAGAAACAAAATATCCTTCACTGCCTTGAAAAAGGCGGTTCCGGATCGGGAGTTGTAGTCGGCGACTACGAATGACGTCACGGCGAGCGCGACGAAGCGATGACACAGACACAGAACGATCGGGAGCGCAGAGCGGCACGACCGTCTCGGGCGAGCGTCGGGCGGAGAGTGCTGTGTCTAGAACGACTGAGCGGCGGCTTTTATAGAGAGTGTAAACAAGTGACGTCACATCATACGATTTTAAAACAGATTTGTTAACCTTTGTATTTTAACATTAAGCTATGATTAAATGATATAAAAATACAGTAGATATGTTGAAATTAATTAGTTCAATTACATATTAGTCTTACGATGACAGAATTAGTAAACAAGCAACATTATTTTTTAAATAACGTTTAAATATGCTGTTATAAAAGACAACAATGAAAGAACAGTTTTAACTATCTTATAATAGGTTTTTTTACACAATAAAATTATTAAATTAATGTAAATATCTTTAGCAAAATCTAGTATCTGTCACGCTCGCCTGTTCTCCGATCGGTGTCGGTATTTTTGCCCGCTTCAAAGGGTTTCTCGGGCGAGAAAGAAGAGAACGGTATTACATTCTTGTTCGGTCTCAGTGAGACCGTGGCATTGATTGTGTGTTGACTGTTGTTGTGCTGTATGTATCTACTGTTTGTGGTCGCCAAGCTATTACAAATTGAGTGGCTTTCTTTTTGTTTTTTTTATCTAATTATAGTATTCACAAGATTATAATATGCTAATGCACACAAAACCAAAGCCGCTGCACTGTCGTCCATTCAGGATAACGATCGAGAATGCGAATGAGAAGGTCGCATGAGTGTAGATGCCTTCTCGGTTCTCGCGGAATTTCTCGGCGAGACTTCTCGCGTGAGTCTGTTGGCGGCTTAAGGAATAGGCCTTGAAAACCTTTACGTGCAAACATGTTTTAGATACGCGAAGAATAGACGCATTTGAATAATAACAATAACATATCGACGGTTGAAAGGCTAATTGGTCTAAGCGACATTTTTTGCATGTATACATATTTGGAATCAGCAAATTTTTCTCCGTTGTTTAAGTTAGGTTTCCAATTTTTTGGACTACTTTTTTGGCGCTTAGCACCCACTGCAAAACAGGCCTCATTTCTAAGCTCATTGATCTATACGACACAAAATTAGACAAATTCGAGGAGTCGATGACTTAAGCTATTTTGATTTTTCAATCATTTATAACGTGTGTCGATTAAGGCATTTGGTTTTTTCGCCGTGGTTGTGGTTTTGTCGTTTGGCCTATTTTGCATTAAACCAAACCAATAAGCTATGTCGATTGGCCCATTTTGCATTCAACTACATTAAAAAACCGTGTTGCTTGAACCATTTTGCATTAAGTTATATTAATTAACTATGTCTTTTGATCCATTTAGCCTCTATTAAAGATATATACAACATTACTCATTAGTAATGTCACTTCGGTTATTTTGACTAACACTAACTAACAACAACTTATTTGTTGTTTTATTTATAAAGTGATACTAAAGTACAATGTATTCCGTGGTAATACTACTACCTAGGCTTAGGCTGATATACCACCTTATCTAATACCTCTACTCCGAGACACATTGAATCAACATCTTGAATGATTCCTCTACACAAAAATGTTTTAAATTATGATGGCCTCAGCATCAATACCTTTTTTTTATTGATGATAGGCTCGCGTTTGACCACCATCTCACCTGATGGTAAGTGATGATGTGGTCGAAGATGGAGCACGCTTACTTAAAAGTAACCTATTCACTCTTGACTTAAAGACTCCTAGGTTATAGTTATCGGGAAACACAGACTCCGGCAGGGAATTCCACTCCTAAGCCGTACGCGCAATGAAGATATTCCCAAAACGTTTTGTGCGTATGGGTGGAATGTCCACCATGTAACGATGGCGCATCGCCATTTGTCTTGTAGTCCGATAATGGAACGGGCTTGGAGTAATTAGATTTTGTAATTCCATCGCACACTCCCCGAAATGTAACCGATAGAAAACCGATAGACTAACAACTTGTCGTCGATGTTCAAGGCTCTGGAGCTTTGACTCGACCAGTGTATCATTGCCAATGAGTTTTTGGCCCGTTTCTCGATAGACTCAAGCGCGTCCAGTTTGTACTTGGCAGATCCATCCCAAAGATGAGAGCAGTACTCCACACACAACCGAACCTGGGCTTGATCCAGGTTGAGCAGCTGTTCCGGTATGAAGTACCGTCTCACCTTTGCTAGGATTCCCAGCTTTCTTGATCCTAGTTGAGCCTTAGCCTCGATAAACGGACCAAAATTGAGGGTGGAAGTTAGTGTAACCCCAAAAAGCTCAATGCGATCTGTTATCAGCACGGTTACACTATGCAAAGTAGGAGCCGGTTAATTGGCTCCTTTTTGCGGAGAAGAGATATACCTGGGTTTTAGATGCATTAAACTTGACCAAGTTGGCATCGTCCCATTCGGAGACAGCCTTCAAGGACAAGTTCTAGCGCCCAACCATGTCCTCACGGAGAGACTAGATCTGTGAACCACCAGCACGCGCGCTGGACACATATCTCCCAGCAACTGTGCTGTCGTCTGCATCGTCAAAGGTACCGGGCATAAGTAGATCATTAATGTGTAGCAAGAATAAAGTTGCTGAGAGAACCGACCCCTGAGGGACCCCAGCATTAATTTCGAATTGGTCAGACGAGCAGTCATCAATGACCACTCGAATGGACCGATCTCTCAGGAAATCTTCAATCCAAACGCACAGATGAGTGGGTAAACCGAAAGAAGGAGGCTTAGCAATAAGGCTATCGTGCCAGACCCTGTCAAAAGCCTTGGACATGACAAGGGAAACCGCAAGTACTTCCCCGTGCTTCTCGATGACCTCACTCCAGATATGAATAGGGTACGCGAGAAGATCCCCAGTAGACCGGTTTTTGCGAAAGCCGTATTGTCGGTTACTGAGGATGTCGTTGGCTTCTAGGTATACCAGGAGCTTACTATTAAGTAAACGTTCCATACTCTTACAGAAACGTGACTGAAATGGACCTGTAGTTAGCCGAGTCAGCACGACTGCCCTTTTCAGGTACAGGGTGAACGTGCACCCTGCGCCTGCCTGCTGCGCCAGCTTCCATGCTTTCGGTACCTTTCCAGTTTCAAGCGAAAGGCGAAACAGGCGCGTCAAGATTGGAGACAGTTCAGGCGCACAAGTTCTAAGAACAATTGCTGGTATCCTGTCGGGGCCACTAGCTTTGTTCAAGTCAAGATTACGCAGCACTCTACAGACGTCCTTCTGATGGATGCAAATGTCCAACATACACGTCTCGCATTCAATAGGAGCATCAGGAGGGTGAGCGCCACTACTATATATACATGAAGACTCCGCAAAAAGAGCAACAAACAAGTTTGCTTTTTCCTTAGTGGAGTGGGCCAGAGACCCGTCAGGTTTATTTAAGCAGTGGTGGTAGTGAGGGGCGACAGAAGTTCGATTCAATCGACTTCGCCTTGGACCAAAACGCTTTGCTGCCAGCTCGGTATGAAGCGAGTTTTTTCCCAATTTGGTTAACGTGGTCAAACCGAGCCCTCCGCAATACCTTCTTGCAGGACTTGGCAGCCCTGTTGAAGGCTCTCTTCTTATGATCCATGTCATTTGCTTTGCGGTTACGAGCATCGACCCATGCTAGTTACGCCGCGTGTTTAAGCGCTTCAGCGCGATCACATTCGGCGCTAAACCAAGATTGAGCTTTGCCGGACATTGTTAGGTCAGAGAATGGAATGTTGTACTCCATCCTCTGTCGCGAAACATCCGCCACGGCGTCTGCGTACGACAATGAATCATTTGAAGAGAAGTAAGTAGGCTGCCAAGGATAACATGCAAAGAAAGATTGCATGCCATCCCCATTCGGTGATTTATGGGTGATTTTCAAAATTTTTGTACATTTTGTCTTGTGAAAACGTCTACTCGAATATCATCCAAAAAAAATGCAAGTGATCAAACTAGTATTATTAACCTTCAGAAACATTTTTTCCAGATAGATTTCAGCATTTCAGACCATAATAATAAGTAATTAATAAAAAAAATTATGTTTAGTTCTTCAATCTCATAATGTTTTCATACAGCAACCAAGCAAAAGAGCGTTACAAAAAAAAGCATAAAGAAGAAACTACTCACATATTTACAGTTCTAGTTGCACAATATTTTTTTTTTTTTTTAACGTGGTAGAATTATCAAATAAGTCCTCCCACCCCGGGCAGGGTGGGAGGGACTGTCAGACTTTTACTGACTAAAATCCACGGTGTTCCTTCAATAACCCTTTACATACCGGGGCCACGGTACCGGGATGAGTCCCACGACCCCGGTAGGCTTCGGCCCTCTGCAGAGGGGGCCTCGTCATGTTGCTGACGCTCTTTTAGGCGCGCGTGGAACACGACGCGCCGTCGACCCGGGCATGGTCCATGGTCGGACAGCGAGTTGCCCTTTACTCGCTGTCCGCATGCCCGCGCCTACGGTGGCCGGAGATCGTCGGCCGACGTCCGACGCCGTGGGCGTCTACCACTGCGGCTGGGCTGGAGGGAGGACGCCATCCTCTCCTTCACGCGGCCCGCCTCCTCCTTCGAAAGCATGACTGCTTCGCAAAAGGAGGCGACCGCTTCCCACTCCCTCTCGCCCCGCAGCATGGCCTCGACCAAGGCCGGGCGCGAGAGGTCTCCGCCTATTGTCGCCGTGAGGACACGTCGGTGCTCTGCCCAAGCTGGGCAGTCCTGCACCGTGTGCTCGACTGTGTCCTCAGGGCGACCCTCGCAGTGGTGACACCCAGGCGTCTCTTCCTTACCCATCAGACACAGGTACCTCCCGAAACTTCCGTGTCCAGTGAGGACCTGCGTCATGCGGTAGGTCAGGACGCCGTGACGCCGATCTAGCCACTCCTCAAAGAGGGGTCTTACCGCCGCAATTGCGGCGTGCCCGGCACAATATATTTAGGACTCTAATTATGATTTTAATGTGTATTAATATAAATAAATAACCCAATGCATAATAATAATAACATTGTTTCAATATGTGTCTTCCATTTCATTCATTTTTGTTATTCTTTATTGTAACACCAATATTAGTAGATATTTGAGATTTTCAACTGGAAAAATTCTCCATTTAAAACCGTCCAAACAGATGACAACGGAACGCCTGTCCACCATTTTTTCAGCGGGTTCCACCAACAAGAAAAGTGAGTTTGTTCCTGTGCAGTGTTTTTTCAACAATAAATCTTTCATTTTAGTTGATCAGCTATAAAAACAACGATGAGGCTATCTCTTATAAATTTTGCGTAAATTTAAAGAATAATTTTGACCAACTACTAAAAAGAAGCTGGATAATTCCAATAGTATTATTTCTAACCTCCAAATGTTTGAGATTGTTATTCAACTCATGGTTAATTTCATTTTTCTAACGATTTGTTACGTTTTTTTGTTGCGTAACAAAAATTATGTAACAAAAATGAAGTAAAGCCGATTTCATACAGAATTATTATGTTTATATGATTTGACGGATAATGCTTCATTTATTAATTTTATTAACACATTTTTTTTTTATATTTAGAAAATATTAAGTTAAAATTCGAAAAACTAGTAGCCCAAAAGTATCAGGACAACGTGTTGTACGTTGACCTGATACTTTAGTCAAAAATTTGTTAATGTAGAAGCTTAAGACGGAGAAGAAATTCCTGAACCAATTTTAACACCTGAATCTAAAGTAAATTCAATTATGCAAGAATCGAGTATTACCAAAGAAAAAGATAGAGATAAAATAACGAGAGTTATTTTAGAAAACATGGTCTTTAATGAAGTTTTAGCAAAACAATATAAATCCAATATAATTTAAGCCAATATAAATAATATAAAATATATTTTGTTTGCACCATAAATAATTATGAGCAGTAAAATACAATTTTGTTATGTTACACGATAGTTTATAAAAGTTCTAACTTAATAATTATAGTTAGCGACTGTTGATTATTGTTCCCTACTTAATGAGTGGAGTATGTGATATCGATACTGTGTTTTTTAATTATTTTATTACAAGCCTTTCCAAAATAAAAGTTTTGTTGAACAATATTTCCCTTAACGCCCTCGTAGTATTTTTGGTATTTTTTTTTTAATTAAAATACGACTTCTAAGTAGTGGTCCATAAAACTATACGTTATTATTATTAGAAATCGTGGTTTTAGATTTCTAAATTTTATAAAAGTCAACAAAACGGAGCTCAGTGTCCACAATTTTCCGTTTTGTTTCTAATAATAAAACTTAACAATTTGTAATAATAATATATAATAATAATAATAATAAACAACAAGAACAAAGCACTACACGGTAGATATCCGCATCTATTAGGACAAGATCATGTAGACCAAAACGCATCAACCTTCTGGCTCACCACAGGAAACATATTTAGTGAGACAGAAGGATTTATAGTAGCGATACAGGACCAGATAATTAAAACTCGCAATTACTCTAAATACATACTGAAAGAGTTAATTGAAACAGATAAATGCCGATTATGCTACCGATATACCGAATCTATAGATCACATCACGGGAGGCTGCAGCGCACTCGCCAATAAAGACTACACACATCGCCATGACAACGTCGCCATATACATTCATCAACAGCTCGCACTCAAATATAATCTGATAGAAGCATACACGCCCTACTATAAATACAAACCTAAAAACGTAATCGAAAGCAACAGAGCAAAGCTATACTGGGACAGAGACATAATCACCGACCGCACCATCCTTAGCAATAGACCTGATATAACGCTTACCATTAAATCTACAAAAACCACTTACCTTATAGATATTGCTGTCCCAAACTCCAACAACCTTAAAGAAAAACACACAGAAAAAATACAAAAATACATACCTTTAGCAGACGAAATCAAACAAATGTGGCACCAAGAAACAATCAAGATAGTACCCATAATTATTTCCTCAACCGGTATCATACCTAAGACACTTCATACCGCCTTGAAAATGTTAGATCTTCACCCAAAGACATACATACCCCTACAAAAATCGATTATATTAGACACCTGCTCTATAGTTCGGCGCTTCTTAAACCCGACATCACTCATTTATCAACATTCCCCTGACACTATAGACACACAAACTACTCACTCAACCTACACCATACAAACTGAAGCAGAATACTTGGCTTAGACCCGTACCTGCTTGAAATTTTCGACCTTGAGTCGAGTCCAAAGATAATCTTTCTTAAATAATAATAAAAATTAGCTGGCAACACTAGCCGTCAAATCAAGTTTTGTTTTCTGTTCTTACAAAATAAATCCGCAAAAAATTGTTATAAGTTTTCCCCACCCCAAATTTCTCAATATATACGAAAAGAGGACAGATAGAATCAAGAAAAATAACATCAATTTAAAAAACCACGAATATTATAATGAAAATGAAGAAAAATAATCCATCGGCAACTGTCAAGTTGTCTGTCACTGTCACCAGTAATGAAAATATGCGAGAAATAATGTAAATAAACAAAACTTGGACGATGCTTACGAGAGCAGCTTTGCGACGTACACGCCCACCACCCCCGGACCCGTCGCTCAGCTGCGCCTCGCCGCCGCCGGACTTAGGATTACCAATGTCACCGGCGGCTGCAGTCGCGTCGAGCTCGAGCGACGAGTATTTTTCTCCGCCGACGTCGCCAACAACTGTGCGCCGGCAGGGGAGAGGCCGGCCACCGAACAGCTTGGGGCCTAGGAGCCAACCGGCTCCGAGTCGGGTCCCCGCTGCCGGTGGTGTGCAGCGCATGAGATGGACTCAGTCCATAAACGAAAACGTCATGCGTGCATATTATGGGTCAACAGAGGGGGGAACTAACCTCACTGCGTATCGTGTCAGGATGCTGTCTCTGTTCCAGGACCTAGAACCAGCTGTCAACGTACCGGCCCAACGACTGTCGGATCAGGTGCGGGTCATCCAGCATAGCCACAGGTTGGATGACGCAACACTTAATAGGCTGCGCTCAGAGGTACTAAGCAACCATATCATCTCGTCCCCGACACAAGCCGTGGTACAAGGGCCCGCTAGTAGCGGAATGACATCACGGCTCTATAGTCATAATAATGAGCTAGATGATAGGGTTGTCACGGTAAGTAGCCAATGCAACGATCAACTGAGGAGTGCACTGGAAGATGCGCTTCGCGAACTTAGACCCCGGCTACCACGGTTACACATGCACAAAAAAAATAGGTCACTGGTGTGTGCTTTGGACTCGCTGCTTGAGAACATTTTTGAGAGCAGCGAAAACCTCGTTGATACGCACTCAATCCTGTATTGCGGGGCTGTTGCGGCATGTCACTTAGCTAACGTCAAATTCCCTAATAACGACGAAGCTATTCGACCAAAACCTGCTGTACCAGCCTAGCAGTATAGGATCGAGAGGCGTATCGATGAGGCCAGAACATTCATCGGCAAACTATACTGCTTCAAGGAAGGCAATGCACGCCCACGTGTAATGCGTTTTGTACGGCGGGCTTTCTCGGGGACAGGAATCAGCCCTCGAGAATACACACCCCACATTACGGAGCGCATTGACTTCCTGAAGCAGAAAATTTATGCATGGGCAAGCCGTATCCGACGGTTTAAGCGGCGGGTTGAACGCTACTCACAGAATCGCATGTTCCAGAGCGATGAGAGATGGGTATATAGAGCTTGGGAGCGACCCAATCAAAATGTGACTGACGTGTGCCGCCCGGATGATACCACCACGAATTTATTCTGGCGCAACATCTGGTCGGTACCCGTCTGTCATGTTGAGGGTGTCTGGATGCGTGAAGTTGAACGCGTATGTGAAGCTATACCACAAATGAATAAAATAACCACCAATAAGTCTGATGTAGCCAAAGCAGTTCATCCGTTACCAAACTGGAAGTCTCCAGGACCGGATGGACTGCACAACTTCTGGCTCAAGTGGTATAGCAGCTCGCACGCGCTTTTGGCTTCTTAATTCCAGGCATCCTTAGAGACTGGGTCTCTACCAGAGTTTCTTACGACTGGCTGTACCCACCTGCTCCATAAGAGTGGTAGTCCCATGGAACCCAAAAACTATAGACCGATTACTTATTTGTCTACGGACTATAAGGTTCTTACGTCCATTCTGAGAGTAAAATAAATATGCACATTGAGTGCAACTCAATTATGTCCGCTTCTCAGAATAGATGTAGGAAAGGGTCCAGTGGCACTAAGGAGCTACTCCTCATTGACATGGCCATTAGCCAATAGGTTCGTCGATCCCGCAAAGATCTATCAACATGCTGGATAGACTACAAAAAAGCCTATGACTCTGTTCCTCATACCTGGCTCATGAAGGTGCTAGAGCTTTACAAAATAGATTCAACTCTACGCACCTTCCTTGAGTCATGTATGAGGCAATGGAAGACGGTACTTCGCTATCCAGGATGTCGACCGATCCGAGGGAATGATGAGCCTATATGGATCAGACGGGGAATATTTCAGGGTGACAGTTTGAGTCCACTTTGGTTTTGCTTGACCCTGAATCCTCTAAGCACAATGTAAGAGGACTCAGGCCTGGGCTATCGGTTGAGAAGAGGAGGTCAAAGTATATCCCACCTCCTTTACATGGATGATTTGAAACTCTTTGCCCCCAACAACTTGCAACTGATGGAACTACTGAAGGTAACTGAAACTTTCAGTAGCGCCATCAAGATGGAATTTGGTGTGGACAAATGCACAATCATGCATGTAAAACGAGGAGAGATTATGGAATCTGAGGGAATTCAACTTTCAGACTCCATACACCTTAGATCTCTCTGCTTGACCGAAACTTATAAGTATTTGGGTATGTCGGAAGCTTTGGGCATTAATGTTGCTGACATGAAGCAATCGTTGAGGGAGCGCTTCTTTGGCCGCCTGACAAAGGTATTAAACAGCCTTTTGTCGGGAGGAAATAAGGTGCGGGCCTTCAACGGTTGGGTCATGCCGGTGTTGATGTATTCTTTCGGCATACTCAAATGGACTCAAACCGAACTGGACGCCCTGGATAGGAGGGTCCGCACACTGCTAACCGCAAATCGGATGCATCACCCACGATCATCGGTGATGAGACTGTACATCCCGCGGAAGTGTGGAGGTCGAGGCTTTTTAAACGCCAAAACTCTCCACAACCGCGAGATTTGCAGTCTCAGGGAATATTTCCTTCAAGCCGATGTGGGTATGCACCGAGATGTGGTTGCAGTGGACAAGGGACTCACCCCAATGACCATGGCTAAAGAGAACTGGCACAAACCTGTTATGCTCACCGCAGATGACCGCAAGGAGGTATGGAAAAGCAAGGAGCTTCATGGTCGCTACTATGGGGCTCTCTATGGGCCCGATGTAGATTTGACAGTTTCCGTTGCCTGGCTACGCTTCGGGGATCTCTTCGGAGAAACTGAAGGTTTTGTCTGTGCAATTATGGACGAAGTTATCTTGACGAATAATTACCGGAGACATATTATGAAGGACGGGACGATTGACGTGTGTCGGGCATGCCATCATCCTGGTGAGTCCATCAGAAATATTGTCTCCGGTTGTTCTCGTCTTGCTAACGGCGAGTACTTGCATAGACACAACCAAGAAGCCAGAATTATCCATCAGCAACTTGCTTTGAAATACAAACTTGTTGATTCTGAGTTACCGTATTACAAGTATGTGCCCGACCCAGTTCTCGAAAATGACCATGTCACGTTGTACTGGGATCGGTCTATCATCACTGACAGGACTATTGTTGCCAATAAGCCTGATATAGTGGTGATAGACCGATTAATGCGCCGCGCAATGATAATCGATGTTACCATCCCACATGACGAGAATCTCGTGAAAGCTGAGAAAAAGAAACACATAAAGTATCTCGACTTAGCTCATGAGGTTGTTGACATGTGGAATGTGGACTCGGCTGTCATTGTGCCGATTGTCATGTCAGTCAATGGGCTGATAGCTAAAAGTTTCGACGATCATCTGTCGAAGCTGGCGTTGCACAGCTGGATAAAGGGCCTGATACAGAAGGCAGTTCTCCTCGATACAGCTCGCATTGTGAGGAGGTTCCTTTCTCTGGAGACCTAACCACCGGTAGCTTGGACCCTGCTCCCGACACCGATGGACTGCCATTTTTTATATTTTTAAATGTTTTTTTATTGTAAGTTTTTATAGAAAAATATTTAAAAATGTAATTTTTGAGATATGTTTTGAATAAAGGAAATAATAATAATAATAACAACAGTTTGTAATAATAATAACGCATAGTCTTGTGAACCACAACTTACCCGTCTTATTTTCTGCATTTTGTGCGATGCAATGAGGGCACCACTGTGCGTTCGGTGCAGTCTCGTAACCATAATTAATGGTTATTATCAATTTTCAACTTTAGATTTCTCGATAGTATTTTTATTTTGATTATTATTATTATTTGGTAAGACAGACTGATTGGGCTAGACAATCCAATAGATTATTTAAAAAGTGTTAAGAAATAAACAATTTATGACTGTAAGTCAGCAGACTGATTATATTACTAATAAATGATTAAAATGCGATTTCGTTGTTTTAATAATTGTCGCCTGTGAAATAGCCCTAATATTTCTCTTTTGTTATCTTTTTGTGACGTAATTTGTTTTTGTAACGGTATTCCTTTTTGTTTCAGTTTTGTAACTGTACAAAAATTTTGAAAATCACCCTTATATCTCCAAACCCGCCGAGTGCTTTTAAGGCTGGGGTCGGGCGGGAAATAGACGGATACAGACTTCACCAGACAGTGGTCGGAACTACCTAATGGTGAAGATATCGTCACCGAATAGCGGTCTGGATCTGTACTCAGCAGAATGTCCAAGCAATTGGCTGTGACTCAACATCCGGCACCCTCGTTGCTCCTTGGACCAGCTGAGTGAGATTTAATGCAAGTGCAAGATTGTGCATTTCTCGCCCAGCATGATCTGTGCACTGGTACGGGAAGAGCCATTCCTGGTGGTGGGCATTAAAGTCCCCCAGTAACACGAACTGAGCTGATGGGTACCGCTGCTGGGTCGCATCTGCCACCTCACTGATGTAATGTGTGAGCCTAGTTGTCTCCTGATCTCCGCTGTGCGAGCGGTAGACACAGGCATAAATAATTTTGCCTATGCCCGTGTCCACCAGAGCCCAAAGCGTTGAGAATCTGGAGTCCTCAAGGTTGCGGAGACGCCGATAGCAGATGTCGTCGCGGGCGTACATGCATACACCCGCACGTGGTTTAAAGTTGTGCTCCAAGGTAAACCCTGGGTATGATAGATGCGACAAGTCTGACGGACTTCTGATCTGCGTCTCTGAAAGAAACAAAAGAGCAGGTTTTTCAGTCTCGAGGTGGTGGTGGACTGCGACGAGATTTGAGTGCAGACCCGGATATTGCTGAGGTGCACTTTGAGAGAGAGGGAGTGCAGCCGCTGTTTAACTATGCTCTTTTTTTACCTTTAGAGTGAAGCAGAAAAGGAGAAGGAAGTGGAATGAGGCTTCACGCTGATAACCCTCAGACGCACTAGACGTAGGTATCGATTGGGGGACTAGTCTGGACACTGCAGGAATGCCCGAAACCCCCCTTCCTCCCCCCCCCCCCTCCCCCCCCCGGAATGCCCATCGGGCCCTCTCATCTGGTAGCCAACCAGCACGATGGTGCATTCCAGGATTTTTCGACAGTTGGCGGGGCAGCCTTTCATGTGTGGCTACTTGGGCCCCCAACTACTTGCGGTCGGCCAGCGGCGCACCGTGCGTCGGATCCCGCTACCCTCCGCGACTAGTCTCCCGATACGTCCGCACTAGTGCAAGCCAGGTTGGCCTTTCAGCAGTGAAGCAGCTGCTTCACTATCAAGCCTATCAAGGAGTTGGGTCGACGTAGCTACGTCGACCCAACTCCTTGATAGGCTACACAGAGCATCATACCGGGACACAGCTAGGCTGTTTGGCGGTACGTCTTTACCCTGTCGGTGGCCACAAGCCTGCGATTTGAACCTACCACCTGTTTGATGTCATCTGATTAGCACCACCCAGGGGCCACGTGTAGGGATTCGCAAAGGGGTACTCTCCTATTCAATTCAATTCATTTATTCAATAACGATTTTTACATCATGTCTGAATTTCTATAACTAAACATTTATATAAACTATTACTGAACTTTACATCTTTGCAATTATATAAAATACTTATTTATTTTATTTATTATATACTTTATTGTACACCTTACAATACATTTAAAGATACAAATAATAAAACTAGTGTACAATGGGCGGTCTTATCGCACAGGGCAATCTCTTACAGACAACCTTTAAATACATTAAAAACAGAAAAAATAATAATCATAAAAAATAACCATAAAAATATTTTGTGTCAAATTACCAATTATTATCAAAATTATATCAAAATAAAAAATAATCATCTACAATACATAAGTCTAACATCATAATTCATTAATAAGCACAAAAAATAATCATAAATATACTCTATGTCAAATTGCATATTATTATCTAAATTACAATTTAAAAAAGTCATAAATCTATTCATAATATTCTATAAAATTTTCATTTCTAGTCAATAAAATTATGTAACATTCGATCATAGTATTAATATTCATAGTTCATCAATAGAATATAGACACTTATCTAACAAGAACCGTTTAAGCTTATTCTGAAACTCACTTGTATATATCAAACCTTTTAGTTCTATCGGCAGTTTATTAAAAATCTTTAACAATTTGTGGTAGGCGCTTTGCTTTACTACGTTCAGGTGAGGAACTTGCTTCCACTGAAGATCCTTTCTTCTTATACTCTCCCTTATTTGCCTTTCATCTTCAGTCTCATATTCAAAGATATATTTTGATAAGTGACTAAGTAGAACCAAAATGTACAAGCTTGCTACCGTCAATATATTTAAGTCCTTAAAGTGACTCCTGCATGATTCTTGCTGTTGAATTCTAGTCATGGTTCTGACTGCTCGTTTCTGAATTACGAAAGCTTTTTGAATATTGTAATTATAACTTCCTCCCCAGAAAAGTATGCTATATCTCAATTTTGACTCAACTAACGCGTAATAGACCATTTTTAAGTATTTCATGGTCACCTCGTTTCTAAGACTTCTTAGTTAACAGGCAGAGCTGATTGCTTTCTCTAAGTGTCCCAGTTCATGTTTCCACTTTAACTGGTTATCTATAAGAACTCCTAGAAACTTAACCACCTCGACCACATTCACCGATTCTCCATTTAGTTTTTTCACGCAGTTAATACTGTCTTTATTATTAGAAGTGGACTGAAAAAGTATCACGTTAGTTTTACTGGCATTAACTTTAAGACCGTTAACAGCAAACCAGGTGTGAAAGATATCCAAGGTTTGATTAACTACGGAATTAAGATCGTGTATATTATCAGCCGAAACAACTGCATTGGTATCATCGGCAAACATCACAAGCTGGATAGATCCCGCAGCTTTTTCCATCATGTATTTTATAAGGTCATTAACAAACGTGATAAAAAATATCGCTCCCAATACGGAGCCTTGTGATACACCAGTGTGCACAGGAGACAATTGAGACCTGTATGTTTCTTCACTTGGACAACTTTTATCTGTAGTATTTGTTTTTGATACCACGGCTTTGATCTCCACGAACATCTTTCTGTTTTTCAAATATGACGTGAGAAGTGCTAATACTTTGCCCCTGATACCGTAATGCTCAAGCTTTTCTAGCAGTATTTTATGATCCACCGTGTCAAATGCTGAACTTAAATCTAAGAAAAGCCCAGCTACTTTCCGTTTGTAGTCCAACCTGCTAACTACGTCCTTAATTAGAGTTGATATTGCGTCTTGTGTCCCAACGCCTTTCTGGTAACCAAATTGTCTTCTACTTAACACTCCATTTAGGTTGAAATGTCTGAGTAATCTAGCTTTAATTAATTTTTCAAGAATTTTTGAGAGTGTAGGTAGTAATGAGATTGGTCTGTACATCTTTGGGTCTGTCTTAGAACCTTTTTTGTGTACTGGTATTATTTTGGCTATCTTCAGTTGATCTGGAAAAATTCCTTCATCAAAACACTTATTACAAAAAATGCTTAAAGGTTCCGCTAGTACGTCTATGTTGTCTTTTATTACTGATGTATTTATGTCATCATAGCCACAAGATTTTTTGTCATTCATTTTTTTTCACCATCTTGAATATCTCAAAGGGAGTGACAGGGTCAAAGACTAGGTCATTGGTTACTCTTTTTGCACTTTTACGTAGTATTCCTATGGCAGCCCTTGAGCTTGTAGAAGTTAACGACTTAAGTTCGAACTGCCGGGCAAAGATATTCACAACATCTGCTGGTTCAGACATAATCTTATTATTGGATTTTAATATGAGTTTTGTATTGTTTTTGACACTCTTATTTCTATGTTTGTTTATAACTTTCCAAACATCTTTTGAGATGTTCGTTGATTTCGCTAATTCAGATTGTACTGTTAGTTTTTTGGCCATATTTATTACTTTTCTGTACAGCGCGATGTATTTTTGCCTATAATCCATCACAGTATCATTTTGTCTATTCCCTTTGCCAGCATTAAGAAATCGTTTCATTTTACTAGACACCTTTACACCCTTAGTGACCCATCGTAGCTGCGTATGACGAGTTAAGTGTACCTGCAATTTCCTTTTCTTAAAACAGCGTGCAAAGATTTCTTCAAATTGCTTTAAAAATGAGTTTATTCTGAAATCACTCCAGTCGTGATTTAATAGCATATTTCTAAAGTAACTTCTTGTATTTGCATTAAAAATCCGTTTGGTTATCTGAATCCTACTGGTTTTTACATTCCCACCTAATTTGTTATTCCTAAATACTGTGCTGCAAAGTAATCCTGCATGTCCATCTACCAAACCATTGTGGTCAACATTGCAACTTATCACGTGATCGGCTAACAAATTGGTGAAGACGTTGTCAATACAAGATCGCGAGTCATTTCGAATAAATGTAGTCGAACTAATTAGAGGTCTAAAGTGTCAATAAATTTAATAAGTCATTTCTTTTTTTATTGTCAGTAGATAAATCTATATTAAAATCACCGCAAATAACACAGTTCTTGTTAAAAAAAATGTTCTAATAGTTTCTCGAGCCTTGCCATAAAAGTGTCTAAGTTTTTATCATAAGGCGTACGATAACAGCAACACACAGACAGACCTGTTGAAACATCTTTGACACAACATATTTCAAAACAGTCCATATAATGTAATTTTTTGGCAATGGGCAGATCCTCGTATTGTCTATCCGATTCTGCTAGAATAATAGTCCCTCCTGTCCGCTTATTTAATCTGGTATTATATGATGCCACATTGTACTTTGAAAGATTTAACAAAGAAACTAGTTCTTCGTTTAGGAAATGCTCACTAATACACAAGTAGTTCAGCGGTGTACACACGCTACCTAGATATATTTCTAACACATCTTTCTTATTGTTTAGGCCACACATATTTTGATGAAATGTTTAAACAATTACACATTGAACTATCTACAGACTCATTTGTATGTGTTTCAGTTGGCACATGTTTATCACCGAAAAAATGCATTTTCATCCGACATTATCTTTTTTTTGAAGTAGTAAGGGATATTTCCAGGTTTTAACTGGTCGCTTTTGTATTCGTTCTTATTAACAATTCTTAAGCTGTCACAGTTATTTTCATGGACCTATGGACGTGGGTGACTCGGGCCCCAAATGTAATATCTACTATAATCTAGTAAGGGTTCATTTTGTTTCATCCTGCAGTCCCTCTAACGGGCATATGCATCAGACTACTTCACTCTGGTGCAACACCATCATGTTGCTTAATGGTCATTGGGTATATTCAACTGTCGGTTGACTTGGCGCTAAGTTCATTTTCTCTCGTATTATTTTATTCTAGGTCGATGCTTGAGCTAGTTTACTTTCTGCTATTTTATTTACGGTAGGCATTTGAACCATTTTACCTTTTTCAAAAAGTTACTAAATTTGATGCATTTTGGGCTAACCAACATAAATTTTCTAAAATAATACACAATTTTTAACAGTAATAACTTAAACAACTTCCTTACTTAATTAGGGATACACTGTATTAAATAAATTAAAGTCTATCAAATAGTTATATTTTTATGATTTTTTTAAATAACTTTGATCCGTCCTCCTGCAAGTTTTACAAAATGTCGCTTAGATCAATTAGCCTTTCAACCGTCGATATTACAGTCATGAAACGATTACATAATTACTTCCAAGTAGTACTTACTCCGCATTCAACTTCTCCTGTATCCGAGGCCTGCACCCGATCATCAGCAGGATATACAACATGGTGGAGGCTGCCGTTTCCTGCCCTCCAAAGATGACAGTGTCCACCTCTGATTTGATCTGCTTCTCAGTCAGGCTCGGATCAGTCTCACTCAGGTCCATTAAGATGTCCAGGAAGGTTTTTATCTTTGGCCCGTCTTTAGCAACTGAAAAAGACAGTTGTAGAACATTTAATAACACTGAAATCTAATGACTCTCTGATTCAGTTTTACCAATGGAACTGGTCACACAGTTAAACTGCTTTCAAAAGCTTGTAGTGTTATTCCACTAGCAGCTGGGTAACACGATACCCGTTGGCTGGACCAGCGTCAGATTTACTGGCTTCTGACTTTCCTTAACGACTGTCAAAGATGTCCTAATGACAGCCGGCGACCAACGGCTTAACGTATTTTCCGAGGCACGGGACACCGCCAACTTCCAAACTCCGGGCTACTACTGAGAAATTCCTTACAGACAAACCCAATAGCACTTTTTGCCCTACCCGGGAATCCTCGTTCTCAGTAGTTGCGCTTGCGTTCAACTCGGGTTCCCGGCAGGCCACGAAGAAGATGGTGGAACGACCCCGATTCTTGAAAATTGGAGGGATATTTTGCCCAGCAGTGGGACGGAACGAAATTATAGAAATAAAAATAATGATTGGACATGGACACAATACTTTACCACTATAATTGTTTTCTCCCATTTGAGTTTCCTTTGCATTCTTCCGTTCCAGTTTTCTCTTTTTCATCACCTGATACAATAACAGCATATCAGAACCAGAATTTAGTCTCTTACTCTACCTGTATACATATGTATAGGTACGACGAAACGCTTCAGTAGTAGGCACATTTTGGTTTCCTAGGATAGCGGTGCCGTCAAATAGCGTAATACAGCGGTGAATGACGTCACTAGAACGTTGTCTATGTAAACAAAATGGCGCGGTTTCCTAGAGAGCGGTAACTGACACCGTAACGTCAAAAAGCGGTGCCGCCATTTGCATGACGGCCGTCTTGTCGGTGTCAGATGGTTTCGTGAACGTTTCCAAAGAGAATGAATATACTAGATAGCGATGAAGTAGACAGTGTGTTAAAACGGCCGTGGAACTTTCCACATGTCGTCACCGTAAAGACGGCCGCCTTTTTGCGTCCGTAATATTACGGCCGCTATATGACGGCACCGCTTTCCTAGGAAAACAAAGCTTTACTGGTAACTCGACGTATTCCTTGCAGGACGTCATAGTAGGGTTAAAATGCAATAAATTTAGCGACCTAACGCTCTACCAAAGTTCAGTAGTTTCGAGCTCGTTGGATTTTTCAAAAAAAATCCCATTTGCAGCTAATTTAAAAATGATTTACGGAACGATTGTCAGATCTTTGTTATAATTAAAAGTTAAAATTCTTAAAATCTTGGCTTCATATAAAATTTTTCAGTTTCAGTTGTAAAAAAAAAGCTAAAGAATTTTAAGTTATCATTATGTTTGGGTACGGGGAGCACGTATTTATGTTAGGAAGTCAGATGGTTTTGATACCAAGATTATGAAAGACATGGATTCGCTACACTTAATTGTATAATGTTCAATTACTAACCAAAAGCTGTTATTTAGGTTATTCTAAGTTAAATTCGCTACCTTTACCATATATTACCAAAACAGTCGTGGATTATCTATTATAACCTATTGTATTCCGTGTTGGGGTGGTGCAGCTAAAACTTTCCTTAAACCGTTAGAAGTCGCACATTGAGCCATACTGAAAGTGGCTACTTTTCGTCCATTTATTTTCCCAACAAATGAGTTATACAACAATTACAACGTCCTCAACATACGGCAATACTTTATTTTACAATCTATCCTATTACAACACCACAAAACCCCATATACTGAAATTAATAAACGTCGAAAAGACATAGTATGTAATCCACCGCAAACCCGGGTGACGTTTACTAAAAGAGTCTTTTACTTTTTAGGTCCATCGCTGTATAATAAAATAAACAAAAAATGTCCAGTATATAACTTAACTTACCACAATTGCAAAAAACTGTCCGTACATTTCTTCAAAATCATACATATGACGAAACAGAAAAATACTTAAATTAACTTATCACAAGCTTGTGTATTGTACCACACACCTAATATACCCACACTGATTCACTCCTCTTTCATCTACACACACTCGCATAGCCACGGTTCCACGCACATACGCGCTCACTTACACATCCACACATACACTCACATACATAAAAATACGATCTAGAGTACTTCTCAGCAACTAAACCTACCTTGCAAAAATTATAGCACTTGTAGTTAAAAATTTTTAGTAATACCTTACAACGTAGTTAAAAATATTTGACACTATGTTAATAAAAGGAGCTCGGCACTGTTACTCCTTAATACAGGCTATTTTGTAGCTTAGCTAGGAGAACAGCAGTTCACCCGCTTAGTCGGAGATTTTATTTTAAGCATAAGCAGATGTAATTTATGTATCGATCTCCCTTTTTTATAAATAAAGATTATATTATATTATATTATTACGATTTAAAACTCATAAATTTTATTATAATTTAGTATGTTCATCCAGATTTCAAAGGATAAAATAGCCAAGCATCTTAAAAGCTCAGACATATCTAAAAGTTCCAGGCAGCGATGAAATTTCCCCTAACTTTATCGCAACTTGCGCTGACCAACTAGCAAGCCCCCTATGCTTGATTTTTAACAAATCTCTCAGCTTTGGTATTTTCCCTAAGCAATATGGAAGGTGGCCAAAGTAGTACCGATTTAAAAATCAGCTGCTGATGATTTGGTGGAAAATTATCGTCCTATATCTGTTCTTTTGATATTTGCCGAGGTTTTTGAAGCAATGTTTGCCCTGATATACAAACTACTCTAGGAAATATCTGTCTGACCACCAGCATGGCTTCACTGCTGCGAGATCCATCTACACTAATTTAGTAGCTTTTTTGGAGGTTATTGCACCTTCACTAGACTCGAACCGGCAAGTCGACGCCATATACACTGATTTCAGCAAGGCTTTTGACAAAGTTTCTCATGAAGTGCTGATTCAAAAATTTGGTGCGTATGGCTTTGCTGGTTCTCTTCTTAAGTTGCTGCACTCTTATCTAACGGATAGATGTTTTTATGTCGTGGCCAATGGCTTTAAATCTGAATCCATGATCATTACATCCGGTGTTCCGCAGGGTTCCCACGTGGGCCCCATAATATTTATAATCTTTGTAAACGACCTTCCTTATTGCTTCTTTAACTACATTCCATTCCTATTCGCCGATTATTTGAAAATAGTCCGCGTCATAGATTCTCTAGCCGATTCATTATTACTTCAGGATGACTTGAACAGACTTTTAAACTGGTGTCAGGATAATAATTTATGCTACTTAATGTTGAATAATGTTCCCAAATTACGTTTACTCGCAAGGCTAACTTCATTGATGTTAATTATAGTATGAATGGTACGTACCTCAGAAAAGTTGATGTGGTAAAAGATTTGGGAGTCTTTCTTGACCGATAACTTACATTTATTCCCCACATGGACAACTTTATTCAAAAAGCTTCAAAAACACTCGGTTTCATGTTGCGTAATGTTAAATGTTTTCGAAAACCTAAAAGTATAAAATATCTATCTTTTAAACTGCCTTGTTCGTACTGTATTGGAATATTGCTCGGTTGTGTGGTGTCCCCACTATGCAATACATAGTCTTAGGTTAGAGAGGATTCAAAAAAGATTTTTGTACCATCTTGCATATTGTGCGAGATTAGCCAAAAAAGTTCCGAGCTACGCAAAACGTCTTGAAAAATTTGACATGATCTTACTCATAAAACGAAAAGATGGTATAGATTTGCTTTTTCTTTTTAAATTGCTTTGGAGTAAAATAGACTGCCCCCAGTTTTTAAGTAAGAATAATTTTAACTTTCCCCACAATTATCCACGTCACCCTATCAAACTAATTGTTCATGACATCTACCGCCAACTAGTGACTAGGTGGCACAACGACATAAGGGCCTCGTAATACCTGGCGCCTACGCACCGATCTATTCATCAAAATGGTGAAATGTGCTAAGTGCGGAAAACTGGTGACGAAAAAAAGTCCAGGTATACAGTGCTCAAAGTGCAGCAAATGAATTCATGCATCATGTGCTTCAATAACGGCGGATCAGTTAAACGTCCTGTACTCAACAGACGCCGTAGATTGGAAATGTCGTTCATGTGTGGGCAGTACTAAACTAAAATGTTTGTCCTGTATCCTGCCAGAAGCTGACGACGAAGAAATCACAGATACGGAGAATCTCATGGACAGCAACATAACCCAACGCATTCTAAGCGATATACGGCGGGAGGTACGTGGTATAATAAAATAAGAGTTGCAAAGTACCCTGCAGTTCTACTCAGACAAAATTGATGAGTACGAGCAAAAGATAAACGAATAGAAAACCAAGTTAAAATAAGTCAAAAACCAGAACATAGATTTGAAGCAAAAATATAAAAACCTCGAACTTAAAAATGAGGTAGTGGAACAAAAACTGAACGCACTTGAACAAAGTCAATTAGCAAATAATATCGATATTTGTGGTATTGCCGAAACAGAAGACGTAGATAGTGTGATGGATAATCTATGTACAATATTAAAGCTTCAATACAGTGACATCGTCAGCACTTATCGCAAAAAAAGTAACCGCCCGGAAGCAAAACCAGGAAGACTACCCCCAGTAATCACTGTTACCCTTAAGCCCTCCTTAAGGGTAACAGTGATTACTGGGGGTAGTCGTAGTGTCGGGATCTATGGCTTCAAGCCGCTAAAACTCATAATATTACAGGATAAAACCTAGGTTGCGCTGAGGAAAACAAAATATATCTCAGAGAAAGCTTATCACCTACAACGGCCTACCTACTTTGGGCAACGAAAACTGCTTTAAAAGAAAAAACCTATGTAAATTCGTTTGGTTTAAGAATGGACAGATATTAGTTAAACGGTACGAAAAAGGGAAAACCTACAATATTCAATCCGAGAAGTATATAGAGCAGCTAGTCTCTGAATTTAGAAATAATCAGGACACATGAAGCCCCTTATTTGTGCAACGTAATTAACTTTATTTAGTGTCAGTCTAAGACATCAACAATGGATGACTCAGATGATTTCATCATTGAAAATACATACAAACATTGGGATGAATTTACAGTTGAACTACCTCATAATATATATAACTTGATAACAATGCTTCATGTAAATATAAGATCAATGCTGAATAACTTCTCCCAACTCGAATACGTTATTACGAATAGCCCGCGGACTATTCACCTAATCATCATCTCCGAGGCAAACATCTCAGACAGCACAAAATCACTGTTCAAGCTCGTCGACTACGACATGTATACTCAGCTGCGTCATTTTAGAAAGGTAGGAGGAGTAATCGTGTATGTGCACAAGAGCATTTGCTTCACCAGACTACCTTCGTGTTCACACAGCTTCGAGTGTATAACCGGCGAGTTAAAAACTGCTTATGGTAAAACGATTAATTTGTGTGCTGTGTATAGACCGCCGGATACGAATAAGACAATGTTCATTGAAGAATTAGTGAGTTTAATAAATCAATTTCCACTAAAAACAATTTAGTTATATCAGGTGATATGAATATTGACTTGTAACTAAAAACTTTGCTTACTAAAAATTACTTAAACTCCTTGTGTGAATTAGGTCTTGAATGTGGAATCAATCAGTTTACTCGGATTGATAAGCGAGGTGAGTGCATAACAAAATCATGTATTGACCATATTTTTATACGTAGTGTGAACTGTCGCACCATTCAAACAGCTATTGTAAAAAAATGCGCTAGCTGACCACTTCATAACCGGTTGCGCGCTAGTCGATAATAATACGTGCGTAAACAGAGCCGCTCAGTACAGGGCCAAATTAGATGCCTGTTAACTGATGACTGTAAGTTAAAAAGTGAATTGAATAAAATTAACTGGAGTTCGGCCTTAGATTACGATAATCCTAATGATATTTTATGTTTTATCTTAGATAGATTTTCTTTTGTTTACGAGAACTGTAAATACAATGTAAAAGTTAAACTTAGTAAAAGACAAACGTGTAAATGAAAAAGTACTAAAAGAGAAAATATGAGTTCAAAAAGATATCAATTACTTAACATCTGGCTTAAAGATAAAAGCAATATAACAAATAGGCTATTATACAATAAATACAGAAATAAAACAAATAAACATGTTAATAATGTAAAAAATAATTATATTATGAAAGAGATACAATCCAATTTTAAGAATTCAAAAAAGGTGTGGGAAACTATTAATAAATTGTGTGGAAAAATAACTAAATCTATAGATGAGATAATAATAAAACACTTTAAATTGTTACCAAATGTTTTGTCTAATAAGTTTGCCACGGAATTTAGAGATAATGTTAATTATACATGTAAAATGCAGTGTAACACGCCTATTCTAGATGTTATCTCCTACATTTATAAATGTAGCTCATCCATGAGATTGCAGAAGGCCACAGAAGAAGTAGTATCCTCTATTATAAAACATCTAAATGAGAAAAAATGTCCCGGATTCGATGGTATTCGAGTCAAAGATTGAAAATACATATATAAAGAAATTACTCCTGTTATAACGCATCTCATTAACGCATGCATTAACATATCCTTGTACCCTGATCAACTGAAGATTGGCGTCGTAAGACCTATTTATAAGAATGGTTCGTACATAGACGTTAACAACTACAGACCTATTTCGATTTTATCTTGTATTGATAAGATAATAGAGAGATATCTCGGATTAGAAATAAACACATTCTTGACAAAAAATGAAGTTATTAATGACAAACAATAAAGCTTTCAAAAAAACAAAAATACCTCACAATTATTGTCAAAATTTTGCAATGAGGTCAATAAGTGCCTGAACAATCGTGAACACGTTCTTGTTGTCCTCATTGATTTCAGCAAAGCTTTTGATTGTTTGGAATATAAAACGTTATATAATAAGTTACAGCAAATTGGTATACGGAGTCCATTCCTAGAATGGTTTAAAGACTACCATAAAAACCGCTTCACGTCGGTAAGTGTCGCTGGTTCGTTAAGTAGCATGGTTCAAACTGATAAAAGCACAGCACAACGTTCGATTATCGGGCCGACGGAATACTTATTGTACGTTAACGACATGTGTAACATCTTCACGGAAGGCTCCGTGTACCATTTTGCTGACGATACATAAATATATACAACACATGTACACACATGAACAACCAAACGGTTGCTGCACATAAAGACGTAAGGGAGGCACAGAGAGTGATGCAGTGTAACTTCGACCTTTTATGTAAGTGTGCACACGATGTGGGTCTCGTAATAAATATAAAAAAGAACAAATTCCTTCACATACATTTGCCCTACCTGACGACGCCTACTGTGCCCGCGATCGTTGCGCACGAGCACCTGTGTCTTCACTAACCAGTCAAACCGTGTAATTGCCAAACATTGGAGTTAGTCACTAATCATATGTATCTTGGTCTGATACTAGATCATAATTTCCACTGGCGGCCGCACATTGATCATGTGTGTAATAAGCTGAGGTCTATATTATCAAAGTTATCAATTCTTAAGTATAAGTTACCATACAAAATATTTAGAACTTTATACCTTGCACTGGCTGATTCTGTAATTGATTATGGCCTCAGTAGCTACGGACGTACATAAAAAACCTACGTCGATGACATTTATAATTTACAGTTGCGAATTTAAACTATTGTTCCCAGTTACATAAAAAAACAATTTAAAAATAATAAAAAGTAAAAAAACTAAAACCCGACTACGACAAAAAAATCGATGCTAAAAAGGATGAAACAAGATTTTCAGGATGCTGAAATAAACAAGGTTACTGGAAAAACAAGAACAGAACAAAAATGAAAGCCGTAGTCACACGTCACGTTAATAATTGTTTTGTTACGGTTGATATCCTATATAACGTGTGACTACGGCTTTTATTTTTGTTCTGTTCTTGTTTTCCAGTAACCTTGTTTATTTCAGCATCCTGAAAATCTTGTTTCATCCTTTTTAGCATCGAGATTTATGTCGTAGTCGGGTTTTAGTTTTTTTACTTTTTATTATTTAAACTATTTTGTTGTTAAATCACTGTGTTTCTATACTATTTACTTTATTTTTTATAAGTTCAAGTGAAGACCTTTCAAATGATACCAAACACGGTATATCTAACTTATTTTTATTTTTTACACATGACTTTTTGACCGCTAGAGGGCGCCATGTTTAATTTAAGCAATATTTTTGAAAAGTACAAGTGAAGCCCTTTCAAATGATACCAAACACGGTGTATCTATCTTATTTTTATTTTTACACATGGCTTTTTGTCCGCTAGAGGATGCCACGTTAAATTTAAGCAATATTTTTGATAAGTACAAGTGAAGCCCTTTCAAATGATACCAAACACGGTGTATTTATCTTATTTTTATTTTTTTACACATTATTTTTTGTCCACTAGAGGGCGCCACTTTAAATTTAAGCAATGTTTTGGAAATGTGCATGATGCTCTTTCAAATGATATCAAACACGATGTGTTTATCTCATTTTTATTTTTTGACGCAACACTTTTTGGGTCCCAGAGGGCGCCACATTAGGTTTTGTGACACGTCACGTAGCCTATGTTCAGCGGACGGTCAAGACGGTTCTAACGATACCTCATTTGTCGAGTTCCGATAAGCAGCTTTGGAGCTATGAGGGAACAGATGAACATACACACATACATACATACATACATACATAGCCTGTCAAAATCATAACCCTCCTTTGGCTTTGCCGTAGTCGGGTAATAACGAAAAGGGTTTATTTAAGCACTGTCAAGTTGTAAATGTCTTCGACAAGATACGTTTACGCGACATTAACGATAACTTCTACAGTATTAGTAATATCCAGAAATACGAAAGGTTACAGTCGTTACGTTGTCTGTCCTACTTACCCACGTATAAAATACTAAATCACAATAACGTGTATGGTGCAAGGACGTGGGAATGCATGCTACCATCATTCTTAAACGATATGCCTGTAAATGTCATTAAAAAATTAACTCCAAAGAACTGCTGTAAAGTGCTAAAGAAACACTTTCTAGAAAGTAATACGATCTAGAAAGCGTTTCGATTCATAGTTAATAAGTGTTACTTTTAATAATAAGTGTGTATGTGTGGTGTGGCATTGAGTTGCCGCGGCTAGCATACCACAGATAAACCCTCGATGGTTTAGGTGGTATGTTTAAGTTTGTAAAAAATTTACTCGCATGTTTTAAATAACAAACGAAAAAAAAAAAAACGCACCACACGCACAGCTCATCGATCGACAGCGGCGTCACAATACACCAAGTTCCCAAGAAAACACCAAGATGGCGCCGCCTCGCGCCTATAAAACCGATGGCTGATCGCTCAACGACGAGACTCGAGAACTGTAGCCCCAATTTACATACCTGTTAACTTAATTACATTCAAATATATAACGGCTTTTCAACCAATTGTAATTCGAAGCATTTAAAGTAAATTATAATAATTTTCTACCAGGAAGATCGCTTTATTTCCCTGAAGAACACAGAATCCCACAACCACAGATTGAAGAGGAAGGCGCCTTACGCAGAAACATAATTTTGTGGACCTTCGTGCCGTATAAAACCAACCAGTCCAGAGAAGTAGAGAATCAGACGTGGACACGAACGAGAGACGCGCAACTCGGTAATACGTGCCAGCCCAGCTCTTCCTCTTTCCTTGTGTTAATAGTGTTTCTCCTCTCAAATTCTAGTGCATCATACTTGCTCGCGAGATCGGGCAGGAGCCGCAGTGGCTACAGCCTCTACGCTCCAGGCGTTGAAATCGTTTTCGCAAAACGTGAGTACTCCAGGTTTCTATATCTACCAGAATGGCGGAGTCAGGTTCTACTCATCTAACGGATGCTCCTAAATCACCTCTTAAATCTCCGTTAATCACACAAATTAACGCCTGCACACGCAGAAGGGGAGTAATTAAGGGTCGATTGTCTAATTTGCAAAAATATGTTGAGTCATCCCAACAGCCGTTAGAAGCTAACAGAATTCAAATTACGCATAGATAGTGCTACCTCCCTGTTATCTGAATTTAAAGACCTTCAGTCGCAAATCGAAGAATTGTGTGATAATTTGGATGAACATGTGGAATATAGGGAACAGTTCGAACAAAGGTTTTTTTAGTGTCATCGCGCAAGCTAAGTCTTTGTTGTCTGAGGATGGCAAAACACCTAAAAGTTTCAATAACTCTGAGGCAGTACAACCAGTGAAGTTACCTACAATTCAATTACCACTACCATTGAGGGTTGTTTAACATTCGACTAGGTACTACGCAGGTAGCCGACTTGAAAGTCGGCTACTCAGCTGTACCTCTCTTTCACATTCGGACAACTACCTTTCTTTCTCTTCACTGCAAATACGAGCTCGTTCACATTTTGCCTACGAATATGCAATAACGTGAAAATCGCTATAATGTTAGTTATTATGTATTGATACTTCACCGTCGATATGACAATTTAAACTAAAAAGGTGATTAACCACTCTTATTTACCCTAGAAAGAATAAAATTAAAAGCAAAACTAATTTTAATGACGATTTCAAACCATAAAATTAATTTTAAACTCTATCTCTTAAACAGACCCATCTAGTGTCAAATTATGGAACGGACTATCGCTCGGTCCAATAGTTATTTTATCGGTTCGTGCGTCTTCAGAAACGCAGAGACAAATAATCGACGTTTAACTGTCGTTTAACTTTGTTGAAGCCTAGCCTCTATTGAGAACATAACTGGGATCTTCAGAAACCGGACATGAGTCATTTTGCAATAAATTAAAACTATAATATACATATTTGCAAAAATAATCTGAACACACTAACAGATTTGTATTTCTTTTATTAGATGCGGGATAAGGTCCCAATAAATCGCAACACAATGCTTCAAATGGTTTGCTAACCTGTTTTGGGTTTCCCATTAAACCAGGTCAAGATGAATTCACCGGTTTGTACTCTTTACAAGTCTGGCAACTGTTGACATAACTTTCAACTTCCTTATACATATTCCTCCAAAAATAATGTAATGTTAAACGTTTATGAGTTTTAAAAATTTCGAGATGGGCACCTGTGGGATCATCGTGAAATTGTTTTAATAAGGGTCCCACATCTTCACTTGGTATCACTTGTTTCCAAGAGTATTGTGAGGTTAAGTTATATTTATTTTTAGATTGTCTAAACAATTTATTGTCTGTAAGTGTATACTTTGGATTTTTTTCTGGAAAGTTTTCACAGTTTTCTACCATTTTTAAATACCATTTATCTTGAGTATTTTCTGTAATTTCTAATGACTCTACGTTAATTCTTGAGAGTGCATCCGGTAAAACCATCTTCTTACCTTTTCTATGTATTATATTAAAATCAAATTGGCTCAAACGAATACTCCAGCGAGCCAACCTCCCTGAATGATTCTTTAATTTATAAAACCATTGCAATGATGCATGATCTGTAATGATATTACACTTTTGACCCTCCACGTACATTCTAAATTGTTCTACAGCAAATAAAACAGGCAACAACTCACGTTCAGTAGTTGTACGAGCATTACTGTACATTGTATAAAACTGTAATAAAACCAATAAAATATTCAGTAGCGATTAAGTAGCAACAGTATCGAAGTTGAAATAAACCAACTGCAAAATCGTCTACTCATTTCAATCAAACCAACCACTGCTGGGACTTACAACCCCAGCATCCTCACTGTTGGGAGTTAAAACCCCAACAGTAGTTGTATAGTTGATTTCATGTTTATTAAGTATTCTGCTACAGCAAGCTACTGGATGGTCAAAATTTTCATATGACTGTGTTAACATGGCCCCTACAGTATAGGCCGAAGCATCACTTTGTATTGAAAAGGGCAAATTAAAATCTGAAAATTTAAGAATAGGTGCTGAAACTAAACTTGATTTAATGTTTTGAAAGCTTCTTCAGCCTCCTCTGTCCATTCAAAAGTGACGTTCTTATATGTCAGTTTACTAAGTGGTCTACTAATTTTTTAAAAATCTTTTATAAATCTACGGTACCAGCCTGCCATTCCCATAAACCCTTTAACTTCTTTAGGTGTAGTTGGTGTCGGATAATTAAGTATCACATCCACCTTAGAAAGATCTGTACGAAGTCCTTGTTTATCAACCATGTATCCTAGATACATAACTTTTTTTCCACAAAACTAAGATTTACCCATATTAATAGTTAAGTTTGCTTCTGCTAAACGTTGATAGACGTTTGAGATCCATATTATGTCATCTTGAAAAACGAATACTTTATTGTCAAACTCTGGACCGAACAGTTTATCCATTAATCGCTGCATAGTGGCAGATGCACCTATTAAACCAAATGACATTGTTACATATTGAAAAAGACCCCTTCTTGGAACTGTAAATGCAGTTTTTTCAGCAGATCCTTGACTGGCATACTCAATCTGCCAATATACAGCACTGAGGTCAATCGAGGTCAAATACTTAGCGTCCCTCAAGCTATCTAATATTTGATGTATGAATGGTAATGAATAAGCATCAGACTTAGAAACAGCATTTAGTTTTCGACAATCTAAACAGAGCCTTAAATCACCGTTAGGTTTAACACAGAAAGTGGTTCAGTACCTTTACCATGAGTTTACGCAATCAAAACTCGCTAGCGACTCCGTAAATTATTTGTATGAAATATTCCACAGCGCCCCTAGCGGTCACAGAAAGAATTAAAGTTCGTACCATAAGCACTATAGATTACGATAAGTTTAAAACATAACGTAATCTATACGATAGTCACTAACGTTTTTTAGCTGTCACCATACAAAACGGTACCATGAGTCACTAATTCGATAGGCGCTAGCGAACGATACGCTTACGGTAGTAGTTACGTTGCTCACTAGCATTTTGGCGTGTGAAACATGTATTTACATTAACATTTAATACGTTTTGAGTAAAATAAAGTTATAATAATGTCTGCAAGAGCATATTTAGCGTGCAATATGTTAGTGGCCGCTGAATTTAAAGATCAACGACGTGAACAACGTGAATTTCAAGCCAATATGAGAATTTATGTTGGCTACCAATTGAAAAATATTACTGAAAGAAAGTTTATTAAACTTTACAGACTCTCAAAAGACGAGTTTGAAGATATATGCATATTATTAAATAATGTTTCGGATTTGAAGTCAACACAACGATTTTCTTTAGAACTAAAAGTAAGTTGGTACCAATGATAATAATGCAGCTATCTCAAAACAAATTACAATAATTTTCATTTGTATGTATTTTCTTACTTACACTGTGTTATTATTAAGGCAAAGATATTACTACAAAAACTGTGGTTGTGCAAACTAGACTGGGATGACGAAGCATCATACCCCTTGACATCAAAGATAAGTGGGAAAAGTTCGTCAGTTCATTATCCGCATTAAATGATATTAGAATCCCCCGTCACATAGTGTGTACTAACCCTGTCTGAACAGAGTTACACATATTCACGGATGCTAGTGAGAACGCATACGGATCGTGTGCAATTGTGCATACGCCCGTAGTTTTAGCGAAACCGGTGACGTAACAGTGAAACCACAGAGTACATTTTTAGGGTTCCGTAGCCGAATGGCAAAAAAACGGAACCCTTATAGTTTCGATATGTCTGTCTGTCTGTCCGTCCGTCCGTATGTCACAGCCATTTTATTCCGAAACTGTTAAGACTATACATGTGAAACTTAGTAGATAGATGTATTCTGTGGACTGCTTTCCGAGTTTAAGAAAAAGAAAATTAAAATATATTCAAAGTAAAGGGGGGCCCCATACATGGAACTAGAACTGAAAATATTTTTTTTTTCATGAAACCTATGCGTGTGTGGTATCTATATGTCGCAGTATGATAGATAAAGCCGTAATATGGTTATATCCCTAGGGATATAATTATATACCGTAATATAGTTATACGAAAGCGATTCATTACTATCTTACGGTCACAATCTAGTAATATTTTTATCTGACTAAACTAATCTAATTAAATAGTTATAAGTCTACCACAAAATCAAATAAAACAATATATTGGTTTTTAGGGTTCCGTAGTCACCAAGGAACCCTTATAGTTTCGCCATGTCCGTCTGTCTGTCCGTCTGTCCGCGGTTTAGCTCAAAAACTATTGGTACCAGAAAGTTGTACTTTGGCATGAGTATACACGTTAATGACGCCGAAAAAATGGTAAAATAAAATTTAGAAAAAAGCAATTATTTAGGGTACCTCCCATACATGTAAAGTGAGATGATAATTATTTTTTTTCGTTCTTCCCATAGTGTGGGATATGGTTGGATAGGTCTATCAAAAATATTACGGAATTGGTAAAACCGTTTTTTGATTAAGTAAACCGTTCGTGACTTATCAAGCTTTAAAGTAGCAATTTTCGTTAGAGTCAAGTGTCCTCCCCCCCTCTATCAACTAAACGGTTATAGTTAGAAATTCAAATGTCACGACAGTAGTACCTATATATAACGAAATTTAAAGGAAAACTATCACACATAAGTGGGCTTTACAAGTTTACAAGTAATAGTCGACCAATTGTATTTGACTCGAAAATTTCGAACAACTCTATAGAAATGTCGATAGATGGCGCTAAGCGCCAGTTGTATCGTGCTAGCTTCTTGTGACGATTGAGTAGTGTAGCTCTGTGTCCGTATTTAAATTCAAAACACCGGCTATGACAAGTTTTATACAAATCTCTAAAAAAAATTTAAACTTTCCGTGCAAAATTGTCGGATCAGGTGAGGATTTGTATAGGAAGTCATGTTTGGCTTTTAGTTAGAGCATGGTACGAAACGATCAGTCAGCGAATACGACGCGCACTTGGCTGTTATAAAAACTACGGAACCCTACACTGCGCGTGGCCCGACACGCACTTGACCGGTTTTTTATTTTTATTACAAAATCAACTTTTAGCAACCTGCAATTAGTTACAATACTTTTTAGCAATAATACGTATTAAAGTTGGCAGTGATTTTATGGTGTTTACGCAAAATCGACGGAGCCTTCTATTTCTGGGTGGTTTTAAAAAAAATAACCTAACCTATCCGAGTCGGGGTACTCTGAGTCGGGGTGTTAACCTCCGTCGTACCCCGCACTACACTCCTACAATTATTTCACTAAACTTAATCCAGTAATATAATTATAACACTAAACTTGAATGGTATTATAATTATATTCCTAGTAAGATAGTAATGAATCGCTTCCGTTTATCTATGTTACGGTATATAATTATATCCCTAGGAATATAACCATATCACGGCTTTATCTATCTTACTGCAACATATAGACAGGTCTTTAAAAATCATATAAGGGTTTCTAAAACCACTTTTTCATAAAGTCAATCGTTTAAAAGATATAAGCTTCCAAAGTGGTAAAATGTGTGTTCCCCCCCTCTAACTTCTATAATAATGTGGTGGCGTAACAATGGGACCAACGAGTACATTTTTAGGGTTCTGTAGCCGAATGGCAAAAAACGGAACCCTTATAGTTTCGATATGTCTGTCCGTCTGTCTGTCTGTCAGTCTGTCCGTCCGTCCGTATGTCACAACCATTTTATTCCGAAACTATTAAGACTATACATGTGAATCTTAGTAGGTAGATGTATTCTGTGAACCGCTTTCCGATTTTAAGAAAAAAACTAAAGAATATTTAAAATAAAGGGGGGTCCCCATACATGGAACTAGAACTGAAAATATTTTTTTTTCATGAAACTTATGCGTGTGTGGTATAATAAAATGATATAAGGTTTTCTAAAACCACTTTTTCATAAAGTCAATCGTTTAAAAGATATAAGCTTCCAAAGTGGTAAAATGTGTGCCCGCCCCCTCTAACTTCTATAATAATTGAGTGAAAAATCTAAAAATAATATATTTCTGTAGATATTAATGTAAACTTTCAACCAAAATTAGTTTTAATGAAATCGGGTCAGCAGTTTTTGATATACAGTATATTTTCTAAAACCGCAAATTTAACTTTGTAATTCATACAAACACTATGAAAAACAAAGTTATTTAGCGTAGTTGTAAAAATGTAAATAAGCTAGTTTTAAGAAATTTTTAAGGGATTTTTTTATTCGTCAAATAAATATGTATATATTATATTATTAACGGAAAAACTGCGTGATGACGATGACTTAGAGAGGCAAAGACGAATGTTGGCCGCTAAGAACAATATGCTTGCACGGCGTTTCGCAAAATGTACCAAACAGGTAAAAGTCACTCTGTTCAATGCGTACTGTCGGTCGCTATACACTGACCACCTTTGGTACAAGCACACACAGCGCGCGTATAATACATTACGCGTGCAATATAACAACGCATTTAGATGCATACTTAGGTTACCGTGGCGGTGTAGTGCGTCTGGCATGTTCGCGGAGAACAGGGTTGACGGTTTCCATGCTGTATTACGCAAAGCTAGGGCCTCCTTTATGAGCCGTGTTCATGATTCTGACAATGGAATATTGAGAGCCATATATGAAGCTAATTACTTCTTTGTATACGGCTGTCAATATTCCTGCTAATTAGTTATTTTAATAGATTTGACATTTTTTGTTTTATTTGTTTAAAATGTTTTAATATGATTTTAACGACTGAACTGACTGAATTGAATGGAATTAATTGTATAGTTGAATTGATTTGTAAGCGTATTTCTTTATCCATTTATTTTTGTATTTCGTTAGGTTTTTATATGGGCCTGCGTGCCTGCAATAAAGGATTTTTTTTATTTTTTTATTATATTATTATAGTTACTACGGAACCCTTCATGGGCGAGTCTGACTCGCACTTGGCCAATTTTTATATACTCAGATAGAGCCGTCACTCGAAGATTTCAGGGCGCCCTCTGGCAACAAGTAAAAATAACAATGGATGAAGCATATATATATATATAGCATATAGATACCTACAAATCAGGGTACCACTGCATAGGCCGTCCTATTGAATTCTTCTTTATTTAGTACTTTGTAATTTATATTAATTTATAATAAAACAATAGAATTACAACATCCAATACTTTATTAAAACCTTCTTTTACAATATTTGATGGCCATGTCCTGAATTTTATCTTCCATATTAAGTCTATAATCGTTTCGTGATCCACACAATAACTTAAAGTATCCTTAGGCCCAATAGGACCAATTAAATAAGAATATATTATATCTTATGAATTGAATATATTAATGAATAAAAAATCTTATGAATATATTAATATCTGATGAATTATTTGACAAATTATTTGACTTTTTTCAAACCTTTGACATTTACGTAGTGTTGCCAGGTGACCGTCTCGCGTTCTCCCCAAACCTTCCCCGAAATCTCCCCAAAATTCAAGATTGAAAAAAAAAAAGACCTCACAAATGGTTATTCTTTTTTATTATTGATACAATTTTATACAATTTCAGCAATAGCGTCAATGAATAAATTAGCCTCTTCACTCGCGTCGGTTGCAGTTCCGTACAGTTTTTCTGAGTTAAACCTGTTTAGCATCTTTGAACTGGGTTTAAAATGAACACATCCTTCTAGCAATGTGTTAATGGCCAATCTGTTTCGAAGTTTGTCTATAATAATAGCTACTTGAGAGAAGGCTCTTTCCGCAACTGCGTTAGAAACAGGTAACGACAAAATTCTTAGTGCAAGCCACAGAAATCAAAAATACAGGAGAAGTGGTAAGGGGGCGTATCGGTGTCCGCGCGACATGGCCACAGGGCTCATGTCACAGGCAAATGGCCGTCTCCGCGAACTAGTGCGCTTTCGACGGCGATCGTGATAACATATATGAATGCCGAGTTGTTCTGTGGTATCTTGTAAAAACCGAAGCCAAAATCAAATCTATGTGAATCATGGAATCACTTACCATATGTAAGTACAAGTATTTTACAATATTTGTCTTTAAAATCATGTAAAACAATAAATCGTAAAATATTTCTTGGTTTTACTATGTTATTTTTGTTTTCAAATATCAGAGCGATTGTACTCCTTTTGCTATAAATACATTGCTCCTTAACCACTACCTGAGTTCGTCACTAAGTAACTGGGCAAGCAATGTAAACATAACATACGAAACTGTATTACGCGGATTCATCGCGTAGTTTGGCCGCCACTTCTTGCGACGAATTAGTGATGTGCTTGTGCAGATCCACTAACGTAGGCTATCGACAGCAATGTCGATTGACGAATGAAATATTGCTATTATAGTTTAGGGGTTTTTCAACCGACGACAAAAAAAAGAGGAGGTTATCAATTCGACGCGTATATTATTATGTATGATCATCGATTACTCGGAGACGGCTAAACCGATTTGGAAAATTCTTTTTTTGTTTGAAAGGGTATACTTTGAAATTGGTCCCATTGTCACCAAGCCAGGATCTGATGATGGGATCCTGGAGAAATCGAGGGAACTCTTCAAATATTATAGGCACACCTATAGTGATTTGAGTATTTTTAAAGTAACTTGTGTAGTTGCATTCGAAAAGCACCATTTGTGAAGTGGACCTGATGATGGCCACTGGAACTACTCAATATATAAGTATTTCATGTGTTCCGCTTCGATTACTTGAATGTGGTTATTAAGCACAATATGCTCGTCACAATGCATATGGTGAAGTGAAGCTGATGGTGAACTACCAGGAGAACTCCTCAACAAATAACAGCCCAACATTGGGAAAAGCAATATTTTGTAAATGAATATAAGTAGTTGACATTTAGGCTCTTGTAACTAGGTAAATTAAAAATCGACCAACTAAAAGAATTAAATAAAAACTTTTTACCAAAAAATTAAACCGACTCCCAGAAAACACTGCAAAGTGAAAAATAACTTTAATTTCGGAAGTCGGTGCCAAAAACGAAAATACAAAACTAAAGACACCGACTACCGAAATTAAAGTTATTTTTCACTTTGCAGTGTTATTTGGGAGTCTGTTTAATTTTTTGGTAAAAAGTTTTTTATAACATACGGAAACCTCTAAGAAAATATGTTTAACTTTTATTTTACATTAGGTGACAGAAATAAAAATACGTTGAAAAGTCAAGTGTACAAAAAAGTAAAAAAAAATAAACAATTTATTTTACGCCCGCAGCATGCGTGGAGTTCCGACGTCGCCGTCGCTACAATAGTTTATTTTTCAATGTGTCAACCGTTTTAGCCTGGTTGGAAGATCGATGTAAATAATGTTTTTTTACTTATTTTTATTTTTTTACAGAGTAGTAGAGAAATGCGTAACCAATATTCGTAAAGTAAGTTACTTTAATTTTAGGTTAATAATCGGTGGTGTTTTTCGGTTTAGAATTATCGTATGTTATGCCTTATCCTCATGCTGTTTCTTTATTTTTTATGGTTTTTGTATTTTGCTTCCGTTGAAGCTTCGAATGCGTTATAATAATCGGCATGGTTCAGATAATGTATTTGTGAATTGAGCTTAAAATAAGTCAATATATTCATGCTATTTATTTGTTATGCATGGATGTGTGTTTGTTTTCATATATTTAACAATTTCTCTACTAACTAGGATTTTTCTTATAACAAAAACCTATTATAACCTACTAAACTATTACCTGCGGGGTAATTGCGTAACACACTTACAGTAGGAATCGGTTTCATTATGCTAAATCAACAACACTCACTGCGGTATTTACGTTGTTGAGCAGACCAATATTTCGAACATATGAAGCAATGCATTAGCAATATACGTCAAAATCATTCAGATCTTGATTTATAGTGTGTTACGTAATTATTGCGATATTATATGGTGACGTTTAGAAGTAGCTTAGGATGTATGTAAATGATAAATAAGTGCTTTTCGTACTTTTCAGTTTCCCAAAAGATGGTAACATAAAAAAGGAATGGATTGATGCCACAGGCATGCCACCTAACTGGTACCCTACAAAAAATAGATCCATATGCTCGGTTCACTTCAACGCAGAAATGTTCTAGTCTCTAAAGAAAAGTCGCAGGATTTTTGAATGGAAAATTCCAAAATTAAGAGTACAACTGATTTTTGCAGAAGTGGGTTGAATTTTATTTTATTACTGAAAGCTATTCTCATGATTTAGGGTATTCATAAAATCAGTCATTCAACTTTTCAGGATTCTATACAACCTATACGGCTGGTATGTTCCGATCAAGAGCGTAATGTAAGTTAACATCAACTTCTATTTGACCTATCACTATGATAATTAAATATTAAGATTTAAGTCGAAAGCGCCAGGGTAGCCCTTAATACTTAGTAGGTAGTACTTAATAATAATTATGTAATGTTATGTTCTTAATAATATGTTTATTGTTATTGTAATATTTTCTGGACATGCCATTTTTTATTTGGTTCATTTTCAGGTGCCCAAAAAAAATTGTACAATAATAAATGGAAGAATCGATAACTTTCCGATTTAGTCAATCACTAGCGTATATGTAAAATAAATTGCTTTTGCACAGCACAACGATAGCGACCGATGTTTTTGTGTGGGTAAGTTCTACGGTGCATGGTAAATACACGCTGTGTTTGACGGAATAAGGTTTATTATTGATTGTATAGTACGTTCTGATTCAAGAAATGCGGGTGTGTGTGCGAGTGCGTATCTATTGATTTTATTAAACTGCATGTGTAGTTGTTGCCCCGCCCAGCGCCTAACTGGAGACACACGGTTCCCATATAATTTCGTCTGTTGAACATATCTAGTTATTTATTTTATCTATGGTGCAAGCTAACATTTCCACGGGTATGTTTTATCACCAACTGCATTTTTGAAATTATAAACTTCAACCCAGAACTCTTCGGTGTGTTGCGTGGATTTCCAAGTCGTACGATGCACATCATTCCATTCTTGCACCACTGAGTTGACATCATTCACGCGCTCCCTGCGCGGCAACTTCCGAACCACTCGGCTATCATCGTGCGCAGCATTTTGTTTTTGTGTGTCTGCTTTCACAGATTAGTTAGTGGTTTGATCGCGTTCAGACATCATCAGTCCAAATATTCCCCCAAAAATATTGGCCCCTAATTCTCCCTCCATAACTTTAAAAACCCCCCAAATTTGGGGGGATTATCCCAATCTGGCATCACTGTCTTTACGCAAGTTTCGTTACCATTTTAGTTTAAAATTAAATAAGTTAAAGAAGAAATAGGATTGTGTAATTGGAGGATTTTATTAATTTGAAGATACGTGTTGTAATATATTATAAAAGGTGTGAAATTTAAAAGGTGTCCTAATATTCTTAATAATTTAATTTATATAAAATAAAATGGTTATTAGTTAAAGATAATTTAGAATGTCTGAGTAAAACGGAGAAAAAGTTTAAGCTAAATGTGTAAATATTTTGAGAAAAATGCCATCTTTCAATACGTAACTTATACTTTGCATATTGCTATACGAATAAATTAAAAATCAATATTTTAAGGAGATATTTATTTGATTTATATAGTGAAATAAAACATTGAATTAAAAAAAAACACTGCTAAACCTATGTACATAAAAAATAAAAAATATAAAACAAGCTTAGGCGTCAAAGTACTCCTCCACATTGCTGTCGTCCGGAAACGTACCCAGAAGACTGGCAGCATTGCCACGTTGTATAGCAATGCTTATTCTTTGGGCAAAGAACGTGCCAGCCCTCCGGTCACGCAAGTAATCCATCAGCTGGTGAGGAGGAAAGGAATTATTCCTTATAAAGGAGACGCGCATTCAGGCCCCATGACCCAAGCGTTTCCACCCCAAACGGCACAAAACTGTAATTACTAGAAAGGTAAAGGTGTATTTGCGCCGTTTGAGGGCCTCTGCAGTCGCGGCTGCTGCACCAGCACAGCTCGCTGTACTTGGAATATGAGATGGCGCAAGAGTGTTGACACAAATTGCGTCCCACACTAGAGGCCTACCCATATTCCAAGGAAAAATCAAAATCAATTGAATTGAGTAGTACCTATATCTCCAAAAGCAGAACCCTACCTAAACTAGTCAGTTACCATTTCGTCACTTTTGTTCTAAGTTATAGCATCATGAGTGAGACTAATTTGTTTTAAGAGCCGGGTCGCACCTTTCAAACCAGTTAGCATACCGCGATTAGAATTGTGTGGAGTGCTGAACGGTGCAACATTATTAGATCGAATAACAACGGTATTAAAGGTTAAATTTGACAAAATAGTTTGTTGGATGGATTCCACTATTATGTTGGGCTGGTTAAGAATGTCGCCTCAACAGTTAAAGCCCTTTGTGCAAAATCGTGCTGTTCAAATATTGTTCAAATAAGTGAATATAGCTGCAATACAAAATGGTTGCACGTTGACGGAAAACACAATCCAGCCGACCAAGTTTCTCGTTGTACCAGTTTGAACGACCTAATACAAAATGAATTTTGGTGGAATGGACCCACCTTTTAAAGGGAAAATGTAACGGAGTTGCAAACATTAGACACACAACCAATTATTCAAGATAGTTTGCCAGAATTAAGAACAAAACAAACAACTGTCATGACTTATAGTAATAATTATTGTGTGGACTTTAAAAGGTTTTCCTCATTTAATAAACTACAACGCGCTTATGCATTCGTCTTGAGATTTATCCACAACATTAAAGTGATAAATAAGCTTAATCGTTTGACAGGTCCCCTGTCAGTGAAACTCATTAAATTACATCATCAAAAGAATTCATGGTTATTTCCTCAAAAGAATACCACAGACATGAACCTACATGCTTCTCATATACAAATACAAATTACAAATATAAATGTGGCTATGGACGACCGAACTTGGGCACAAGCTACTCTTCCCATTCGTATGGGAGGTCTCGGCGTCCGCAAAATTTCTAGCATTAGTCTCCCGGCTTTTATATCTTCGGTCCACGGTACTGAGAAATTAATCAGGAATATTCTAGCTCCGTCACTGGTTGATTTCAATGTGCCGTGCTTCACCGAGGCTATGGACACCTGGAGAATCGCTTGCCCGAATCTAAATCCACCCGACAACCCATCATCTCAGAGGCGGTGGGATGAGCCGCTCTGTAAAGCAGTTCAGAGTGACCTTATTGCCACATCTGCTTCGGCTGCAGAGCGTGCGCGCTTGCTGGCTGTGAGTGAATGGGAGTCGGGTCTCTGGCTTCATGCACTACCGTCGTCGAACATAGGCACCTTGTTCGATGATACTACTTTCCGCCTCGCTGCTTCCCTTCGATTAGGTGCTCCTTGTTGTTCTGCTCATCGCTGCCACTGCGGCGAAGTTGTCAATAGCCTCGGTCACCACGGCCTTTCATGCGGCCGCAGTGCGGGTCGCATAGCACGGCACGCGAATATTAACGACATCATCCGACGAGCTCTTGTCACCGTCGGCATTCCAGCTGTATTAGAACCCAATGGCCTGGCACGCGACGATGGCAAAAGACCGGACGGCATGTCTTTATTTCCTTGGAAGATGGGTAGGCCTTTAGTGTGGGACGCAACTTGTGTCGATACTCTTGCGCCATCCCATCTTCCTAGCTCGTCTTGCTGTGCTGGCGCTGCCGCTGCGGCTGCTGAAAACCTCAAGCGGCGGAAATATAATAACCTTGTTGGTAGTTATATTTTCGAGCCGTTTGGGGTTGAAACCTTGGGGTCGTGGGGTCCGAGTGCTCACAGATTATTTAAAGATCTATCCAAACGCCTAGTTGACACTTCGCGTGACCCAAAGGCTGGCTTTTACCTTGGACAGCGGTTAAGCATTGCCATACAGCGTGGCAATGCCGCCAGTCTTTTGGGCACATTACCAGTGGACAGCGATGCGTACGAATTTCTGGACGCCATATTTTAATTTATTTTTAGATGTATATAATCATGTAGTTTAGGGTTTTTATTTAAGTGTATATTCCATTATTGTTTAAAATAAATAAATAAGTAAATAAATAGTAAATACAAATTGTCTGGACTTTAAAAGAGACTTTGACCTCTGAGTTTGTTTCGGTGTTTCTTCTCAGAGTAGTCGGTTAGGAAATACCGGCCTCATCTAGCTAAACTAAACACGCAAAAAAACATGACGTGTAAAAGTGTTATTTATAACCAATTTACAGAATAAATATTTCATTTCATTTCATTTCATTTCATTTCATTTCATTCAATCAGAATCATTTCCTGACGAATATAACGCTTTAACAAACAAATTGCCAATAAAGTCAACGCGTAATTTATTAAGTTTAATCTTATTTCTAGATGACAAAGGCATTATCCGAGTGGGAGGTAGACTGTAATTCACGTGAGTTCTCATTTAACAAGAAACATCCCATGCTATTGTGTGGTAAGAATTATGTCACTCAACTTATTTTCGAGCAAGGGCATTTGAGGTTATTACATGCTGCTAGGAAAGTTGTACAACAATACAAAATGTGCACTCGCATGCTAGGCGAAACAGTGCAACCAATTATGGGTAACCTGCCACAGGAACGGATAACCATGGACCTCCCTTTAATAAACAGCGGTGACTATGCAGGACCACTTTATATTCTAAACCAAAAGGGAAGGGGCTCTAAACTTCAGAAGTGCTACCTATGCCTCTTTGTTTGCTTCGCCACTAAGGCCTTGCACTTGGAACTTGCCACTAATTTAACATCAGAATATTGTATTTTAGCTTTAAAGAGGTTTATTTCCCGTAGAGGAAAACCACATAGTATATTTTCTGATCACGTTAGAAATTTTGTAGGAGCTAAAAGAGAGCTCACAAATTTCTTATCTAATAAAGCTCAACCTATTATTGATTATGCTTCATCTAATGGTATATACTTTAAATTCATACCACCTTATGCACCTCATTTTGGCGGTTTATGGGAGGCAGGGGTAAAATCCTGTAAACATCACATTGCACGGGTGTTAGGCAATAGTCACTTAACCTACGAGGAGTTCAGCACAGTTCTAGCACAAGTAGAACCTGTCCTGAATTACCGTCCTATGTACTGCCTGTCCCCAGATCCAACAGATTATACCCCCCTCACATCTGCACACTTCCTAATTGGCCAACCGCTGACCTCACATGCGAGCGAAGATGTTACCAGTGCTCCACTACACTTATCCCACTACAAGCGCATGGAACAACCGTGATGCCATAAGTTACACAAAGTAATGAACCAAACTACCCTACACATATCCATCATCATTCTATGTAAATTGTTAATAAAATATAGGTCATTTATGATTTATGAGATGTAGGACTGTGGTGTCACTTAAGATAGTTCCAAAGCCACTTACAGTATCAGATAGATGATGCAGGACAGCAACGCACTTGGAAAACTCCCTGTGTGCAGCGGTGAGCCGGTAGATAGCGTCAGGGTGCACCAGCACGTTCAGGGCGCGGCTCATGATCAGCTCCAAGCATCGGTAGAAGGCTTCATTGTACTCCGTCGTCAACATGCTCTCAGATATCTTTGGTACGCCTAGTGCTGTTTCTGGTGAGACAAATTTACATCCATTGGTAATACCATAAATGTAAAAGTCTATCTGTCTGTTATGCTTTCACGGTCCAACCACTAAATCAAACCCTTACGGGGCTAAAATAAGGCATGAAATGGCATAAAAATGTAGTTGTTATCAAAGGTAGAATACAAAATCGTGCAATGTAAATCGTGGGCAACAGCTATTTCGTAACAAGTACCTATATACCTATAGAGAAAAGTAATTTTGAGAATTACGTTCTTCAAAGGAAAAAAAATCTCAACTTTTATCTTAGGTCTTATGGAGCTATAATGTTGCTGATTTATTTTGGGATGAAAGAACGATGGTAACTGGGGATGGGAACATGGGATTTTAAATTTGAATATACTTAAAATGGTAAAGATGGTTTTACAAAAAAAATACTTGGGTTTACGGAAGTATTTTTTTTCTTTATCTTTTTTTTTCTTTAGGCGAACATGAAAAAATCCTTGGGCATTTAAACAATCTTCGTATCGGTGATGAAAAAATTGTCTAGTACACTGGTAGCATTGCCACATTGAACGACTGAGTGGTTTAACTGTTAAAGTGTTAGAAAAAAATGTAGCCGCTTTGGATATACATAGGATTCAAATAAAAGTTCCTATCATTCCTTAAAGCATGTTTTCCTTTATCAAAATATGTAGCTGATAGATAAAATTAAGAAGATAAGATATAACGACGACATTGTAAACATGAAATACAGTTCGCGTCAAGCAAGTTTGCCGGTCTTAAGTTAGGTCTCCGCGATGGCCGCCTATGTTCAATCGCGTGAAATTTTTTTTTTTATTACAAGCTTTTTATTTTACATACATGTTAAAGATTTCACAGACTAAGTATTTTTTTTTTATTACGGATGAGCCCGCTCTTGAAATCGATCTCGCCTGATGGTAAGAGATACATGAGGTCTACGATGTGACGAGTGAGCCCAGAAGATGCCTATTCACTTTTGCTTTAAAGGCTGAAAGGTCATAAGTGGCAGAGAACACAGAAGCCGGCAGAGAATTCCACAACTTGACTGTGCACACAATAAATGTGGAGGAGAAGCGCTTGGTACGAAAAGACGGTATATCAACCAAGTGTGAATGGTACTCAACCGTGCGTCTGGTAGACCGGTAGTGAAATGGAGATGGAGGAATCAGGTCATGGAGCTCCTGCGCCCACTCCCCGAAGTACAATCTATAGAAAACCGACAGGCAAGCAACGGTTCGCCAATGAGCCAGACTATGAAGCTTGCCCGATAGAACCTTGTCGCCTATAAGCCTTTTAGCCCTGCGCTAGATCGAGTCCAGTGCAGCAAGTTGGTATGTTGCAGAGCCATCCCACATGTGGCTGCAATACTCCACACAGGAACGGACCTGTGCTTTATATAGATTCAGAAGCTGTCCAGGCGTGAAGTACCGCCTCACCTTGTGTAGGATTCCCAGCTATTTTGCTGCAGTCTGAGCTCTGGACTCGATGGTTGAGCCAAAGTTGAGGTCTGATGTCAACTTCATGCCCAAAAGCTCCAGGCGGTCGGCAACTGGCACAGATGTACTTCGGAAAGTAGGAGATAGTTGGAATAAATAATAAATAATGTTTTATTGACATAAAAATAATGATGTTACATTTTTATTTGAAGCCCTGACTCCTGAGCTAGGTAATAACCTGTGTTACAGGAGTCAGTGTCTTCACCCGCTTGTTGAACAATATTTGCATTATTATGCCACTAACATAAATTTAAACATAAAAACAATAATTAAAAAATAATAATAATAATTAAAAGTTAACAGTAGGTATCGCATGCTTGCTCTTTAAAAAGTGTCGGTCTGTATCACATTTACTTTTACCTTTTAAATAATTTATGTGGAAAATGTTGTTGTTATTACATTGATTTAGTTTTATTTAACTCATTATTATTATGTTTAATGTAATGACGTTTTTTTTCCCAAATAAAATAAAATAAAATAAAATAAAATTAATGTGCTTTAAGGTGGTGTGCTTTCATTGAGGTGGTTTACGTGTATGTGTGTGTGCGTGTGTGTGTGTATGTGTGAGTGGGTGTATGTGCGTGTGTAAATTAAGTGTTACTGTTCTTTCAATAGGCTTTCAGTTTGTGTGTAGTCCAACGTTTGAAGCCATGTAGTAGTTTTTTTCTTCATTTCCTTTTTTGTTAGTGGGTTGATGTGAAGTGTCTTGTTTATTTTGTTATACATATATACAGATAGGTACAACTGTTGTCGTCTGGCTGCCGCAGTCCTGCATCTTATTGGTCTGCATATATTGGTGATAGTTCTCCTTTCTTTGGATGCGTGGTTTACGGGTGTGATTCGATGTTGCCTAATTGTGAGATTAAGAAAGTAAAGTTGTCTTACTGTAAGAACTCTGCAAATTTCATATAGGGTTACTGTAGGAAAATCATACCGTTTAAAAATCATTACTTTGAGCAAAGATCTTTGTGCTCTTTCCAGCTGAATCATATGGGTTTTGCATGCACCTCCCCATGTCGTTATACAATACCCTATAATAGACTGTGCCAGTGCAAGATATACTGAGCGGAGTAGCTCGAAGTTGGCAACGGGTCGAAGTTTCTTAAAGGACCATATAAGTTTCCTGACACGAGAAGTGGTCAGTTCAATATGAGGTTTCCAGCTGAGTTTTTTATCAACAATTACTCCTAGATACTTGACGGTTTCTTTTTGTGAAATTGGAAGACACGAACAAGACCGGTTGTTGTTAGGATAGTCACACGAGTGTGCTTTGATGCTTATATCCATAGGTTTTGTATTGGCGAAGGTGAATTGCAGGTATGAGGTTTTTGTTACGTTAAGTGATAGTAAATTAGCTTCCAGCCATTTGATTATTTTACTAAGCCCCAGCTCCGCAGCTTGCTGCGCTGCCGCCCAGTCTTCTCCATGAAATATGAGTACGGTGTCATCTGCGTAACTGAAAATTCTACCGTTTATTAGAGACTGTTGGCAGAGATCATTAACATAGATCAGGAAAAGACTCGGGGAGAGACAGCTGCCTTGCGGGACGCCGTAATCAATTGTGGCTTCATTGCTGATCACTTCACCAACCTTCACTTTTTGTGTGCGATCTTGTAGAAAGTCTGTAAATATGCTGAGAGCTATTCCCCGAATTCCGGCATGCTCTAACCTATTCACAAGGGTCGAAATACAGACAGTGTCAAATGCCTTGGCTAGGTCTAGAAAGACACCTATACATTTTTGTTTGGCATCAACTTTTCCAACAACATAGTCTGCGAGTTGATTAATTGCATCTTCGGTGCTCTTTCCAGACCTAAAGCCAAATTGTGCGTCTGATAATATTTTGTTGTTCTCTAAATATCTCATAAGTCTGGAATGGGCTCCTTTTAGCGCTGAAAAGACAAGCATGTGTTTTCAGAGCGTTGAATTTGGCCAGATTGTCGTCACCCCATTTGGAAACGAGATTTAAGATCGAATTCACGCGCTCTACCATGGCCTTTCTGAGAGTAGCAATTTCGTCCCTGTCAGCTCTAGAACTGGATAAGTATCTTTCTGAGACTGTGGTATCATCCGCGTACCCAACTGCTCCCAGCTGAAGTAGGTCATTGATATGCAGCAGAAAAAGAGTCGCAGAAAGAACAGACTCTTGAGGAACACCGGCATTAATTGCCATAAGATCCGATGAGCAGCCATCGATGACCACTCGGATCAACCGCTCACTCAAGAAGTCGGAAATCCAGTCACATAAGCTAGCAGGAACACCGAATGCGGGAAACTTGCTTAGCAGACTAGCGTGCCAGACCCTGTCAAATGCCTTTGAGATGTCGAGAGATACCGCAAGGGCTTCTCCGTGTTTCTCAATCGCCTCGCCCCAACAGTACGTGACATACACAAGAAGATCTCCGGTGGACCAGCCACGGCGGAAGCCATACTGGCAGGTGCTGAGGAGCTCATTGTCTTCAAGGTATGCCAGCAACTTTTTATTGAGTACCCTTTCCATTACTTTACACAGTATGGAGGTTAAGGCGATCGGTCTATAATTGGCAGGATCGGCACGGCTACCCTTTTTGGGTACTGGTTGCACATTAGCAAGCTTCCAGGACACTGGCACCACTCCGGTTGAGGGAAAGGCGATACAGGTGAGTCAATACAGGTGACAACTCTGGAGCACAACTTTTTAGGACTCTGGTAGGTATTCCGTCCGGTCCACTGGCCTTGTTCACGTTTAGACTACAAAGGGCTTTACGGACCTCTTTAAAATCAACTTGTTGTGAAGGCAAGCAGGCCAGGCTGCCTTTTACTCACAAGGGTACCAGAAGTGAAGCTGTGCTTGAGCTGGTTCACGCTGATGTTACTTTGCTTTGTGGACCGATGGAGCAAATCTCAATTGAATTATCACGTTACTTTTTTGCTCTTTGTCGATGATTTTAGCCTGATGGCATTTGTATATTTCTTTAAAGCCAAAAATGAGGTCTACAAATACTTTAAAGAATTTAAGGTATTTGTTGAAAGACAAACTGGCATGAACTTGAAGTTTTGAAAACAGATAATGAGGGTGAATTTTGCTCTTCAGATATGAAATGTTTTATGCAAAAAGCAGGTATTGCACATCAGAAAAACGAACCCGTACACCCCGGAACAGAATGGTATGTGCAAAAGACAGAATCGGACAGTAGTGGAAAGAGCTCGGTGTTTGTTGTTTAATGCTAATATGCCGAAGAAGTTTTGGGCAGAAGCAGTAAGCACTGCTGTATATCTGCGCAACAGGACCATAGCATTAGGATTGAAAAAGACACCTTACGAACTCTGGACAGGCAGAAAGCCAGTCTATGTTAGCCACATTCAAGTTTTTGGAAGCACTGCAATGACCCATGTTCTCAAAATAAAAACTGCAAAATGGGATAAGAAAGCTGAGAAACTTATTTATATGATAATAATATGATAATAATAATACCTAGAGTAGCTACTGAAAAATGACAGAGAAGAGCTCCAGAAAGATTTGGTTTTAGAAACGTGTATAGAAAGTATTGGTGAAGAAAATCTAACATATGCGGATATTATGAGCAGAACAAAAAGAATGGTGTAGTACTATGAAGGAGGAGATGCAGTCGTTCAGTGAGTGTGATGCGTGGGAAATAGTTGAAAAACCAGATAATTGTGTGTGAGGTGTAAATGGGTATACAAGAAAAACTTAATAGTGACAATACAGTGCGATACCGAGCACGGTTGGTGGCGAAGTGATTCACACAGAAAGGTGTAGATTATAAAGAAACCTTCTCTCCAGTGCTCAGGAGAGAAGGTTTAAAGTTATTATTTGCCTTGAGTGTAAAATTGGATTCGAATGTGAAACGAGTTTTTTAGAATCGTTACATTTTTCACTAGCAAGTCGATTTCGGAACGATTTCTTGGCTGTCATTTTTATGACGCCATGCTTCCCCCATTTTGAAATTCCAAGAGACTTGTGTATTCACCCTTTAAAATTTTGTTACAGCCTGACTGGCGTTTTTCTTGATGGCTTATATTTTTGATTTCATCGGGATCCTCTCACCTTCGACGCCGTAATCTTGAGGTCTAACTCAAAGAGAATGTAATACACTATGTTTTAGTCTAACTTAACATTTTTTTCTTTCCTTTTTTATAAAGGCCAGACATCTGGCAGGAAATTAACCTACTTTCTTAAAGATGTAATAATAATAATAATAGGTATCAAAATAATAAAACATTAATATAAATATAGTAATTTAATCTAAAGAAAGCTATTGACAAAATAAACAAGGTATTAACAATGGTATTTCCATTGTTTCTATTATCCTAGTCTGTTACCCCCCTGCAGATTAAAGGTTTGACTCTTCGAAGCTTTCTATCTGGCAAGTATTTTTTTTAATAAATGCAGTGTGTATCTCCACAGCACTCGAAATTATTTTATTGTTAAACATAATATTTATTTTAGGAGAACTCACATATTCTTTCTTTAAAATGGATGTAGCCCCAGGGTCTACACACACTCACTTTAGTACATTTGTCGTGCAAACACAATTAAATATCAAATGACAAATGTTACCCATTATGACGTTACAACTGCATTTCTAAATGGTAATTTGGAAGAAACTGTATGCATGCAGCCGCCTCCAAACCTGGCTTTCTAAGGGTAAAGTTTTGAAGCTGAAAATGATTTATATATTTAGATTATTACTTTATTTCAATGAGTGGTGGTGTTATCAAGTGTGCATTGAAATTACTAGCATTGATACTAGCCACTTGTACTTTACTATGAACTGCAATGTTGTCTTTGGTAATTAAAAACATTAGTCTGTATCAAGCACTTCCCTTGTTTTATTTTATTAAAACTCAAAGGGCTCGATGGCATAAACGAGTTAGCGCGTTCGGCCATGATTTCATGAGTTAAGTAGTGTTCGCAGTAGTCGGTCATCGGACGAGTGGTCAAAAAATTAGTATCTGGATTTTTTTCTGTGCTTCGGTAGGCACAACATTAGTCCCGGCTGCATCAAATCCGCATTGAGCTTGCGTAGTGGGTTCTGTTTAGCCCATACTCGTTAGGTACGGTGTTGAGCCACAGGGAAGGTCTGCGCCTGAGCAGTAAAGATATACGCTAATTATGTTAAACAGAATCGCAGAAAAGAGTAATTGCGAGAGATTTGCTGTTTTTAACCACTTGTCCCCGAAGACCTTCATCAGAACCTGATGTGTTATTTACTAAAACCTTTCTTGTAAAATATGCTTTCAAACAACGTATTTTTGAGAAAATCGCGGGCATACAAACATACATACATACATACTGGTCGAATATGGAACCTCCATTTTGAAGTCAGTTTATAAGGCGCCATAGTATGACAAGAAATGTGGTGCGGAAGCGGGGGGGGTTACTAGAAATTTCTCAAAGGACCTTAGCGGGGTGTAATTTTTAGTGGTGAAATATTGACCACACAGTAATGAGCCGACCAGAGGTAGGAAGAAAGGTTGTGAGGGACTTACTTGGATATTCTGGATGTAGCACGTGGGTTGAATCACTTTCTTCTTAGTGGCTGAACACTTTCACCTTGGTCTCTATTTTGTCACACGCGTGTATGGCCAACACGAATAGTTGATAGTTTTTAGATATATAGATATATTAGCGGTTAATTAGTTATCTGAGCGCGGCGCGGGGACTTGTGTTCGCGTGGTAATTTCACGGCGATTTTTTGATGAAGACGAATAGACACAACATGGCGGAGGTATTTATACCTTCTCGAACCACAGTATCTGTACGGTGATTGGCTGGCGTTGAATGCACCAATCAGTGGCGCGTGCGGTGAACATCTCTTCTCTGATTTGTGGGAATTGTGTAAGAGATATGGTTGGTCAGCTCAAAAACTGCGGTCAAGAAAGAATCTGTATTCTAATATGTAAGATGCGTTCGGAAATATGATGATAACAACATAATTATACCATTAGAGGCGCGTTCCGAAATGTCACAGTAGAAAATTATAAATTAAATAAAACTTGCGCAAGCATCCTGCCCGGCTTTGAGGATATGTAATATTCTCAAAAGAAGAGAAATATAATAATATATTAAAGCGTACTAAGAAAAAAATATTTTAAATATTATGTTAACTACAGCTAAATTTGGGTTATTACGCGGTGATGTTATTGAGAAGGTAAAGGACATAGTTTGACAACGGGTCTCTTGAAAGAGCCATTGCATGTCTTTACCATAGCAACGCGGGTTGTCCCATCGTGGCCGGGAAAAACTTCGGTGATTACACCCATTGGCCAACGTAAAGGAGGGACATCATCCTGATGTATGAGAACCACTGTACCAATCTTAATATTGTCTGCGGCATTCAACCATTTTTGTCTAACTTGAAGATTATGTAAATATTCTATGCGCCATCTCCTCCAGAAACTACAAATCATCTGGTCAAGCAATTTTTTGCGGCAAATTAGAGACTTCGTCGTTTCGGGAACATTCATGACAGGCAACGAAGTCAACGGAGAAGCCATTACAAAATGAGCGGGAGTGAGCGGTTCTGGGTACGGATCCTCATACAGGACACAAAGCGGTCTGGAATTTAGAACTGCCTCAATTTCAGTGAGAACAGTCAAAAGCTCCTCATAGGTAAGAAGTTGAGAACCGATAACACGGTATAAATGCGTTTTAATAGCTTTAATATTTAATTCCCACAGCCCTCCAAAGTGGGGAGCGCGGGGTGGAATCATTTTCCACTCTATGCGGTAGTTGTTAGCAAGTAGTTCTTGCAACTGAGCCTTGGCTCCAAATATAATATAATATGATAAAAATGCTTAGGATCAAGATTTTCTTGACATTTAGCATCGCGGTTACTAACAAAAATGTTCCATTTGTGTGGTGAGGAATGAATCCATGAAAGCGTAATTGTAGAATCGGAAAAGGCAAATATATTATTAATAGCGGTACGAGAGCGGTAAGTGTCATAAACTAGTTTAATTAATTTAGAAAAAAGAACAGCGGCACAGAGCTCTAGACGAGCTGGAGATACGACCTTAACAGGTGCAACTTTGGATTTAGCACACACCAAATTTACGTGTGTGTTACCATTTGTATCAGTGACATGTAAGTATATGACGCAGCCATATGCATTCAAGCTGACATCAGCAAAACCTACTATATTTATCACGTAACCCATAGAAACGGCTACATGACGAGGTAATTTTGTTTTGTGTAATTTATCACAAAGAATAATCCGCAAAAATCTCAGAATATATACAATTATGCGCAATATTTTATTTAATGATAGCTGGCGCACAGTGCGCATGGCTAGAAAGGGACTGGACTTGAGACCAAATGCAACCCGGTTAAATTGAAATTCGCGAATAGGTTCAGCGGTATTAAATTTAAAAAATAACTTTTGGTATTTTCGATGCTCATCAATAACAGCAATTCGAAGATACATCTGTTTTATGTCAGCTGTAACTGCAATAGGGAACAAACGGAATTTTAAAAGTAATAAAAATATGGCGGCCTGTAAATTCGGCCCTATGTGTAACAAGTCATTCAATGACACGCCAGTATGAGACTTAGCGCTCGCGTCAAGAACGATGCGAACTTTAGTGGTTTGTTTATCATTCCTAACAACAGGGTGATGCGGTATGTCTGATCAACAGAACTAGGCGTAATTTCAGTTGAATAATATTTATCGATGTTCGGTTTTTGACCAACCTTTTTGAATAAAATTTGCTGGCGGCTTGTGAACCTAAGAAAGTAGAAGTAGAGTATTTGTGGGTGGAAATCGTTCGTTCCTACTATCTCCAAAAAGGCAATTGAACACCACCTACCTTGTCTCAACTCCGAGGTCAGCAGAAGAGCTGCAGCATGCACGGCACGTCACAGATATGCAGTGTAGAAGTTTTCTGGGTTCAAAAGTCTTGAAGATTGCACACCACACTGTAGCGAGTCCACAAACACTGTAGATGCTAGAACGTCTAGCTTGGAGACACGATCACAAAAAGCGAGGAAGAAACGTTCATCCAGCTCAGCGCGTAAAATCGTACTGCTAGCCGCGACGTAGGTCGAGAGCAAGTTCGGTGATGATTTACCAACTACCCTCTATTCGATAATAAGAATCGAACATACCCCCCGCCGAAATCAATATGATTGATTTCCTTAAATGAATGATAAGTGTGGAATATGTTACACAAATAAAAGTTACTTAAACATGAATGAACTTATGATTTTACATGTAGAGTGTGTTCTAAATGTAAAGTGTACAAGGTACGAAATAAAAGAAAAAACAAGGGAAAACTTAAATAAACTAATTATATAATATTGTGTAGGTCATTAATTTGCATAGGGTAATGGACAAACCTTATTTGTAGGTCTTTGGATTAAACTACATATTTTTAGTTCGTAGAGTCAAAACGCGATTTACTTTGTCGACACCACTATGTACTTTCTCAATCCGAGCTAAATTCCATTAGAGGGGCTTAGTTAAATGAGACTTCAGCAAAACTAAATCTCCAACCTTTAAGTTAGGCGGATTTGAAAACCACTTCGCTCTCTGCTGAAGTGTGTGAAGGTAGTCATCTGACCAACGCTTCCAAAAGGACTGTGAAGCTTTCTGAACAAATTGCCAACGTGACAATCTGTTCTGAGGAACGTCCTCAAAGTCATATTCCGGTGCAGCTAATAAACTCTGACCTATGAGAAAATGACCTGCGGTTAACACTTCGAACTCGTTTGGGTTGTCCGATAAAGAATACAAAGGCCGTGAATTTAAAACGACTTCAATCCTACAGAAAATTGTGCTTAATTCTTCAAAAGTGAGTGATCTGTCACCTACTGCACGATAGAGGTGAAGTTTAGCAGACTTTATTCCTGCTTCCCAAAGTCCGCCCATGCTTGCAGCATTAGGAGGGTTGTGACGCCATTCTACATGACGTGATGTTAACCCGTTTGAAATTTTATCAGCACCAGTTTTACTATTCCAGAAGTTCGCAACTTCTTTCAAATGTTTAGCTGCTGCAATGAAATTGGTGCCACAGTCAGAATATAAACAACTGCAAAGTCCGCGGCGAGCTACAAAGCGATCGAATGCCGCCAAAAAACAATCACAACTTAAATCTGTCAGAACCTCTAAGCACACGAACAAGCATAAATATGACTTATGGACCTTTGCATTGCGCCTCAGACTTTCTTTCACAAAAAAAGGGCCACCCAAGTCGCAACCAACGTGGTCGAAGACTTTACCAGGCTTTAGTCTGGGTGCGGGTAACGGACCCATTGCAGGCTGAATTGAGCTAGGTCGGCATCGAAAACAATTCTTGCACTTTGATAGAACGGATCGAATGACTCTACGAGCACTAATAATCCAATAACTTTTACACAGTATGCCTTGTAAGGTACGAGGCCCAACATGTAAATATAACTTGTGGTAATATTCAATGATTAAATTGGTTGTGTGACATTTAGGTAAAAGCACAGGGTGCTTAGTGTTGTAGGGTAGATCGGAATTCACGAGTCTACCCCCCACCCTGAGGAAATTGTGACCATCTACAAAGGGAGAAAGCTTACGAAGGGAATTAATGTTTTTATTTTTATCTTTTAGCAACGATTCGATTTCATGATGAAAATGATTTAATTGTATCACTCGGATTATGGTATCACGAGCTTTCTTTAGCTCTGGAGCACTGAGAGGCCCATATGCCCTAGCAGGTGCCTTAGACTTGAGGTTATTCATATATCTCTGCCACCAGGCCATAAGACGTTGCAATTTATTAAAAGATGAAAATTTATTAAATATGTCTTCTAAGTCATTTTTAAATGATGTATTTTGATCGTCACACGCAGTTAAAACGAACGTATCACAGTTAGTTTTAATGTCAGGAATGGTACAACCTTCCTTTACATAAAATGGTTTTATTAGCCATTGTTGTTGGTTTTCATAAAGCCATTGTGGACCGTGAACCCAATCCGTAGCATCTTTTACGAAGCGAGCTGGCAATGCTCCGCGCGAGCAAATATCGGCAGCGTTATTTTCGCTGTTCACGTGAAACCAACAATTTGGTGGTACCACGGCGATCATTTGACTAACACGGTTAGCCACAAATGTTTTTAATTTATAAGGTGGCGTTTGCAGCCACGCTAAAACGTTATTCGAATCACCTAACGCAATAATAGAAACCTTTAAATCGTCTAATTTTTCTACGACAGAACTAACTAGCTTTGATAATAGAACAGCAGCTTCGAGCTCAAGCCTGGGTATTGACATAATTGGATTTAGAGGTGCGACCTTAGATTTACTCATCAGTAACCTAACTTTCACGTGACCATCCCTGTCTTCACTACGTAAGTAGATGCAAGCTGCATAGCCACGCGATGACGCATCGCAGAAACCTATAAGCTGAACTTGATTGAAGTGAGGTATTAAAACATGACGCTCAATTCGCAATTTACCTAAAACTGGTAGTTCGGTAATAAACTTATTCCACTGGGAGGTCAGCTCAGTTGGCAACTGATCATCCCAGCCAAGACCGAGCTTCCAAAGATCTTACATTATGCACTTTGCGACAAAAGTGCATGGCACGATATAACCTACTGGCTTAAAAATACTCGCGAGTAATTTTAAGACAGAACGCTTAGTTTGTTTTGCGTCAGTTAAATTATAATTAAAAGAGAATGAGTCACACGAGGGTAACCACGTCAATCCCAAAACCTTGAGAGATGACGATAACGTATCGTCCTGAAAGTTGATGGTAGAAACCTGGTCTGATTGCATTCTTGTTAGCAACTCAGGACAGTTACTAGCCCACTTTCTTAAATCAAATCCACCACTTATGAGTAAGGAAATTAAATCGTCTTGCAACGTGCAAGCTTCTTCTATGGTCTGGCAAGACCACAGGACTTCACCAACGTAGAAACCCTTGGTCAGTACGTACGCCGCCTTAGATCTTGGCTCCGCATCACCATGCGGCATGCTTTGAGCTAGCTCGTCCGTAGCTAACTGGTGCAACGTACGTACAGCAACAAAAGGCGCACTACGAAGACCGTAAGTATTTCGAGTTAACTCAAAAATACAAACCGGGTCCATAGGATTATTACGCCAAAGTATATGCTGGTACTTCCGGTCAGCAGGACCTATGATCACGCCTCGGTACATTTTAGACACGTCGGCAGTAAAACAGACATCGTAAAGTCTAATATTAAATATTATGTTTAATATGTCTTGATGTAGCTTTCTACCGGTCAAAAGTGTATCATTTAGCGAAATACCAGAGCTTGTTTTGGCGGATCCATCAAAAACTACACGCAGCGGCGTCGTAGTACTAGACGGACGCAACACACAATGGTGTGGGATAAAATAACCCGAAGGTTCAGTACCAGTGTATGGTACCATATGTCCAAGCGACTCGTACTCTTTCATGAAGTCGACGTAGGCCTTACGAAGGTCTGGTGACCGAGCCAGACGACGTTCAACTTGTTTAAGCCGCTTGAGAGCAGTATCATATGAATCACCGAGCGGCTCGTCCTCAGGGTTCGATAAAATTGGGGAAACATATCTACCGATTTCATCACGATAATGTTTTTCCATGTATATTTTTTCCGCTAATTCCTCTAACGGATCAATAGGAACTTCACACGGTAAAGATTCCACATCCCAAAAACGTTTGAGAGTTTCATTTAAATTATTTTCTTCGATAGTATACGATACTAACGATGTTGTAGCCGCTACAACATGGCAATTGCTAGAGGATTGCATTTCTAGTCTTCCCATTACGACATACCCAAATACGCTGCTTAACGCGACTGGTACATCGGGATTTATTATAATCTTTTTTCCGTCGTAAATGTGCGGGAAAATGTCACCGGCCAAAATAATATCAATTGGCGACTTTCTATAAAACCACGGATCGGCTAAATGTAAATCTTTAAAATAATCAACTACTTTTTTAATAACATTCGGTACTTTAGTACGTGGGGCCATTCCAAAAAATCATTTTTTCATTTTTTCACTACTTTTTGAGGTATTTCAACGGTACGCATGTCCGAAGTCAGATGAGGTAAAATTACTGCATTTAAATTAAAACAAGAAGTCGTACGATGACGTGGCTTTAAAGTTAATGGTACCATGCCGTTATCCTTGACTAATTCGCCACCGAGGCCTAGAATATTATAAGGACATTTTTTAGCAGATAATCCTAACCGCTGAAAGCAATTTTGTGTAATAAAGTTTGACTGCGCGCCTGAATCTATTAAAACACGACAAGCTTGGTAGTTGTTAAATGAATCCTACACATGTACAATAGCTGTTCCCAAAATGACTGCATAGTTAAGTGTGGATGCTAAGTGATTATTAGTAGTATTGATAACATCGGAGCGGGCGGTCGCTTGTATTTCGCGAGACGACGCCTGAGGCGCAGGCGCCTGTTCGACTGCGGTAGGAGCAGAATAACAAACCGGTTTCGGTCCACTATCGTTCGCTTCCCGATGCAATAGAACATGATGCGGCTCCTTATAAACATAACATCTAAATTCACTTTTGCAGTCTTTCATCGTATGATTCGGTTTTAAACAATTGTGGCATAACTTTAATTCATTAGCACGGCTAATGCGTTGTGTATTAGCCAGATTACGAAACTTATTACACCTAAATATCATGTGATTATCTTCACAATGTAAACATGATATTTTCGAGCTTGAAGTTACATGCGAATAATTATTATTATTCTGCCTACCAGGGGGTAATTGTTTACGCTGATTCGTTTGCTGTGCACTTGAACTCGATGAATAAGATGCAGAATGACTTAAAACTTTTATATGATTTTGGACAAAACTAATTACATCTGAAAAATTTGGAATAGTTTTTTGATTAAAATTTTGTTCAAAGATTTTGCGTGTATGGGGATCTAACGCCCTCAAAGCAATATGACACATTATATAACTATTCAAATTCTCAATGTTCAATGCTGCTATAGCTTTATAGGAATGGTCAAAGGTTTCTATAAATGAGTTCAAATGATGAGTAGATTCTTTTTGCAGCGGCGAAAAGGTTAACATTTTATCTAAGTACCTCCCAGCTAACATTCTGTTATCTTGATATTTATCAAGAAGACTTTGCCAAACGAGTTCGTAGTTATTCGCAGAAATAGGCACACTCTTTACAATATATAATGCAGCACCTTTTGTGCATGACAATAAATAGTGAAACTTATCTATTTTAGGAATACTTGTCTGATTATGAACCAAAGAACAGAATGTCTCTAAAAATGTATTAAAATTTTCAATATTCCCATCGAATGTGAACAGTTCTAATTTAGGAAGTCTTGGTCTAGACTCCACAGAGCGCGAAGTATCTTCAACCTTATTACAATAGACAATAGGTTCACATTTCGACGCACATAACTTAACTCCGAAATACAAATCATCAAAACTTTTCAATTCATGGTTACGAAGGGATGACCCAGGGTCATATTCAAGTTCTTTTTCAAGAATTTCAACGATAAGACTTTCAAAAGAAGTACGTAAGTTATCAATATCAGCCACGTGCATCAAAAATAATTATTTTTCTTTTACTTTCGATGCGGGATCCGGAATATCTTTTTTACAGATTTTTTACATAGGCATTTTGCATCCGCTCAAACATTCGTTGTTTTTTATTAATTAGCACCGTTAATTCATTACTTTGGAACGCTTCAGTCACTTCTTTCATTTTTTTGCCTTTGGTAACCCGTCGCGCCATTTTGTTTTATATACGACGCAGATAGCGTGGTCAAAGTAAAATGAACGAAATACGGAATATACGAATGATATAGCAAACTAATTACCAACACACTAAATTATGTATGATTAATAAATATATATGTGTAAAAATGAAGCTATAATAGAAATAAAATGAGAATCGAACTACGAGTTCGACGATTCATAAACCATCCGGCTACGAAGGACCACTTGTTGTTCGGTTTTTGACCAACCTTTTTGAATAAAATTTGCTGGCGGCTTGTGAACCTAAGAAAGTAGAAGTAGAGTATTTGTGGGTGGAAATCGTTCGTTCCTACTATCTCCAAAAAGGCAATTGAACACCACCTACCTTGTCTCAACTCCGAGGTCAGCAGAAGAGCTGCAGCATGCACGGCACGTCACAGATATGCAGTGTAGAAGTTTTCTGGGTTCAAAAGTCTTGAAGATTGCACACCACACTGTAGCGAGTCCACAAACACTGTAGATGCTAGAACGTCTAGCTTGGAGACACGATCACAAAAAGCGAGGAAGAAACGTTCATCCAGCTCAGCGCGTAAAATCGTACTGCTAGCCGCGACGTAGGTCGAGAGCAAGTTCGGTGATGATTTACCAACTACCCTCTATTCGATAATAAGAATCGAACATACCCCACGCCGAAATCAATATGATTGATTTCCTTAAATGAATGATAAGTGTGGAATATGTTACACAAATAAAAGTTACTTAAACATGAATGAACTTATGATTTTACATGTAGAGTGTGTTCTAAATGTAAAGTGTACAAGGTACGAAATAAAAGAAAAAACAAGGGAAAACTTAAATAAACTAATTATATAATATTGTGTAGGTCATTAATTTGCATAGGGTAATGGACAAACCTTATTTGTAGGTCTTTGGATTAAACTACATATTTTTAGTTCGTAGAGTCAAAACGCGATTTACTTTGTCGACACCACTATGTACTTTCTCAATCCGAGCTAAATTCCATTAGAGGGGCTTAGTTAAATGAGACTTCAGCAAAACTAAATCTCCAACCTTTAAGTTAGGCGGATTTGAAAACCACTTCGCTCTCTGCTGAAGTGTGTGAAGGTAGTCATCTGACCAACGCTTCCAAAAGGACTGTGAAGCTTTCTGAACAAATTGCCAACGTGACAATCTGTTCTGAGGAACGTCCTCAAAGTCATATTCCGGTGCAGCTAATAAACTCTGACCTATGAGAAAATGACCTGCGGTTAACACTTCGAACTCGTTTGGGTTGTCCGATAAAGAATACAAAGGCCGTGAATTTAAAACGACTTCAATCCTACAGAAAATTGTGCTTAATTCTTCAAAAGTGAGTGATCTGTCACCTACTGCACGATAGAGGTGAAGTTTAGCAGACTTTATTCCTGCTTCCCAAAGTCCGCCCATGCTTGCAGCATTAGGAGGGTTGTGACGCCATTCTACATGACGTGATGTTAACCCGTTTGAAATTTTATCAGCACCAGTTTTACTATTCCAGAAGTTCGCAACTTCTTTCAAATGTTTAGCTGCTGCAATGAAATTGGTGCCACAGTCAGAATATAAACAACTGCAAAGTCCGCGGCGAGCTACAAAGCGATCGAATGCCGCCAAAAAACAATCACAACTTAAATCTGTCAGAACCTCTAAGTGTACAGCCTTCGTTGAAAAGCACACGAACAAGCATAAATATGACTTATGGACCTTTGCATTGCGCCTCAGACTTTCTTTCACAAAAAAAGGGCCACCCAAGTCGCAACCAACGTGGTCGAAGACTTTACCAGGCTTTAGTCTGGGTGCGGGTAACGGACCCATTGCAGGCTGAATTGAGCTAGGTCGGCATCGAAAACAATTCTTGCACTTTGATAGAACGGATCGAATGACTCTACGAGCACTAATAATCCAATAACTTTTACACAGTATGCCTTGTAAGGTACGAGGCCCAACATGTAAATATAACTTGTGGTAATATTCAATGATTAAATTGGTTGTGTGACATTTAGGTAAAAGCACAGGGTGCTTAGTGTTGTAGGGTAGATCGGAATTCACGAGTCTACCCCCCACCCTGAGGAAATTGTGACCATCTACAAAGGGAGAAAGCTTACGAAGGGAATTAATGTTTTTATTTTTATCTTTTAGCAACGATTCGATTTCATGATGAAAATGATTTAATTGTATCACTCGGATTATGGTATCACGAGCTTTCTTTAGCTCTGGAGCACTGAGAGGCCCATATGCCCTAGCAGGTGCCTTAGACTTGAGGTTATTCATATATCTCTGCCACCAGGCCATAAGACGTTGCAATTTATTAAAAGATGAAAATTTATTAAATATGTCTTCTAAGTCATTTTTAAATGATGTATTTTGATCGTCACACGCAGTTAAAACGAACGTATCACAGTTAGTTTTAATGTCAGGAATGGTACAACCTTCCTTTACATAAAATGGTTTTATTAGCCATTGTTGTTGGTTTTCATAAAGCCATTGTGGACCGTGAACCCAATCCGTAGCATCTTTTACGAAGCGAGCTGGCAATGCTCCGCGCGAGCAAATATCGGCAGCGTTATTTTCGCTGTTCACGTGAAACCAACAATTTGGTGGTACCACGGCGATCATTTGACTAACACGGTTAGCCACAAATGTTTTTAATTTATAAGGTGGCGTTTGCAGCCACGCTAAAACGTTATTCGAATCACCTAACGCAATAATAGAAACCTTTAAATCGTCTAATTTTTCTACGACAGAACTAACTAGCTTTGATAATAGAACAGCAGCTTCGAGCTCAAGCCTGGGTATTGACATAATTGGATTTAGAGGTGCGACCTTAGATTTACTCATCAGTAACCTAACTTTCACGTGACCATCCCTGTCTTCACTACGTAAGTAGATGCAAGCTGCATAGCCACGCGATGACGCATCGCAGAAACCTATAAGCTGAACTTGATTGAAGTGAGGTATTAAAACATGACGCTCAATTCGCAATTTACCTAAAACTGGTAGTTCGGTAATAAACTTATTCCACTGGGAGGTCAGCTCAGTTGGCAACTGATCATCCCAGCCAAGACCGAGCTTCCAAAGATCTTACATTATGCACTTTGCGACAAAAGTGCATGGCACGATATAACCTACTGGCTTAAAAATACTCGCGAGTAATTTTAAGACAGAACGCTTAGTTTGTTTTGCGTCAGTTAAATTATAATTAAAAGAGAATGAGTCACACGAGGGTAACCACGTCAATCCCAAAACCTTGAGAGATGACGATAACGTATCGTCCTGAAAGTTGATGGTAGAAACCTGGTCTGATTGCATTCTTGTTAGCAACTCAGGATAGTTACTAGCCCACTTTCTTAAATCAAATCCACCACTTATGAGTAAGGAAATTAAATCGTCTTGCAACGTGCAAGCTTCTTCCATGGTCTGGCAAGACCACAGGACTTCACCAACGTAGAAACCCTTGGTCAGTACGTACGCCGCCTTAGATCTTGGCTCCGCATCACCATGCGGCATGCTTTGAGCTAGCTCGTCCGTAGCTAACTGGTGCAACGTACGTACAGCAACAAAAGGCGCACTACGAAGACCGTAAGTATTTCGAGTTAACTCAAAAATACAAACCGGGTCCATAGGATTATTACGCCAAAGTATATGCTGGTACTTCCGGTCAGCAGGACCTATGATCACGCCTCGGTACATTTTAGACACGTCGGCAGTAAAACAGACATCGTAAAGTCTAATATTAAATATTATGTTTAATATGTCTTGATGTAGCTTTCTACCGGTCAAAAGTGTATCATTTAGCGAAATACCAGAGCTTGTTTTGGCGGATCCATCAAAAACTACACGCAACGGCGTCGTAGTACTAGACGGACGCAACACACAATGGTGTGGGATAAAATAACCCGAAGGTTCAGTACCAGTGTATGGTACCATATGTCCAAGCGACTCGTACTCTTTCATGAAGTCGACGTAGGCCTTACGAAGGTCTGGTGACCGAGCCAGACGACGTTCAACTTGTTTAAGCCGCTTGAGAGCAGTATCATATGAATCACCGAGCGGCTCGTCCTCAGGGTTCGATAAAATTGGGGAAACATATCTACCGATTTCATCACGATAATGTTTTTCCATGTATATTTTTTCCGCTAATTCCTCTAACGGATCAATAGGAACTTCACACGGTAAAGATTCCACATCCCAAAAACGTTTGAGAGTTTCATTTAAATTATTTTCTTCGATAGTATACGATACTAACGATGTTGTAGCCGCTACAACATGGCAATTGCTAGAGGATTGCATTTCTAGTCTTCCCATTACGACATACCCAAATACGCTGCTTAACGCGACTGGTACATCGGGATTTATTATAATCTTTTTTCCGTCGTAAATGTGCGGGAAAATGTCACCGGCCAAAATAATATCAATTGGCGACTTTCTATAAAACCACGGATCGGCTAAATGTAAATCTTTAAAATAATCAACTACTTTTTTAATAACATTCGGTACTTTAGTACGTGGGGCCATTCCAAAAAATCATTTTTTCATTTTTTCACTACTTTTTGAGGTATTTCAACGGTACGCATGTCCGAAGTCAGATGAGGTAAAATTACTGCATTTAAATTAAAACAAGAAGTCGTACGATGACGTGGCTTTAAAGTTAATGGTACCATGCCGTTATCCTTGACTAATTCGCCACCGAGGCCTAGAATATTATAAGGACATTTTTTAGCAGATAATCCTAACCGCTGAAAGCAATTTTGTGTAATAAAGTTTGACTGCGCGCCTGAATCTATTAAAACACGACAAGCTTGGTAGTTGTTAAATGAATCCTACACATGTACAATAGCTGTTCCCAAAATGACTGCATAGTTAAGTGTGGATGCTAAGTGATTATTAGTAGTATTGATAACATCGGAGCGGGCGGTCGCTTGTATTTCGCGAGACGACGCCTGAGGCGCAGGCGCCTGTTCGACTGCGGTAGGAGCAGAATAACAAACCGGTTTCGGTCCACTATCGTTCGCTTCCCGATGCAATAGAACATGATGCGGCTCCTTATAAACATAACATCTAAATTCACTTTTGCAGTCTTTCATCGTATGATTCGGTTTTAAACAATTGTGGCATAACTTTAATTCATTAGCACGGCTAATGCGTTGTGTATTAGCCAGATTACGAAACTTATTACACCTAAATATCATGTGATTATCTTCACAATGTAAACATGATATTTTCGAGCTTGAAGTTACATGCGAATAATTATTATTATTCTGCCTACCAGGGGGTAATTGTTTACGCTGATTCGTTTGCTGTGCACTTGAACTCGATGAATAAGATGCAGAATGACTTAAAACTTTTATATGATTTTGGACAAAACTAATTACATCTGAAAAATTTGGAATAGTTTTTTGATTAAAATTTTGTTCAAAGATTTTGCGTGTATGGGGATCTAACGCCCTCAAAGCAATATGACACATTATATAACTATTCAAATTCTCAATGTTCAATGCTGCTATAGCTTTATAGGAATGGTCAAAGGTTTCTATAAATGAGTTCAAATGATGAGTAGATTCTTTTTGCAGCGGCGAAAAGGTTAACATTTTATCTAAGTACCTCCCAGCTAACATTCTGTTATCTTGATATTTATCAAGAAGACTTTGCCAAACGAGTTCGTAGTTATTCGCAGAAATAGGCACACTCTTTACAATATATAATGCAGCACCTTTTGTGCATGACAATAAATAGTGAAACTTATCTATTTTAGGAATACTTGTCTGATTATGAACCAAAGAACAGAATGTCTCTAAAAATGTATTAAAATTTTCAATATTCCCATCGAATGTGAACAGTTCTAATTTAGGAAGTCTTGGTCTAGACTCCACAGAGCGCGAAGTATCTTCAACCTTATTACAATAGATAATAGGTTCACATTTCGACGCACATAACTTAACTCCGAAATACAAATCATCAAAACTTTTCAATTCATGGTTACGAAGGGATGACCCAGGGTCATATTCAAGTTCTTTTTCAAGAATTTCAACGATAAGACTTTCAAAAGAAGTACGTAAGTTATCAATATCAGCCACGTGCATCAAAAATAATTATTTTTCTTTTACTTTCGATGCGGGATCCGGAATATCTTTTTTACAGATTTTTTACATAGGCATTTTGCATCCGCTCAAACATTCGTTGTTTTTTATTAATTAGCACCGTTAATTCATTACTTTGGAACGCTTCAGTCACTTCTTTCATTTTTTTGCCTTTGGTAACCCGTCGCGCCATTTTGTTTTATATACGACGCAGATAGCGTGGTCAAAGTAAAATGAACGAAATACGGAATATACGAATGATATAGCAAACTAATTACCAACACACTAAATTATGTATGATTAATAAATATATATGTGTAAAAATGAAGCTATAATAGAAATAAAATGAGAATCGAACTACGAGTTCGACGATTCATAAACCATCCGGCTACGAAGGACCACTTGTTGTTCGGTTTTTGACCAACCTTTTTGAATAAAATTTGCTGGCGGCTTGTGAACCTAAGAAAGTAGAAGTAGAGTATTTGTGGGTGGAAATCGTTCGTTCCTACTATCTCCAAAAAGGCAATTGAACACCACCTACCTTGTCTCAACTCCGAGGTCAGCAGAAGAGCTGCAGCATGCACGGCACGTCACAGATATGCAGTGTAGAAGTTTTCTGGGTTCAAAAGTCTTGAAGATTGCACACCACACTGTAGCGAGTCCACAAACACTGTAGATGCTAGAACGTCTAGCTTGGAGACACGATCACAAAAAGCGAGGAAGAAACGTTCATCCAGCTCAGCGCGTAAAATCGTACTGCTAGCCACGGTTATATATGGCCGCGACGTAAGTCGAGAGCAAGTTCGGTGATGATTTACCAACTACCCTCCATTCGATAATAAGAATCGAACAATCGATATACTCTTGGATTATTTCATTATAACTAGCGCGCAAAGCAGAGTCGCGAAGCTTAGTTTTTTCCAAACTGATTAGACGTCGATAAGCGACAGCATAAGAATTTCCAATTGAATCTGGATTATTACAGAATGGTAACGCGGTACAATACCTACCACTGGAGTCACGTGACACAGTAGAAGCGTACAGCTGTTCACACTCCAGTTCTGGCGAGCTCATAAAAGATTTTGAAGGTATTTCTTCGATATTCCAAAATTTGTGTAAAGATTCGTCTAAAGACAGAAAACAATGAGAATTATCTATATTTAGCGCGGTAGAAAAATATGAAGTGGTATTGAATTCAGCGGGACTATAATTATTATTAGATAAACTAGCGGGTACCTTACTGTTAAGTAATGAACGCAACATTGTCCTTGCTTGTTTTTATTGGCCACATTCTATTGCATTTTATGTTAATGTCATGATGACAGGTGTGATGTGTCTCTGCTTTGCCGCGTATATATTATAGTCGTTACAAGTTTTCACTCCGTTGTTTTATTAAAGTAATCACACGTAACCCAAACTCATCATAAATCTTCATGCTAGCAGAGCGTGGTTGGGTTACCAGATAGTGATTACTCGGAATATCAGTGAAAAATCCTAACATTAACCGGCGTGACAAAGAAAGATTTTTTACCGGCGTGTACGTGGCGTCATACAGTTTATCTGGTTACATAATCGAAGAAATGTCTACAAATTCGTTATTTAACATTGAAAAACTCGTTGGCCGTGATAACTATGCCAATTGGAAGTTCGCAGTGAAGGCGTATCTCGAACTTGAAGATCTTTGGCAGTGCGTAGAAACTAAAGATCCCGCCAAAGTTGATCCCGCAAAAGACATAAAAGCAAAGTCAAAACTGATATTATTAGTGGATGCTATCAATTATGTTCACATTCAAGATGCGAAAACTTCGAAGGAAGTCTGGACGAACTTAGAACGAGCGTTTGATGACAACGGTTTAACACGAAAAGTAGCATTGTTGAAGGATCTAATTACAACAACGTTGGAATCCTCCAAAAGTGTCGAAGATTATGTGAATAAAATTATGACGTCTGCACACAAGCTGAGAAATATAGGTTTTTCCGTTGATGACGAATGGCTTGGCACATTAATGCTTGCGGGTTTGCCGGACTTATACAAACCCATGATTATGGCACTAGAAAGCTCCGGAGTAAAAATCAGTGCAGATATTATTAAAACTAAACTTTTACAAGAAGTTCAGAGTTCAGAAACTACTGCCTTTTACTCAGCTAAGAAGAAAAGTTCAGAAAAACAGAATGGTGGAAAATACAAAGGCCCAAGGTGTTACAACTGCAATAAATATGGTCACTTGGGTAAAAATTGTCGTGTACAGAAGAAAACACCAAATAAAAGTGAAGATAAAAGTTATGTAGCTGATATTTCAGCCAATTTGATTTCAGAATTGAGTAACATTACTGAAAACAGGTACTGGGATAGAAAAAAGAAACCTCTTCTTGTAAATTCTCATGGCATGCTAGGGACTGAGGAGGTTTCCTCCTCATATCCAGTCATGATGTTTACTTTAGATACATGGATGTCTAACATAGATATTAAGGATGTTGTAAGATGTAATTTATCGAACATCAGTGCACGAAAATCGCATTATAACATTACTTCTCTCAAGTACTACGCCCTCACCGAATTACGAGAACGGTACACAGACTGGCACCTGTTATACACGGACTGGTCCAAAACACACGGTGGAATAGGTGCAGCTTTCTGTGATTTGGTTAATAAATATCACAGAATATATAAAATGAACACTTACATCACTATTATGACGGCTGAGCTGTTTGCTATTTCTGAAGCTTTGAAATATGTTTTAGAACTTGAGGCGAATAAAGTGGTAATATGTACCGACAGCAAAAGTGCTCTACAGCATATTTTTAGATGTGTTCGTGGTGGATATAAGGGTTTAAATATAGCTTACTCTATTTTAAAACAATTACAATATTTAAAACAAATAGGTTATGACATTGTTATTCAATGGGTTCCGTCCCATGTTGGTCTTTTCGGAAATGAGGAGGCTGACAGATTAGCCAAAGAGGCCACTCTTTTAGGTACACAAACATGGGATGTGTTACCTAGTTATTCAGAAGTTTTAATTAAATTTAGAAAAGTTAATTATCTATCCTGGAAGGAGTACTTTAATGAGAGGTCAAAATCAAAGGGAATCTGGTATAAAATTATACAGAGCGAGCCTCCTCACATACCTTGGTTCTCTGGGTCCAAATTGACTCGATCTCAAATTGTTGCTGCGCATCGGTTGCGGTTGGGACATATTCCACTAAACAACTTTGCCTTTCTTATGCGGAAAGCAGACTCCCCGAACTGTGAGGTTTGTGGGAAGAAAGAGGACGCACAGCATGTGTTGGGTGAATGTGTCCGGCATAGTAATAAAAGAAACGCACTAGTACGCTCGTTGAAATTGTCAACCATGGATGTAGGAATTTTTCATGGCATTTTAAGTAAACCTACCTGTAAGGCAGCCAAAATATTATATTCATTTATATTACCTAAGTAAGAAATTAGACTAAGTTCTTTTTGTAAAGTATTGTAAATAGCACGATGGGATTGACATTGTCACACATGTGTACAAAAATCCCTTAAATAAAGAAGATAAAAAAAAAAAAAAAAATATGTAGCAGCATTTTCAGCTTCTTCCTTAACAACAGAGCATGATAAATGGTATGTGGACTCAGGCGCGTCAATGCATATGACAAATCGCAGTGATTGGATGTATGATGTCAAATGTCCCCCGATTTCTACCATAACAGTTGCTAATAAGACTCCGTTACCTGTGAAAGGAATAGGAAAAGTAAATCTGGTGTTGCACTGTAATAATGAAAATAGAATACAGGTAAGAGATGTATTGTACATACCTGAACTTGCTGGAAACTTATTATCTGTCAGTGCAATGGTAATGAATGGTTGCACAGTTAACTTTAATGGAAATAATTGTGAAATCTTTAACAGTAAAGGAAATTTTATCTGTTCAGCTAAATTAGAAAACTACTTATATGTACTTAATGTTAACAGAGAAATAAATGCAAATCTGAGTATTTCTGATATCTCAAATGATGTAGTTCTGTGGCATCGACGCATGGGACATTTAAATTTTCCAGATGTAAACAGACTACCAGAATGCACTGAGGGAGTGAACCTGTCTTCAGAAAAGGTCAAGCTATCTGTGATCTGCACTACCTGTCTAAAGGGAAAACAGTCAAGACTACCTTTCAACCATGTTGGTTCCAGAGCTTCACAACAACTAGAGGTGATTCATTCTGACTTGTGTGGTCCAATGGAGACTCCGTCCCTGGGAGGTATGAGATATTTTATAACTTTCATAGACGATTTTTCAAGAATAGTGCATGTGTATTTCCTGAAAGACAAGCTCAGTATTTTAAATGCATTCAAAGATTTTCACAAGAAGGTAGAAAATGAATGTAATAATAAAATTAAGGTTATACATACCGATAACGGCTTAGAGTACTGTAACAAAGATTTTGATAATTATTTGAGTCAGTATGGTATACAGCATCAAACTATTACACCATATTCACCGCAACAAAATGGTCTTGCAGAGCGGATGAACCGCACTCTTGTAGAGAGAGCCAAGTGCATGCTGTTGGATGCTAACTTACCAAAACCTTATTGGGCTGAGGCGACAGCTACTGCAGCTTATGTAATTAACCGCTCGCCTACTACAGCTATAAACAAAAAGACCCCATATGAATTATGGTACGGTAAGGTGCCTAATTTGACGAACTTGCGTATCTTTGGTTCTGAAGTCATGACACAAGTTCCCAAGGAGAAACGGAAGAAATGGGACCCGAAGTCACGAAAAATGATTTTTATAGGCTATTGTGATAACACCAAAGGATACCGCCTCGCTGATCCTGAAACAAACAGAATTATCAAAAGTAGAGATGTTGAATTTTTGGAGAACATAAAGGAAAACCATAGTATATACTTACCTTGTGATGTTGACAGTTCAACCGCCGTACAGTCACCACCAACGTCATCAGCACCTGAACCTGAAACAGAAAAACAACAATTACAGTCTTCAGAGTTTGCTAGTGAAAGCTCTGATGAATATGCAACAAACTCAGAGGAAGATGATGTTTATGTTCCCAGTAGAAAATCAGATCAAATATATAAAAACTTACCAGAAAGTACCATCACTTTACGTCGAAGGAATAAACCTGATGAATCTGAAAGGAGTTCAAAACCTAGTTATTATTGTTCAATTAAAAATCAAAGAGATCCGGAAACTGTAAAAGAAGCTTTATCCTCAGAAAAGGCAGATAAATGGAGAAATGCCATGGATGAAGAATTTGAATCTCTGAAAAGAAATATGACTTGGACGCTTACTGATCTACCTCTGGGAAAGAAAGCTCTACCTTGTAAATGGATTTTTAAGACTAAAACTGATGAAACAGGGGCTGTGAACAGATATAAGGCTAGACTTGTAACTAAAGGCTATGCACAGAAAAAAAGGCATTGATTATTAAGACATATACTCACCGGTTGTAAGATACACTTCTGTAAGATACCTGATTGCACTGGCTGCAAAATATGACCTTGATATTGAGCAGATGGATGCCATAACAGCATTTCTGCAAGGAGATTTGGAAAATGAAATTTATATGACTCACCCAGAGTTATTTGAAGAAGGAACAAAAGTATGCTTCTTACAAAAGTCTATATATGGTCTTAAACAAGCCAGCCGGCAATGGAATATCAAACTAGATGGCGTGCTACAGAAAATTGGCCTTTCTAAATCAAAAATAGATCCATGCATCTATTATTGTGTGAAACAACAAACAATGATTTTTGTTGCTGTATGGGTTGATGATCTCATTATATTTTCAAATAATATTAATTTAAAGTCAGAAATTAAAGAAAAATTAAAAGGTGAATTTCATATGAAAGATCTCGGAGAATCAAAACAGTTTATTGGATTAAACATCACTAGAAATCGTAAGGAAGGAATTGCTATGCTTGATCAAGAAAATTACATTAAAGAAACATTAGATCGTTTTGGAATGTCAGAATCAAAACCTGTAAAAACACCTATAGAAGTGAATGCAAAATTTTACACAGTTGATACTGAAGGTAATGAGAGTATTCCTTATCGACAGGCAGTGGGATGTTTACTGTATTTAGCCCAGGCAACTAGACCAGATATTGGGTTTGCAGTAAACAAACTCAGCAGATATGTCAGCAATCCAGGACATCAACATTAGCTCGGAGTAAAAAGAATACTGAGATATCTACAAGGAACAAAAGATTTAAAGCTGTGCTTCAGTAAAGATGAGTCCAAAGGAATTAGAGGCTACTGCGATGCAGACTGGGCTAGCAGCCCAGAGGACAGAAGGTCCTGCACTGGTTACATCTTTATTTTTCAGAATGGTGGTATAGCGTGGAACTCCTGCAAACAACCAACAGTTGCGCTGTCCACAGCCGAGGCAGAATACATGGCTATGGCGTCTGCAACACAGGAAGCGTTGTGGCTCCGTCAGCTGCTACAGGAACTTGGTTTCCAAGAAGAAGGTCCCTTACCAATATATTGTGATAATCAAAGTGCAATACGATTAGCTTCAACTGATTGTTATAAACCCAAAACGAAACATATTGATATTAGATTTCATTTTTTAAGAGACAATTATCATAATAGAAATGTAAATTTTATAAACTGTAAAGGTAGTGATATGGTAGCGGACATACTAACCAAGGGGACCACTTATTATAACAAGCATTATTATTGTACAAAGGAAATGGGATTGCATTCTAAAGGGGGTGTTAAGTAATGAACGCAACATTGTCCTTGCTTGTTTTTATTGGCAACATTCTATTGCATTTTATGTTAATGTCATGATGACAGGTGTGATGTGTCTCTGCTTTGCCGCGTATATATTATAGTCGTTACAAGTTTTCACTCCGTTGTTTTATTAAAGTAATCACACATAACCCAAACTCATCATAAATCTTCACTTACCATAAGAATGTAACCAAACACGGTTTCAATAGCGGACGGAGCGGTAGGTGAGATAATTTTATTGTGAAGTAATAAATACGGGAACAGTTTGCCCCTAGAAGCAATTCGACCTCCCCAGGTACATACCATAGTGGGTCTGCTAGCGGTAAATCAAACGAATTTTGCACTGCAGACGTGTCAACAAGGTGAGATGGCAAGTTGTCCGTGATACAATCGACAACAAGAGCGGTAATTTTAAAATAATTAATTTTATTATTAGCAGTAACTGTAATCTCAAAGTAACCTATGATAGGCCACGAAGAGGTTCCGACACCCTTTATGAATGAGTTCGAAAGTGGTATAATGTTTAATTGTAGTTTTTTACAACAGGCGGAAGTAATTATATTATTTTGCGAAGCGTTATCTATTAAACATCTCACAGAACATGTTTACAATATTTGTTATCAACGTAGACTCTCGCCGTTGATAGAAGTACTGTAGTACGTTGCGTGTTTGTACCTATGCGAGAGCACGCACACAGCGCCACCTGTTGCGAGTTCGCGGAGCTAGTGCCAGCGTCATTTGAGACCGTCTGAGGCGGCTGACAGCTGTTTTCTAGATGTAACAGAGAATGATGTCGTTTATTACATGTTCTACAATTATGAATAGATTTACACTGTGAAGCAGTGTGCGTTAAACTAAGGCAGTTTACACATCCACGTTTGTTTTTAATAAAGTCCAAACGCGAATTTGCTGAGAGTGATTGAAAGGTTGGACAAGTGTAAAGTTTACAATGATCACCTTTATTGCAATACAAACAAGTTTGGTTATTATCACAAGCAACAAAAGTATGTACTGTGCTAGCACGTGACTGATTGCGGGAGGAATTATTATTTTTATTATGGTTGTTACTCACTAACGCGGTTCTAGATGAAAGAGTTCGATCTAATAACTTAACTTGCGATTTTATAAATTCAACGAAATCCGTGTAAGTAGGAATTTCCTCATCTCTTTTATGCATTTCGAATAAATGTACGGTAGCGGTGTCCAACTTTCTCAAAGCTAAATTTAGCAAAATGAAATCCTTTAAATCGTTAATTTGTAATTGTTCTAAAGCAGAAACAGACGCGTGAAAACTTTCTATGAAACTATTTAAAGATGCGGAATTATTAATTGCGGGTTTAATATTTAATATGTTAGATATGTAATGTGAGCCTAATGCTCGTTTATCCTGATATTTTTTAACTAAACTGTCCCAGATAGCGGTATAATTATCACCTGACGGAATAATTCCGGCGGTAATTTATTTTATTTTATTTTATTTTATTTTTATTAGGAATAACAAACAGTCACATAATAAAACATATACAAAATATTACAAAGAAACTACAATTATGTAACCAACAGCGTTATCCACAACATATACATGAGAAACATAGTACGCGCTATAAAAATAATAATGAAATGAAACGAAAAACAAGATTAAGAAAGATAGTGCACTAACATACAATGAATGCAATAATTAAAACTAAGATTCGACTACAAGACAAAACTAATTAAAACATATAATATATGTAAATATCTTAAACAAATCAAACAAGTTTTCTTAAAATACAACAAAGAAAAAAAAAATGGATATTTAAGGAAACAATAAAAATCAATTATAAATAAATACGTTACTTGACTTAACATTCTTATAAATTATTTGTTATTATGTGCATATTTGAGCCTTTTATTGCTTTGAGAGTAGAATTCCTAAATCTTCCTGGACTTAAATGGAAGATATCAATATCGAGAAAGTACCTATTGTAGTTGTCGGTTAGACGACGCAGTGGTGCTCGTACTCCGGCATTTGTTCGACATTGCCTTATAGCGAACAGTGGTTGTTTACGCACAGCACGGATGTGGACTCTACTAGGAACCAAATAACAAATTTTGTTACAAATACCAGAACAATCAAGGGAATTACTACAAAAGTCGTACAAAAGCATAGTCTCTAGAAAAATTCTACGACTGGCTAGGCTTAGGAGATTGTATTTCTTCAGGAGTTCAGCGTAAGAGGCCGTAGAGCGGGAGCACCTATAATTTACTGATCTCAAAAATTTCTTTTGCACCTTTTCAATACTATCAGTATATTTATAATTTGCAATGCATTTCCCTTTAGATTACCGATCAGATACTGCACACGTTGAGAATCCGTAAGGTTCAAATTACTATGTATATTTGATTTAAATGATTCATAGAAAACAGGCCAGTTATCAATCCTACCATCAAAAGACGGAATTTGAATCGGTGGGAGTTTGACCGCACCCTTATATTGGTTTACGTTATCATGCGACGCTGACTCGGTCGATGACTTTGAATATTGCGTAGCAATGAGAGAACGCACTCGTTCTACGCGCGTGTAAACACCGTCGAAAGATGTAAGACTGTTATAATCAATTTTATGATCAGGATTTAATTGTAAAGAATAGGTATTTATTTTATCTAAATTGGAACTAAATTCTTGACGAGTAACTGAGAGAATCTCTGTGTTTGCCATGAATATTTCCGCGGAACGAAGCTCAATACTAGATATATTTACTTTCTTAGAAGTTTCATATAATGACGATAAACGTTCAAAGATTGCTTGATTTTTAGCTTGAAGTAATTTGACTTTTATTTTAAGATCTTCCATGTTAGAATATTAACGGAAAATATTGGAGATTAATATTAAGTATAGCGGGTAGATTAGAATAATATTATTTTAAGCGGGTATAACCAAAGGAATGCGGTTGAATATAATTTGTAGTTAAGTTAACCGAGATAACTCACGATAATAAGCGGTTAGAATGCTATTTATATATATACCTATGCTATTTCAATGCAATAGGAGAAATATTAAGTTGATACAGTAATCCTCAATGAATTATGTATTAAGCGTGAAAGTAGGTACGATAATAAGCGGTTAGAATATTTACCTATGCTATCTCAATGCAATAGGAGAAATATTAAGTTAATACAGTAATTCTCAATGAATTATGTAATTAGCGGGAAAGTAAGTACGAATCACCGAACGGTATGTACGCGTCCAATATGGCGTTGTCACGAACTTTGTATTTTAGGTATTTTGACCTAAATCCTAGGTATGAGACCTATAATTATGTTGCTGTAAACTTATAAAAAGTATAGAAGATCGCTGATTCTTTGAATCCGGCTCGAAGGACCAAAGTTATGGTGCGGAAGCGGGGGGGTTACTAGAAATTTCTCGAAGGACCTTAGCGGGGTGTAATTTTTAGTGGTGAAATATTGACCACACAGTAATGAGCCGACCAGGGGTAGGAAGAAAGGTTGTGAGGGACTTACTTGGATATTCTGGATGAAGCACATGGGTTGAATCACTTTCTTCTTAGTGGCTGAACACTTTCACCTTGGTCTCTATTTTGTCACACGCGTGTATGGCCAACACGAATAGTTGATAGTTTTTAGATATATAGATATATTAGCGGTTAATTAGTTATCTCAGCGCGGCGCGGGGACTTGTCTTCGCGTGGTAATTTCACGGCGATTTTTTGATGAAGACGAATAGACACAACATGGCGGAAGCCACCTACCTTACCTTCTCGAACCACAGTATCTATACGGTGATTGGCTGGCGTTGAATGCACCAATCAGTGGCGCGTGCGGTGAACATCTCTTCTCTGATTTGTGGGAATTGTGTAAGAGATATGGTTGGTCAGCTCAAAAACTGCGGTCAAGAAAGAATCTGTATTCTAATATGTAAGATGCGTTCGGAAATATGATGATAACAACATAATTATACAATTAGAGGCGCGTTCCGAAATGTCACAGTAGAAAATTATAAATTAAATAAAACTTGCACAAGCAAAATGAAATGTCACATCGTAGACCTCATCTACCGCTTACCATCAGGCGAGATCGAGGTCAATAGTGGGCTCATCCGTAATTTAAAAAAAAATACGTTTTAGGTCTTAGTCAATTTATATCTTAAAAGTAATTAAGCAGGCATTAGTAAACCTTTTTCTATCAGTTTTATACACATAACAAGTAAAATATCTGCAACTCAAATCATAAAAGAAAAAGCAATTTTTAAACTTACGGCAAATAGTTTCCAGTGTGGTATAAGCCAGGTACTTATGTATGATATCGAAGGGCTCCTTCCCTACTTCAGTCTTCAGGTCCTCCACCAGCTTGTGCGCCTGCGCATTGAACACGCCGAGGAACCCATGCACCACTGAGTTACTGAATGTTCCACCTATGATCTTGATGTTATGTTTCCATACGTAACCTGCAATGACGGATCGGTTTTTATTCATTATTGTTTTAATTTACATACATATTTTGTAAGCTATATAAACTAAAAATCATTAACTATTTAAAATAAAATTTATAAACTACGAACTAGAATAAAGCCTAAAAAAATCATCCTCAATACCGTCGATAGAGAGATATCCGGAACGCAAGGGCAATTAATCAGTGGAACGGTTTTCCCTTCCTTTCTTCCACTAGAAGCGGAAGGGATCATTAGATTTCCACTACGACAAAAAGTACTTGACGATTCCTTGGATAAATATGAAGTTCTGTTTCGCATCGTAACATTAATATGGATGCCTGCAATCTGCGTTCCTAGATGTTCTTTATTGTACGCCTTTCAACTCAACCATGCTTACTGTAGTATATGTAGCCTAAGTAGGTAAACATAGATTTATTTATTTATTTACTTTATGGAGGACTTACACCTAATAAAAACATAAAAAAAGGAATACATAGTCGCCAGAGAGCCAATAACAAGTCCTCACGTTTAGACTTATACTAAAATAAAGTTATAAGCAATAATAAAGCTAATTATAAATTAAAGATATAATTTACACAGTAAGAATACATAATATATAAAGATTTGCTTGCAATGAGTCAACAGCATAACATAACCACTAACGCTTGAAAAAGTTTAAGCTTATGCACCTTCTGGCTGAGTTCACACTAGTTGTGAAAGGATCCAAATCATACTGCTTGCATATCTCATTAAAAGTTCTGCTTGCGCGCACAATATAGCTATTTTGCCTATAATTAAATGATGAATGAGGTATACATATAGGAAGATTCGAATAACTATGTACCTATTGTGGGTAGAATGTTATTACTTTTCTAACGACTAGATGTCACATTTGCAAGTCATTCGGAATACAGCTGTGCTTCCGAATATCCGTGTTTCCTTGTGCCTCCCGGACATTACACTTACCAGGTGCGGTCACCAGTCCATCTCCAACCCAGTTTTTCGCAAATCCGTAGAAGCATGGCTTCTCAATGAACGTGTTCGTTATCGCCCTCACGTCTTCTGGGTCTTGAGTCACTGCACAATACACAATAAAAATAATAAAAAGTGTTTATATGTTTATTGCATCAACCTATGCACTTAACAATGTTAGGAAAAACCTTTTGAGCAAAGAAAAGAGTTTGAGTTTTCAGGGCAAAATAATCAAATGGCTTCTCTCAAGATCGGAATGGAGTGTTACATTTCTACTGACTTAAAAACCACCCTGTTTCCACCTTTAGTTCCCCATACGTTCCGGGGATGAAGTATCTCGTAAGAACACTCCCGCAACCCATGCAAATATTTGCTTGTGTTAAGTTGTTCCTGTCTTCCAGTTCTCGTTGACAATGAATAAATAAAAAAAATATGATTTTGAGTTGATTAAAATGGATAAATCTATATCTTTACATACAAATAAAATAGAATTGTCCATTTGTGATTTCAAAATAACTTAGTAATCTGAAGTGCTTTTTAATATACTAAAACACAAAATAAAGGGTGAACGGGAATGGGATGCAGTCGTATCCATCTGCGAAGCGGTCATGCTAGCAAGGGCTGAACGAGTGAGGGGGATACAACTCTCTTCCTCACGCCCCAGCCGCCGGCGCCGCGGAAGATGCCCCGGATGTCGGGGATCACAAGCCGATCTCCGGTCACCGTAGGCGCCGGCTTGCGGACGGCGAGCAAGCTTAGCTCACCGTCCGGTAAGGACCACGCCCAAGTCGACGGCGGCGCGTTGGCGTCGTGTTCCACGCGCGCCTCAAGAAGCTGTTAACACCAGTGACGGTGCTGGATAGGGTATTGCCTGCTGTGGTTGTTCTAACGAGATACCGCGGCCCCGGACCACAAGGATAACTGAAGGAACAGGGTGGGTTTCAGTAGAAGTCTAACACTTCCTTCAGCTTCACCCAGAGTTTGAGAAGTCATTTGATGATTTTCTCACCGGAAAAAAAGCTTAATCTCTGGACCGGCTGACCGCTGAACTATTCGGGATCAGGTTTTACACGAGAAAGTCCTCCTACACGAACAGCTAGTAATAAATAAAATATTTATGAAAAAAAAGACTAAACTAGCGGTCAAGAATATTCTACTCACCGAAAATTGCAATGGGTCCCATCCATACCACAAAAGGCAACCCTGATTTGTCACTTATTTCTGCGGTCCTATCGCATAGATAAAACAGTTCTGTGGAGTGAAAAATCAAAGTTACATGATTTATTAAATATTTAGACGAGATTTCCAGTAGCATAATTAACAACAATAATTTAGGTAGTTCTCAAAAACTAAAACACACAATAGAAGTTTGACAGTGTAAAAATTCTTTAAAGTGGATTCGGAATTTCGGTGGAGAGTTCGGAAGGCGGTGTCATAAAAAAGAAAATACAAAACCAATAACATCGACTACCAAAATAAAAATTATTTTTGGTTTTGTAGTGTTTTGATATGGAAGTCGGTTTTATTTTTTGCTAAAAATTTTTTTGCAGTATAAAAATTGAATCTACGTCAGCTGCAGCTCCCCACAGTAATAAGACATGATACTGTGGAAATAAGCAAAATAAACTAACCGAGCTGTCGCTACATCAGTTAACTGCCTAATTTTTCTTACTGCATATGCAGCTGAGCTTAATCTACTAGAAAGAGTCCTAATGTGATCACCCCACTGTAGCTTTGAATCGATTAGTTTTACCCAAAAAGGCTGAAGTAAGCAATGCCTGTATTTCGGTTGTCAATGCCATTTCCCAAGAATTTTAATAACTATAATCGCCAACAAGTGTTTTCGATAGGTTGGAGTGAAAATATAACACTAAATTTAAAAAAAGATTATGAGGCTGCGTGCAGTATGTGTGGAGTTTCAGTGGATGGTGGTGTATTTATGAGTAGCGCCATGCGTGTAGGTGGTGATGTGTATGGGTGGTGGAGTGTGTGTGAGTGGGCAAGGGTAAGTTGAGGTTTGCGTGTGCGAATGTGTGAGTACATGAGCGTGGTTTTATCAACCCACCCATACGCACCAAACGTTTTGGGAATACCTTCATTGTGCGTACGGCTAAGGAGTGGAATTCCCTGCCGGAGTCTGTGTTTCCCGATAGCTATAACCTAGGAGTCTTTAAGTCAAGAGTGAATAGGTTACTTTTAGGTAAGCGTGCTCCATCTTCGACCACATCATCACTTACCATCAGGTGAGATGGTGGTCAAACGCGAACCTATTCTAAATAAAAAAAAAATTAAATAATTGAATAAAAATGTAAAATAATATCACTACCTATTTATTTACTGGTTTTAACCTCTAGAGCCCCAGCGGTACAAAAACGTGCCAGTAAACAAGTATTAGTTGAGCCCCGCTGGCACAAAATTTGTGTGCCAGCGGGACTCAACTAATAGTTGACGTAAATAATGGCGGTCCTTGAGAGGTTAAAAACAGTTGTAGCTCAATAGTTGCAAATGCTTTCAAAACGCTGAACGAAAACTTTGTGAGGAAACCGGCATGTCCTGGGGCTGATATCTGATGACATCAACCTACCTGCACTGGACCTTTTTTCGGTTTATTATATTATTTTATAATGTCTTTTTTTACAGATACCCACGCCTCCCATCTCCTATGAGCTGATGGATGTTGCCGATGAAAGGAAGCAGCGGGAAGCAGGGCAGGCCGCGAAACTTGCTGCGCCTGCGCCGCTCCAACAGGTACAAGAGCGCACACATGCACGCCAACAGCACGCACACTACGTACACCCACAGCGGCATCTGTGTTTTGATACTTTTTTAGGGTTCCGTAGTCGCCGAGGAATCCTTATAGTTTCGCCATGACCGTCTATTCGTCCATCTGTCCGCGACTAAGCTCAGAAACCTTGGCATGGATATACATATTAATCACGCCGACAAGTGGTAAAATAAAAACTTGAAAAATATTTTTTTTAGGTCCTACCCCTACAGGTAAAAAGATGTTTTATCTCATCTACCCTATAGTATCATTGGTCGTTCAAAGATAATGGGTGTGTGAGAAGACCAATTTTCTATTCAGTGATCCGTTTGCGAAATATGTATTAACTTTAAAGTGCTAAATGTCGTTAGAGCCAAGTGGTGACACTCGGCTCTGTAACCGACACTCAGTTCGGCTCGGCGCAATAACTTATGTGATGAAAGAAGTAAGGGTCCTATGCACCTCTCTGCCCGTCTCTAGCTCTGTCTGTCCTATTGTATTTAACCTAAGCACATAACCATGCATAATGGTAGCTAAGGAGAACCTTTAATTACAAGTGTAAGTTCCTACAGAACTGATTTGCATTCTATAGAGTTAAATATAAATAATAATTTAAACAGTTATTACGATGTCAAACTTTACTTGATATTTTTACTGTGGGTTGATTACAACGAAAGTTACATTAATTTATTAGCAACAAGCAAATGGCCATGTGTTCGTGCTTAGTAACTGAATTTCATATTACGAATACATTAACTACACATTAAGCACTAATCAGGCGCATTTGTCATACACAACTTTCTATATCAATAATTATATAGGTTAATAATTAATCTCTTGTATTCAGCTATAGGTATAACTGGCAATGTATGTGTTTTTCTATGTGACGGCTGGTCAAACTGATCAGAATTTATGACCAGAAAAGCCAGGGTTTAATGAGCCACTTGCGGGGTGTCAATAGGTATCGTATACAACCTAACTACTAGGGCTTAACAAAGCCGCGGTATTATTAACTAAGGAAACATACAACTACAGAGCTGCGGCCATTTTATTGGCCGGCAGTACTTGCCCTGAATCACGGGTCACTTTCCCTTCAGCTTGACCACATCTGGAACTGCATTAAATAAGTCAGTATTGTTGTTTCACAGTTTTCATTGGATTTTATTACAAAATATTTTTATTTTTTGTCGTGTCGCATGTGTGTATTATTTGTACGATATCGACTTATACGCATTACGAACAATAATATAAATATACATTGTACAAAATATCTATTAAAATAAAAAGAGTGCAACCCTAGTTTTGACCATCGCGGCACTTTGATAGTGCGCGGTTTTGTTGTCGGCAACATTTTGATCGGGTTGGAAACTATAACCTGTCAAAGAAAGTTCGCATCTATTCGGAAGTACAAGGTCAAGATACGAGTACACGCGCAGGCGGCTTGTATTGATATCGCATACATTCGTCGCCACCGCACCGTGCTCCCATATGAGAAATATTGTGAATACTTGTGTGTAAAAACTGTCTATAATACTAATCAAATGAGTGACGTCACGTCGCGCATTTTATGTTTTAAAATCACACACATCCAAAAATTGAGATTAGCATTGTCGGCTTATCAACTTCTACCGTACTCTAGTAGTTATTAAGTACCTACATAAATACAGTAGGTAGTGTATCTAGGCAAACTTTATTTAATTTATGTAATTTAATTCCATCAAAAGAAGAACATAATACACAGAATATTATTTACATAATATCTACATTTTATTGCTACGTAGGCTGCACACTATACCTATCTGGTAACGCATCTGTTTTATTAATCTTCCAAAGAACCATTATTTTTATCAAATAATGCCGTCCTTTATCGGTATTTCGGCGTGTGCTTATAAATAGGAGTATTTATTTCAATTTTAGCCATTCCAAATTGAGCTTCGCTTCGAGTTTAATGTAATGATTGTTTTTTACTCTAATCCTTGTTGTTCTCGGACTGATAAGTTTACAATTTGACATGAGTGACAAATATTCAAATACAGTCAAGTTAAAGATATTAACGTTATTAACAGTTATTCATTTGTTTTTATATGTTTTAACCATGTTTTAGCACATGTAAACTTTCATTAAGAAACCAACGGACTTTCGTGGGACATGGTAGTTAGCTCAGTTGGTTAGAACTTTGGCACTGATCCCCGAGGTCGTGGGTTTAGACCAAGAGGTCTGAACACACAGAGATGATGTGTCAGTTGATATTTTGAATTTCTTATTAAATTTATTCATTTGTTTGGCCCTTACTATGCCTATGTCAATTCAAGCTCAAATGTACTTACTCTGTTACATTGTTCTAAGATCTAAACTACCGTTTAATAAATAGCAAGACTCTTGCGAGACCTTGCGCAAGACTAAGACTAGGAGCGCAATACTAAGACCAAGACCAGGTGTATTGACGCAAGACCAAGACCAAGACTGGCTAAGTCTCGTCTTGGTCTTGCATTTGGCAACACTACTTCACATATTTACGAGTAATAATCGACCAACTTTATTCTAATCGCTTTCGGACTAATTACTTTGAAAAATATTTAGATCAAGTTCTTATTTGTATAAAAAGCGTGTAGTTTCTTTTTGTTCTCGTTTAAAAATGGATATAGGACAATACCAAAAGTTATTGAATCTTACAAAAAGGTCAATTTATTGGAAACAAAGTGTTTTTCACCAAACTCCGCACGTAAAAGACAATTAAAAACGACCTGAATTTCTACCCCGACGCAGTTGAGTCTTTCTTCAATAGCACTTATCCAGCCTGATACGGCCAAAACCACGGAAACCCTTAGCGATGTGGCTGACACTTCTTTTGACACAGCTAACTCGATCTGTAGTACGGAGGGTATATTACACGCAAATACGGCGGTAAAAAACCTTGATAATTTCAGTACGAGCATCATAAAAAAGTGTCTAGTCTGATTTCTATAAGTAACAGTTTTATCGCAATCATTCTCGTTCTTAATTATTGCGAAATCTTTAAGAAACAGCAATCTCATCTGGTAAAAAAATACTTAAACACATATATTTTTCCCCTCCTTTCTCTATTAAGGATTTGATATGTATTAGTATATATTTTTATATCATATTTTGTGGTACGTATTTTATATTATGATGTTTGGTTAGTATTATGTAAGTATGATGTTGTACACTGACACTACATTGTACACTAGTTTTATTATTTGTATCCTAAAGTGTATTGTAAGGTGTACAATAAAGTATATAATAAATAAATAAATATAGTACAAAATAATCAGCTAAAAAATTGTCGTTTAATATTGTCGTGCAGTTTTTCTCGCACAGGGAAAGCGTTACTCTATTCCAGCGTCTGCGTGACTTAACAAGGCCCATTTTTCAAGTCATTTTTGAAGTATAATGTTGTCGACATTAGACTTAAAATGAAGGAAAAAGGAATAATAAAATGTAACAAAAGAAAGTCTGTCAAATCGGTTATTATATTATCGTAGGGAAAAATAAGAAGACACACTCACGCAAGTGGAGTTGTTAATAGACTAATCGATAACGCAATTACAATAAGCCAGGGAAGCCACATGTGCAGAAGGAAGGAATCATCGCCAAGCAGTCATGTCTTCAACGTAGTCCCGAATCTTATGATATGCTTTTTTGATAAGGACACGTTTGACGTGGATTTTAAATTTTCCCTCGCTAAGTTATGTAACAGACTTTGGCAACTTGTTATAAAAGCGTATGCTATTTATGTGGAATGACTTGCTTGTCTTGGCTAATCTCCATTTGGGTATAACAAGTTCATGTTTATTGCGCGTGTTTATTCTGTGAAGATCGTCGATTTAATCTAATAAAGTCCTAAGTTTTTGCGTAGGTCTACATTTAATAATTATGAGATAAGATTATTTTATTTGTTCAAACATGAGTAAACATGCAAAAGAAATGCATGCAAATTGTTTAAAAATTATACATAAGTCGTCATGTTTGCCATATTTATACAATGGCATAGAAATATTTAAGTAGGTAAGTAAATGCAGATTATTATTGTTGAAAATTTAGTATTAGAATTATACAGCTAATAATATTATATAATAATCAATTATAAAAAATAAAAAAAAAACTTCATATAATCCAATAATTAAAATATAACAGTCACAGTTCACATGTATAAGGTAGTCAAAACCAATAAGTAAAAGTTATTACAGTCATTTAAAGTAGGTAGTCAACTAAAAGTAAAATTTAGTTATTATCATGTTATTATAGTAATTTTAAGTTGTCAGAATTAATAGGTTAACATTATAATAGTCATTAATTAAAATACTTTTCACATAAAACATCATTTATCGAGTAATAGGCTCTTTCTGCTAAGATTTTTTAAAGTTTCAATTTAAACTGCACATCACTTAAAAGCTTCCTACTTTTTGGACATTTATTATAAATTATTGGAGCCATGCAAAAGACACTTTTGCGCATAAGAGCAGTTCTAGCTTGTTGTAAGCAAATCTGAGTATTGTCACGTCTGTTGCATGGAAACACATCAGCCATGCTCGGAAACAGATTAGGGTTGGACCTCACAATCATTGCATTTTCTATTATATAAATGGAAAGTATTGTCAAAATTGTATATTTTTCAAAATATGGCCGACAACTCTGAGTGGTTTCTAATTTAAACATGGACCTAATACATTTTTTTTTACGCTTTGAATATAGTGTCCTTATTATTATTATTAAAGGCAGATTCAGTATATCGACTTCTTTAAAAACATTTCGAAGGGACTCGCGATGCCCCGTTTTATGTATTGCCCGGATCGCCCTCTTTTACACTATAAAATTTTTATCTACGCCAGCTGCGGATACCCACAGTAATATACCATAAGACATGATACTATGGAAAATAAACTAACCGAGCTGTCGCTACATCAGTTAATTGCCTAATTTTTCTTACTGCATATTATGCAGCTGAGCTTAATCTACTAGAAAGAGTCCTAATGTGATCATCCCACTGTAACGGCACAAGCTATACGCACTTTTTGTAACTACGTACTATCGCAGTCGAAGCACCAATAATCGTTCAAAGGACCCCGCGCGAAGCCGGGCCGGGTTGCCAGTATTATATAAATAGCGATTTGCTTGAGCGAAACTACTCTAGATAAACTGGAAAAACAGGCTATCCAATTTTAGCATATATTTGACTATCGCGAACTTTATAATTAAAACAAAATATTAATATTTCAGGGTCATATTATGTCGTATTTGAAATCTTGGGGAACTTCGGCTTCTAAGATACAGGCTTCTTGCCTAGTTTAGGAGTCAGATTTTTCGCCTTTAACTGTGACATTGTTGTACAATTTAATGTTAAGACCATACCTTGTACTTTTGTTTATGTGCACAAAATAAATATTTTATTTATTTATTTTTTATTTATACAGGACCATTAGGACATGCCCAGGGTATGCAACAGTTACCACTCGGAGGACACGGTGGAGCACACGTTGGCTTGGACAGAGCACCGCCATGAGTGAGTGGAAATAACACATAAGTTACTTTTTATGTACATAGTGAGGTTTAGCAATGTTTTTAAAATTAAATTAATACATCACTTTATAAATCGCTTCTTATGCCGGAATTCCCATGGGATGGCATTTACGCGGGAATACCCTTCCACTTGAATGAAGTCGCTGGCAGGTGCTAATCGATCCATAAATAAAAGTGGCGCCAATTGCCATTTTTTTTAAAGGTTACTACAACAAGTTACAATGTGGGTACAATTCACATTAATAATAAAGCATATTCTTTTACAAAACCACACAATAATCCAAATATATTATCCAAAAATTTAAAAATTACATGATATGCTACTTACGGTCACACACACGTTTCACGTTTAACTGAGACTACACGGAACAAAAGATTGACTCTCGTCAGCGCTCCGAATATTTCATTTATACTATTATTAGTACCATGTCATTGTCGTTTTAAAAACTTACATTTGTGCTATTATGCTTACAGATACATGCATATGTAAACTCGCTTAGAGTAAAGTAAACTATAGGCGTAATTAAGGTCGCCATTCGTCCCGATATATCGGGACTGTCACCGTCATTAGGTCTTCTGTCCCGACGTCTCGAAAAAAACACTATTACGTCCCGTTTTATCGCGCGGTCACGGGAATTCGAATACGTGACTTCTGCACTGGAGAAGGAAGGCAGTCATCAGGGTATCATAAACAATTTCAATTAATTGTGTCTCCCTTCCATATAATCAATAGATACACTAATCACTTTTTGTAGAGACAATACTAGTACCAACTTAGAGGGCTTGAACGACGTGGCTAATGCAATGTTTTTCATAAAATAAATGAAGAACTCGGAAAACATTTAGAAGGAATTGGGTACCCAGCCCATATTCTGCACAATACTGTATCAAGTGCGGCTCGATTCTTATCTGTTGATGTAGAAATCATCTTCTGAAAATATTTGATTATTTTTCCATACTCTATACTGTCAGGAGTGAGAAGTTGAAGGAATTTTGCGCTTATGTTGATATAAATCATCAAATTTTACCGTTAAACTCAAGAACAAGATGGCTTTCCCTGATGCCCGCGGTGGAAAGGATCCTCAAACTTTAGACTCCACTAAAAAAATATTGTTTTTAATATTTAAGATTTTTTTAAAGTCCATTCAGTGTAATTTCTTTCCAATTTATACAGTCCAATATGTATTGATTAAAAAAATATATAAGTAGAGACGACATTACAGTATGAGGTAACTTCAATATGACTTTATGCATTTGTAGAAGGACAGAAAGAATTATTTAAAAAATTAGTCTTCAACAATATAGGTCTAGGCATTTTCTTTTTTTCGGTGGGAAACTCATCTAATCAATCCTCCCGGATGGAGCGGAAGAAAGTGTCAGACTTCTTCTGACTAAAAACCAACTCTGTTCCTTCCACTGCCCTTACGTCCCGGGGCCGCGGTATTTTGTTGGAATATTCCCGCGACTCCGGCAGGCTGTGTGCTGTGTTCTGTCGAGTTGAAGATCGATGCAGCATTCAGCCGACGATCTGCGGCCACCGTAGGCGCGGGCATGCGGACAGCGAGTAAAGGGCAACTCGCTGTCCGACCATGGACCATGCCCGGGTCGACGGCGCGTTGTGTTCCACGCGCGCCTCAAAGAGCGTCAGCAAGATGACGAGACCCCCCTGTAGAGGGCCGAAGCCTGCCGGGGTCGTGGGACTTATCCCATTACCGTGACCCCGGTACGAAAAGGGCTATTGAAGGAATACCGTGGATTTTAGTCAGTACAAGTCTGACAGTCCCTCCGGCCCTGCCCGGGGTGGGAGGACTCATGTGATGATTCTAAAACGTTAAAAAAAAAGCATTTGGAATCAAAATCTTTCAAACTGCTTTAATCTGTATAATGGTTTCATTTATTAACCAACCATGTATTGTCTGTCGGGATACTTTCATATCGGGACATTTATATATTCGTATCGTTATCTGTTCAGAGTCAGTTTCACTAGCTTATTTAATAGTATTATAGTATTGTTAGATGTGTTAGATGAATATAGCGCAAGTAGTGGTGGTAACTGTCATGCCTATAAAAGGACGCTTGATCGAGTTATGTCAATTAGTCCGGTTAAGTAGACTCACAGCCTTAGTGTGCTGATCTACAAGTGGCCCATCATAAAAAAAAAAAAAAAAGTTATGTCAATCATTAGTTCGCCAGTCGTTGGACGGTGAGGTTGACAGTGTCCACGCTACATTGCTGTGAGTTTGTTCCATTTTCCCTGTATTTTTATGGTGATTCTTGCTGTGAATATTGACTGTTGTTTGTTTAAAGTCGAGCCCTGTTATTTGGTAAAATTACAGTTGTAATTCAGACTATGTTGTTGTTAATTAAAGTTGAGGGTATTTCCCGGTTGCTTATATTTTTTATTTCTTCTCAATACTGATTCCTAATATCAGAAGTGGGATAGGATCAACGTTATCCTATTTTGCTAGCCATTCTGTCATTTTCTTTTGTCAAATAAGCAAGAAACATCAATGTCTGACAATTTGAATCATGATCGTGGTATGTGAAGTGATATCCGAAAGCACCGCCGTGCTAGGATAGTTTCGGTCGTGAAATTAGTGTTTTGTCAGTTCGTACTAAATCGTTAGAAATTATTGTGCATGGTGTTCATCGCAATTTGTGTGTGTCGACACGTGGTCGCCAGTTAGATTCCTCAAGTCATTCGTTCTACGTCATTTCCTTTGATAAATATCTTCTTGTGCTGTTTGCACCGATCAACCTGCGGAAACGAATAATGTGGGTTCCTAGAAAAATAAATACATCATCTATGGTTACCAATAGGATTGTCGTCAGTTGTATTATTTTTCGCGGATTGATTATTTAACTTTTCACAAGTTGACTGTTAACTTTTAAATAACTGGAACGAGTATGACTGTTTTGTGCGTATTAGTAATGCGTGAAATTACGCATTCGATGAATTTAAAAGCTTACGTTACAATGAACGATGTTCGTTTGCTAGGAAAAGTAGATTTTTGAACATCCTTCATCGAAGCAGTTTACTGAACTGATTACGATGTTATTGTGATATAACATTTTTCACTTTTTATTCTCAAAATGGGAAATACATTGCAAGTTCAGTAGATTCTGTCTACAGTTTACTTGTATTTACAACTACAAGTCGAACTAAATTGAGATTTACTTATACGCAAGTCTAGTTCAAAATTACGAGCGATGCAACGTCATACCATACGGGTACGCTCTTGTTCTATACTTTTGCACAGTGTGTAAAGTGCGTGCCGTATTTTGTTACCAAAAATAGCTCTATGGGCTGTCATAGATAATCATCGTTTTTAACATGTTAGCCATAATCGAAGAATAGTCAAATAGTCGATTATTGTGTTTCCTAATACTGTGGGTTGCCATAACTAATGTTATGATTTTTACGACAAGGGTAACTGTTGCAAACTAGTATCGATTAGACTAGTCAGTTAAGTCGACTATTGTCTATGCTAACATAAGGGTGGCGACGGATCATAATTCGACTAGTTTTAAAAAGGAGTTTAAACCCTTCTTCCTCAAATACCCGACGTAGATAACATTTCGTTTGAAGGTATGAGTACTAACTCGGATACCTACCCTACATGTGCAGACTATAACTGTCGTTTGCTACTTTAGTACTTTGTTTACGTATTGTTCGACAACTTAGTGACGAGTTGACCTCAGTGATTATAATTCATGGAATGAAGAACATTCAAGTTAGAGAATCTACCACAAACTCTTGTGATTATTGATATCACTTTCAAAAATGATTTTGTTGAAAACCTTTTTGGAATATGTTAAGCCCAGTTCATTGACGGACACTGATTCTGAAAATCGTTCATATTGAAGGAAAAGAACACTTGGATTGCTGTTTGGGGAAACGACATTTCATGGAAAAAGTGTTTTGATGTGATCAGATCGATCGTGTAGCAAGTTGAATCCTAAGCTTGTTTCTGTGTCACAGATTTATTTATATGTTCTTATCGTGAAGAAATTGAGAGACGCAAAACCGATCTACCCGCAATAATTATTTTGTTGTCGCGGTTATACAAGGTGTACTGATTGATCTTATCATTGACAGTGGCTTGTTTATTTCTCATCTATCGTCCTATTTTACCTGTGTGCGTAAACCGTTTCCTCATATTGAAAGGTAAAGGTTTGGGAAATCAAGAAACCGAAAGTACTTCTTTTGTTTACATTTCATTTGGAGTTTGTGATGTCAATGTTTGTTATTGAAGAATTAGCTGGTGGCTAGATAATACTGGTCGCATAAGTAAATTTTCAAGGTCGAGGCTGGTCCGTGGGTGGCACAATGACATATCAAGATTCCTCTGTGCCTCGAAAAGTACATTAGGCTATTGGTCCAGCTGTAGTTTCACCACTTTGATAGTAGTTGAGGAAGATTGGTGGCCAGAACAAGTTAATCTTTGTTGTGCTAACGGTTATGGTGTTGTCAAGCTGCTAGGTTGCTCCAGCGTTACCTTAAGGCGATAGGGGACGCAGTTCTCATGCTGCTGGTGATTGCCACGTTGGCAAGCCGTTGCAACTTGAAGTTTTACGCTTTATGTTTACGCGAGTGATTCGCTGCAACTATTTGGAGAATCTGTTAAACTAGACTGAGTAATACTCAGTCTCTTGTGTCCATTTCCATAAACACACCTCTAGTTTATTGCAAACTTGACCAGTTGCAGTAGTAAATGAGTTTTCTTATTATTTTATATCGGGCACTGATACATCCACTGTGACCTTATGCTTATTTTGAGTCGTACGATGGATGGTGGATTAGAACTTTTACGTAAAATTCTTAACATTTTACCGATTCTGGATTTCCCATAAATGAAGAAATGTGCTTTTTGTGTATCTAAATTGTGTATTTGGATAGGACCATAAGTGAAGGTCAGGTAAGCCGAACGGTTGCTAAGTCATAACTTTGGTAAACATTGAAACACGAACAAGTTATTATTAAGAAACAAGTTGTGCTGGTTGCTGTCGTTCTCTGCTCATATGTTTCAGATTTCTGACTTCGTCTTTGTGATCAAGCACTCACAAAGGCACTACCAGGCGGCGGTCGAGTAGTGCAGTCCTGTCGAGCTGCCGACCACGCACCGTTGCACCTGGCGAGCACGTGTGGTGCTGGCGTGGTATACTGCTGAGCAGCCGGTGCTGGTGGTGCAGTGTTGAACCGCTGACCTGGAGCGATGGGCAATCCAGATGCCGAGCACGAGTGGTGCCTTGGCGGACTGTAGCGCTAGTGGAGCGCGCAGCCCTGCTGTCGCGCTGGTGGAGCGCACTGTTGCACTGGTGGAGCGCGCAGTCCTGCTGGCGTGCTGGTGCAGCGCGCAGTCCTGCTGGCGTGCTGGTGCAGCGCGCAGTCCTGCTGGCGTGCTGGTGCAGCGCGCAGTCCTGCTGGCGTGCTGGTGCAGCGCGCAGCCCTGCTGGCGTGCTGGTGCAGCGCGCAGCTCTGCTGGCGTGCTGGTGCAGCGCGCAGTCCTGCTGGCGTGCTGGTGCAGCGCGCAGTCCTGCTGGCGTGCTGGTGCAGCGCGCAGCTCTGCTGGCGTGCTGGTGCAGCGCGCAGTCCTGCTGGCGTGCTGGTGCAGCGCGCAGTCCTGCTGGCGTGCTGGTGCAGCGCGCAGTCCTGCTGGCGTGCTGGTGCAGCGCGCAGTCCTGCTGGCGTGCTGGTGCAGCGCGCAGTCCTGCTGGCAGACCCCCGTCGTGCCCCTCAGAGCTTCGGAAAAAGAGGTCCATAGTGCAGCCGAGGACGGTGCACAGTCAGGAGAGGCCGTGTTAGATGTGTTAGATGAATATAGCGCAAGTAGTGGTGGTAACTGTCATGCCTATAAAAGGACGCTTGATCGAGTTATGTCAATCTCTCTCCGCCCGACGCTCGCCCGAGACGGTCGTGCCGCTCTGCGCTCCCGATCGTTCTGTGTCTGTGTCATCGCTTTGTCGCGCTCGCCGTGACGTCATTCGTAGTCGCCGACTACAACTCTCGATCCGGAACCGCCTTTTTCAAGGCAGTGAAGGATATTTTGTTTCTATAACAGAGTATCGTCAAAAACAATTTGGTTTGGCCCCTTCAGGGTAAAACCACAGTTTCGTGGTCCTTGGTTGGAAACCTCACGGTGTCAACAATACCAAGGGGGTGCTGACCCGACGCACCCGCTGATCCCCTTCAGGGTGAAGCAGTCAATTGGAGTCGAGTGCTAGGTTTTGGCCTTGGGGGATCTCCTAGTCAAACCTAGTTACTGAGTTTCCCTTTCAGCTACACACCTAGTGTCGGTTGGGTGTGTCTACCCCTTCGCACTAGACCCAATAGGGCCCGGTTCGCACAATAAGACTGGCGACCGGTTACAAGCTTAGGGCTCACCAATAGGTACACACCTCCCAGTCTCCACCCGACTGGGAGGCTAACACATCCCCGGACCCATCCATCCGGGGAGTTAGGCCAGTTAGGCTTTAAATAGGCCCCCCGCGGGAGAGAAATCTCCAAAATTCCCCGATAGATATTTTTTAATCCCTCGTCATGGAGGACGCCTTGCAAAAGGCGCACCTCTTGGACGAGCTAAGAAAGGACCCCGACTTTTGCGCCAGATATGGCGGAAAGCTCGCTGCTTTGCAGCGAAATATTTCCCTGGCTACTAAAGCCAAAGTCACTGATTTTAGCGACGTGCTCGATAGCCCGCTATCTCCCCCGCTCGCGGATCAAGGCCCTCCGGTTGGCTCATTCACCGAAAAGTTTATTGTTTCGGACCCCATTGTTCATCGAACAATGAAAAACTCCGAAACTAATAGCCCCTTATCGCCGCCGCCCGCTGACAATGACGTACCGACCACTCGATTCCCAGACCCAGCTATTGTTGCCGGCCCACTCTCTAATCCCATTGTTCATAGAACAATGGACGCCGTGCAGGTGTGCGCTGCACCTGAATTTTACGATATGGACACGTCGGCACCGTTATCTAACCCACCCTCCGACCAAGACGAAGCCTCTTCTTGCCCTTCGTCCTCCGAAGACGACTTTCAAATCGTCACCGGAGGCAAGAGGAAGAAAGGGAAAACCTCCCAGGCCAGCAAGGCCAAAAAGACCACCGCGTCGCCCCCGTCCCCAACTCAAACGCCCGTACGACCCGTTAGCCCAGTCCCAACTACCTCTGCTCACGCGCAGAATAGTCGTCCCTCCAGCCCGATAGCCCAAACTTCCTCAGCCCAAAGGAAGCAACGCCCTCCGCCCCCCTTTTACATCCAGGACAAGGGTAAATGGACTGATGTGTCCAAGATGTGTGTTAATCGAAAGATCAACTACACAAACGCCCGTGCCTGCCAAAATGGCATTAAAGTCACCGTTCCTACGTCGAACGACTATAGGGAACTATATCGCGCCCTCCGTGAAAGGAATATTTCCTTTCACACTTTCTCCTTCCCCGAGGACACGCCCACTCGTGTTATTATTAAACGTGTCCCTAAAGAAATCCTAGTACAGGATATTAAAGACGACCTTGCCGATCAAGGTATACCAGTGATCGCCGTCCATCGCTTACATAAAGCGAGAGGCGGTGAATTGTACGACATGGTTCTTGTCATTTGTGAACCAACCGAAGGTCATCACCCGATTTTCAAGATTAAGTCCATTTGCTCCCTATCCGGTATCTCAATTGAAAAGCCCTACAAAACCGCAACAGTGGGACAATGCCACCGTTGCCAACTGTATGGCCATGCGCAGAGCAACTGCTATGCGACTCCCAGATGCGTCAAGTGTCTGGGCGAGCACAGCACTGCGGACTGCCCTCGGCCCAAAGACCGAACCCTCTGTTCGGAACCACCCAGCTGCGTTCTCTGCGGCCAGACCGGTCACCCGGCAAATTACCGCGGCTGTCCCAAAGCCCCCAAACTCGCTCCTAAATTAGCGAAGCGCGCCAACGCCCGCCAACAAAGAGAGGCACCTTCCTCTCAAATTCCCCAACGTCTCGCTCCTCAGAGACCATCCCCGTGGAACAGGCTAAACCACGAAAAAACCTTTCCCTCCTTGGCCCCTGCCAAACCTTTGCAGGCACTGATGGATATACCCATCGCAGCGCAGATCCTGCCTGTAGCCGTGGCTCCAGAGGCCACAACCAGTCCCAAACCCGCGCCTCAAACCACTGCTGCTCCTGCAGCCAAACAACCGTCCAAACCCTCACCCGTCGGGAACGGCGAGTCTTGCGCCCAGACTCTACTGCGCCACTATAAAATATTTATGACCCGCCAAGCCAGGTCACTCCGCGATGCCCTTCTGGCTGCCGAGCAGCAGAATAACGGCAAAATTACGACAGAAATGTACAGCCAAATATTCAGCACACACAGTGATGTCGTGCTAGGCCTCGACCAGATGGATGCGATGGACTGATCCAATGGATTCCCAACGCACAAACCACACTAGGCCTCGATCCCTCAAATTAGGTTTTTTCAACGCCAATGGCATTTTCAACCAACGCGCCGAAATAACTAAATTCCTCCGCGACCACCAATTAGACGTCCTCCTTATACAGGAAACCCTTTTGAAACCCCACCGCCCTGACCCCAAAATTGCGAATTACCGTCTAGTTCGCAATGACAGAACACGCTGCCACGGCGGCGGTACCCTTATTTATTATAGGAAGGAGTTATACTGCATCCCTCTGACCCCACCCGCGCCTCTCTCTCACCTAGAGTACTCTGCCTGTCGACTAGGCATGACTGGTCATCCTCCGATAACCATCATCTCTGCCTACCATCCCCCACCATCGGTCGCATCTCTTGCTTCAGACAATCCTATCGCGCTCACCAGCGATCTCACGACTCTCTTTGGCCTGAGTGACTCCGTCTTACTAGCGGGCGATCTCAACGCCAAACACCCCGCTTGGAACAGCAACACGACAAATGCCAGAGGCAGAATCGTGTATAACCTAGGCGCGACCCTAAACTATGACGTCATCGCTCCGATGACTCCCACCCACTACCCACACGACCCCAACCATAACCCCGATGTCCTCGATGTGGCGCTCCTAAAGAATGTAAACCTCCATTTACACTCCATAGAAGCGCTTCACGAGCTCAACTCGGATCACCGTCCCGTTATCCTACACCTAGGTTCCCGCTCGGGTAACCATGATCCTACCCAACCTCGTCCGACCCAATTGATCACCGACTGGAGGAAAGTAAGTGAAAAACTGAAATCCACCACGTCGCCTCAATTGGACACAATTCCTGACCACATAGTCTCAGTCGCTGACACGACGGCGGCGATCGACTCGCTTACAGATCACGTACAATCCGTCCTGAACGATTGTTCAAGGGAGGTTCCTGTAGTGGAAGACCACCGCTGGAAACTCCCGGACGATGTACGGAATTTAATAACCGAGAAGAACGCAGCCATCCGTGCGTACAGCGCTTTTCCCTGCGCCGCAAACAAAGCTCACATGCGCAACTTACAGCGTGCTGTAAGGAAACGCATTGCCGAGCAGCGTAATGCGAGCTGGGATAAGATGCTGAGCGAACTTGAGCCCACCCATCTTGCCTTCTGGCAGCTTCAGAGGAAGTTACGATCCACTGAAGAGGCCACAATGCCTCCTCTCATTCGTCCCGATAAGAGTGTCGCCTTCGATAACTCTGAAAAAGCAGAATGCCTAGCCGACAGCCTAGAGTCCCAGTGTTCTCCCAGCTCTCAACCAGTAGACCAAGCCCACCTCGATATGGTGAACGCTGAAGTCGAACGTAGAACTTCCCTTCCGCCCGTCGAAGATCCCGATAATCCACTGGCCCCCATCACTCCTGATGAGGTCCAGGATATCATTAAAAGTCTCCAACCGCGAAAAGCCCCTGGCTCCGACGGCGTCACCAATAGGGTTTTCAAACTTTTCCCCGCCCAGCTTATAGTGCTAATGACTGCCATCTTCAATGGCGCATTGAGCAATAATATGTTCCCTACAACCTGGAAACAGGCCACCGTCATAGGTATTCCCAAACCAGGCAAGCCCAAGTCTGACCCGTCTAGCTACCGTCCCATTAGCTTACTCAACGTCCTCGGTAAAATCTATGAAAGGCTTATATATAAGCGGCTCAAAGATTTTGCCGAAGCAAAGAGTCTAATACCAAATGAGCAGTTCGGATTTAGAACCGAACACTCATGTATCCAACAAGTCCATCGCATCGTAGAACACGTCAGCGCCGGCTTCCAACGGGGCGCAATAACGGGAGCCTTATTCTTCGACATAGCGAAAGCGTTCGACAAAGTCTGGAACAATGGCTTAATCTATAAGCTATACCAACTCGGCGTGCCTGACCGTCTCGTGCTCATTCTACGGGACTTTTTATCGAATCGCACCTTTCGTTATCGAATTGAGGGGGAGCTTTCCTCCCCCCATCCCATTCGCGCAGGAGTTCCTCAAGTCTCCGTACTATCCCCCCTCGTTTTCACGCTATTCACTAGTGATATTCCCAAGCATAAAAATACCCAGCTAGCCCTATTCGCCGACGATACGGCTATCTATTATACCGGTCTTAAACCCGATGTCATCGCTCGCACTCTCCAAACTTCCGCAAACACTCTGGCCAAGTGGTTCCGGAAATGGAGAATCGAAGTCAATCCAGATAAAAGCCAGGCAGTCCTCTTTTCTAAACCGCGGATAAACCCACCCTCCCCCCGTCCGATTACCATGTACGGCAAGCCGATCCCTTGGGAAAAGCAAGCCAAATACTTAGGCGTGGTCCTCGATAGACACCTCTCCTTCGCTGAGCACATAAAGCAGGCACGTTCGCGCGCCGCTTTCGCTCTAGGTAGGCTCCACTTCATTCTTAGCTCTCGCAGCAAGTTATCACTCAGGTGCAAGCTGCGTATTTTCACCGCGGTCATCCGTCCCATCATGACCTACGCCTGCGTTGTTTTCGCACACGCAAAGCCCTACCTCCTCCACAAGATGCAGACCCTCCAAAACCGATTCCTCCGTAGAGTCACGGGAGCCCCCTTTTATGTTCGAAATGAGCTTCTTCACGTAGATCTCAAGATGCCCACCATCCAGCAGTTCATGAAACGTGTCTCCAAGCGTTTCTTTGAAACTTCAATCCAACATAGGAATCCCCTTATCGTATCGGCCGCCCAATACGAACCCTCGCGTATCTCTAAGATTCGCCGACCAAGGCATACCCTAGTCACTCCCGATGACGCAATCACCCTGCTCCAAGAGAGCCGTAGGGAAACAAGTACAGTGGCACACAAACACAAAAACCGACCGTCCTTCCGTCCTCGCCGCCGAGGCCCGCCGCGACGTCCCCGTAATAGTCCACCCCGACCCTTGCCAGAGCCAGCCCGCGACGCTGAGCCAGTAGCTTTAAATTCCCTTACTAATAATAATAATGATATGATCCAGCCTGTCCCTAGCTGCCCTCCCCTGCGACGCCCTAAGCCGAGGTCCGTACCCCACAGGGGGTGCCCTTAGCGTGTAGTCGCCTAGTTTGTAAGTTTTTTAATAGCCCTGGCTGGAGGCTTTAATTAATTTATTAATTAAGGCAACCACAGGCAAGTCCGGTTAAGCAGCCGACAAACTCAGAGGTTGACCTGCGAGATGCCACACACAAAAAAAAAAAAAAAAAAAGTTATGTCAATCATTAGTTCGCCAGTCGTTGGACGGTGAGGTTGGCAGTGTCCACGCTACATTGCTGTGAGTTTCTTCCATTTTCCCTGTATTTTTATGGTGATTCTTGCTGTGAATATTGACTGTTGTTTGTTTAAAGTCGAGCCCTGTTATTTGGTAAAATTACAGTTGTAATTCAGACTATGTTGTTGTTAATTAAAGTTGAGGGTATTTCCCGGTTGCTTATATTTTTTATTTCTTCTCAATACTGATTCCTAATAGTATAATATCTATATTATCTATTACCAGATCCACACCTTTTTATCTACTACATCCCATACCTTAAAACCCATTGGTTCATCATACTATTAACACTTTTAGAAATATATTTCGTTTTTGTTCTGCAAACAAAGTAAACAGTTAAACCAAATACTTTTAAATACATAGGTACTTTAATTGTGCTTTGTGCTGATTCCATGGCTCAGGTGTCTTATTTATCCCAGTGCTCCCAAGAACAATCTAGAACGATATGTCATATTTAGACTTGAGAACCTCAACGACTCCATTCTGTATTCATTGTTCTTAATATACTTTACATTACCATTGAAAGCTACAGTATAAAGCACTGTTTAGTGGTCATTGATACCTTTTCGAGCACACAACTCTTCAAATTATTTGGAAACAAATTTCTCTCTCTTATCACAATACAAGTTAATCATTCTCAAACCAAAATGAAACACATTTTGCAATAAAGTTTCGAAATATAACAGAAACATTTCATCCAATTTATCCACAAAATCACAACAACCCTTTTTTATCAATAGACGAAGAAGTGATAGGACCGCAAACATCTGTGTGCACTTTAATTAAATAGAGGTCGTTTCAAATCTTGTTTTGAATTTGTCCAAAGGTCAACAAGCTTATTATTCATACATTCAAGCTTCACTTGGTTTATTGTTAGATACAATAAATGTCAATTGTATCACTATCATATAAAACCGACTTCCATATCAAAACACTACAAAGCCAAAAATAATTTTAATTTCGGTAGTCGGTGTTATTGGTTTTGTATTTTCTTTTTTTTTTCACACCGCCTTCCGGAATTAAAATTATTTTTGGCTTTGTAGTGTTTTGATATGGAAGTCGGTTTTATTTTTTGCAAAAAAGTTTTTATTTTCGTGCTTATTAGTGGGTCAGTGAATTTTCCAAATCGGTTTGTAAATGACGGAGTTATGCGCGAACAAAAAACGCAATGCAGAGTAAACGAAAAGATCATCAACGTAAACATTTGTTTTAAACTTTTGTTGATTTTTCAGAAACGGCTTGTCCGATTTCGATAAAATTTCATGGGACCATTTGGGAAGTATACCCTTTCTAACAAGATAAGAATTTTACAAATCGGTTGGCAAGCAACGGAGTTATGCGCGGACAAACATAAAAAAAAAAAAAAATACAAACATCCGAATTGAGAACCTCCTCCTTTTTTAGAAGTCGGTTAAAAATAGTATAATTTATTTTATTTCCAAATATTGGTTTGGCATTTTTGTCTAACCTGTTATATTTAAATAACTCTTTAACTTATTTACCACCATTGAGGTAATATGTACTACGTAGTATATGGGTGATTTTCAAAATTTTTGTATATTTTGCTGTGTGAAAACGTCCACTCCAATATCATCCAGAAAAACTGCATTGAAGTGATCAAACTAGTATTATTATCCTTGGGAAACATTTCTTCCAGATAGGTATCAACATTTCAGATTATAATAATAAGTAGTTAATAAAAATATGATGTTAAGTTCTTCAACCTCATAATGTTTTCATACAGCAACCCAGTGTCTCCAAGAAAATGAGCGTTACAAAAAAAAGCATAAAGAAGAAACTACTCACATATTTACAGTTCTAGTTGCACAATATCTTTAGGACTCTAATTATGATTTCAATGTGTAAAATATAAATAAATAACCCAATGCATAATAATAATATCATTGTTTCAATGTGTGTCTTTCTTTTCATTCATTTTTGTTATTCTTTATTGTAACACCAACATTAGTAGATATCTGAGATTTTCAACTGGCAAAATTCTCCATTTAAAATCATCCAATCAGATGACAAAGGAACGTCTGTCCACCATTTTTTCAGTGGGTGCCACCAACAAGAAAAGTGGGTTTGTTCCTGTGCAGTGTTTTTTCAACAATAAATCTTTCATTTCGGTTGATCAGCTATAAAAACAACGATAAGTCTATCTCTTCTAAATTTTGCGTAAATTTAAAGAATAATTTTGACCAACTACTAAAAAGAAGCTGGATAATTCCAATAGTATTATTTCTAACCTCCAAATATTTGAGATTGTTATTCAACTCATGGTTAATTTCATTTTTATAACGATTTGTTACGTTTTTTTGTTGCGTAACAAAAATTATGTAACAAAAATGAAGTAAAGCCGATTTCATACAGAATTATTATGTTTATATGATTTGACGGATAATGCTTCATTTATTAATTTTATTAACACATATTTTTTAACATTCCGAAAATATTTCTTCTCCGTCTTAAGCTTCTACTTAAGTCGGAGAAGAAATTCTTGAACCAAATTTAACGCCTGAATCTAAAGTAAATTCAATTATGCAAGAATCGAGTATTAACAAAGAAAAAGATAGAGATAAAATAATGAGTGTTATTCTAGAAAACATGGTATTTAATTAAATTTAAAATTTCTTTAACAAAACAATATAAATCCAATATAATATAGGCCAATATAAAAAATATAAAATATATTTTGTTTGCACCGTAAATAATTATGAGAAGTAAAATACAATTTTGTTATATTACACGATAGTTTCTAAAAGTTAAAACTTAATCATTATAGCAAGCGACTATTGAATATTGTTTCCTACTTAATGAGTGGAGTATGTGATATTGATACTGTGTTTTTTAATTATTTCCTTTCCAAAAAAAAGTTTTGTTGAACAATATTTCCCTTAACGCCCTTGTCGTATTTTTGGTATTTTTTTTTTAATTCAGAATTAAAATATTTTAGAATAATTATGGTTATTATCAATTTCCAACTTTGGATTTCTCGACAGTATTTTTATTTTGATTATTATTATTATTTGGTAAGACAGGCTGATCGGGCTAGACATTCCGATAGATTATTTAAAAAGTGTTAAGAAATAAACAATTTATGACTGTAAGTCAGCAGACTGATTATATTACTAATAAATGATTAAAATTCGATTTCGTTGTTTTAATAATTGTCGTCTGTGAAATAGCCCTAATATTTCCTTCTTGTTTCATTTTTGTAACGGTATAAAAATTTTGAAAATTACCCATATATTACTTCAATGTTTACCACCCTTTTTAATGAGCCTTCGCTGCTTAAAGCATTTTTATAAGAAACAGCGAGTTAACGCTACATAATTAGATTGTTCAAGGACTTACCCTTTATTACTGGCTTACCATCTTTGAACACAATGACACCATCGTGTAAGCCTAATTAGTATAATGTATTTACAATTATAAGGAATTATTATACCTTTAATAGATGTTGTATTGACTTCATTAAGTAGCAACAGGTCATATGTTAAACTGCAGTGAAATATATGAAATTGTTTATTTAAATGATAATAATTAAATGTATTATTTATTTATCAAATAATTGTAGAAGAATAATCGTTTGTTAATAGCCATTTTATTAATTTAAGATAGTGTATTCATAGTAGTCGTAGTTAATGTCTTAACCGATAGTCGTTGCAATCGGCAGTTGTCGTGTAGCCGTTGTACAAGCTAAAGTGAATTTTGTGATTAAAACGCTGTGGAGATATTACTGGATTTTATTTCTGCAATAATTCTGAGGCTATCCCAATAACTTCAGAAGTGGGATCAACGAAAAGTATAACACTTTTCGACTTACGCCTACGAGAAGAATCAAAAACGTAAGTACATTTTTTGTACCAACAACTTAATTGTTTGATTAAAATCTTGTAACGTGAAAAATGTATGACTGTTGTCTTTAAAAAAGTATGTAAATCTAACCATAATTACGACAAAATTGAATTGAGGTTATTTATGTTCAGTTTAAAGTAATCATTATAACGAGTCGCTAAAATGAGAAGAGTTTTTAACAAATAAATATACCGTTTCACAATAAGATAAATAGAATTACCGTTTAACTATTTACTAGCTTAGCACTGAACTGACCTACGCTTGTCTAAAGTAACGCGTGTTGTTTTTAAAATAAATTTTTGGTATATGCTGTACAATGTAAGTAAGGCACTTTTTTTTGAAAATATTGTTCATCGTTGCCCGCGATTGGTGAGGGTACTGGGGTCGATTCTTGCAATCGCAGAGAGTAAAAGTTTTTTCCCTATTTCTGTAACGTTTGCGTATTACGAGTTGACCATTGTGTGGGGTGCTACCTTCGATCTACAATACTTACGGTGGTAGTAGCACTACTACGAGATATTGATTGGGCTTAATCAGGAGTGATTAAGTTATGATTACCGAAAATATTACGGTAAAAGATGTTTATTTCTCATAAGAATTACAATGGTATTCACTTACATGAGAAACTTAAATCTGAACTAACAGTGAGGTTGCTGTTGATTGTAGAACTGAATCTAAACTTAATTAATACAATTTAATTCAACAATCAAAAGACTATTTGCAAAACAAAATTCAAATATAAAAGAAGAAAACGAAAACAATTTGTGGGTATTCGCTAATAAATACACGGAATTAGTGGACACTTGACAAGAAGCGTCATGTTCATCATTACACTGAGTGTACTTGATAATTATATTTTGGTTTATTGTTTTTGTTGCGTCATGTGATCTTTGAGTAGTTTTTTTTTAAAGAATTGTAATGATTTACATTCTGTTATATGTTTAAGTAAATTATTGAATATTCGTGTGTTAAATTCGTGTGTTAACTTCTTTTTTTTTTTCGTACTTAGTTCGATATTGAATAACTATACACATAGCTTTTTGACAGGCCCGTTGGTATAGTGGTCAGTGGCCCTGACTGCTATGCGCAAGGTCGTGGGTTCGATTCCCACCTAGGACAAATGTTTGTGTGATGAGCACGGTCATTTGTTCTTTGTCTGGGTGTAATTTATCTATAATATGTATGTATTTAGAAATATATATGTATGTTTATCAGTTGTCTAGTACCCATACCACAAGCTCTGCTTAGTTTGGGACTAGATGGCGTTGTGTGAAAAAGTTGTGGAATATTATATTATTATATTATATTATATTATAGCTGCATAAACTTAATCTATCTTAGTCATATTAATATTTTTTAGTTTACTAAGCTGTCGCCTGTCAGTTTCAGTGCTCGACATGGAGAGAGGGAGAAGAGTCAAAACCGAGATTATAGGACTTTAGTCCGGTCCCAGGAGTACCCAGGTTTGAAGGTCACGATCGGGAAGCGGTAGACTTGAGGAGTGAGTCTGGCCACGCAACTAGGCTAAGAGTACCCATGTATGAGAGTCAGGCTCGGAGGGCACATTTGGAACGACCAGGGGTATCACGGGTGCGTGATACTGAGGTTGAGTTATGATAATATTGACAGCGAGAGAGCGTCAAGGACGAAGGGTGTTTCGTCCACAAAGGGTTAAAAAAAAAGATTTCTTCACACGCCTTCGCATTCAAGGCGTAGCCGTTCATTGAGCGCTGGATCCTATGGCCGTGAGGGTACCAGAGAGAGAAGTACGAGTAACCGAGGTAGGAGACCAGAGGACGATAAGGTTTCAAGGTCGGGTTCCAGACGTAACCGGAAGAGGAGCCATTATCTTGAGCGAGGAGATGAGGGTGAGCAACAAATGTCATCTACTTTTATGAAACCTTGGAGTGTAGATTCCACTGAGAGCATTTTAGATACATTTTTTGTAAATTTGCAAACAGTCAAGAGTTCAGATAAGTCAAAGTTGCCTTTTAATACTAAAACTATTCCCGAATTTAATCCCAAGTCAAAGGAGCAAACTATTTTGACTTGGTTGACAAAGGTAGTAGAGTGTTCAGATGTATAGCTGGGAAGATAGAGAAGTATTCACTATGCCCTATAAAAGTTGACAGGGGTAGAGAAGAATTGGTATCAAAGTTAAGACTATGGTTTATAAGTGAGTGAGTTGATTGATGTATAAATAAGTTGGCTGAATATTTTCCTGTTCGCAAAGACTATGCTGAGCCCTTGACTGAAATACTTTGCAAAAGGATTAAATATGGGGAGTCACTTGAACATTACTATTATGCCAAAATTTATTCGTAAGATCTATGGGCGACATGCTGTCAATTGCTTGCTACACGGTGTTGAAAATAGGGCTGTTAAAATAGGTGCACAGGCTGCGCAATTCTCTGAGCCAGAGCAAGCGCTGAAATATTTCAGAACTGTGAAGATAGGGCATGATCATGATAATCTGGATTCTTGTTTTAAATTCTGAAACGAACGTAAGGGTACAACTGTTTTAACAAAACCAGCGGGTTTGAAAATGACGTGCTACAATCAATCAATAAATCAATGTATTTATTATTTCATGAGGTTGTTACAGGCTATAACATAATATAATTTACAATTATATGAGGAACAATTATAAATAAGTAACAATTAAAACGGCTCCGGCGCCCTAGCTAGGTTACGTAGTAACCTGTATTAAGGTCCACCAGTCACTAATTTTCACAATGAACAATATTATAAAGACTGCATTTTACTTAAAGACTTGTGATGTCTACATTTCTATGTTTATATTACCTAATCTAAATTATAATTAAATGTGAAGTGTGATGTATGTTCTGTGCGTGAGTGTCATGTATGTAGTAGTGAATGTGAAGTATGATTGGGCGTTAGCTGAACTATTGTATGTTAACGGAGCGCAAAGAGTAATAAGTGTTGCTAAGAAAGTGATACAAGGAAAGATTCGGTGTCATCATAATTTTTATTTGTCAAAAAATGTTGTCGCCGTTTTGCATATTTGGTAAGAAGATTGACGCAAAGGGATAGATATACTAATTCTGTTAAACAAAAAGGGGCCTAAATAGTAAAAAAAGCGTTTTGTGAAGGTAAAGCGTGGAAATGGAACATGGCATAAATGTTGTTCTTACGTCTAGATAAAGGTCGGCTATGTGTGAGAGGTGTTCTTGTGTGTTAGTGTAATATGGTGTTCATTATAAATAATTGACGGACCGTAAGGACTTGACATTTTCGGTATAAGTCAAATGTTGGGTAAAGTCTAGGTTAAAATGTGATAGGTACTTTAAGTATGGCTCTCTGAGCCACTTCCACTTGTTTTTTTTTTGCGATCAAATTGGTCATCTAAGTTTCCGGTGTGATAAACCTCCAACTAAGTGGATCAGTTGCGATAGATCAGGTATCTTGGTCTATTCAGGATGTCTGTAAGTGAATTCAATGACAATGATGATGAAGGTTTGTTTCCGTATGTCGGTGATTACCGAGCACTCTAGGAGCAGGTGTCCCACCGTTTACTCCATCTCCATGCGTGTCCTGCACAAAGGATGGTCCGTACACCTATTGTGTGGTAGTGTTTGTTTAGTGAGCAGTGCCCTGTGATGGTCCCCGCCACCATTCGCAGGCACCTTCTGTCCAGGTGTAGGAGGCGCCTATTTAGTTTTGTCCAGAGTTTGAATAGCCTCCTTGGACTGCCTGCAGCCTGGTGCCGAGGTCCACCATTTTTGGGCTTGGGAGTGTATTCCTTTACCATGTGCGTAGCTGGGTGAAGAGGAGCGGAACGATGGACTCAGGTCCGAAAACCATCGTGCCAGACCCACTCCTGGATAGCTCGTCAGCTATAGCATTGCCTAGTGATCCGCTGTGCCCCTTTATCCATTGCAGTGTCACAGTGTTGCTGTTATTGACCGTAGAACTTTGTAGCGCGTTGTATTCTAGAACAAGCTTAGACGTCATATAATTTTTCCTTAGGGATTGAAGAACTGTGGCACTGTCGGAAAGTATACCAAACTGACTATCCACAACTTTTCTGTCCTCTATGGCATGGATCACTTGGATGATGCCAACACATTCCACCTGATAGACAATGTTGAGCTTTCCCAGCAATGTGGATATATTGATGTTGAGATTGTTGGAGAAAACTCCTCCAGTTCCGATGTTTGTCTTTGACCCCTCAGTATATGTAGATCCTTAGCTCCTTGGGCCCTGAGTTATCCCCTGGCTCCGGCGTGAGCTGTAATTGGTAGTTTTTTTTTGGAAGTGGTGCGTCTTTGTAGTCTTGTTGTAAGGTGTGGTCATCACGAGATGTCGTTTAACGCATTTCTCCATAATGTGAGTTTTATCCTGGAGTTAATCAAGAGTATCCCGGACATTGTAAGTCTAAAGGCTGCCAGGGCAACCTCCTTCCACACTATGAGGTGTAATGACGGTAGGCCCAGCATGGCTTGTAGTGGGGCAGTGTATGCAGTTCTCATGCTGCTGGTCATCGCCACACATGCAAGTAGTTGCAGCTTCTCGAGGTCTTTTTGTGCCGTGCTTAAGTCCGTCCTGGTCCACCAGGCGAGGAAACCGTACATGATGATTGGTCTTATAACTGTCGTGTATAGCCGATAGGTGGTTTTGGGACTGATATCCTAGTTCCTGCCAAGCATGCGTTTATCTGCCACATGCAGATACTGGCTTTCTTAGTGATGTGCTCAGTGTGTATTGCCCAGTTCAGTTGCTTGTCCAAAAAGATACCCAGGTATTATGGTCATAGCTGAAAGTCTTAGGGTGGTGCCAAAGAAACTTGGCAGTTCTGTCTTTGGTACCTTCGTCTTTTGTGTGAAAAGTTGAGCTCAGTTTTCGTGGGATTCACTTAGAGTTGATACTCTCCGCACCAGTCCTGTACTATCTATAGGGCTGTGAGACGCGTGAGATTGCATAATTATGGTGTTTTCATGGTTTCCGTTTAGTATTATGATTATATCATCGTCATAGTCAACGGTAAAGTAGCAGCTAACGTATTTTCATATCCTAACCATTAAAAATTGCGAGCAAGACTAGATTTCTACTGTAGGTCGGCTGACGAAGAGATCGGAAAGATAAAATAAACGTTATCGGATCCTGATTCAGAATAAGTGATGGATATTCACAAGCACTATAAATTTAATAAAAAAAAACAATAGGGTTCACAGAATAGTCGGGGATGAAATAAAATGGCTGGTAAGTCTTGTGATAAAAAAAAAATCTGGATATACAAAAGATAGCGAAATACTCCATCAGAGTTACTTTTCGGATTTAACATTAAGTGTAGGGGTGAAACCATATTGAGTGAGGTTTTACACAATACCGTGACCGAAACATCAGGGACTAAATTAGCAAAAGTAAGAGACATAGCTTGGAGGAAAATAAGGGAGACTCAGACTAAAGATAGCGAAAGGTTTAAGACGCATTATAATCCCGTTGACCTTGCTCAATCGGGCGCACTCACAGACACATCACAGAGAATGCCCCGCGCACCCCCTCATTTGAGGGGGTGAAGCAGATGAAGTGGGACACGAGTAGTCCCGCCTACTGCGGGGTGCACCGCGCGAATTTCGTCGATGCGTGTTTTTCATTACATTTAACATCGTAATTTCGCGGCTGGTTTACAGAGCTCGAGCGGTCCAGTGTGTCACCGTTCGGGTTTCGCAGCACGTTTCCGCGGCGATCACCAAGATCGAATCTCATTCGCGGTATAGCTTTTTGTTGTCTTATTTATTAAATATTATGTATTTATAGATATTTACATATTTTCGTGTTGTTATTATTTTAAAATATGTGCATAGTTTTGTTCTCTTATTTTTTATTTAATTCATTAGGTTATCAAAAAAATTTTTAGCAAAAAAATAGAACCGACTTCCATATAAAACACTACAAAGGCAAAAATAACTTTAATTTCGGTAGTCGGTGTCATTTGTTTTGTAGTTTCTTTTATATTTTTGACACCGCCTTCCGAAATTAAAGTTATTTTTGCCTTTGTAGTGTTTTTATATGGAAGTCGGTTCTATTTTTTTGCTAAAATTTTTTTTTTCACGCTTTTTGTAATTTATCTAGTTACAAAAGCCAAAATGTAAACTACTTATCACCTTTTACAAAATATTGCTTTTCCTGGTGCAGAGCTGTTAATTTTTGAGGAGTTCACCTGGTACATCACCATCAGCTCTACATCACCATATACATTGCGATGAGTATAAAGTGCTTAACATCCGTACTCAAGTAATCGAATCGCAATCCACGAAATACTTATTATTGAGTAGTTTCAGTGGCCATCTGTGGTCTTCTTCATCAGTTCAACTTCCCCAAATGGTAATTTTCAAAAGCAACTGCTCAAGGTACTATAAGAAATACCCAAAACGCTATAGGTGTGCCTATAATATTTGAAGAGTTCCCTCGATTTCTCCAGGATCCCAACATCAGATCATGATTTCGTAACAATGGGACCAAGTAGAACGTATACCCTTTCAAACGCAAAAAGAATTTTTCAAACCGGTCCAGCCGTCTCCGAGTTATGAGGTAACATACATAAAAAAAAAGTTCAAGACGAATTGAGAACCTCCTCCTTTTTTTTTGAAGTCGGTTAATATCAATAATTTTTATTCCTATAGATATTTTATTTCAGAATCAAGAATAATATAATGAAAAAAAAAAACATCCAAAAAGTTTGATGGTGGATTCTGAAGAAAAATAATATACAGGGTGTTACAAAAGAGTTTAAGTAATACCAAAGGAGGTTATTGTACTCATAATTATGAACAAGTTTTACTATGGCACCAGCTCTGAAATCGCAATAAAAACAGCTGTTTCAATTATTTTTTTCCAAGTGAATAAACTTTTTGTATAAAATAGCAGTTTATTTTCGTCATTTTTATTTTCGCAATATACGGTTTATAAGAATACAGCGTGTGAAGTGAACATACCTACGGATGCGAGGAGAGACGAATAAAAGGGTGGGATACGGACTGGGTGGATGGATGGACAGGTGAACGAACAGGAAGGATACATAAAAATTAAACAAGCTAATTATTATAATTTTATTTTGTGATTTTTTGACGTATTTACGCATACGGAGCGCAATGTTAATACACAAATTTTGGAAAAAAATTACTCAAGTCACAAATCTTCAAAATTTAGTTTTCTACTACAACAAGTTTTGTTTTAAGGCATCCAAAACAAATACTGCCTTGTATGTGCTCGTGCAGAGAAAAAACAAACTGCTGCACCGGAACAGTTTGCTTTCATTCCATTTCGCTTTTGTCTTTTTTGTCACTTTTATCTCTATCTGTATTTTCATCTCTATTTTTGACGTATGGTCCACGAATTTTCATATTTCTTGAAATTCGGGGATCAAGTATCTCAGGTAAAATACAGTCTAAATAGAACTTTTTCAATTTTTCTTTCATTTCTCTTTCCCAAAATGTATCATCTCTTTGAATGATTTCCGTCTTCAGCTTTTCTTTTTCATTCTCCCATACGGCAAACAAACAATTTTTTTTTTGGGTTACGTGTAGCTGTCCTTGAACCAAGCATGTTTTTTGTTGATGGCTAGTTCACTAGTTTTTGTTTTTTGCCAGAAGTTTACTTTTTTATTTTCAATTGCTGCTGCTAGGCCCATTTTGTGGGCTGTCAAAGGACACTTTACTTCTACAACAGTATTTTCTCCAATTAATCCATCAGGCGTTGCACCCAAGAAACATAGTTCTTGGTCTATAAATAAACCACAGGGTCTAATCGTTTTGCGCTCTTGTACAGCCAATTGTGCAAGTGCGATTTTTTCATTCAATTGGCCATGTCTAATAGATTCCACGTGGTCAATTTTGTTCCGATAAAGAATATCTTTGACTAAATTAGCACATGGTGTATTAATACGCCTTTTTATAACTCTGCCGAAATTGGATGCAGTCAATAACGATCTTCACATCTCTAGCCATTCTCCACTATCACTTTGTAAAACAGTTTTTCTTTCAATTGTTGCTCGTTCCAAATCAGACTTTTTAATTTTTTTCATAAACTCGTTTTTCAGTTTATCCAGTATTTCTACCGGCATATCGGGCTTTTCACAGGACTGGCCATAATCCTTATCGTCTTGTTTTTTACTGAAAACAAGCCTTCTTTTTCTTTTTATATATCTTTTACTAAGGTGTTTTTGTTTCTTCTTTCTTTCTTCCCACAGTTTCAGTTTGCCTCTTGGGCTCTTATTGGTAATTTTTTTATAAAGCTTCGAAAGTGCATTTTCTTCATTGAACGACACTGTTGACGCAATGCATCGCGTCTGATATGAGTTTTTGAGGGAAAAATTAACTCTTTTTCCTCCTACATATTTTGCTATGATGCTATGATAGCGTTCTACAACGTTACTGTCCACGTCTGAAGTAAACTTCGAGCATGGCCAGCAATAATTTGTATCATTATACTAATTCTCTGCCACAGAGAACTTAGCTGAAAGTCACTTGGAACATCATTTTGCTCCAAATCTCCCGTTTTTTTGCAGAAATGTGTTTTGCATTCAAGGTGGTTTCCAAAAGCGTGATGATGTGCTTGTAAAATGTCCTCAAATAATTTTTGCTCTTCTGGGCAGGGATCATTTTTATTTTTTTGTATTGCTTTGGTTATGCAGGATCTCATGCTCAAAACTCGCGATATGGTCAATAATTTTCTGTGACTTTTTAAATATTTGGTTTCAGTTTGCAATGTCATCATTTTGTTACAAAAATTCCTCAGTAAATGATTTCTGCATTCTACTTTTTCGACGGTAATATCAAGGTAAGGTCTTGCCTGCAAAATTTTGAAATAAGTACTTGAGTCACCATCAGATATTAGTCGTCCGTAAATCAAACCGTGGTTAGCTAATGACTGCTTAAAACCTTCCACTATAATTTCGCTCTCCATTCCTGTGGACGGACCGGAATAGTTTTTCAAACATAAATGTTCAGGCACTGTTGTTTTTTTCTTTTCGGCACGATCACAAGGGTAGCAATATTTATTTCGGACTCCCAAATATAAAAGTTTGCCTGTTTTTCTACATAAGATTGCAGCAGCGCCGGATAAAGCTGAATAATTTTTTTTGTACGACCTTTTACCGTACACACCATCTGCTATCACATCTATGATAGGCGTACCATTCTTTGTGACCCTGCCTTCTGCTATAGCCATAATTTTCTCTTCCTCAGCTGCTTGATCCATGGACTGTTGTGCCAGTTGCTGCCAGTTTTCCGACAGTAATTTGTGGTTCTTTTGGTATGTTTTTTGGAAAATCATTGGCAAATTCATGGCTGATGAAAATTCTTGTAGCTGAGAATGACCACAACCAATAGAAATTGCACCAGCTACAGCACATGTATTTATTGATAAACAATTATCATTGTCGTTAATGATAACAAATTGTTGTTTACACATTTTACATAAAAAAGTAAATTTGGAAGATAAGCCGTGAAGCTTTTCACCAACTAACTCAAGAGAAGATAGCCCGCAGTCTAATGGTCCGTGATTTGAGATCTCACACAGCTTTAAAAAAAATAGGAAACATTAATAATCCTGCGTCCAATTTGTATGTTCTTTTTAGGAGTATAGTTTTCCGTCTGTAAAAATAAATTAATAATTTTTTTTTATATCATAAAACATTGTTTTAACTTAAAATAATTTTAAATAAGTATGTTTTCACGGAATAACTTACTTCTGCACTATAATTTAACCCATCAGTTTCTTGGTTTTCAGGTTGGACATCACAATGACTTTCTTCAGTAGCACTAGCCACCTAAAATTGAATTATACCATTTTTATTTATAAAACTAATTCTACACAACTCGCAAAATTATGTTACTGTAACGTGCGGTTGAAGTTTTGAATATTACCTGTGTATTAAAGGTTTCTTCTAATACTTGCTCAGATGAATATGTACTTTTATCAATAACTTCACGACCGTGATCATTCTGTGATGCCACAGTTTCCAATCTAAAAATACAAAAAGTTTGTGGTAATGAAATTCATTACAAAATTAAAGCGGAACATTATTTACCATGTTTGTTATTTGTTTCGAGTTTCGATTGTGAAACAACTGAAAAAAATTGGCCAAGTGCAAGTCAGACTCACCCATGAAGGGTTCCGTAGTAACTATAATAATATAATATAACATGTATATTAATTTGACAAAAAAAGACCTTACAAATTTCTTAAAACTAGCTTATTTACACTTTTACAACTACGCCAAATAACTTTGTTTTTCATAGTGTTTGTATGAATCACAAAGTTATGTTTGCGGTTTTAGAAAATATGCTGTAATACAAAAACTGCTAACCCGATCTCGTTCAAACCGATTTTGGTTGAAAGTGTATATCTACAGACATATATTTTTTTAGATTTTTCACTCCATTATTATAGAAGTTAGAGGGGGGGGAGGGAGAGACACATTTTACCACTTTGGAAACGATTTACTTTATGAAAAAGTGGTTTTAGAAACTTCAATCTCATTTTTTAAAGACCTGTCTATAGATATCACACACGCATAGGTTTCATGTAAAGAAATATTTTCAGTTTTTAGTTCCATATATGGGGAGCCTTCCATGTATGGGGAGGTTCCATGTATTTTAATTTTTTTTTTTTTTTTTTTTCTCAAAGTCGGAAAGCGGTTTATCGGAAGACGGACGGACGGACGGACGGACGGACGGACGGACGGACAGACAGAAACAGACAGACATGACGAAACTATAAACAACAAATACAGGGTGGCAGGGACATCTACGCGCAACCGCTTACCATGGATTCAGTACATGATTCTGGACCCCCCTGCGTTGATAGTTTTCGTCGGCTTTTTCTTAATTTCATAAAATTACGAAAAATCCGACGCAATAACAAAACAGTAAATTCACTTATTTCAAACAGTAATGTAAACAAAACTCGAAAAGACTACCTGATTAGTTATGTTGATCTCGCAAATTAACCCTAGCAAAACAGCTGATCATGTAGCTCTTTCGAATTTTATTTACATTGCTGTTTCAAGTGAAACAAGTGAATTTTATATTTTAATTAACAATGATTTTATACAGTTTTCAGTAAAAAAATACTGAAAAATCCTGAAAAGTTAAAAAAAAAACGACGAAACATTCCAACGCAGGGGGTCCAGAATCATGTACCGAATCCCTGGTAAGCGTTTGTGCGTCGATGTCCCTGCCACCCTGTATATTACTTGTGCCAAAATATAGTAGTAAATATCCCGTTTTAAGACAGATTTAGTGACCATGTCAATTTTAAAACTGCGTGAAAATGTCAATTCTAAATTTTCTAGTTCTGTGGTTCAGAAGTTGGTACATTTTAGATTTCATTTTTTAGGGTTCCGTAGCTGAATGGCAAAAAACGGAACCCTTATAGTTTCGATATGTCTGTCCGTCTGTCTGTCTGTCTGTCTGTCTGTTCGTCTGTCCGTCCGTCCGTATGTCACAGCCATTTTATTCCGAAACTATTAAGACTATACATGTGAAACTTAGTAGGTAGATGTATTCTGTAAACCGCTTTCCGATTTTAAGTAAAAAAAATAAAAAATATTTAAAATAAATGGAACTAGAAATGAACATATTTTTTTTCATGAAACCTATGTGTGTGTGGTATCTATGGACAGGTCTTTAAAAATGATATGAGGGTTTCTAAGACTGCTTTTTCATAAAGTCAATCGTTTAAAAGATATAAGCTTCCAAAGTGGTAAAATGTGTGTCCCCCCCTCTAACTTCTATAATAATGGAGTGAAAAAGTAAAAAAAAAATATGTCTGTAGATCTTAATGTAAACTTTCAACCAAAATTGGTTTGAACGAAATCGGTTCAGCAGTTTTTGAGATACAGCATATTTTCTAAAACCGCAAATATAACTTTGTAATTCATACAAACACTATGAAAAACAAAGTTATTTAGCGTATTTGTAAAAATGTAAATAAGCTAGTTTTAAGAAATTTTTAAGTTTTTTTATTTGTCAAATAAATATACATATTATATTATATTATATTATTATAGTTACTACGGAACCCTTCATGGGCGAGTCTGACTCGCACTTGGCCAATTTTTTGTATTCATTTCGTAAAATTGTTGAGCTACAAATAAAAGATTAGGCAACTAACATTCATAGTTAGGTACATACCTATTCTCTTACTTAGTTATGTATGACAATAAGCAACATCTGAATTTTCAGATCAATCAGATATTTTGTCATGCACATTACTGCCCATATCAATAAACCGCGGTCTTGAAACAAAATGTTTCTTACTTTGTTTTATTCTTTATTATAGCCTAGATAATGTGTCGATACTTACTCATTGAAAATAACTTCGGCGTTGAGATTTTCGACTTTCTTTCTCCTATAAAAAAATGAAAACGTTTCTTTTTTTATTCAACAAAATATTTACAAAAATATCTAAATATAATATAAAAGTACTTTCAATAAAATAGAAGTGACAAAAAGACAAAATAAGACCCTAGGGTTTGATCCAGGACACTGGCGGTTGCCAATCCGATTCACTACTATACACGCTAATAGAACTTAGGAATTGTAATGAAATAACGGACCGTATTCAAGTAAAATAAAGTGCTCAATACTGAGACGGTTCCAATAATGTGTCATAATATTTTAGAAATAATTTAGTAATCTAAAATATTCTTACCTTTTAACATCGTTCATATGTACGGCGTTTGATTTATATGAACGTTTTTTAGGCTTCACTTTATTTCCCATATTTATAAAATAAAATTGAAATCAAATTACGCTATTTTAACCTAAAGTATTTTATATTTACAAAAAAAGAAGATTATTTATAGAAAATTGATATAAAAAATGAATTTATAAATAAAATAATGAATTTACAGACGAAACTTTACAATAACTACAAACAATTCCGAGTCGAAATAAATCGGCGAGAAAAGCGACACGTCCATGTAGCAACAGGCGTTGGCCGGCACTGTCGGTACACAGGCGTTTACGCACACATGCGTACGTATTATATTGCGAAATAATAATACGCGATTTACAGAAAATGTATTGATTGGATTAAAAAAATAAAACACTATTTCGTTAGTATGTTTCTTGTTGAATAATTTGTCAAAAAATCAGAATGATCGTATGTATTTTAATATGGTTTTTATTCGTTAAAAGATTTTTTTAGAGGTATCTTTGTGATTTTTTTCTATGAATTAAAATTTGTTGTATTATGTTTTCAACACACTACTTAACTAGATTATATCCTGAAGAATATCATATATTTTTCTGATTGTGTTAACTGCAGTGAATCATATACTTTAACGCATTATAAAACTCGCGTTTAGCTCTTGTAGTCCCCTTAACCGCCGTAGGAAACCAGTGAATAGCTATTCTGTAGGAGATGTATTACGTGTAGAGCGATAGGTTTCTAACAATAGACAACCACAAGAACTGGTTGTCAAATATCAGGGTCCGTTCCATAATAAACGTACAACTTCCTTACGATAAATATCTCGTCGAAGACACTACTCTGTTGCGCAAAAATAATCGTTGTTACGAAGCCGTAGTAGCAATTGACAAAATGCAGCCCTGGTTTTTTAGTAGAAACTTTGAAAGTAGTTGAGAAGAAAGTGGTTCAGATACTTAATGAGTATAAAAACATAAAAGTCATGTTCTTGTTCTTATTAAATTATTTACATATAATTACATTATTTAGATTCGTGTTTGTAACTATAATCTTCGATTAACATTTTTTTGTTTGTTTCATGTCTAGATGTAATATACGTGTAGATGGTTATGTAAAAACATAATACATTTAATATTTTAGTATCAGTCTGTGGCACTTACAAGTTACAGTTTCTGTTTGGTTTGGGTTCAATGACCATGAAAATAATCATTTCATTGCAGATTGTACTGTGTTGTAATAGAGATGGCAATGTTTCCTTTCTTAATTAAATCATTTCAATACACCTCTACTTATACAAAGTTAAAAATAAATAAATATGTAAACAAACGTTCTTCTTCAGAGTTAAACTAGCTTGGTGAGTTAACGGTTAGTTAAAATATAGATAGAAAAATGTTGTACATGTAATAAACGTATTAGAAAAATATCTGTTTATCTCGATAATAGTAACGTATTTCTTATTTCGCGAAGGGACTCGCTTTCACAGGAAGGCCGAGCTGTAAGCCTAATTAGTATAATGTATTTACAATTATAAGGAATTATTATACCTTTAATAGATGTTGTATTGACTTCATTAAGTAGGAACAGGTCATATGTTAAACTGTAGTGAAATATATGAAATTGTTAATTTAAATGATAATAATTAAATGTATTATTTATTTATCAAATAATTGTAGAAGAATAATCGTTTGTTAATAGCCATTTTATTAATTTAAGATAGTGTATTCATAGTAGTCGTAGTTAATGTCTTAACCGATAGTCGTTACAATCGGCAGTTGTCGTGTAGCCGTTGTACAAGCTAAAGTGAATTTTGTGATTAAAACGCTGTGGATTTTATTTCTGCAATAATTCTGAGGCTATCCCAATAATCGTTATCCAAAACGACAGTCATTCCCCGTTGCTGTATTTCCCTTACCAATGTTACATTGTATGGTATTTCAGAACAGAAATGCACATTCTGTAGTATACCTGGTACGCCAATTATCTTGGTAATCCGGAAAATCTGTTTTCCTCGTCGCTTGCATAATCATCCTACATTTCATCACAGAAATGAATCTTAGCTTTTTAAGCTCAATGAAGCGTCCTGGCAAATATTATTTATTATCCAATGAACTAAAACTCCAGATCCAGATAAAAATATATGGAAACTTATCATGCCCATTTTTACATACGGTTGAATCACTGTTCTCCATATCGCATCATGTAGTTTTGAACTAACCAACTGTTCAATCCTTCAATCAGCCAGCCAACGGTAACTGGTGTGTCCGAACTGTCCACGGTTCGTGGAGCCCTAGCTACGTTGCTTTTCAAACAATAGGCTCTTAGGCCTCTGTACAACAATTAAGCTTACACTTACCCTCTGAGCTGGGACGACAAGCTTCGACCTTTTCTTCTTGCCACGTCCTTGTGGTAGGTGTGCAAGTATGTAATGAGTAATTGAATTACAATTTAAAGGATTTATTTTTTATTTTTAGCACGTAGCATGATATTAAACGTTACAATTTTTGTTTTATTTATGTATTTAATACACTAAACATTAATTAATATTAGTTTATTTACCCTCGTCCGTGTGTCACTGCGGGGTGCCAACTGAAAACCAGCGCTGGGTGTCTTTCGCCCAGCAAATGCTGAGTTGGTAACCCTTTCGGTGTAGACATGCTCAGCGAAATTCTTAATGTATTTTTTTTTTATGTTTGTAATTTTCTGTTGTTGTGTGTGTTTATAACCGAATAAATGGTTTTCAATTTCAATTTCAATTTCAATAATGATGTCAAGTGTTGATGGACGGTATAAATATAATAAATACTATAAGCAATAAACCAATACACACAATTCAAGTCTTGTTATATTAGGCTATGTTAACAAATGTGTGATTATTACTCGGATAAACTTTTAAACAAATTTAACAACAAATATACCAAACAACTTTTACAACAAATATACCAAATTATGTATCAAATACAACCTAATAATTCCTAATTTCACAAATAAATCTTACTTGTCAGTACAACAACAGGGGCTACAATACAAATTACAAATACAATTTGAGCCCGGGTGACACAACAATATATTCAAACTATTAAGTTATTTTTACCAAAGTTCAAAACTTACAATTAAACCAGTGGATTTTATAATGTAAAACCACGCTTCTGCTACCAGTTTGTTCGATCCTTCAATCAACCAGCCAACGGTAACTGGTGTGTCCGAACTGTCCACGGTTCGTGGAGCCCTAGCTACGTTGCTTTTCAAACAATAGGCTCTTAGGCCTCTGTACAATAATTAAGCTTACACTTACCCTCTGAGCTGGGACGACAAGCTTCGACCTTTTCTTCTGGCCACGTCCGTGTGGTAGGTGTGCAAGTATATAATGAGTAATTGAAACGTGTAATGATGTCAAGTATTGATGGACGGTCACAAGGCGCCGGTCTTCAGATGGCGTGGTCCAGACAGCATTAACGTTTCCCCACAGGCGTATTTTAGCACCAATTCACAATTACTTTCAACAAAGTTCGCGTGTCATACGTCTGACTTCGATACGGCGTTATTGTTCAAAATATCCCAGGTTTCCACTCAATTCGGGATTCTAGAGTTCAACTAATCACTAATTACAATCAATTTATCCTTAACCGCGTAGATTCAACTCGATTTTCAATTACAATCAATAAAATCAATCTCAACAAACTCGGCGATTGCTTTTTGCAAGGAAAGTTATATGTCAAGTCATTTTCAAAGACAAGACCATAGATAATAATGTTGCCAACCAAAAAGGTGCGTTCTGTTTCACGTTGGACGGAACATCTACCCCCCCCCCCCGGACGGGCCTACCTGTCCGCTAATCAATTGGAAGCCTTGACAAGGTTGCGACCGCTCTCTTTATGATGGATCCGTCCAACAAAACCTCAGCAAAACGAGGGACCCCGTCGGTGCCAGCGACTAAATTGAGAATGCGCCCCCTGCGCCAATACAAAGGCTTAAGGTTGGCATCCTTAATCAGGACGAGGTCTCCGATCTTAGGCGGATGAGTTTTATCCGTCCACTTGACGCGTTGCTGGAGGATGTGCAAATACTCTAAGCTCCAACGCTTCCAAAAGTTCTGAGCGAGCTGTTGCACCAACTGAAACCGCGAAAGACGATTTTGGCTCACATCAACAAAAGGGTACTCCGGCAAGGCAACAAGTGGCTGTCCAATCAAGAAATGGCCCGGTGTTAGAGCCTCCAAGTCATTCGGGTCCGAAGAGAGCGGGCACAATGGGCACGAATTTAACACAGCTTCAATGCGGTAAAATACGGTAGCTAGTTCCTCAAAGGTGAGAACGGTGTCTCCCAACAATCTCCGCCAGTGTCCCTTTGCCGCTTTCACCGCGGCCTCAAAAATACCCCCCCAATGGGGGCAGGCTGGCGGGTCAAACAACCAAGTGACCCCTCGGCGGGCCAAACTATTACCAATGTCAACCTGGCTCTCATTAAGGAAGGCGTATACCTCCTTCAAATAGTTACTTGTACCCTTGTAGTTCGTACCGCAAGCAGACCTTATCAAGGAAGGTAACCCACGGCGAGACACAAATCTTTCCAAAGTCGCCACAAAGGCCTCTGTCGAGAGGGAGGTTACCAGCTCCAAATGTACTGCCTTGGTTGACAGACAGACAAAAACACACAAATAAGCCTTGACAATCTTACTATTACGGAGAGTGGACGTCTTCACCGAAAAGGGACCAGCAAAGTCCGTTCCGACGCCAGCGAAGGACCTCGCCTCATTGACACGATCAACCGGCAAGTCTCCCATTAGGGGATGCATAGTGGAGGCCTTAGTCCGATAACACGGCATGCAACGGAAGACAATGCTACGAATAGTACGACGAGCCGACAAAATCCAAAATTCTCGCTGCAGAATGGCCAACAGCGCATTGCAACCGGCATGCGAGTTCTTATCGTGACGATCAGTCACCAACAATTGAACCAAGTGGCCCTCCTTGGGCAACAAAAGGGGGTGACGGGCCCCATAAGGAAGGTTAGAGTGCCTCAACCGTCCTCCAACACGCAAAAGACCCGTCTTATCCAAGAAGGGATTCAGCTTACTAATGGCTCCCGACAACTTAACCCTACCAGACTTCAAGACCTCGATCTCCTTCTCAAAATGTGCAGCCTGCACAGAGCGGACCCAAAGGAGGAGTGACTCCTGTCGCTCTTGAGGAGAGAGAACTGGTGACAGGCGCTTGTCCCCTGGATTCCTAGAATTATGGCCAAAACACCTGATCCACGAGGTGACGTTCAACAATTTGTCGAGGGAGCTGTATCGATTCAACAGAAAATCAGGATCAAACGGAGGGTCCTTCGTCCCAACAGCGAACACCTTAAGTCCGGGCAAAGGATCCGACATCAAGACTAGCGTTCGAGGCCAAATCCTCGGGGCGAGTCAGCCAGTCCGGTCCCCACCAGAGGGGATGAACAATCAAGTTGGGGGCCATGCACCCGTGTGAGGCCACGTTGCCCGGGTTCAGGTCACCAGGTACGTGCCTCCAAATCAAAGGCGTTTCAGAACCTTGAATCTGCGACACTCGGTTCGCAACAAAGACCTCCAAAGAGTGGACGGACGTCTTCAACCAACACAAAACAATTTGACTGTCCGTCCAGGCGTAAGAAGCCCGAATGTCAACAGTTCCACCCAAAGTGTGCGCAACGTGATTTAGGAGACGCACAAGAAGCACCGCCCCTGACAACTCCAACTTAGGGATGGTCAATGCCGTCCGGAGGGGGGCCACCTTGCTCTTGGCCATGACCAGTGACAACTTCACCTGGCCCGTGGCGCTGATGGTGCGCAAATAAACAGCGACGGCATAACCGTGAGAGGACGCGTCACAAAACCCATGAAGGGTGGCATTATAAACCCCAGGGGGGAGGATGACGCGTGGCAGCGCGACCTCATTGACCACAGGGAGCACGGATACAAATTGGAGCCAGTCTTCCAACAGGGTTTCCCGAAGTGGCTCGTCCCAACCAAGTTCAGCGGTCCAAAGGCGCTGAAGGAAGCATTTCGCCCAAAACAATACCGGGCAAATCCAACCATTAGGGTCAAAGGTCCTTGCTACAGTAGACAACACCAGTCGTTTAGTCCAAGTATGAGGAGACTCCAAGTCGACATCATACGTAAAGGTGTCTTGAACTGGTTGGTACTGAACGCCGAGGACGGCCATCATGGCGGGGTTGTCAACGTTTTCAAACAAATGAGGATCCTGCTTGTGATCCTCCAACACACCTTCCAATAGCGCTGGCGAGTTGGACACCCATTTACGCAACTCATAGCCAGCGGAAGCCAGAATCTGGACCAACTCATCACGCAACAGGATAGCTTCCTCAACCATAGGAGCTCCAGTGCAGACATCATCGACGTACAGGTCCGTTTTCAAAATGGCGGACGCACGAGGGAACCTCAAACGCTCCCGGTCCGCAAGCTCCCAAAGCGAACGAATAGCAACAAAGGGGCTTGATCGAAGGCCGTACGTATTCGTGTTGAGCTCATACACAATCATGGGATCCTGGGGATGTTCCCGCCAGAGGATCAACTGATAACGTCTGTCATCCCGGTGAATAACCGTTTGCCGGAACATCATTTTGATGTCGGTCACAAAGACTACTTGATGACGACGAAAAGACGTGATAACGTCACAAAGATCCCTCAACAATTTGGGGCCGGAATACAGGCAATCATTCAAGGAGACGCCGGAAGAAGTCCGCGCAGACCCATCAAATACTGTGCGCAGTTTACCAGTGGATGGCTTGAGGACCGCGTGATGTGGCAAGAAGAAATGCTCTACTGAGCGCCAATCCAAATCTGACACCGACATGTGTCCCAAGTCTGCATACTCACGCATAAAATCTACATATTTTTGCCGCAGCACCGGGTCCCTGGCCATGCGGCGCTCCATTGCCAACAATCTCTTCTCAGCCGTAGGTCTGGATTAGCCGAGAGGTGGTCGCACCGCAACAAAAGGCAGCCGGATCTCAAGCCGACCGGAGCGAAGTCGACCGGTGTTATTCTGATAGAACAACTCGCACTCTTCGTGTTCCGGATTCAAGCGGGCCACCTGAGGGGGCTCCTCAACCTCCCAAAACCTCTGAACGGCGTCAGAGAGGGCTGAGCCGGACACCAACGCAAAGGCAGGTTCCGGTGGAGGGGGCACGTTCAACACTGGGCCCATAATCGCAAAGCCGAAGATGGTTGAGACCGCCACCAGGCCCCTCGGGTGGCACCATGGGGTCTCCGGCTGCAAGACCGTCATATTTCCCAACAATATTTTTCCTAAAACATCGGAACCCAACAACAAATGCACCGTACAAGGGAAATCAAACCGGGTGTCAGCCAAATCCAGACCTGACGTCAACCGTAGAACATCCAAAGGCAACTGACAATCGGGATGGCTACCCAATATAGTCTGCAGAACAAGGGCAGGAGCACCAATTTTAGGGTACAGACAACTCACAGGGGTGATTTCAAACCAGGTCTCTCCCTCAACAGTGGTGACAGCCGCTTCGCCAATTCCCTGAATTTTGCCTGAAAAGTCGTTCACCTCCAGGCCAACCTGTCCCGCTAACCAAGACGACAAAAGGGAACCCTGGGCTCCCGTGTCCAAAATGGCACGGACCACAATCAAGTCACCCAAGGGTCCCCAGACCCTGACCGAGGCCGTTGGCAACAAAATCGACTCGATCCGGGGGGGTTCTTTAGCGGGGCAGGCGCCAATTTCCTAGCGGTGCCTGGGCGGCGACCGATCGCCGCATCCAGGCTGCCTTCGTTCACGAAGAGGGTAAACATCAAATGGTTCGTCCGCGCGGTGTCCCAAGCCGCTCGCCATCGCCGCAAGGGCATATCCCACCAGATGCCTGAATGGCGGAGGGCGCGACTCCAACCGGGGACGTTCCGCCAACGGAGGGGAGAGGTAGCGGTGCTGGTCCGGCCACTGCTGCCTAGCAGCCAACGCGCGTTCTCCCTGACGAGGGGAGACCAAATGGCGCTCGCGGGGCTCCCGTTCAACTTGCGCGGGGGGTGGAGTGCGGCGAATAGAATTGCGGGCCTCAGCCCAGTGCTCGTCTCCGGGGTACCCCCTCCCTGCGCGAACCCTCCTCAGAAGATGGTCTGCTGGAGCGGTTCGCGTTGGCGCACAATATCTCCAGGTGGGACCCCCTTGCAAATTCTACATGGACGGGGGTCGGGGCAGTCCCGATGTAAATGGGCCCTCAAACACGAGAAGCACAAACGGCGTGCGCTGACAATGCGGCGGCGGGCACTTACGTGCAAATTCAAAAAGGCCGGGCAACGCGCCATACATGCCCCGTGGCCTTACAAAAGTCGCAATGATGAGGACTCCGGGCGCCAGCAAAACAGGGGGCGGGGCGAACATCAACAGGCCCCCTAGCCCGAGGACTCCGGGCGCCAGCAAAATGGGGGGTGGGGCGAACATCAACAGGCCCCTGAGCCCTAGTCCGTCCCTGGTCTCTTGGCCGAGAAGGTGAAGTGAAGGTGAAGGGGAAGATGGGTGGCACTATCCCCACCATACTTCTGCTCAAAACGTGACCTCAACTCCGCAGGGAGCAACCGTAGCACTATGTGCACCAACAGGTAGGACCAATGTTCCACCGGTAACGTCAAGCGTCTCAAGGCGTTGGTCGCTGAGACCAACGGGTTCAGCAAGTCGGTGCGCAACGCTGACGTGCTGGCAATGGCCGGTAGCCCCAAAATCTGGCCGATGTGTACATCAACCAGGCAGCGCTTGTTCTGATACCGTCGGGAGAGAAGCTCCAGAGCGTTAGGGTAGGAGGAGTCCGTCACCAGCAAGTGCTGCACCAAGGCTCTAGCTTCGCCCTCCAAGACAGACAACAAGTAGGCCAACTTTTGGGCAGGTCCGAGGTCCGAGCGTGCATCCACAAGACTTTCAAAAAGATTTAGGAAGCCCAGCCAGTGGTCCAAGCGACCGTTAAAATGTGGCAGCTCCAGGGTGGGCAGCCTACCCAATAGTCCAGGGCCTGAAACAACGGGGGTCTGCGGCTTGGCCGCCTCAGGCACCCGGCTCTTCAAAATTTCCCGGGCTCGTTGACTTATGACATCCCCCAGGTGGACAATCTGGTCATAATCACCCAAAACCCTATCGTGGGCTGCCTGGTCCATCACCCCCAAATCCACGTCCATGATGTACTCATTGAAGCGTGTGAGCGCAGCATCAGCTGACTTGATCCTCTCATTCAAGCGCCCGTACCGAGCAAGGGTGAGCTCTTCCAAGTCCAAACGCTCAACCGTTGCTGCTGCCGATGTGAACCATCTCAACTGTGAGGCCAATCTGGCAGCAGACTCCCTGACTGCCTTTAATGAGGCCATTGCAACAATCAAATATCAATACCAACAGGCTAAAATTAACCAAACAAACAAACAATGACTTGTTAGCCAACCGAACAATTTCACCAAAATAAAACTTAAATTCAATTTATTTCAAGTCGAAATCCGACCCTGCACTTATTCCAAGTATGAATCTAGCTTACTAAGGATGGCTAGTTACAGAAAAAATAACAATTTAATGTATATATTGTGCTGGATCAACACCAACTAAACACAACAATTGAATGTACAATACTGTGCCGGACAATCTCCAATAACACAATCCAATAAATACTATAAGCAATAAACCAATACACACAATTCAAGTCTTGTTATATTAGGCTATGTTAACAAATGTGTGATTATTACTCGGATAAACTTTTAAACAAATTTAACAACAAATATACCAAACAACTTTTACAACAAATATACCAAATTATGTATCAAATACAACCTAATAATTCCTAATTTCACAAATAAATCTTACTTGTCAGTACAACAACAGGGGCTACAGTACAAATTACAAATACAATTTGAGCCCGGGTGACACAACAATATATTCAAACTTATTAAGTTATTTTTACCAAAGTTCAAAACTTACAATTAAACCAGTGGATTTTATAATGTAAAACCACGCTTCTGCTACCAGTTTGTTCGATCCTTCAATCAACCAGCCAACGGTAACTGGTGTGTCCGAACTGTCCACGGTTCGTGGAGCCCTAGCTACGTTGCTTTTCAAACAATAGGCTCTTAGGCCTCTGTACAATAATTAAGCTTACACTTACCCTCTGAGCTGGGACGACAAGCTTCGACCTTTTCTTCTGGCCACGTCCGTGTGGTAGGTGTGCAAGTATATAATGAGTAATTGAAACGTGTAATGATGTCAAGTGTTGGTCGGTCACAAGGCGCCGGTCTTCAGATGGCGTGGTCCAGACAGCATTAACGTTTCCCCACAGGCGTATTTTAGCACCAATTCACAATTACTTTCAACAAAGTTCGCGTGTCATACGTCTGACTTCGATACGGCGTTATTGTTCAAAATATCCCAGGTTTCCACTCAATTCGGGATTCTAGAGTTCAACTAATCACTAATTACAATCAATTTATCCTTAACCGCGTAGATTCAACTCGATTTTCAATTACAATCAATAAAATCAATCTCAACAAACTCGGCGGTTGCTTTTTGCAAGGAAAGTTATATGTCAAGTAATTTTCAAAGACAAGACCATAGATAATAATGTTGCCAACCAAAAAGGTGCGTTCTGTTTCACGTTGGACGGAACACCAACCAAACCATTCTTTTCTTTTTATTTGCTTTCAAGTGACTTCTTTTTAACCGACTTCAAAAAAGGAGGAGGTTCTCAGTTCGTCTTGAACATTTTTTCTTTTTTTTTATGTACCTTACCTCATAACTCGAACACGGCTGGACCGATTTGGATTTTTTTTTTCGTTAGAAAGGTTAAGATAAGATAAGATAACTTTTATTTGTTCAAAACACGAGTATACACACACATGGCATGCAAGATGTTATATAAAATTAAACCACAGTCATGTTTTGCCTCAACGGCGCACAAATACATGTATGCTAAATAACAATAATAAGCCAAGTAGGTAATTATTAAATTAATAGACAATTAACGATAGAAATTAACATTAAATTCAAGATAAAACACAAAAAATAAAAGATTAATTACAAAATGTCAATATTAGTTATTACAATGTCTTACTAACAATTAAATGTTTACATAAAATTCAAGTCCATTTTTCAGTCAAAAATTCTTCAGTCCTGTAATATACCTTCTCTAACAAAAGGTTTTTTAATCGACTTCGCAATTGTGTTATTGTATATTCCCTCCAATGTTTTGGCAACGTATTATACAAAATTGGCGCCATACAGAATACACTTTTGCGCAATAGAGCCGTCCTGGCCCGAGGGATACATAGCTTGCTATTGTCGCGCCTATTTCGTACTATCTTATCAGACACTAAGGGAAATAGGTGTGGGTTGGATTTTACAAACATAATGGTCTCTAAAATGTACATTGAGGGAAGCGTTAATATTTTGTATTTTTTAAAAAACGGTTTGCAGCTTTCAGTAACTTGAAGTCCAAACATAGTTCTAATGCACCTCTTTTGCGTTTTAAAAATTACATCTTTATTTGTTGAATTTCCCCAAAAAATTATGCCATACCTTAAGTTAGAAGACACTAGGCCATGATACGCAGTTAGAAGTGCATCTACATTTAACATCGGGGCTAATTTATATAGTGCATATGTGGATGAGCTAATTTTTTTGCTTAAGGCTTCTGTATGTGCTTTCCAATCTAATTTACTGTCTACTGTTACTCCAAGAAATTTCGTTGTTTCAACTTTGTCTATGTGGTTGTCGCAGTACTGGACATTGACGTTTGGAATGGTTGACCTTTGGGCAAAATGTAAAATATTAGTTTTCTCTAGATTTATCTTTAGGTTATTGTTTTCCAACCACTTTATCATTGATTCTAGTGAATTGTTAATGTCAGTTTCGTATGTATCTCTGTTTTCGCAAGCAATTGTAATAGTACTGTCATCGGCAAATAGTGTCATTGGGTGGTCAATATTTTTGGGCAGGTCATTAGCATTGGTTAGCAATAACTCAAATTCTTTAGCTATTATATAACTCTAAGTAATATTATATATAATATAACTAATACTGTGTTAGTAAGTCAGTCTATGTAAAAGGGTACGATGGGGCTGACATGTCTTTGATAAAAGCCCCTAAATAAAATTAGATTTAAAAAAAAAAAAAAACATTATAAAAAACAGTGGGCCTACGACAGTCCCTTGAGGTACGGCAAATTTAACTACACGCTCTTTTGATTTATATCTAATTTCCTGCTTATTGTTTTTATTTATAGCCGAAACTTCTGTAAATTGTTTTCTATTGCTTAAGTAAGATTGAATAAGGTTTGACACATTACCTCTGATACCATATGCTTCTAACTTGTCAATAAGTATATCATGACGGACCTGATCAAAGGCCTGTGTCATGTCGCAGAATATCGTACATACAGGTATGTTCGCGTCTACTTTTTGCATGACATATACATAGACGTGTAAAAAGTCATATATAGCCAGGCTTATAGATTTACCACTTCTGAACCCCTTCTGTTCGTTAGTCAATTTTTTTTCGTTTTTCAAGGTAGCTGTACAACTGGTTATACAGATACTTTTCAAATATTTTTGAAATTATGCTAATAAGAGATATTGGCCTATAGAATTTCATTAATTCTTTATTTTCTTTTTTAAATAGTGGTTTAATAATGGATATTTTTAGCGCATCAGGATAAACACCAGTCTCAATGCAAAGATTTATTATATGGCTTAGATGCGTTGATATTTCTTCCGCTACTGATTTTATAACTTTTGTTGAAATGCCATCGTATCCTACACTATTTGTGTTTTTTAAACCTTTTATAATTTTAAACACTTCCATTGGCACACATGGAGCCAGAAAGAAATATTTGCTTTTTTTTGTTATTGACGATGTAACTTTTTTCCCAGATTCTGCTATAGGAATAATTTTGTCCACAAAGTAATCATTAAAAGCGTCTGCAATATCTATTGGGTCAGTGATAATGTCATTGTTTACGCGAATTTTGTCGATACAGTTTGTGGGAGTGTTAAATTTTGAGTCATTTATTATTTTCCAAGTTGTTTTTGCTTTATTATCTGAGGTATTTATTGTATAGTTATTTTGTGCTTTTCGAGTGAGTTTCACAATTCTTTTAAATAGTTTGGAGTAACAAGATAATTTTCTTTTAGTAGTCTCATTCGGATTAAGTCTATATTGCCACAAAAGTTGTCTTTTCTTTCTACTACATAGTTTAATGCCACGTGAAACCCATTTTGGTCTTTTGATTGTGCTAATTCTAATATTCATTTCTGGAAAGCATAATTTATAAAATAATGAAAATAGGTCAAGGAAAGATTTATACGCTACATTAGGATCATTGGTTTTATAAATATCATGGAACGATAAAGTTTTTAAGTGATTTTTAAATTTTGTCATATATTAATTACAATAGTCACGTTTTGTTACTGTCCAATATTTAATGTTACATTTTTGTTTAACTGGGAACGTCATTAGTTGTGCCGTGTGGTCTGATAGAGCAAGTTCTAGAACTTCCATCTTACATGGTTTTCGAAAGTTATGAGCAATATTGTCAATATAAGTTTTACTTTTTAAGCGTGTAGGTTGATTCACTGCTAGTTTATATGAAATCAGGATCTGATGATGGGATCCTGGAGTAATCGAGGGAACTCTTCAAATATTATAGGCACACTTATAGCGTTTTGCACCATTTGAGGAAGTGGAACTGATGATGAAGACCACAGATGGCCACCGAATGTACTCAATAATAAGTATTTCGTGGATTGCGATTCGATTACTTGAATATGCATGTTAAGCACTTTATGCTCGTCACAATGCATAATTATGTTGAAGTAGAGCTGATGGTGAAGTACCAGGAGAACTCCTCAAAAATTAACGGCTCTGCATCGTGTAAGCTTAATTAGTATAATGTGCGTCTAATTAATATTATTCTATGTGTCTTGGAATTATTATAACTTTAATAGATGTTGTATTGACTTTATTAAGTAGCAACAGGTAGGCACATATTAAATATTTTAAGTTATAGGGAAATATATTATGATCTGGATTTAAATGATGATAATTAAATGTATTATTAATTATCGAATAGTTATAGATGAATGATCGTTCGTTAATAGCCATTTTGTTAATTTAAGATAGTGTAGGTAGTCATAGTCGTAGTTAATGTAATAACTGATAGTCGCTGCAATCAGGAAATTATTTAATTTTGTCCGATTCCAGAAGTGCTCTGCAACACCTGGCTCGATGAACCTCGAATTGTCGAGGGACACCGATAGCCTACAAAATTTTAGAATCCATTTCCAGGATCCAAAATAAGAACAAAATTACTTTACAATGGATACCATCCCATATTGGCTTGTATGGAAATGAGCAAGTTGATCGGTTAGCGAAAGAGGCGATTACAGACGGTATCTTCGTGGAGTGCCAGCCCTTATTTAGTGACCTCTTGTTTAGAGTACGAGACCAGTGTATGGTACTGTGGAAAGAATACCATGATGAGAGGTCACTGTTTAAAGGGATTTGGTACAAGATCATTCAGCCCAGCCTTACCCGCAGTCCATGGTTTGGTGGCACAGAGATGTCCCGACATGAAATTGTAACCGCGTTTAGACTTCGTTCTGGACACATTCCTTTAAATAGCTTTGCTTTCTTAATGAGGAAGACTGAGTCACCCAACTGTTCAGAATGTGATAACGTAGAAGATGTCACTCATATTTTGGCGGAATGTGTCCGGAACGAAGCTGAAAGAAACGAGTATTTGCAAAAAAGATGTTTGTGTCCCAATAATATGGGAATTTACACTAGTAGTCTGGCGTTTCCATTATCAGAGAGCGCCAAAGATCTTTATAAAATTGTTAATGTAGGTATTAAGCGTAGGTAAATGTAAAGAAAGACCCTACGAGGGTGGCATGGTCATTGTTATCAAACCCTCTATAAAAAATAAAGAGAAAAAATAAAAAAATAAAAAAATCGGCAGTTGACGTGCAACCATTGTACAAGTTAAGGTGAATTTTGTGAGTAAAGAGCTGTGAAGATATTACTGAATTTTATTTCTACAATCATTCAGAGGCTATCCCGATAGCTTCAGAAGTGGGATCAACGAAAAGTATCACTCTTTTCGACTTACGCCTACGAGAAGAAAAAAAAACGTAAGTAAATTTATTTTGTACCAACAACTTAATCGGTTGATTAGAATTTTATAACGTGGAAGATGCATGACTGTTATTTTATTGCATCAAAATTACGGTAAAATCGAATTGAGGTTATTTATCTCCTGTTTAAAGTGACAATTATAATGGGTTGTTAGCTGCTAAAAGATTTTACTGTAAATAAGAGTATTTAATAAATAAGCATAGGTACCATTCCACAGTAAGATAAATGGAATTGCCGTTTAACTATTTAACGCTCGTGTAAGTACCTACGCTTGTCTAAAGTAACGTGTTGTTTTTATATAATTTTGGTGCTTGATGTGTAATGCAAGTGACTTAATTATTTTGGAAACATTATTTATCAGAGCCCGCGATTGGCGAGGGTACTGGAGTCGATTCTTGCAATCGCAGAGAGTAAATGTTTTATTTTTATTTCTAAAATATATGCGTATTGCGATTTGAACATTGTGTGGTGTGTTACGGTGGTAGTATCAGCACTACGTGATAATGATTGGTCTTAATCAGGAGTGATTAAGTTACTATTACCGAAAATATTACGGTAAAGATGTTTATTTCTCATAAGAATTACAATGGTATTTACTTACGTGAGAAACTTAAATCTTAACTAACAGTGAGGTTGCTGATGAGTGTAGTACAGAGTCTAAACTTAATTCATTCAATAATCAAAAGACTATTTGCAAACAACCCTCAAATATAAAACAATTTGTTAGTTAATATAGGGTATAGTTTTTTTTTTATGGGTATTAGTTAATAAGTACAGAGAATTAGTAATAACTTGACATGAAGCGCCAGGTTCGTCATTACACTGAGCGTACTTGATATTTATATTTTGGTTTATTGTTTTTGTGTAATGATTTCTTTAAGTAGTTTTCTTTTTATAATTGTAATGGATTACATTCTTTTACATGTTTTGGTAAATTATTGAAATTTTTGCCTCTTCTCTTCTTTTTTGTCCTGGTGTTAACTTCTTTTTTTTTTTCTCCGTACTTAATTCGATATTAAACAACTATACATATAGCTGCATAAACTTAATCTATCTTAGTAATGTTGACATAATGGGTTACTAAGCTATCATCTGTCAGTTTCAGTGCTTGACATGGAGAGAGAGAAGAGTCAAAACCGAGACCCAGGAGTACCCAGGTTTGAGGGTCAGGATCGAGAAGCGGTTGACTTGAGGCGTGAGTCTAGCCACGCAACTTGGCCAGGAGTACCCATGTATGAGGGTCAGGCTAAGAGGACATATTCGGAGCAACCAGGGGTATCACGGGTGCGTGATACTGAGGTTGAAGATAATTATGAAATTATTGACGGAGAGCGTCAAGGACGAAGGGTGCTTCGTCCACAAAGGGTTAAGGAGAGATCTCTTCGCACGCCTTCGAGTTCAAGGCGTAGCCGTTCGTCGAGTGCTAGATCCTATAGTCGTGAGGGTACCAGAGAGGGAAGTACGAGTCGACGAGGTAGGAGACCAGAGGACGATAAGGATTCAAGGTCGGATTCCAGACATAACCGAAAGAGGAGCCATTATCTTGAGCGAGGAGACGAGGGTGAGCAGCAAATGTCGTTTACTTCTAAGAGACCTCAGATTGTAGATTCCACTGAGAGCATTTTAGATAAATTTATGTCAATTTTGCAATCAGTCAAGAGTTCAGATAAGTCGAAGTTGCCTTTTAATACTAACATAGTTCCCGAGTTCGATCCTATGTCAAAGGAGCAAACTATTTTGACTTGGTTGACCAAGGTAGAAGAGTGTTCAGAAATTTATGGCTGGGAAGATAGAGAAATAATTCACTACGCCCTGCCAAAGTTGTCAGGGGTAGCGAAGACTTGGTATCATAGTTTGCCGACAATGATGTATACGTGGGGTGAGTGGAAAAGAAAGTTGATTGATTCATTTCCTGTTCGCGAAGACTATGCTGAGCTCTTGACTGAAATGATTAGCAAAAGGGTAAAATATGGCGAGTCACTTGAACATTACTATTATGCCAAAATTAATTTGTTAAATAGATGTAAGATCTATGGGCGACAGGCTGTCGATTGCTTACTATACGGCGTTGAAGATAGGGCTGTTAAAATAGGTGCACAGGCTGCACATTTCTTTGAGCCAGAGCAGGTGCTGAAATATTTCAGAACTGTGAAGATAGGGCATGGTCGTGATAATCCGGATTCTAATTTTAAATCCCGAAACGAACGTAAGGGTACAACTGCTTTACCAAAACCAGCGGGTTTGAAAATGACTTGCTACAATTGCGATCAAATTGGTCACCCAAGCTTCCGGTGTGATAAACCCCCAGCTAAATGCGCCACTTGTGATAAATCGGGTCATTTGTCTATTCACTGCTTTAAAAACAAACGCATGAATAAAGATCGCGAAAAGGAAACCAGTCTTAAAAGTAACACAATCGAAAAACAAGTAAAGTATTTTTTTTTAAGTATTTTTTTATTGAAGCCATATACACAAGGAACAAAGCAATTTTACAATATTTATATTCGGCTAGGTCGATACACATAACTTGAAACTTCCGACACCCAAACTAGGACACGTCCTGTATCTCAGGTGTCGGGGTTCCTTCCAAGCTGGTCACAAAAATATAGCCTAAAAGAATATTCATTACAAGACAAAACTAAAAATTATAAATTAAAAAATAAAATTAATTAAAATTAATATGAAACTAAAATTAATCTAAAACAAAACAAAAAGCAAAAAGTTTGTCCGAAAATACTAAGTAAATAAACTGCTCATTGATGTGTGTACAAGTGTGTATGTTGTAGTATAACTGTAAGTGTATGTGAGATTTAATATTCTAGGGGAATACAGATTATAATATAATGTGTGTTGTGTGTTTGATAACTTAATAAAATTACTTAGACATGGCAGCCAATAGGTCCTCGGTTTCCTGGTAGGAGAGAGAAGTCAGCCAATCCTTTAATTTCATTTTACAGGTTTTCCTATTAAGATAGAATATACCTAACTGTTTATTTACTTTATTGTACAGCCTTGCGTTTAGGGAGAAGTAATGGTTGCGGGCAAAGACTGTTCTGGTGCGATCCGGCTTGAAGACTGTGTGCTTTATTCTACCTATAGGCTCCTGTAGTGGTCGGGACTTGTGTATGCGAGTTATTGTAAGAAGGACGTAAAGTTGCCTCACCGTTAGGACTTTACAGTCAGCATATAGCAGCGAGGTTGGGTACCTGTAAGGTTTATTGGTCAACACCTTAAGTACTGCACGCTGTGCAATCTCGAGTTGTAGGATTGTAGACTTTGGTGCTCCACCCCACACAGTTAGGCAATATGATAGCAGGGACTAACATAGAGCCAAATATACCATTTTCAAAGTCTCTGTGTCAGCAGACTGACGAAGTTTTTTAAAGATAAATATAAGCCTTCGTGCTCGGGTTGTTACAGTTTCAATTTGCTTGTGCCAGCGAAAACTCTGGTCAATATGCACGCCCAAATATTTAACGCACGGAGATCTGGATACGGATAAGCAGCTACAATCCGGGACAGTCAACGAACAAGTGTGAGCCTTAAGTGCAAATGACTCCAGAGGCTGGAGGTCAGCTCTCATTACAAAAAAAAAAATAAGAAGAGTATTATCAATATTCAAAGTCAACAGATTAGCTCTGCGTTTTGCCTCGTATGATTCCAATCTAATCCATCCACAATAAGGGCCGTATCGTCAGCATATGTAAAAATTTTCCAATTTGTGAGGGGAATGTCGCATAAGTCATTAATAAAGATAATGAATAATGTGGGGCCAAGGATGCTACCTTGGGGGACGCCACAGTCAACAACCTCTTCCCCACTCGAAAATTCCCCGATTTTCACAACTTGAACCCGGTTTCTGAGATAGTCAGTGAACATTTTAAGGGGGATGCCTCTAACTCCTATGCGTTCCAGCTTATTTAATAGAATGGGGACAGAGACAGTGTCAAATGCTTTAGCTAGATCTAGGAATAGACCCAAGCATTTGTGATTTTTATCTAGTTTCCTAACAGCATGTTCAGTTAGAGCAAGCACTGCATCTTCCGTGGATATGCCAGTACGGAAACCATATTGGTTACTAGATATAATTTTGTTTGATTCTAAGAAATTTGTTAGGCGGTTGTTCATTATTCGTTCAAGAATTTTGGAGAGTGCTGTCAGGACTGATATTGGTCTATAGTTATTGGCACTGCCTCTGTCACCGGTCTTAAAAACTGGATGCACTATTGCCTTTTTAAAAACTCTCGGAAAGGAACCCGTTTTAATTGACAGGTTACATATATGGGTAATAAGGGGTGTTCAAGTCCACATGAACATATAGAATACTTATTTAGCTAATCATTTTTGTTTATATAGTTTAATTTAGTAATTTTAGTTGATTATTCGTCCTTTTATTATCTTTGGTAAATCTCTAGTTATTAAGTTGGCAACATTGTTTTGGACTGAGAAAATTTGTCTGGGTCATGGCGCACGTTGTGCTCTTTTATTTAATATAATAAAAGTTAATTAACTTCAAAATACACGCATTTCATTTCGAACATGCGTAGTGGTCCTTCGAATTAGTGGTGAAGTAACTTCAGTGCCTTTGGTGAAGTTTTTTCGTCTTGCACCGTGTGCGTGGTGGTTTTGTTCGGGCCGCGTTGCCCCCGCGGAGCCTCACCCTGCTCATAGGTTGGGTAAAAATCCCGACTTTGCATCAATTCCAGCCTCCATCAACCTAAAATCGCCAATTGTGAGCGATTTTCATCATCAAGGTGGTAAAATTCAAGAAAACCTAAATTTTTTACCGTTCGGAGGTAGGTACTTCCATTGAATAAGTAATACCTACTCAAAGAAAAAGTTTGACATCCCGCCAACGAACTGTCAGATTGACATTGTCAATTTTTCAAGTTTACGAAGTAAACAAAGTTCACAAACAACAACGAAAAGTTGCATAAAGCACTTCAAAAGTGCATTAATTAAAGGTGATAGTGACCTAGTGTTAAAGCATACAGTGAATTTGTGTTGCGTTGCAATGGCCGAGCTAAAGAAACTAAAAATTACGCGTTCGCAGTACAAAGGAACATTAACACGAGTGGAAAACTTTGCCAGTGATCCAACTATTATAAGTTCAGCAACAATTGATATGTTAGAAGCCCGCAAGGATAAATTAAATTCTGTTTTTAATCAATACGAAAGTGTACAATTAGATATTTTGAGCTTAGATCCTGAGGACTCTGAAGATGTTGGTGCATTTGAAGAAAAGTTTTATGCAACTCTTGCCATTCTAAATAAAAATATAAAATCACGTAACAAGTCAGATTCAGAGCCCTCCCAGACTGGATATGTCAGTTCTTCAAAATTACCTAACATTGACATTCCTACTTTTGATGGGAAAGACTACACTAAATTTAAACCATTCTATGAGTTGTTTATTGCTGTCATTGATAACAACACAACATTGTCGGATGTTCAGAAGTTATTTTATTTAAGAAAATATTTATTAGATGAGGCCTTATCTGTAATTGTGAACCTGCCTCTCACAAATAAGTCCTACACAGAGGCTTTAGAATTATTAAATAAACGATATGACAATAAGTCAAGATTAATTTGTAATCATATCTACCTACTTCTGGATATCCCATCAATGCCTAAGGGCACAGCTGCATCTATAAGGACATTTGTTTCCAATATTCAGCAACAGTTGCATGCATTGAAAAATTTAAACGAACCAGTCAATGAGTGGGATCGACTTTTGATTTGTGTGCTTTGTAGAAAGATTGATCCATACACATATCGCGCTTTTCAACTTGACCGCAATCCAGAAACATTACCAACAATGACAGACTTTTTATCTTTTCTTGAAAAACGTGCAACAGCATTGGAGGAAAGTAACCCTCATAAAGTTAATAATGAAAATAAAGGTAAGTCTGTGACACGTGTATCTAATTTAGCTGTCCCCACTGGTTTAGTGTGTTCCTTTTGCAGTAAAAAAGAACATGCAATTTTTAATTGCCCACAATTTAAAATGATCCCTATAGATGCTCGACTGACTTTTGTTAAAGATAAAAAACTATGTTCCCTCTGTTTGAAAAGTCATGCTGACAATGTTTGTAAGTATAAATTTAAATGTAGAATTTGTAAAAAATCACACAATACACTTTTACATTGTGATGACCAGCCAGAGACTCCAGTCTCACTTTGTTCAAATTCTCAAGTTACAACCTGTAATGTTATGCTGCCTACTGTAATGGTAAAAATTATTGACAAATATGGTCATGATTTTAAAGTTAGAGCATTGCTTGACAGTGGCAGTCAAGGTTCCTTTGTAACTAAATCAGTTGTTGAAAAGTTAAATATGATTCCTACTCAGCAGGTTACCAATATTATTGGGATCGGCAATAATTCTTCAAAAATTAATCAAACTGTTAATTTTAACATAAATTCATGTCAATTTGACGATGTTAAATTCAATGTAACTTGTTATGTTGTTGATTCTATTACTACACCTTTGCCTCAACAATTTGTTGATATTTCTAAATTAAAGATTCCTAAAAATATTCAATTATCAGACAGTGACTTCAATATCCCTTCAGAAATCTCAATCTTATTGGGTGCTGAAATATACTTTAACTCCTTGTTAAATGGTTGTATGAAGATTCCAAATGGTCCTGTACTCCAAAACACTGTATTTGGATATGTTATTGCTGGCACAATAGGAGAATGCAACAAACAAATGGTATGTAATAACCTGGTATCAAATTTTGTTATAAGTGATAATTTAAAATTAGAACAGGTGATGGAAAAATTTTGGCTTACTGAGAAGTTACCTGAACCTGTCGATAAGTGTGCAGATGAGTGTCAAAGATCAGAAACTATCTTTCAACAGTCTGTATGCCTTGAAAATAATACATTTCATGTTGATATGCCACTTATCTGTTCCAAGGAACAATTAGAGCTTGGAAATTCTTTTTCTATTGCCCTTCAAAGATTTTGGTATCTAGAACGCAAATTTAAACAACATCCTATGCTATTGGAGAAATACAAAGAATTTATAGATCAGTATGTTGCGATGGGACATGCAATTGAAATTGATATAAGTTTATATGATATTGACTGTGGCTCTGTTTATTTTTTAGCTCACCATGCTGTCTTTAATGAGGAGAGCAAGACCACTAAGTTGCGAGTGGTTTTTGACGGAAGTATGAAGAGTAAGAACAATACTTCATTAAATGATGTAATGCTGAATGGGCCTGTGGTACAGGGTGAGCTTTTCGATATACTACTTCTATTCCGAACATATTTGTTCACCTTAATTTGTGACATAGAGAAGATGTTCAGGTGTGTTTTTATTAATAAAAACTATACCACCCTGCAGAACATTCTCTGGAGAGATCACCCCAGCGAACCAATCAGGTGCTTGCAATTGCAGACCATCACATATGGGCTAAAGTCGTCTACCTTTTTGGCCACTCGGTGCTTATTAGAGCTTGCCAATAGATATAAGGAGCAATACCCTCTAGCGGCTAATGTTATCATTTCTAGCACTTATGTGGACGATGTCATTTCTGGTTGTGATAATGTAGAAGAGCTACACCTGCTAAAAACTCAGTTGATAGAGTTGCTTAGATTAGGCAATTTCAATTTGCATAAATGGTGTTCAAACCATTCTTCTGTTCTCAAAGACATTCCAGTTCAACGTCAATACTTTGATGAAGTTAATCTTAATACAGATAAGGTTGTTAAAACACTTGGTCTAAAATATGATGTCGTTTTAGATAATTTTACTTTTCAATCCCCACAGTGTGAGGAAGAAACTTTAAATACTAAGAGAAAGGTACTTAGTTATATTGGTAAAATTTTTGACCCTTTGGGTCTTATTGGGCCTATTATAGTAGTGGCCAAGTTAATAATGCAGGAGTTATGGCTTTTAAAAATAGAGTGGGACTCTACTTTACCTACTAAACAATTATTACCATGGAGAAATTTTCTTGCAAATTTAAAACTTATGGGCAAAATTACAGTCCTCAGATCTATAAAAAGTCATAATTTAGTATTGGTTCAGTTAGTTGGTTATGCTGATGCTTCACAGAAAGCCTTTGGCTGCTGTATTTATTTAAGAGTTTTATATGAAAATGGAAAAGTAGAGACTAATTTACTGTGCTCAAAATCGCGCGTTGCTCCTGTAGCTAAAAAATTAACAATACCTCAGTTGGAACTAAATAGTGCATTATTGCTAGCACAGTTGGCAAGTAGAGTCGGTAGAGTACTTGCATCTAGATTTAATCTCTCAGTTTATCTCTATAGTGATTCCCAAATTGTACTAGCTTGGATACAGGCCGAAAAATTAAAATATAATGTTTATGTTCAAAACAGAGTACGAAAAATTGCTGAACTTACACAAAAATCTTCTTGGTTCCATGTTAGGTCTTCTGATAATCCAGCTGACATACTCTCAAGGGGAATAGATCCGCAAAAATTGCAAAATCACGCTCTATGGTGGCATGGTCCACAATATTTGTCTAAGGCCGATTTCTGTCACGAAGAACAAATATTAAATAATATAAGTAGTACAGAAATTGATGAAGAGGAAATTTCTTGCTTCTTGCAAAAAGTAGAGCAGTCCTACATATTGGAGATTTTTGAAAAATTCTCTGATTTAAATAAAATTGTAGATATTGTGTCATACATATATAGATTTTATAATAATACTTTAAAAAATAAAAAAGAGGCTATTGACTCAAATCTGTCACCTAAAGAATTGCAAGATGCTCTTTTAATTATAATTCGTTGTGTACAGAAACAGCACTTTGCTGAAGATTTTAAACTGGAAAAGAAAACTACTCTTGCAAGTTTACACCCTTTCATAGACGCACATGGATTACTTCGCGTGGGTGGCAGGTTGCTTAATGCAGATATACCACATGATAAAATGCACCCCTTAATTCTTCCAAAAAATTGCCATATAACTTCTTTATTAATTAAGAGAGAACATCTCAGATTATTGCATGCTGGTCCCAGACTTGTCCTTAGTTCCCTCTCGCAGAAGTATTGGATCATTAGTGGCATTAGAGAGGTCAAAAAGGTATTGCATAAATGTTTAATATGTGCGCGTTTGAAGGCTGAGACTGCAAGGCAGCTTATGGGTTCACTACCAGCTGAAAGAATTACTGCTACTAGACCCTTTCAGCATGTGGGTATTGACTTTTGTGGCCCTTTTAATATCAAGGTTGGTAGAATCCGTAAACCACTCGTAACGAAGGGGTATATTGCCCTCTTTGTCTGCTTTGCTACTAAGGCCATCCATGTGGAAGTGGTATCAGATCTCACTACTGAGAATTTTTTGGCATGTTTCAACCGTTTTATCTCCAGAAGAGGCATGCCTACAAAAGTTTTTTGCGATAACGCAAAGACATTTAAGGGTGCACAAAATCAACTTAAAGATTTATATGAGTTACAAAACTCAAAGTCTCATAGAGACTCAGTGCATAATTTTTGTAAAAATAGTTATATTACCTTTGTATTTATTCCTAGTTACTCACCGGAGTTTGGTGGATTGTGGGAAGCGGGAGTAAAGAGTGTAAAACACCACCTTAAAAGAGTAGTAGGCACCTTAAGTTTGACCTATGAGGAATTTAACACAGTTGTGGTGCAAATAGAAGGTGTTTTGAATTCTCGACCTCTGCTCTCACTAAACCCAAATGAAGGCAAGTATTTATCTCCTGGTCATTTTGTGATTGGCACGGCTTTGTGCAGCTATCCTGAGGTTGATTTGACAGAAGTCCCTATAAATCGTCTACGATTTTGGAAGGTGGTAACCAAGCTTAAGCAAGACTTCTGGAAAACCTGGTCAAATGATTACTTGACTCAGCTGCAAAGTCGTCCCAAGTGGAAACATGAATCACCAAATATGAAGGAAGGTGATATTGTTTTGGTAAAGCATTTGAATACGTCACCATTAGTGTGGCCTATTGCTAGGATAATAAAAGTATATCCAGGAAATGATAAATGTGTTAGAGTGGCTGATGTAAAGTTTAATGATAAGATTTATAGAAGGAGTGTCTCAAAGTTATGTCCGCTACCTATTAATTAACAATGTTATTTTCTATCATTGTTAAATTCAAATTAATCTTAACTATTGTGTTCATTGCAGTTATGATTCTTGGCCTGGCCCAACTATGTTCAAGTCCACATGAACATATAGAATACTTATTTAGCTAATCATTTTTGTTTATATAGTTTAATTTAGTAATTTTAGTTGATTATTCGTCCTTTTATTATCTTTGGTAAATCTCTAGTTATTAAGTTGGCAACATTGTTTTGGACTGAGAAAATTTGTCTGGGTCATGGCGCACGTTGTGCTCTTTTATTTAATATAATAAAAGTTAATTAACTTCAAAATACACGCATTTCATTTCGAACAAGGGGCACTAGTGTCCGCCGAGATGAATTTAATACTGTGACGGAGATTCCATCCCAGCCAACAGCTGAATCAGGTTTTAGGTTAGCCATAATGTGTTTAACCTCGTCCTCATCGGATTCAAGAAGGACCATAGAGTTCAAGTTACTTTTATTGTATTGGGGAGTATCACCATTTAAAACTGAATGATCGGTTGATATTTTTCCGGCCATTTCCCTACCGATGCTAGCAAAATACCTGTTAACTTTATCAATTGAGTTTTAAGGGTCATTATTTGTTATAAGTTCGAAAGGGGCGGTCGGTTTAGGCTTTAAATTTGTTACTTTATTAATAACATCCCAAGTCGATTAATGGCTACTCTTAGCTTTCGTGAATTCGTCACGTTCATAACTTCGTTTTAGCTTCCGTAAAAGTTCATTACAGTAGTTTCTATACCTTTTATATGTGATTTGTATTATATAATAATAATATTTCCTGGAGAGTTTCTGGCTTTTTTATGAAGACTATCACGATGAGAAATACATCTGAGTAGCCCTGGAGTTATCCAAGGTTTGATGTGTCTATTTTTCCGCGGGATTTTGGAAACTAAAGTGTGTTTTTTTTATTATTGTAGATAAGATTTTAACTAAGATATCCGCTGCCTCATTGGCATCAGTAGCCTTAAGGACTGTTGTCCAGTCCGTTTCATCAATTTCAGTACGTATGGCGACATAATCTAGTCTCTTTATTGACTTAGCCGGTTTTATTTTCGGTTTAGCGTTTCCGATACAGAGAATAAGGGGCTCGTGGTCCGTTATATAAGTCTCCAGAACTAATGTCACGGCCGGTGCATTTGTGCGAAGAAGAACATGATCGATGCAGTTATTTAATCGGGTAGGAAACAGATGAGCGGGCAGAAGGCCATGGTATGCGGTAGAGTTAAGGTAATCATTGCAGTTTGTATCAGTACTTCCTGTTTTTATGTCGATATTAATATCACCAATAACAGTAAGAGTTGGGTACGATGATAAAGATCCAAGAATATTATGAAGGCTGTCAATAAAGCTAGAAATGTTTGTAGACGAAGGAGATCGGTAAAGGGCAACTATACAACAGAGTGATCCAATTTTGCATACCAGACAATTTGCTCCATTAAACTGAGGCTCCAGTACGTCACAGATAATATTTTCCTTAATATAAATAGCGACACCATCATTTTGGTTTTTTATGTTTTTGGTGCAGTAAGACACATAACCAATAAGAGGAGGCAGGACAGACACTTTGCTAAGCCAACACTCCGAAAGTATTATGACATCGCATTTAAAGTCGAATTGGTCCAATAAAGCTACTATTTGGTCAAAGTTTTTGTTTACACTGCGCACGTTCAGGTGAAATATTTTTAGCCCAGTTTGGCTACCCAGTTTTTCCGAGCACAGATTAGGTGAACATTTAAATGATTTGGATACAGTTAGTAAATCAAGCTCGTTGTTTACATCGATTATAAAACCGATTCTATCCATTTATAATATATAAAACATAATATTCGAGGCTAGTGACTAGTACCTGTGGTGGCCAAGGATTTAACCGATATATTGCAGGATTGGAGTGTGTGTAATGAGAGCATGTGTGTGTTAATGAGAGAGTGAAGTAAGTGTGTTTGAGCAAGGATTTTGTAAAGAACTTATAAGTACAATAAATGTGGCAAATCTCTATGAACAGTGTTAACATATTTTGTAACATACTAAAAACCAAATATACAATAAACAGGAGAAAAATAAAATAGATGTGAGGCTGAACTAAGATTAATTGTCCAGTAGATATTCTTAGTATGTCGGGCAGTCATTGTGTTGATCTTAAATTATTTAGGTAAAATTCTGAATCAATACGTATTTGCTTCATACCTTTGTCTTTTCGTAGAAAGACATTTCCATTAGAGCACCAGCAGAACGAATAGTTGTTAGCCTTCGCAAACTCGCGGGCGTAGTAAAATAACTTTCTTGTAGAGGGGGGCATGTATTCCACTATGTAGACGGGGTGACGTTTCCCAGGAAGACCAAAGGTTTCAGTGTTTAGCTTCTCGTCCAGTGCGCGACTCCTATTGAAGGAGCGGGTGGAGAAAAGAATGTCGTTTTTCAACTGCACAGAACCAAATTCGACAAAGACTGATCTAGTTGTACCAACTTTTCCCGGTAGGCGATAAATATCGCGGATGTCCGAGTGCTTGATGTCCACTTGCATTATCGTGTCTCGTGTATAAGTATCCCAATTATGTTTATCTGAAGACTTGACTGCTAAGTACATGCTTGAGATCAAAATCAATAACCATAACTTGGATTGTCACCTAGACTTAGGAAGTCAATGTTCTCTTATAAAGCTAACGATAGCTAGAGAACTCAACTGAAACATTGTAGTGCCAGAAAATTTACCTGTCCTTAGGGGTATAGGTGCCAATTTGATCTCTCCAGTAGGTATGACGATTGTTTCCGTCGAAGTGCAAGGCATAAAGGAGACGATTAATTTATATGTAGTGAATGATTATGTAATCAATCAGTCAGTCCTATTAGGACATTCCTTTACCGAAAAACCAGATATCGTTATCACAAAAACCCCTACCGCTGTGATATTTCACAAAATTCCGAGCGTTAAAATGCGTCTTTTAACTAGCAACGATGCTGAAATCCCATCAAATACTTTACGCGCTGTGCAAGTCTCTACTGATCCTAGTGTAGATGCGCGAGTTTATGTTAATGGTTCTTTGCGAGGTCCTGAAGGGAAGGAATACTACCTCCTTCCTGGAGAATATGAGGTAAAGGGTGGCCGTAGCGCACTACTCATTCATAATGCATCACCCAGTTCGATCACACTCAGAAAAGGAACCCTTTTGACACGAGTACAATTCAAAGATGTTGACACCTCGAAAAATATCTTAAACTCGTGCAATGTCACAATCTGTGAATCCCAAAGTAAAGACGTTTTGAATTGTAACGATGCTCTAAGCGAAGAAGAAAAATTAAATTTAAAACAGCTAATCGATAAATATAGTAACTGTTTTTCAAAGGGACTTAACGATTTGGGGTTCACGGATTTGACAGAGATGGTTATTGAGCTTGAGGATTCGGAACCAGTTGTTTATAGGCCGTATCGTATGTCTTACGCGGACCGCGTTCTGGTAAGAAATATGGTGCAAGAAATGGTCGATCACGGTATTGTTAGAGAATCTACCTCATCTTACGCGAGTCCTATTGTCCTGGTACAAAAGAAAACGGGAGATAAACGCTTGTGCGTTGACTATCGTGCCTTGAACCGCAAAACTAAAAAGGAGCATTACCCTCTCCCTCGGATTGAGGATCAATTAGACCACCTGTCAGGTAACAAAGTTTTTACGTCACTTGATTTAGCCTCTGGGTATTACCAGATTGCAATCGCTGAAGAGTCACGACACAAAACCGCCTTCGTGACACCAGACGGCCAATATGAATATAATCGGATGCCATTTGGTCTGGTAAATGCACATTCAGTGTTTCAGCGCACTATCAATAAAATACTTCTTGAGGCTAAAATTAATTAATGACGTCCTTATTCCAGCTAAGGACGTTACCGAAGGACTACACCGGTTGGAAGAAGTTTTAATACTTCTCCAAAAGGGTGGTCTAACATTAAAATTAAACAAATGCCACTTTTTCCTTAACAAAATAGATTTTCTCGGTTATGAGGTTAGTTCCGAAGGTATACGACCTGGTCAAAGAAAAACTGAGGCGGTATCTAAATTCCCGACACCCAGGAATCAACATAAATTGAGACAATTCCTTGGGCTATCGGCATATTTTAGGCGATTTATTATGAATTATGCCATACTAGCAGCCCCACTAACCGATTTATTAAAAAAGGACATTAAATGGACATGGGACAAAAGTCAGGAATTAGCATTTAATAAAATCAAAGCTTTGCTGGTTGATAGACCCATCCTTGCGCTTTACGATCATGGTGCGGAAACCCAATTGCATAGCAAAAGCGGACTAGCTGGTATCTTATTACAAGCTAACTCAAACGGCGTGTTCCAACCAGTATCGTACTTTAGCCGAAAAACTAATATAGATGAACAAAAGCTTCACTCGTACGATCTAGAAACATTGGCGGTAATTGCATCCCTCAATCGTTTTCGCGTCTACCTCATCGGAATTCCCTTTAAAATACTTACCGACTGCAACGCATTACGGGCAACGTTAATCAAACGTGATTTAATTCCACGAATAGCCCGGTGGTGGATACAGCTACAAGAGTATGACTGTACCATCGAATACCGTTCGGGATTGCGCATGTCTCACGTAGATGCGCTGAGTCGCAATCCGGTTGGAGGCAAACCAGAGGCGCCAACGTGTTTTGATATCCTAACTATCGAAAATAGCGAGCAAAACTGGATTGCTACGGTACAGTCGGCTGATGAAGAAGTCAGGAAGATAAGAGAAACGTTATCGGATCCTGGTACAGAAGAAGTGATGGATATTCACAAGAATTACAAATTGAAGAACTATAGGGTTTATAGAATAGTCGAAGATGAAATGAAATGGCTTGCACCGAAAGGCGTTCGCTGGCAGATTTTAAAAATGAATCACGATGACGTCGGTCATTGTGGTTACGATAAAACCTTACAGCGGATCCGTAAAAATTACTGGTTTGCTAAAATGCGCAAATTCGTAAAGAAATATGTTTCGTCCTGCCTCGAATGCTCACACCACAAAGCACCTGGTGGCAAGCGTGAAGGTGAACTGCACCCTATAGAAAAGCCAAGCATACCGTTTCATACGGTTCATGTTGACCACTTGGGTCCATTCATAAGGAGTAAAAGGGGCAATTGTTATTTACTCGTTTTGGTCGACAGCTTTACAAAATACGTTATCGTAAAGCCGGTTAGAGACACCAAATCGACGACAACGGTAAAGGTACTCAAAGACCACATTGGCTACTTTGGTGTACCAACACGCCTTATCACCGACAGGGGCACGAGCTTCGCTAGCGGGGTTTTTAAGGAGTTTGTGACACTATACGGCATTAAGCACATAATGAATGCCGGGGCAACTCCCAGGGCAAATGGTCAAGTTGAAAGATTCAACAGGACCATATTAGACGCACTTCCTACTTCAGCCCATGGTAAAGACGAAAAGTCTTGGGATGAACAAATTCTCGATATACAATTAGGTATGAATACAACGACTCATAAAACGACGCAAAAGACTCCTTCAGAGTTACTTTTCGGTTTCAACATTAAGTGTAGGAGTGAAAGTATATTGAGTGAGGTTTTAGACGATACCGTGACCGTTACATTGGCGGAAAAATTAGCAGAATTAAGGGACGTAGCTGGGAATAAAATTAGGGAGACTCAAATTAAAGATAGGGAAAGGTTTAACCGCCGTAGGAAACCAGTGAAAAACTATTCAGTAGGAGACTTGGTACGTGTAGAGCGACAGGTTCCTAACGATGGACAATCACAAAAACTGGTTGTCAAATATCAGGGTCCCTACCGAGTAATAAAATTACTTCCCAACGATAGATATATCATCGAAGACACTCCCCTATCACGCAAAAATAATCGTCGTTACGAAGCCGTAGTAGCAATCGACAAAATGCAGCCCTGGTTAAATTTTAGTAGAAATTTGGAAAGTAGTTGTGAAGAAAGTGGTTCAGATAATGAGTAAAACTAAATAAATAAACTAAATCTATGTCCTTGTTCTTTAGTATTTATATGAACGTAATATAAATAAATTACTATTAAATTTAATGTATTATGATTAAATGATATTATTTAGATTATATTAGATTCATGTGTGTAAATTAGAAGCTTCGAATCAGCATTTGTGTTTTGTTTGTCTAGATGTCAGACTCGTCTAAATGTTGTAAGAACATAATTAATACATTTAATTTTTAATTTCTGTTTGTTCTGAAAGTTCTGTTTGGTTTGAGTTCTATGGAAATAATTATTTCATTGCAAATTGTACTGTGGTTATATTGAAAAAAGCAATTTTTCCTTTCAAAATTAAATCATGTAATAAACTTTACTTTTTGCAATCAATATACATCTACTTGTAGTTTCTGAAATGTATATGGTTATTATAAAGTTAAGTAAAATAAAATTAATATTATGTAAAGTAAACGTTAGTCTATACTAACTTGGTGAGTTATGGTTAGTAAAAATATAGAGAGACACATTTTGCACATGTAATAAACGTAAAAATACTCTATTTATGCCGATAATAATAACGTCATTCTTATTTCGCGAAGGGACTCGCTTTCACAGGAAGGCCGAGCTGTAAGCTTAATTAGTATAATGTACGTCTAATTAATATTATTCTATGTGTCTTGGAATTATTATAACTTTAATAGATGTTGTATTGACTTTATTAAGTAGCAACAGGTAGGCACATATTAAATATTTTAAGTTATAGGGAAATATATTATGATCTGGATTTAAATGATGATAATTAAATGTATTATTAATTATCGAATAGTTATAGATGAATGATCGTTCGTTAATAGCCATTTTGTTAATTTAAGATAGTGTAGGTAGTCATAGTCGTAGTTAATGTAATAACTGATAGTCGCTGCAATCGGCAGTTGACGTGCAACCATTGTACAAGTTAAGGTGAATTTTGTGAGTAAAGAGCTGTGAAGATATTACTGAATTTTATTTCTACAATCATTCAGAGGCTATCCCGATAATCGAGAAAAGCAACATTTTGTAAAAGGTGATAAGTAGTTGACATTTTGGCTTTTGTAACTAGATAAATTACAAACCGACCCACTAAAAAGCGTGAAAAAGATTTTTTTTGCAAAGAATAAAACCAACTTGTTATTCACAGTCGGTGTTATTATTTTTGTATATTCTTTTTTTTTTGACACCGCCTTCCAAAATTAAAATTATTTTAGGCTTTGTTGTGTTTTGATATGGAAGTCGGTTTTATTTTTTGCTATTTTTATTTTATTTTATAGGTATTCTTCCACAAATGTCCCTTTAACAACATGGTAACATTTCTTGTGTTTAAAATTGTTCTTGAATGGTTTCATTAACTTTTGATTTTCCTGATGATTTCTTTAATTGATTAAGTTTTCAGTCTGAATTACTTTTCAATTTAAATCTCGTACTTTGCTTTAAGTACGAGACTTGTTAGCACATAAGCTAAAGTTAATTTGTTTTATAGCTTTTCAGTACAGTCAAAAGCAGGAGCTTTAAAATATTTCATTAATAAGATGTCACTATCCAGTTTCAAGTTCAGCATTCATTTTCTAAGAGATCATTGTGAGTCACCAGTGTCACCACGCTTTATTTCTCTTAAGACATATTCTATAGAGTCTATCTTGGTGAAAAATTCTTCCGTCGAATCACGTTCTGTTCTTCACTGTAATTAGGCCAAGTAACGAGTCTGACAAACATTAGCAGAATTTTCGCATCAGGTTATTGTTTTCTGAGGCCTTTTTGCATGTTTCTTGAATCACTGAGCACTGTTTCTATTGGAGCTTCATCGCTGACAATGTTCAGCAATTCAAATTCACTTCAAAGTTTACAAGTTCAAAATTTCTGCACAATATACTTATCGCCGTCAAATGTTTTATTGTTCGTGTTGATGTTAAACACTCTTATTTCTTTTGATTTAATCCACTAACTGCATAAAACTTTTTTGTTATTTAGTATTAATTAAATCCACTTTAGATTAATACTTTCACTTTGGTTTAGCATCCTGGGCCCATAACCTGTTGGGGTTAAAGGGTGAATACCAAAGGAAAGACTGATTCAAGGATTTAAATAATAAGAGTTTATTATCCTTTACTTTATATATACCGGTGTGTTTCAATAATACAACGTAAGACGTGTGATCCCAAGCAGGGCTAAGGGAATGCAGTACTGTTTCACATAAGGAATATCAGTCAAGTGGTGACACGGGGCTCGGACTATTAAAAACAATATTTATGGGTTAGAAAAAAGAACGATAAAAAGTTGAAGTATGATTGATTTATGTTTGCCATACTCCAATATAAATAAATAATTTAATCACTAGAAGTAAGCTATTATTGAAGGGAATTATATAAGTATTAATACATCTTTGCCTATAGTAATTGAGTAATAATGGGCAAATAAACTATAGCTATTTATTTCGTTCCAGAAAAAAACTGTTTACTTCTGGCTTCGGCGGTGGGAAGAAAGCGGAACCATAGAAGCCTACCGCCGCCAACTCTACGCCAGAGCTACTATGGCGGCAGATGATGCAGCTATGGATTGGTCACTGCACACTCTGCCGATCCTTTTCTGACCACATGAATAACATCAACTTCGTACAGCGTGAGTCCATGTGTAGCTTGTAATCACACTTATCACCTCAACTTATTCATCACTTACATAAAATATGGTTTTCTTATAAAAAGTGAATAACAAAATTGATTTAAAAAGTAGCTATACGTAAGTGTTCCTGACGTCACATCGAGCCACACACCACTCCGTGATCGCGAGCCTCACCTCACCTTTCACTCGTTCGCCGACACCTTGAGCGTGCGCACACATATCGGTCGTCTCAACAATTGTAACCACTACCTACCTAAGAAATACAGTACTTGTCATACCATCGGAATCAAGTAGTTTTATTCAAGACCACCAGCAGCACACCTGAAGCTTGATACTCAACATATGGTCCTTAGGGGGAAAGAAGATCGCCGTTTTTTGTCCTACGCACGCGCCTCCTGTGGACTTTTGACTGGCCGTCCCAACCGCGCGCTCACTTACGCCGCCGTAGAGGACACTTAAAGGACAGTCTACCCAACTTTCCGCTCTATTCGCCTTTTCTATCCAGGAACATTAAAATAGTGCTATACGGATCAGGCATACATTGATCTCTTCATATATAGCTTACCTATTCAGTGGAACTTTCCATAATCGAATCATCGTCATTTTGCATAATAATTTAATTTCTTAAAACATAATGAATGTTTTCGCTCGCTATCTACAAGTGTTTGCCAAACGCGTAAACAACCTCATTAGTGTTTTTTTCGTTATTGTTCTTATTGCACCGGTAACTTGTCGGGCTCATTGGCAATATCAGGTGAACTTACCGTAGGTTTAGCCAGCTGTTCACGCATAATTTTATAGCTAAACTTACATTATGTTGATTTCTTTGTCTTTGCTTGCATTTTGGACTTTATGCTTTGCCTTAACGACCTACCTACCTTCTCTCATTATGTCTGATGCAAAATTAAGGGAACTTATAAAGAGGCGTGGAGGCTACAAAGCAAAGCTGACGCATTTTAGCAACTTTTTAAGATTATTACCTAGTACGGGAAATGATTTAGATAGCTTCCAAGCAGCGGAATTAAAAAACCGTCTTAGTTTAATGGAAACATTATATTAGGAATTCGACGTGTTACAGACAGACTTGGAGCTGTTGTCCGAGGATGCGGACGAAATGTATGACGAGAGGGAGCAGTTCGAGGCCCAGTACCACAAGCTGGTGGCCCGCGCGAGGGCGAGCCTCGCCACCGCGCGCGCCTCCTCGCCCGCGCTCTTGTCTGCTACCTCCATCAGTGATCTCCCGCACCATGGCTCTGGCTGCAGGCACGACTTCGTTCGGCTGCCTAAGATAGACTTGCCTCACTTCGACGGGGACTATCAGCACTGGCTTGAATTCCGAGATACGTATCTTTCTCTTATTCATAACAATGACAGCATACAAGACATCAACAAATTTCACTACTTACGTGCTGCCTTAACCAGCAGCGCGTCATTAGTGATAAAAAGCATAGATTTCAAAGCAGATAATTACGGTACAGCTTGGCAGTTATTATCCGAAAGGTAAAGGAAACAAATTCAACATGAATCTTGTAAATCATTACGGAATATTATTGATGTCACAAATAAAAATCTTCGTGCCTTGTCTACTTTAGGGCAACCTTCCGAGCAAGGGGGCCTAGGGGAAACTCTTATTGTATACATGATGTCAGAAAAACTTGACAAGGTCACACGAAGGGAGTGGGAAGAATATAAAAACAATTTAAATGCCTTTCCAAAGGAGATGTTTCATTTTGGGCTACCATTAGTACACCACATAGATAAATAGAAAAAATAATAGAGATTACCATAAAAATACTCAAAAAATTATTTGGAGACGGGTAGAGCTGTGATAAATTATTATTTGGGAAGATTTTTATTATGACAACCCTTGTTTTAGGGCAGCCATGACAGTCGTGTTTGACAGATTTAAGTTTCATGACGTTTGGTGTCTTTCTGTGAGTCGTAGAGATGGGCAAGTGAAAAAAATATATCGATTAATATCGAATCGATATTTTTAATCTATATGAATTATTATCAAGTCAAAAATAGATATTTTCCGTAAAGGTAATGTACGTAGGTAACATGGACTCGAGCCACCGCAGGAGACACACCGGGCGTCAGGATCGCGAGCTGATCTCCGGCCACCGTAGACGCAGGCTTGCAGACTGCGAGCAGGGGTAGTTCACTGTCCGGTAAGGACCAGGTCCGGGTCGGCGGCGCGTTATGTTCCACGCGCGCCTCTAAGAGCTGTCAGCACCAGTGACGGGGCCTCATGGGACCATTGCCTGCCGGGGTTGCGGGAATGTTCTAACGAGATACCGTGGCCCCGGAACTTAAGGGCAGCTGGAAGGGAACAGGGTGGGTTTTTATTCAGTAGAACTTTGACACGCCCTTACGCTTCGCGAGGCCAAGAAAAGAAAATTAATCTGAAGACATATGCATATTTTGATGGTGCAAACATGCTGACGATCTGGTGCGACATTTGGACTACTTCCCAGATCTGACAAGATTAGTGTAACTGAGACCAATAGTATACTAAAGTGAATTAAAAAATATCGATTTATTGAGATTTAAAATATTGTCTATATTTATCGATTATTTTATGAAAAATATCGATATTTTTACCCAAGCCTAGTGAGTCGTTATGTGTTTTCGCTGTGTTGGATTGAATGATTTCGGAGTTTTTAATGATTATTTTGTTTTACGACCCAGATTATTTCTAAAGACATTGATTGATTGCTTCTCTATTGATCCCAGCTTTGTTATATGGTTTTTGATTCGCCTGTGATTTAGATATCGTTGTTTACGGTTTCGTCGTTGTTTATTCTACAATGACAAGTTCAGTTTCAAGTATGTCTGCATTAACCCGTGCATTTACTTATTATTTTCTTAACATGCTATTACTATATGATGTTATCTTCCCACTTTCCGTATTCTAATAGATTTTAACTCATATTTATTCTAGTTTATGTACAATAGCGTGCCTGCAGTGTACCTCTGTTATAGATGAAAATGAACTATATTTTGGACAGCATAGAAGCCGCGGCTTTTTTCCTGGATGGAATATTGATAAGGGATAATGCGGAATAAATATATATATTTAAGTCTCTACAAGTTGTTTTATTTATATACTTCTTATGGCTGGTTTTCCATCCTCTTAATGTCACCAATTACAGAACTTATTTGGAGTTTTATAGGAGTAATAGTTATCTACAACTCACAGAACAGTTCACTGCTCTTCTATGCATTATCGAAGTCCAGAGATTATTGACAAGCACTAAATAATGAAATAGCACATTTTGCTACACAAAGTAACATTCAAGCCTTCGTTTTATGTTTCCAATATAACCAATCTTTAGCTACTGAAATATGTATTAGGTAAAAGATGTGCCGCCGTAAAGCAGTAATATAATTATCCTGTGGTCTTATTTTATAAGTATAACTATAAGGAATCCTAAGTATTTTCGGAATTCGTATGTTGATATTTTATTGTAGTTACAAAAATATATATCGACCTCCGAGACGTCAAAAACACGATCCGTCAAACTGACATGTCAAAATGACATTCGCATCATTGTTTAATAGCAACATGGCTGATCCATATTTATTGTGTTGCTCTCCTCGACCGAGTTAATTTGAATATCACACTAAAATAAAGCGAAATCATAGAAAATTAATATTAAAAAACGGTTACTACATTATACAGCAATATTTACATGTGGTGTACTAATGGTAGCCCAGGCTCCATACATTTCTGGAACATCTCCTTTAAAAGATTACATTAAATTTTTGACAAACAGAGCAGATTTACTTGAATCCTTAAATTATAATAAAAACACAACAACAACAAAAAACACAAACGAAAACAACAAAACAAAAAACTTCCTTGCAACAACTAAAACTATTTTTTTTTTAATTTTTTAGAATAGGTTCGCGTTTGACCACCATCTCACCTGATGGTAAGTGATGATGTGGTCGAAGATGGAGCACGCTTACCTAAAAGTAACCTATTCACTCTTGACTTAAAGACTCCTAGGTTAGGAGGAGGCTAGGAGTCTGTGTTTCCCGATAGCTATAACCTAGGAGGGTTATAGCTATCGGGAAACACAGACTCCGGCAGGGAATTCCACTCCTTAGCCGTACGCACAATGAAGGTATTCCCAAAACGTTTGGTGCGTATGGGTGGGATGTCCACCATGTAACGATGGCGCTTCGCCGTTTGTCTCGTAGTCCGATGATGGAACGGGCTTGGTGGAATTAGATTGTGTAATTCCATCGCACACTCCCCGAAATGTAACCGATAGAAAACCGATAGACTTGCAACTCGTCGTCGATGTTCAAGGCTCTGGAGCTTTGATTCGACCAGTGCATCGTTGCCAATGAGTCTTCTGGCCCGCTTCTCGATAGACTCAAGCGCGTCCAGTTGGTATTTAGCAGATCCATCCCAAAGATGAGAGCAGTACTCCATACACGACCGAACCTGGGCTTGATAGAGATTGAGCAACTGTTCGGGTGTGAAGTACCGTCTCACCTTTGCTAGGATTCCCAACTTTTTTGATGCTAGTTGAGCCTTAGCCTCGATAAACGGGCCAAAATTGAGGGTAGAAGTTAATGTTACCCCCAGAAGCTCGATACGGTCGGTTATCGGCACAGTTACACCTCGGAAAGTAGGAGCCGGTTCAAATTGGCTCCTTTTTGTGGAGAAGAGACACGCCTGGGTCTTAGCTGCATTAAACTTGACCAGGTTGGCATCGCCCTATTCGGAGACAGCCTTCAAGGTCAAGTTCAAGCGCCCGACCATGTCCTCACGGAGAGACTGGATCTGTGACCCACCAGCTCGCGCGCTGGACACATATCTCTCAAAAACTGTGCTGTCGTCTGCATACCCAAAGGTACCGGGCATTAGCAGATCGTTAATGTGCAGCAAGAATAAAGTTGCTGAGAGAACAGACCCCTGAGGGACCCCGGCATTAATTGCCAATTGGCCAAACGAGCAGCCATCAATGACCACTCAAATGGACCGATCCCTCAGGAAGTCTTCAATCCAAACGCAAAGTTGAGTGGGTAACCCGAAAGAAGGAAGCTTAGCAATAAGGCTATCGTGCCAGACCCTGTCAAAAGCCTTGGAGATGTCAAGGGAAACAGCAAGTGCTTCCCCTTGCCTCTCAATGGCCTCACTCCAGATATGAATGGCATACGCTAGAAGATCCCCAGTTGACCGGTTTTTGCGAAAGCCGTATTGCCGGTCACTGAGGATGTCGTTGGCTTCTAGGTATGCCAGGAGCATACTATTAAGTACACGCTCCATACTCTTACAGAGTATGGACGTGACTGAAATAGGCCTGTAGTTGGCAGGGTCAGCACGACTGCCCTTTTTGGGTACAGGCTGTACGTTAGCCAGCTTCCATGCTTTCGGCACCTTTCCAGTCTCTAGCGAAAGGCGAAACAGGCGTGTCAAGATTGGAGACAATTCAGGCGCACAAGTTCTAAGAACAATTGCTGGTATCCCGTCGGGGCCACTAGCTTTGTTCACGTCAAGATTACGCAGCACTCTACGGACGTCCTTCTGATGGATGCGAATGTCCGACATACACGTCTCGCATCCAATAGGAGCATCAGGAGGGTGAGCGCCACTACTATCCAGACATGAAGACTCCGCGAAGAGAGCGGCAAACAAGTTTGCTTTTTCCTCAGCGGAGTGAGCCAGAGACCCGTCAGCTTTGAGCAGTGGTGGTAGTGAGGGGCGACAGAAGTTCGATTCAACCGACTTTGTTAGGGACCAAAACGCTTTGCTTCCAGCAGGGTATGAAGCGAGTTTGTTCCCAATTCGGCTAACGTGGTCAAACCGAGACCTCCGCAAAACCTTCTTGCTTGACTTGGCAGCCCTGTTGAAGGCTCTCTTCTTCTGATCCACGTCATTTGCTTTGCAGTTTCGAGCATCGACCCATGCTAGGTACGCCGCGTGTTTAAGCGCTTCAGCGCGATCACATTCGGCGCTAAACCAAGGTCGAGCTTTGCCGGACATTGTTAGGTCAGAGAACGGAATGTAGTACTCCATCCCCTGTCGCAAAACATCTGCCACGGCGTCTGCGCACGACGATGGATCATTTGAAGAAAAGCAAGTAGGCTGCCAAGGATAACATGCAAAGAAAGATCGCACGCCATCCCAATCCGCTGATTTGTATCGCCAAACCCGCCGAGTGCCTTTAAGGCTGAGATCGGGCGGAGAGTAGACGGATACAGACTTCACCAGACAGTGGTCGGAACTACCTAACGGTGAGGATATCGTTACCGAATAGCGGTCTGGATCTGTAGTCAGCAGAAGGTCCAAGCAATTGGCTGTGTGCGACTCAACATCCGGCACCCTCGTTGCTCCCTGGACCAGCTGAGTGAGATTTAATGCAAGTGCAAGATTGTGCATTTCTCGCCCAGCATGGTCCATGCACTGGTATGGGAAGAGCCACTCCTGGTGATGGGCATTAAAGTCCCCCAGCAACACGAGCTGAGCTGAAGGGTACCGCTGTTGGGCCGCATCTGCCGCCTCACTGATGTACTGTGTGAGCCTGGTTGTCTCCTGATATCCGCTGTGCGAGCGGTAGACACAGGCATAAATAATTTTGTCTATGCCCGTGTCCACCAGAGCCCAAAGCGTAGAGAACCTGGAGTCCTCAAGATTCCGGAGACGCCGATAGCATTATATTTATTTATTTATTTATTTATTTTACTAAAAATAATAATAATTCAGACAACTTTAAATGTCCTATGTGTTCTCAGAATCACTTTTTATTCAGTTGTCAGCCTTTTAGAAATCTTGAAATAGAAGCACGTTTTAAAAAGGCTTCAGAAAGCAATGTTTGTATGAACTGTCTTCGACCTGGTCATACCGAAAAGCGTTGCAGTCTCTCGCATTGCAAATATTGCAAGATCAGACACAATACCCTCTTACATAGGGAACCAACAGAAAAACAGACAGGGGAAAACATTGTTTTGTCAACAAACGTCGTATTACCCTGTTCAGAAACTAATTAGGTTCACATTTTGCTATCCACAGCCTTGGCAAACGTGACAGACGTCAATGGAGAGATTCATACTGCCAGACTACTGTTGGACAACGGCAACACCTCCAATTTCATCACCCAAGAGCTCTGTGGGAAGCTCGGCCTGGTAAAACGCAGCACTAGCTCCACTGTCTCAGGTGTAAACTGTCAAGTTTCTAGTACCTCAGAAAGCTGCAGTCTTCATTTGCGGTCTTGTAATGGTGGCTATCAGGTGAATGTAAGCTGTTTTGTTTTACCAAAGATCACACAATCACTACCTGGCTCTTATGTAGATAAAAGGTATATTACCATCCCGCCAGGTATTCAATTAGCAGATCCTTCGTTTAATGTACCTACCGCTATTGATATTCTAGTAGGCGCTGAGGTATTCTGGGACGTCTTAGGTTCCGATACCATTAATTTAGGCAATAACCAGCCTAGATTACAGTCATCAAAACTAGGTTGGCTTATTTCGGGCCGCGTCAGTCGGTCTCGTCTTCGTACACAACCTTCCGCTTGTCTTTTTCTTTCACATGAGGAGTCAAATCAGCTGACTCACTTCTGGGAACTTGATATGGTATCGTCTGCAAACTGTTTCTCTTCAGAAGAACAGGCTTGTGAAAATCTCTTTCAAGAGACCACACGTCGGGATACGCATGGTCAATTCGTTGTCACCATACCATTGAAGGACTCGCTCGAGTGCTTAGGTGACTCTTACGCGATGGCGAAGCGTCGTTTCCTCTCCCTAGAGCGTAGATTTGAGCGGGACTCCACATTTAAAAACAGATATTTGCAATTCATGCAAGAATATATTGACCTTCATCATATGACAGAACATTCAAAAACAAATCATTCAGAAATTAATTATTTTATGCCTCATCATGGTGTTGTGCGCGAGTCAAGTTCTACCACAAAACTTCGCGTAGTTTTCGATGCTTCGGCCTCCAGCACCTCGGGCAAGTCCTTCAATGACATTCAGATGGTAGGTCCAACCGTACAGGAGGATCTGCTATCCATACTTTTGAGATACAGGCAACACAAGTTTGTTGTAACGGGTGACATTGAAAAAATGTATAGAGCTATTTTAGTAAAACCATCTCAGCGCACGTTACAACAAATTGTTTTCAGATTCAATTCCTCAGACCCTTTAAAGACCTATGCACTGAATACAGTGACATACGGTACAGCATCAGCCCCATATTTGGCCACAAAATGCCTAGTTTCGCTTGCAGATCAATGTTCAGACCCAGAGGTTAGTCAGTCCATCAGACGTGATTTTTATATCGACGACTATTTGAGTGGCGGAGATACGATTGAGTCCGTCATAAATTTATGTCAAGGGGTAATGAATACTCTGGAGTCCGCCAAGTTTCACCTTAGAAAGTGGCAATCAAATAGTTCGAAGATATTAGAGTCAGTCACTAATCTAAAACCAGAAAATCAAGATAAAAAATTAAACCTAAATGACACTCCTAGCAAAACACTTGGGCTATACTGGGACTGTAAAACAGACAGATTATTCTTTTCTATAGATTTAAAACATACTTCAAAAATTACAAAGCGTAATATTTTATCTTTAATTAGTCAGGTGTTTGATCCTATTGGCCTTGTCGGGCCATGCATAGTTCAGGCTAAACTTATGTTACAGCAGCTGTAGATACTTAAATGTAACTGGGATGATGAAGTACCAACAGAAATAAAATCACAATTCCTTGAGTTTGTACAGTCACTTCCAGCTCTTAACTCTGTTCATATTCCTCGTTGGGTATCTTGTAGCAATGCTTCTTTAGTAGAGCTACACACTTTCACAGACGCTTCTGAACGCGCCTATGGTGCATGTATTTATGTGAGAACGGTAGCAGTCGATGGAACAGTTTGCGTTCGCCTTTTAGCTTCCAAAAACAAGGTCGCCCCTATAAAGCCCACAACCATACCAAGGCTGGAGTTGTGTGGTGCTTTATTGGGCACAAGACTTTTTCTGAAGGTACGTAAATCACTCATTCTAGAGTTTAATCACTGTTTCTTTTGGTGTGACTCGATGATCGTACTTGGATGGTTGTCTACATTACCAAGTCGGCTTGATCAATTTGTCCGCAATAGAGTAAGTGAAATTCAAGAAGCTACGACTGGACAGACGTGGAGCTATGTGCCTTCTAAGAGCAACCCCGCTGATCTCACATCTCGGGGGGTGAAAGCTGATTGCATCAGCTCGTCCAGTCTTTGGTGGTCGGGTCCTGAATTTCTTAGTCATAGAGAAATCAAATTTCCTACATCACCTAATACACAAATTCAATCTTTACCAGATACGTCTTTGCATACAACTAATACACATAACCAAAATAATAACAATATATTTTCAAATTTAATTCATACAAAATCATCATTTACGTCACTCATAAGAATTATAGCCTATACACAAAGATTTATTAATAATTGCCAAAAACAGAATAATAAAAAATCTACTTACTTAACAGTTTCAGAATTACAATCATCTCAGAATCTTATATTACAGATTTCTCAACAGGAAATGTTTCCTGAGGAATATTCATGTCTCAAAACTAATCAGGCCTTACATAAAAAGAATTGACTAATAAGTCTTTCTCCTTTCATTGATTCAGACAATTTAATACGCGTTGGTGGACGCCTTAATAACTCCAACTACAGTTACAATGTTAAGCATCCTATCCTTTTATGTAGCAAACATCACTTGACGAAAATTATCTTCGAAAGAGAGCACAAAACACTCTTTCATGCAGCGCCACAATTACTTTTAGCACACATTAGACTCACCTACTGGCCATTAGCAGGCAGAAACCTAGCCAAGCATGTAGTGCGTAACTGTGTTCGCTGCACACGTTTCAATGCTCAGCCTATTCAGGTCATCATGGGCAACCTACCAAGCGATAGGACTCATCTAGAGTACCCTTTTTTGAATTCAGGGCTTGATTATGCCGGGCCAGTGCTGATAGCCGACCGTAGGGGTAGAGGATGTAAGCTACTTAAATCATACATTTGTGTTTTTGTATGCTTTGCAGTCAGAGCCGTTCACCTGGAGCTGGTTTCCGACCTTACCAAGGAAGCTTTTCTTGCGGCCTTCAGCCGATTTGTAAGTCATCGGGGAAAGCCTCAACGCATGTACTCCGACAACGGCACTACATTTGTGGGAGCTTTCAATGAGCTTTCACGCTTCTTAAAGGTTTCATCTAGCAATATAGAGTCAGATCTTGCAAACAAAGACATTGAATTTAAATTTATACCTGCCTACAGCCCACATTTTGGTGGAATTTGGGAAAGTGCAGTAAAGTCCACCAAACATTTATTGCGTAGAGTCATGAGCCTAACTCATTTAACATATGAAGAGCTCTCAACTTGTCTCATTCAGATAGAGGCTATTTTAAATTCCAGACCTTTAACACCTCTATCCACTGATCCATCAGATCTTTCTTATCTTTCTCCTTCACACTTTCTCATCGGACGATCACTCACGTCAGTCCCTCGGCCTCAGATCGCCGATGTCAATATCCAGCGGCTAGAGCGCTTCGATCGCATCGAAAAGCTAAGACAACATTTTTGGCAGCGCTTCTCTAATGAGTATGTGTCTCTCCTGCAGCAGAAAACCAAATGGCAGACAGCTGGGCAAGAGCTGAAACCAGGCACCATGGTCTTAGTGAGAAACACTAATCTTCCTCCTCTTCTGTGGTTGCTGGGCAGAGTGGTCGCAGTGAAGACTGGCTCTGACGGACATTGTCGAGTCGCCGACATCCTGACGAAGAAGGGCACCATAACACGTGCCTACAACAACATATTCCCTCTTCCAGTCTCTTCAACATCATCTTGAAGACTTCTCTTCAACGCGGGGAATATGTTCCTGACGTCACATTGAGCCACACACCACACCGCGATCGCGAGCCTCACCTCACCTTTCACTCGTTCCCTGACACCTTGAGCGTGCGCACACATATCGGTCGTCTCAACAATTGTAACCACTACCTACCTAAGAAATACAGTACTTGTCATTCCATCGGAATCAAGTAGTTTTATTCAAGACCACCAGCAGCACACCTGGAGCTTGATACTCAACATAAGTAATTGTATTGGAATTTATTATTTACTGTTAATTAGACCTCGTTTTACGCTTCAAAATTCATGCGCCTTGTTAAATAAGGTATTTACTGTTCTCGTTTAATTATTTTATTTGTTAGATTGTATTGATAGTGTCGCCATTAGTACAGCTGCATTTTACAAGCGCACTATTAAACTAATATAAGATTGTTTACTCTAATTTTAGCATTCGGTATACTAAAGATAACTCCATATTGGAATAAATTAGGGTTCCTCGCAATTTTACTTAAAACCTTAAATCGACAGAGAGAAAAAACGAAGTCGGCGCGCGTGGCGCGGTTGGTGGGGGCGACGACTTGAACTATTAGATACTGGCAGTCCGTCTATATTGACATTCAAATGAATAATATCTGGAGTGTCCTAAAATATCAATGAGTCTTGTAATCAAGCCACTGTGCCAATACATTCCTGGAGCCGAATTACTAATGTGTACTTACTATCTATTTGTTTGTTTCAAGTAGTGTTCGTACGTCTTTGGGTAGAACATCATTTAGATTCTTGATTAAAATAAATAATAATGCATTTAGTGCTGCATGTGATATGTTAAATTTCAACGCCCATTTCTTGACATCATTTTTTAACCCGAAAGTTATTTCATAGTCGGTTTCGTCCTCGCTTGGAGATTCATCTTCACTGAAATCATTTATCACAAAATTCCCGTCGTTATTATCGACCTTTTGTATGAAAGCAAAACCTGCAGAACCCTCACTGATATGTTTCTCAAAACTACTTAGTTCTGGCAGCGGTATATGTGTTTGTCTTTTTAACATTTCATTGGACTTCTTTGCAATTTTCCTCCTGTAGCCACCAGTTTTCATAAATCCATTATTACTATTACAATTTAAATACCTAAAATAAAATATGGCCATCAAAATTACTATTAAAATTAGTTATTCCCAAAATTGATCTAAGATCAAACGCTCTTATGTGGGTCTTGTCTTTTATATTGTAAATATGTTGTACCAAAATCACTCTAATATCATACTTATCCAGTGGTATTGATCTTATATTAGTTTCAAATAAGATCAGAAACGCACGTACTCACAGTACTCTTATGCTATGCTGATATTAGTCTGACATCTTACAATAGCATTTAGCAAGTCTAATATAAAATCAAATGAGCTTAGAAAATATCCATATAAGAGCAAGTTTTTCTCAAGTGCAACTAGTCTTAGTAAATGCTATTATATACATATATGAGACTTGGTTATGAGACTGAGCATTCTTGAGGCCATACCGGCTTGTCTAAAAGTAATATAGGATCGATGGTATGTTCTAAAACAAATATAAGAGCGCTTTAAGCCTACTACTCTTAAAAAGTGCGAGTTCTGAGACTGTTTTGCTGGTTGGGCGGCTTTGGTGAGGCCCACAAATACTGTAGTGAGGATTTTGAACCCAAATAATGAAGAGCACATATTTAAAAAGGGAACATTGATAGGCAGTCCTGTGAGGAAGTTGCCTGGATACGCAGATGCCAAGAAATATCCAGTAGCAATAAACTTAATAGCACATATTATAATGTGTCATCCCTTCTAAAAGGTTGTCACAAGGATCTGTCTGAAGACGAAATTGCATTGGCTAAGAAAGTGTTACTTCGGTACGCCGATATATTCTCTTCCAGTGATGCTGATATTGGAAGGACCGAACTGGTTCAGCACACGATAAATACTGGTAACCAATTACTAATCCGTCAGCGGCCAAGAAGATTGCCAGTTGCACGAGAGAAAGGGGTAGAGGCCATGATTGAAGGGATGGTAAACGATGATGTGATAGAACCTTCATCCAGTCCATGGTGTTCTCCTCTAGTGCTAGTCAAGAAGAAGGACGGCAACTTACGTTTTTGTGTTGATTGTCGGAGGTTGAACCATGCAACAAAGAAGGACAGTTATCCACTACCAAGAATTGATGACACGTTAGATACGCTGACAGGACTGAAGTGGTTTACAACCCTAGATTTGAAAAATGGCTACTGGCAAGTGGAATTAGATCCTAAGAATAAGTAAAAGACAGCATTTTCTACGGGAAAAGGTATGTGGCAATTCAGAGTAATGCCGTTTGGATTGTGCAATGCATCAGCAACTTTTGAAAGGGTAATGGAGCTAGTACTCACTGGTCTTATCGGAGACGCCTGTCTGGTATATTTAGATGACATTATTATCGTCAGGCGCTCATTTCAAGACCACTTGAAAAACCTGGAACATGTGCTAGCAAAAATCCGTGTAGCCAATCTGAAGCTAAGTCCTAAAAAGTGCTCATTTTTCAAACGTCAAGTGACTTTCCTGGGCCATGTAGTTTCGCAGGAAGGTGTGCAAACTGATCCGGAGAAAATAGTCGCTGATAAGGATTGGCCAGTACCAAGATATGCAACGCTAAACGCCGCCACATTCTCGATAATATATCTTCTTTTACTACTGCTGACATCTGGAAATTCCTCGGAACTCTTGGTTTCGGCAGAGTACGTCATGTGGATTTTCCTAAAACGATCGGTCTCGATGATATCAATCGTCAGTTTACCACTACCTGTCATTTGGATTCCCAAATATTATCTCAAACGGTTGATTACATTACTGGTCTACCATGTCCAATCATTGAACCATTCCGTTTTTCTCCAGCAACATTGGATGATATCAAAAAGATTATCCTTAGATTATTTTATCTAAAGCTGTGGGTTATGATGACATCAGTCGTTATATGATCACCTTGATCCTTGACTCTCTCCTTCTGCCAATTGCCCATATTATCAACTTCTCCCTCGATTCCGGGCAATTTCCAACCCTGTGACGAATGGCTTACGTTCATCCACTTCCTAAAATATCGAATCCCTCCTTGTCTATCCATTTTCGACCAATTTCCATTCTTCCTTTCCTATCCAAAGTACTAGAGGCCTGCGTCCATAGACAGTTTTCTGGATTTGTTCACCGAAACAATCTTGTTAGTCCATTCCAGTCTGGAGTTAGGCCAGGCCACAGTACGGCTTCCGCTCTCCTTAAAGTGACTGGGGACATTAGAGAGGCGATGGAGAATACAAAAGTTACTGTTTTGGTGCTTATTGATTTCTCCAATGCTTTTAATGCTGTCAGTCATGATATTCTCCTTTCTATCCTGAAACATCTCATGGTACCTTCCGAGTGCCTGGAATGGTTCTCTTCTTATCTTCGGGGATGTCAGCAGTCGGTTCGTGTCGATGAGAATTCTTCGAGTTGGCGTGACCTGGATGTTGGTGTCCCACAAGGCGGTATTCTTTCTCCGTTGTTATTCTCAATCTTCATAAACTTTATAACTCTCTATCTTCGGTGTTCGTATCATCTTTACGCTGATGATCTGCAGTTGTATGCATCTGCGCGGGTGGAAAGTTTATCAGACACTATAGGAGATGTAAACCGAGATTTAGATGCTATCATAACCTGGTTTGATAGATTTGGGGTGTCTGTAAACCCCTCTTAGTGTCAGGCCATTGTGATTGGAAGTTCTGGTATGATCGGTAGATTGACAGTAAGTTCGCTCCCTCCAATCATTTTCAATGGCACCGTCATCCATATTAGCTCTAGCGTTAAAGATCTCGGTTTGCATCTTGACTCTGTGCTGAGCTGGCAAAGTCAGGTCTGCAGTGTCAGTCAAAGAGTCAACGGTACTTTGCGATGCTTGTATCGTCTGAGGAACTTTATACCTGCAAAAACCAAGACAATGCTTATGCAAACTTTAATTTTCCCTGTAATCGACTATGGTGAAGTGTGCTACTTTGACTTGAATGCGGTCTTGTTGTATAAGCTCGATAGGCTCCTTAATAACTGTATCCGGTTCATTTTTCATTAAAAAAAATATGACCACGTATCGAGGTATAGAACCGAGCTCAAATGGATGCCCATTCGCCACAGAAGAAGTTTGCGCTTTGACTACGCTTTTCTCTTTGCTGAACTCTCCTACCCCTCCCTCTTATCTTATTTCTCATTTTCAATTTCTATGTTCCTCACACGCTAAAAGTCTGAGCTCTTCCACTAATCTTCTTTTACCGTGTCCTTCTCATACTTCTGATTTTATTCATTCTTCCTTCTATATACAGTCCATTCTTCTGTGGAATGCACTACCTCTCGATATCAGGACGGCAACAATCAATATGCATTTAAGAGAAAGTTGCGGGATTATTTTCTTAACAAATAGTGGAAGCAGAGTTTTCATAACCCCCTTTCTATAACTTTTTAATAATATATATATAATACACACATCAAAAGTGTCTAGGGATCAAGCATTTTTATGCGGATTTCTTGAGATTGAGATGTGGCTTTGTAATAAATTTATGATTTTATAAATTTATATGGATCCTTTTTGGTGCATTTCATAATTTGAAACAGGAACTGTTAATCAAATTCGAGTAAAAGATGAAAATCAGCTGTCAATATTTTCCCTATAAAAACATACAACGCATTGAAGACATTATTAGTGCTACTGTTTCCCTACTACTGATTAAAACCAACGTTATTATGGAGCGGCGACGTCATTTAAGCAGGGAAGAAATGCTCAGAGCCGTGGGAATGATAGAAGCTGGTTCCCGGCAACGTACTGTGGCTTTAGCTCTGAATACAAGTCAGAGTGTTATCAGTCGACTTTGGACACGTTACCGAAGCACTGGTACCGTGGCTGAGCGCCATGGAGGACGGTATCGCTGCACCACACGGAGACAAGACCGATACATTCAAATCTTAACTCGAAGAGCTCCAACAATAACCGCCATGATGTTAGCCGTGAGGCTTCATCACTCTTCAGGGAACTTAATTAGCGACCAAACAGTCAGAAACCGCTTGCATGAAGTGAACCTTCATTCCCGAAGACCGCTACGGGTACCACCTATAGCAATGCACAATCGTAGGATTCGATATCAATGGGCTCTTGAACACAGAAATTGGGCAGAAGAACAATGGCGTTTCGTGTGCTTTTCTGATGAGTCTCGTTTTGGTATGAGACCGGATACAAGACGTATACGACACTGGAGAACCCCTGGACGCCAACAGCGATTAAAATCCTGCCAGGAAGTCCATCCTTATAGTGGTGGAACCATCATGGTATGGGCGGGTATTTGGATCGGCGGAAGAACTGAGTTGATTTGGATCAGAGGCAACCTCAACGCTCAAATTTATGCTGAGACGATTGTATCTGACGTCATCGTTCCTCTACAAGTGCAAATCGGTCCCTTATTTCAGTTAATGTTGTTAATGTTATAAGAGGTATATGACATCAGTTGAAGACAGTATTTCTAAATCTAGTAAGTATTTCTGGTCGTATGTCTCCTCCAAAAAAGGCAAAGCTAAGTACCCGGCTAATATGTTTTACAAAAATGTTTCTTCCGATGACCCCAAGGAAATATGCAATTTGTTTTCAACTTTCTTTTGTTCGGTATACGAACCCTCTGCATTTAACCCAGACCAATGGCAACCATCTAATTGCTATGAAGACAATTCCCCATGTATCTCTGATATTTACTTGTCAATAGAATCAATACGTACAGCATTAAAATCACTGGATTCTAATAAAGGAGCTGGACCCGATGGCATACCACCTTCCTTCTTCATAAAAACAGCTGACCACTTATCTTCCGCCTTACATATAATTTTCAATAAGTGTTTGAAAGAAGGGATCTTTCCTACTGTCTGGAAACGAGCCTCTATCACCCCTGTTTACAAGAGTGGTGATAAAAATAATGTTGAAAATTACCGGCCCATTTCCATTCTCTCCACCTTGTCAAAGGTTTTTGAACGACTTGTGCACAGTACGCTATATCCTCATATCCGTCATCTTATTATACCTGAACAACACGGTTTCGTGAAACGGCGCTCTACCACCACTAACCTGATGACTTTTGTGAATTACCTCTTTGAGAATATGGATCGCAGGGTACAAGTTGACGCAGTTTACACGGATTTTCAGAAGGCCTTTGACAAGGTGGATCACACCCTCCTTATGGAAAAAATTGCCTTTAATGGCATTCGCGGCAATTTATTGAGATGGTTTGCTTCATATATTTACAATAGGACTCAAAAGATCGTCATTAATGGGCATGAATCTGACTCTATTGTTGTTCAATCCGGGGTACCTCAGGGATCAGTATTAGGCCCTTTTCTTTTTGTATTGTTCATCAATGACATAAAACAATGTTTTATCAACACAAATTTCTTGATGTATGCAGACGATATGAAAATTTATACTACCTGTAAAAACATTCGTGACTGCCATTATTTACAACACGACCTTGATAGATTTTATGAATACTGCCTCAAAAATAAACTCTTCCTCAGCCTTCCTAAATGTTACACAATATCTTTTACTAAAAATATAAATCAGATAAAATTTAATTACTCAATAAATAATATTAGACTTAAAGAAGTTCAATTTGTCCGCGACTTGGGTGTTACGCTTGACTCTCGACTGCATTTTGATGTTCATATTGACAATATTGTAAAAAAAGCATTTCAGATGTATGGACTAGTGATGAGATCTTCAAGTAACTTTGTACGACCCTCTACATTCTTAACATTATATACAACTCTAATTCGTTCGCAATTAGAATACGCCGTCCAAATTTGGGATCCCCTATATGATAAGTACAAAGATAGGCTAGAAATTGTTCAGAAAAAGTATTTACGTACTATGAATTATAAATGTTATCGTCCTAAAGTCTCCTATGAACTATTATTGAAACGCTATAATATTCTTAGTCTGGAATCTAGAAGATTTCTACTGGGTGTAATGATGCTGCATGGAATATGTACTAACAGATTCGACTGCATTCCATTGTCAAATGGTTTACATTATATAGTACCTAGATCTGTCATGTGTCGTGGGGTGCGTGTGCCTCGATTATTCCATACAAATTCGTGTAAGACTAATGCCGGGGTGCGCGTGCCTCTTCGTCGCCTTGTTGATACATACAACACGTACTTCATGGAGCTTGACATATTTACTCTTTCTAAACATAGTTTTAAGGCAAGAGCAATAGAGATACTAACTTCATAAGTATGTATAACCTTTTTATCCTTCTTTTTAATTATCATTTACCTATGATGCAAACTATATGTCTGTTTTCTTTTAATATTTTTTTGTGATTTCGTGGACAATGGTGTGGGTTACATGTGTAGTAACATAGATATAGAATAGATTAAGTATAATAGTATATCTCATTTTTGTGTTAATTTAAGAATCTATTATTAAGCTTGGCATGTAACTGTTTTTTGTCCCCTAATAAATAAAATAAATAAAATAATGCATGATAATGCACGACCGCACACCGCAAGAGTTGTAAGACAGACTCTCGCCGCAGCTAACATCAATGTCCTGCTCTGGCCTGCTCAGTCGCCAGACTTGAACCCGATTGAGCATGCATGGGATATGCTACAGAGAAGAGCTCTGCCGAATATGGAGGGTATCCAGTCGCAAGAAGACCTTTTTTTGTTGTTGCAACGAACATGGGCGGCCATTCTACAGCGTGATTTGGATGAACTCATTTTGAGTATGCCAAACCGATGTTCTTGTGTTGTTAGTGTTCGCGGTAGAAACACGGATTATTAATTGTTTAAGTTACCCAATAAAATTTTAAAGAAAACTGTTATTTCAGTCTTTTTTTCGAACTTTAATGTTAGTGGTTCAAATGTCAAAAATCCCTTTATTAGGAAAATGGCAAATTTCTTTATTAATGCAAAGGTGACTTGGTTTATCGTTACTGTGACAAACGAAAACACTTTATTTGATGAATCCTTAAAGAAAATTTTAATTAATATCAATCAGGAGAAAAGTTATTGCAAAAATATATGTTGATCCCTAGACACTTTTGATGTGTGTATATTTTTGGTATGTATTATGATACAAATGTATGTAAGTTTATTCTAGTTAGAAGTATATGTATACACTTGTAATAAAACTTTTACTTTGCAAAATATTATCCACTTAGTTTATTTTTTTTATGCACCTGCCATGTTATCTCTTCTCCACCCATGGTTGACTGGTAGAGAATGCCTATGGCATTAAGTCCGCCTTTGTACATTTTGTGTTGCATAAAGTTTTAATAAATAAATAAATAAAACGTGAATCCAAGATGGCGGCTGCAACAGGTATCAATTTTTTCGTCATGGGTGTCGTTTTCATGGTATTCAAGGCTGCTAAAAACGATAGTGCTGTCAGAACGTGAATCCAAGGTGGTGGCTGTAACAGGTATCAACTTTTTCGTCGTGGGTGTCGTTTTCATGGTACTCGAGGATGCTAAAAACGATAGTGCTGTCAAAACGTGAAACTCTGCCGAAACGTTTTCGTCCAACTTCGGCTCGCGTACGCTCCTGCCAAAACTTGCAAAGGTTACACCGCCATAATGACAAACTTACAGATCTATAGTTCTACAAGTTGTTGTGTGTTAATATTAAATTGATTTTCGTGTTTAAACTATCGTCTTTTGCTAAGATTAACCGACGCCATGAGATTACTTATTTAAATTGTATTTGTAAGCTATTTAAAGTAAGTAAGTAAGATATTTAAATTTGATGGATTGATCACTACAAAACAAAAATGTGAAAAAAAGCAATATCAAAATCTTTAAAAGTGACAACCCTAAAAGAGCGTAGGTAACCTTAATGTCGGAAACTAGGCTTAATTTCTATACTGGCCATTTTTATTCTGTGGTCTTGGGGTACATTTTCTCGGCTAAAAATTGATAACGTAGGTGTTATTTACTTGCACATAGCAGGGAAGTGCTTAGAGACGCCATTATCTCTATACCTAAACATATTTTCAAAAAACAGCGAAACTCGGTGTGAACATTTAAATAACAGTAATAATGAGGAAGGAGGTGACAACAGGAAAAAAATAGAACACACAACTGCGATATTTAGAATTATTTTATTTTGTTTACATCCATAGTAGTGAGATAGTTGTATTTTATTATTATATTATGAATGATAAGTTGAATAATCAATTCATTTAAGTATAGTTTTTATTGGTTTTAAATATATTTTGTAATGTTTTCCTAAATTTGATAAGCTATTTTTTACATTTTCAAGAGGCAATTGAAATACTTTGCATACTTTCAAATGTTGCGATTTCAGAAAGAATGCAAACGTTATACGGTACTTAACGATAGCTTAGAATCAATCAAATTAATGTTAATACCAGAAAAATAGAATCAATGTTCTTTTTCTTTATTCTGTTAAATGTAACATACAGTTTATGAACTATTTAAACTAAGCTTAACCCCAAAGTAAAGTAAAGGATAGGCACTGCTTAAGTATATATAAGTATAGTGCTTCTTGTAGGTTCTCCCTTCTGGTTTTACTTCCATGGAAAATCTCCATCAGAACTAACGGATCAGTAGTTTCAAAGATATGGTGGGTAATGATATATATTTTCTAAATTCTCAGTATAGGACCGCCCATTGTAACACCCTTTGTAGTTTTTAAGTCCTCATTTAATTCTGCTATGGTGTACAATAAAGAGTATTGATCTATATATCTATCTAAGTGCTGACATTTGATATGCCACAAGATACCATTTTATTCTTATTTTGCGTAGAAATGTGAACATAATATATTCAAAGTAGTTCTCTCTATGTAATACATATTCACCATATTCGCCGTTGTAACCATAGAATTAAGTAATATTGTTAAACAGGTGTGTTTAAATTTTGGTGTACAATAAAGTATGTTCTATTCTACTTATATGTCCGTTTTTATGTCCGTTTGCCCCGCAAGAACCCCAAAATTTGCGTTTTAGGTGTGCACCAATGCAATGTACTCGCTTCTAAGAGTATATGTCTTGGTTTCTTTTTCTGTCTCTGTACTTTTGAAGAAATATGCAAAAAAAGATGTACATCAGAACGTTCGGCCAGTCGAGGTAGGGAGCTGGCTGCTACTCCAGTTTTTACTGACGATCATGTGACGCATAAAGATGCCAGCCAAAGAATTTGTGACGGAATAGTTCGAAAGTTAGAAGCATTTATTTATGGCCGAACGACCTGATATCAGAACGTTCGGCCAACCTAAATCTCCATAACTGAGGACCTCAGATAAACTGTTACTGAATAAAGATTTAGCGACGATTTGCTGACAAACAACCACGGCTTTACTTTTACTCGTAATATCACCGATTAAAAGTAAAATGAACTTTAGTTTCTGGAACATCAGGACGTTCGGCCAACGTGATCTCCATAACTGAGGACCTGAGAGAAACCGTTAATGAATAAAGATTAAGTGACGAGACTGAAACGAATTTTTATTGCTTTATTTTATTTTGTGACGGCCCCGTTAAGTAGTAAAATGAAAATTCAACTTATAACCTCAAAACATTGGGATTATCGATTCCTCCACAAGGAAGAAGCCCAGAGAAACCATTAATCAATAAAGATTAAGTGACGACACTGAAACGAACTTTTATTGCTTAATTTTTTTTTGTAACGGCCCTTTTAATTTGTAAATTGAAAATTTAACATATAACCTCAAAACATTGGGATTATCGATTCCTCCACAACAAAGAAGCCTAGAAGAATCGGAAAACACCTGATGTGTTTTCAGTTTCCAGTCCAACGGTGTCAGTATTTTTGTTGATTCGAGATTAATCTATAAAAATGCACTATGGCGGATGGCGCCTGAAATAGGGTGACCATGTATTCCAACGAAACAAGTATTTATCGAGTAGGTACCTATTTATCTACTTAATGAAGCAAAACACGTCGAAATAGTTGAAATAAGGTGACGATGTAGGTATTGCAACGAAATAAATAGATACGCGGACGAAAGAGTATGAAATTTGTCACAGTTAAGTTTATATGGAGAAGGAGTGCAGATAACTAATATTTATATAATATGCATTAGACATAAATTGTTATAAAAAACACATACACATATGCGTTATGATGAAAAAGTCGAAGCAATGAGGCCACCGTCTTTGCTTCGACTTTTATTATTTTACTGTTTGTCAATGTCACATAAATAAAAATAATTGAAACTAATTGAAACTATCTATAGAATTTCGACCAAAAGGCGACCAATAGTTTTACTTTATTCAGTTACAGTCGCTTTCTAAAATATATCTCAATCCCAATTAATTACTCTCGTTTACAAGGAGATGTGATAGTGGTAGAAACTGTGCCATGCTTCTGCTATAACGAGAGATGATGGAGGTAAATAAACTTGCACCAACCTAAATCGTACCTGAAATAAAATACCTACTTGTAGGTAACGATTATTCGGGTTAGAAGCGTTATGACTACCTCTCGATAAGACTAAATAGCAGATATGACTATTTCGCAATAGGGCTAAATCTCGATATGACTAGATCTTGTTTGGACTAAATCGTGTTTGGACTAGATTGCTATAAGGCCAGACAGCGTAACGACTAAATTTTCATTTGTTTTTTGAAGTACAGCTAAAGAGATAATTAAAACATTAAGCTCTTTTCCACGGTACCAATATTAAAATACTAAAAATGAAAGCATTCTATTGTAACATAAATATTTATTTGTTTATAACAGGGAATTACATTTTTCTTATCTTGAAAATGTGCCTCTGTTTTTAAATAAAATAAAAATTGTAGTAACATAGGTTTGTGCTGCATGCGCACATTAAGGCGACGATGCCATTCCTCAGAAATTATTATTGGTCCTGTCCTTTTGATTTGCGCAGGAAATAAGCAAATGATTCTTTAGCTATTGCCTGCAAAAGTAAGTTACGACTGCATTCATTTCAGGTGATTGCATAGAACATTCAACAATAGCAGACCACCCATCTTGTATATAAGATGAAGGCAAGAGCGGCAAATATGCAGTAATTCTAGTAATGTATCGTCCTTCTTCAAATTTCGTCAAGCCGATGTCGTTCGCTTTTTTCCACACAGAATTATTGTAATGGTAAAAACATCCTGTAACTTTAGCATTCGGATACACAGTCTTGAATGTATTGATGAGTCCCAATTCGTAATCACATTTAAAATGTTTAATATGTACTTTAAGCACATCACGTATTATTGTAAATAAAGCGAAATAAGTTGTTTCGCGTTTATTTGGTAAGAATGCATACAAGACGGGAAGCATTATTTGTCATCTGTTCCGTGCTATCAACGTCTAAGTGAATGGAGGCCTGGATGCACTTTTAAAGGTTCCATCACCAAAAAAAAACCTTTTCTTGATCTGCATAAATTTTCATATTCGTTTTGGAAAATTGTGATGAGAATGATGACTAAATTATTTTTAATAGCGGAACATCATAGTGTATTCACACTTCAGTAAAGCTAAGTACTCCATGGAGTACTTAAACCAATACATTTTGGATACGATTGTACGTCATATCGATATTAAGTCAATTCGATAACAGGACATATGCATATATAGTCAAACAGCTAATTAGTCTTAAAGCGATCTAGTCATATCGAGATTTAGTCCTAAAGCAAAATAGTCTTATCTGCTATTTAGTCTTATGGAGAGGTAGTCATAACGCTTCTAACCCGATTATTCGTCTGACCATCCCTTGAGTCCACTGCGAGCGCGCTATCAACTGACTCATACACGCACATCTATGCCGCACTACGTCATCACCGAGTGGATCGCGTATGATCTTGCTTTTATGAACAAAATAGTGGAATCGCTACTAGAAAACAAAAAATTACAGAAAAAACTGAAAAATTTCTAACTTCTTTATTAGATGTCTTAAAAAAAAACAATAACATTGCCAATAGTAACTATTACTCGTCTGGAGTTAGTGTTTCGGCTTCAAAACGATGTAAAATTAACCGTGTATAATCAAAGAAAAATGATGCACAAAATGGTCAGTGTCATTATGATTAAAGTTACCTTTAATCATTATGACATGAATTTACTTAGTCATTTGACTTCTACACTTTCAGACTCCGATCCACCTCTGCTGGAAGGTGCTAGGTGTAATGATTACGAGGATCTAGTCGAAAAGAAGAAGAGACACGCTTTTTCACGTTTCCTTTGCCGTAAGTGTACTTATTTTAATTTTTAAGAAATGAATAATAACCATTAAGTATGAAAAAAACCGGCCAAGTGCGAGTAGGACTCGTGCCTTGAGGGTTCTGAATCAAGATTATTATTATATCGTTTATTAACTTTTTTTCTAATCTAGTTACATTTTTAAATATTTCATTAAAAAAATAGAGGCCCGCGTATTGGGAGCAGGGTCCAAGCTACCTGTGGTTAGAGCTGCAGAGACAGGAACCTCCTCACAAACCCCCTGACCACAACTAAGCGCGGTGCGAATTGCGGCGCGTCTTGAGGCGCGTCAAGAGGTGAGTGCCGAAAACAAATTGTAGACAACCTATGAAGTATGCCACAGCTACCGGCGACGCGAACTGCGGTGCGTCTTGCGGCACGTCTTGCGGGCCCAGTTACACACTCAAACACTACATACCCATACAAATATTAAGTAGGTACCACTTACATACACTTCACACATACATACTTCAATCAAACTCCACAGATACTGCACGCACTCTCATAATCACCTCCACTCTTACTAACTCTTCATTTTTTTTAAATTAGTGTTAAATTTTCACCTTAGCTGATAAGTACTCCATGCTGTTGGCATTTTTTTTTAAACTCCTGGAAATGGCATTGATAACTGAAACACAGACATTGCCTAGTTCGGTTACAATAGCTACATCCATTTTACACAGTTACTCACTGCCAAACTATAATTCTGTAAACTACTACTAAATTTTTAGAGAAATAAATTACTATTGCTATTGTTAAGTTTTATAGAGTTGTTAAGTTTTTTACTTCTAAGTAGATGGACATTTTTAAACGGATGACAGTACCTACCTACTTGTTAACACGACCAATTGTAAACTAATACCTAACTTATTATAAGTCAATTTAATTTTTAAGCAGTTTTTGATGATAAGAATCAAGCGCTTTTAAAGTGTAAAAAAAAATATTCTCTGACTGATTTTTTAAGTATTTTTCAGCGCTATTTAAAAGGTTAATGGTAATGCAAAAATGTGATGTCTACATTTAATTTAATTTTTATGGCATCTGTGAGTTTTCCTCTCGTGCATATTAAATGTGATTTCTTATCAATTTCTACTATAGTACCAAGGTATTTCTGCACCCGCGTGGAATGCGTTCCTTTCTCCGCAACTTCTCCGCGGGGCGCCTTGCTGTCTCTCGCTCGCTCATGTCATTGGTGTGACGTCATCGAGGTCAGGTGCAGAGATCCTTTGGTAATATAATAGAACCGGGCATCAAGAATGGGTAGCTTAAGTCCTGGCTGATCTTACTGGAAAGAAAGCCGTAATGTTGTCGACGTATTTTTAAGAGGTCATTTGGTGTAGTTATTGTATAATACTTACTGTGATTTATCTATGGAACTGTTATTTAATTGTAAAATGTGTAATCTAGTTTATCAAACTAATTCCGATTTGACAAGTTTCAAGTCAATCACCTAGCAGTAGACACGAAGTAGTAAACCAATTTAACTGTAATTCTAAAAAGTACATATTATTATGTACCTAACTACATACCAACGTTTGATTACAAATATAGAATTTTTAAGTTGTGTTTGTTTTGTTGTATTATTGTATTTCCCGACAGCTACAACCTAGCAGTCTTTAAGTCCAGAGTGAATAAGTTACTTTTAGGTAAGCGTGATCCATCTTCGATCACATCATCACTTACCATCAGGTGAGATAGTGGTCAAACGCGAACCTATTTACAATAAAAAAAGAAAAAAAAATAGGCTCGCGTTTGACCACCATCTAACCTGATGGTAAGTGATGATGTGGTCGAAGATGGAGCACGCTTGCCTACAAGTAACCTATTCACTCTTGACTTAGACTCCCAGGTTATAGCGATCAGGAAACCTATATATTTAAGTATTCTTGTACTTAATCAAATTTCCCAATCTCCAATGTCAGTCACCTTTCCACTTTCGTTTGCCTTTAGCCAAAATAGACCCAACTGATATAACAAAAACTTCACAAGTGGACACTGGTATGCAGGCATCAGCTCAACGTTGCTTGTACTCGTACACAATTTTATATTACGACGTGTTTTGCGTCATTGTTTAGGTAATGAAGTATTCGAAAATACTTGTTTCGTTGGAATACATGGTCACCCTATTTCAGGCACCATCCGCCATAGTGCATTTTTATAGATTAATCTTGAATCAACAAAACTACTGACACCGTTGGACTGAAAACTGAAAACACCAGGTGTTTTCCGAGTCTTCTAGGCTTCTTTGTTGTGGAGGAATTGTTAATCCCAATGTTTTGAGGTTATATGTTAAATTTTCAATTTACTAATTAAAAGGGCCGTTACAAAAAAAAATTAAGCAATAAAAGTTCGTTTCAGTGTCGTCACTTAATCTTTATTGATTAACGGTTTCTCTGAGCTTCTTCCTTGTGGAGGAATCGATAATCCCAATGTTTTGAGGTTATAAGTTAAATTTTCATTTTACTACTTAACGGGGCCGTCACAAAATAAAATAAAGCAATAAAAATTCCATTCAGTCTCGTCACTTAATCTTTATTCATTAACGGTTTCTCTCAGGTCCTCAGTTATGGAGATCACGTTGGCCGAACGTCCTGATGTTCCAGAAACTAAAGTTCATTTTACTTTTAATCGGTGGCATTACGAGTAAAAGTAAAGCAGTGGTTGTTTGTCAGCAAATCATTGCTAAATCTTTATTTAGTAACAGTTTCTCTGAGGTCCTCAGTTATGGAGATTCAGGTTGGCCGAACGTTCTGATATCAGGTCGTTCGGCCATAAATAAATGCTTCTAACTTTCGAACTATTCCGTCACAAATTCTTTGGCTGGCATCTTTATGCGTCACATGATCGTCAGTAAAAACTGGGGTAGCAGCCAGCTCCCTACCTCGACTGGCCGAACGTTCTGATGTACATAAAAAAAGGGGGCCGTGCCAGCCAAACGTTTTCAGCATGGCCCCCATGTAACTTGAAAAATAAACTCAAGGAATGTACTCTATTAACACGTTATATATATGTGCCACAACAGACATTGTGAATTCATAATAACAAATAATATATCGATGTAGATAGGGGGCCGTGCTGGAAAAAATATTATAAGAAAATATCTAAAACAGACAAAACAACCTTAGCTAAAAACTATTAACAAATTATTGTTGTTTGGCAAGGAACATATGTAACGCATTGGTTTCTCATACAACTTGCGAAATTTGAAAAACAAACCAATTTTAGTTCATTCAGCACGGCCCTCTATAGTTGCCTATACCTTTTTAAATATGACATGTTTGTTTACAAAATTCGACTTCCTGAATTATGTATAGGTACATTCGTTTCAAATAAATTGTGATTCTGCTGTATTACTTACTTTAAAAGATAAATTGAATCAAAAATATCATATATTGCAACTGATGGGGTGCCCATGATTCCACGTGAACATGGATAAAAAACTGATTTTTCATCATATATATATATATTTTTTTAAGAAGAAACCGGTATACAACGTGTTACGGAAACCCCATATCTATCCAAAAGGACTGAAAACAACATCTGGTATGGAGTCTCTATGCAAAGTTTCAGCTCAAAATAAGTGACTCACAGAATTTCTTGAATACCAATAATAACAAACATATCACAGCACTATGAGGGTCATCACTTTCCACGACACTTGCCAATAAAACGATAATTCTCTTCGTTCTTCTTAATTTGAAAAATTCGGTCTCTGGTATCAATGTATTGAAATTTCTAATAAGTTCCACACATGTAGACATAGGATTACAAAACCCTTGCTATATCGTATGTTATCATCCAAAGAAGCCGTGCACTTGGTATGTATATACCCTTTAAATTACACGTTGTATATACTCCTACAGGCGAGTACATTGCTAGGTGCACAACTAAAACGCAAATTCTAGGGGGCCTTGCTGGACAAACGGGCATGGTTTTTTGGATTCCAGAAATTCTTTTGAACTTAACTTATTTTATCAGAATCAGTCAGTGAATCTGCGGCAAATTGGTTACAAACTGATAAACAGACATACGAGTGACCCTACAAGAAAACGATTTTTTCCCTTGAACCCAAAAAATAAGGCATAATAAAGTAAAACTAGACCGAGACGTTACGAACATTCTTAGACCATAATATTTTATTAATGATACAGTTGGTGATGATTACAGTTTAAAAACACAGATTTTTTTTATAAAAAAAATTAAAATTCAAATGTTTTATATTTAATTTTCAGGTCCATTATAATCTATGTTAGTATTGGTTTTAATGATAATGTCTTCTACCGTAGTTTCACTTGTACAAGATGACCAGACACGGGTCGTAGAGCTAGGTCTATCTTCAGCTGCAGATTGTCAGCCTCGGACACAAACTCCAGCTCCCTCACACAATGGGCCAGCATAGTCTTCAGAATTGCCATCGCGTACTTCTTACATGACGAGCAAAATAGAGATGTTAAAAGGGAAGCAGTAGTTTTATAAAGCTTATTTATGCATATATTTATAAATACTACCAACATACATATATATATATAACTAAACTGTCTGTCTTTGATTAAAAGAAACTGACTTCTCACGTGCGAAACACAAACTTTATCAAAATTATAATGGTCTATCTTTCTGTTGTTGAACGGATTTTATTGAGACTTGTTGACTTGTTCACTGAAACATAGAAGAGGTTATGTATGTATGTATTGCATAAACGTAATCAACTGACCAATCACTCGGCGAGTGCTCCGCCGGCGCCGGCGCCGCTGCGTTGCCGCTTTTACAGGTCAGTAAACTAATATTATAGAGGTTTAATTATTTTTATCAATAACGCCATTTATTTTGTTTGATAAAACATTTTCTTAATTTTAGTAAAATTATTTATTTTATTATCATTAGAACTTAAAAAGTTGATACTGTTAGTGACCATGTTAGCTTAAAAACTTATATTTATTTTATTATTTTAACGGACTGATAACAACTTGTAAAACCTGCTGTACAATTTAATGTGATAACCTAATCGCCACTCTATATAGCATTATTACAAGTTTATATCGAAACATTAAGAGTAAATGACAACCATGCATTACAATTTTATGTAGGGACGCTGGCTAGTATTTGTTCATACAATCTTAATCTAAGATTTGCTTAAGCAAATCCATAATTATAAATTCGAAAGAGTGTCTCTTTGTCCTTCCTTCATGTCAAAACGGAGTAACAGTTCGGTGTGTTTGATGTGACGATAGTCGAACGGCAGGATTGTGACATAGACTAAATTTTAGTTTAGCTGAAAAAAAAAACTAGTTTAAAAATATCTTAATCGGTACTTAACATTGTAACTTCCAACATTATGATCAAATACATTTACGTACGCCTTTTGCCTGTAGAGAAACGGAAAATACAGTGTTTAATTCTGTTTATTGATAATAGCTTGCGCAATGCAGACTAAATTGTCCATTATTATCGGTTAAGTATCCGCATTAAGTACTGAGTCATTAGCGTTAATATAACCCGTAACATTTATCATACGTCGCATTATAAAGTAAAATATTTTAAGCAACAACAACTTCGTCATCTTATTTTTTTATTTATGATAGACTCGCGTTAGATAGGCTCGCGTTTTGCCGCTATCTCACCTGTTGGTAAGCGATGATGTCGTCGAAGGTGGAGCACGCTTGTCTAGAAGTAACCTATTCACTCTTGACTCCCCAGGTTATAGCTATCAGGAAACACAGATTCTGGGGTTCCACTCCTTAGCTGTACGCACAATGAAAATAGGTATTCCCAAAACGTATGGGTAGGATGTCCTCCACGAATTAATTTCTCAAATTTACCAGCAATTACATCAATATCTTCTTCTTAATAGGAAACACTTGGCTATTTTCCTCTCAATATACTATTGATATTCCGCGTAGTTGATTATCTAAATATATATAACTCAAAGTTGACTGACTGACTGACATAGTGATCATCAACGCACAGCCCAAACCACTGGACGGATCGGGCTGAAATTTGGCATACAGGTAGATGTTATGACGTAGACATCCGCTAAGGATGAAAGGATTTTGCGAAATTCCCACGGGATCGGGATTTACATGGGAAAAACTTCCCACGCGAACGAAGTCGCGAGCAACTGCTAGTTATAATAATAATCGCTGTCGAACATTTAAACTACATGTTCTCGACGACAATCGCGATCGGCAAACTTTTAGAAAGTAGAATGTTAAAAATATTCACCTCTCAATAATATTTACAATGCGAGGTTTAGACGGATTTTGTTTTCGGGATGTAAATTACCAAATAACTCCTCCCACCCTGGATGCAGTGGAAGGGATTCTCAGACAGATAGGTTTAGTATAAGTAAAACAGTAACTATACCTACATATAATATAGTAAGTACCAGACGTACCGCAGGATACCATCCACACTTGGTCGACATACCGTCTTGTCGTACTAAGCGCTTTTCTTCAACATTTGTTGTGCGTACAGCCAAGGTGTGGAACTCTCTGCCGGCTTCTGTGTTCCCTGCCACATAAGACCCGTCAGCCTTTAAAGCAAGAGTGAATAGGCATTTTCTGTGCTCGCTCGTTCGATCGTAGACCTCATCTTACACTTACCATCAGGTGTGATCGAGGTCAAGAGCGGGCTCATTCGTAATAAAAAACAGTAATTTAATTAATAATTTAAGGACTGTATTCACGAGAACATTGCCGACAAACTGTACTGCAGGTTGGCAGTACATATATATGACTTTTCCCAGCTTTATAAGTAAAACTTTTCATATTTGAATAAATAATAAAATAGAAATTGGCTGACTAAAAACTGCGCTGTCGACACCCAACTCGGGTGGTAAGTAAACACACCACACAGATATTCCGTGTTGTATTTTTAAGTTTGTAATGTTTTTTTACGTTTTTTTTTTGTATACATTTTCTCTTCTTTTTTCCTGTAATTTATATTTAAAATTGAAAGAATGACAATAGTTATCTAATACTTTTAATTTCAAGAACAAATCTCAGTTATCGCGCCTACATAACATTATTAGGTAAGCATTGTTTTCATGGTTTGAACTACAAAACTAACAGGTTTCCCATTTATATTTTCATCCCGTATTTTACGCCAATTTTTAATTTTTAACCAGACTGATAACACCAATTTTCATGGTTCAACTACAACAATAACGATTTTTCATTCAGATTTTCATCCCCTATTATTTCTCTTAGGGTTTGAATTTAAAAACATTGAAATCTGTGGTTTTTAATTTTTAACCAGAATGATAACCACCAATTTTTGTGGTTTAAAGTACAAAAATTACGATTTTCCACACAAACTTTCAACTATTTACCTGCCTTAAAGCTTGAATTTCAAAACATACTTCCTTGTTCCTTGTCTACATAGTAAAAGGCTACCGCAAAATTCCAGCTTTCTAGGTCCAAGTGTTTGGGCTGGGCGATGAAGAGTCAGTCAGTCAGGACTTTTCGTTTTATTTATACATACCAATACAAGCTCGTCTCCCATAGCTGAAGGCGAGGAAGGCAGCTGAAGTACCCGGGGGCTGGTCCCCCAACCAGCGCTCAGGTCTGTACACCTTGGCGTCGGGACCCCACAATCGGACTGATCTTCCAGCACCCCAGTGGTGTATGGTGCAAATTGTACCTTTTGGTATCGTGCAGGATTCTGAAGCAAGGAAGGTGTACGGAACCGTACATTAATCTAACAACTTACGCTCCGTGAATTCTGCACACACATAATTATCAATTACGCAAATCATAGTATTAAATCTATCTTAATAATAAATCATGACGGTCGGTATAATTTCATCATCATCATCATCATCCTAATAGAATCGCCCCGCTATCAATAACTATGTGTAAAGATCCCCTACATTTTTTGGTTCTTCGAGCTGGTTAATACCCTTGAAATTAATCAAGTGAAATACGAACCTGAGAAGGAGTGTGTAGTGACATCTATTTCGCGACATACAAACTAAAAAGCTATAGAAATCCATTAAGGCGCATGGCGCAAGCAGAGTTTACCGCACAACTAGCATACATACAAATCACCCGATCACAAACATCGGGCAATTGCCCACCTGACAAAACACCTGTCTGGTCGGAAGATCCTCCCTTTTCAATGGGATTGCGGGACTTTACACCCTTTTCCGCATTTCCCCAAAAGTGTAATCAAGATAGCAAAAAGTGGCCAAGTGCATCAGAACATTGGACCCGCGAGCCAAATTGAAGATACCAGTGAGGTTATGAGTCGGGTTGAAGAAGTGAGGAAGCAAGTCGATTTTCGAAGAAGAAGTACGTTGAGGAGATTCGGAAGCCCAGCCTGAGTTTACTGAGCAGAATCTATTGATGCAGCAGCCCCTTTCCTCCTTTCCCTGTGTTTTCGTCTAGTATTAATATCGTACCTAAACGTTTTTCAGTGTGTTCCAATGTTTTCAATTAAGTTTTTCATTAAAAATGCCTTAGATATGGTTTGCGCTGCCTCTGAACCTAAACGAGCGCGCCCCGTATTCCGGACAGTGACATCCATGACCTGAAGTGATTGACCAATCCTTATTTCGCGGTGTTACGGCTCACTCCCGCCTCGCTCCCACCGGAGTTCGGCGTTTTAACTGTTCACTGTGCTTTGTCGATGCGAGAGAGTGCCAGTGTCTTCTTTTTGGGTAACTTTAAATGGGCATCTTCTGAGCTCGCTCGCCTCAACGTAGATCTCATTAATCGCTTACCAGGCGTGATCGCGGTCAAGAGCGGGCTCAAACGTAACAAAAATACCTAAAATATAAAAAATTGCTAATCAACATTTAAAAGTGTAAATGTAAGCTAATCTCTGGAACGGCGGAAGAGATTTTCATGGAAACTGGATGATAGAGAAGCCTATAGGGCAACGAATTGGCCGCACGAATTATTCCTGGCCCGCAATCGCAATGCCACGTGATCGGGATACGCGGAGAGTACCTGGGAGGGGTGGTGGTTCCCGCATCCCAGACAGCTAAGCATAGATAATGGTACACTCACTTAGTGGCAGGTCTCTGTCCGCCTCTCTGAGGACGCCGGGGAATGGCGGGTACAGCCGCAGAGTCTCGTAGATGACGGCCTCGCAGTACACCATCTGCGATAGATCTTCTTTACTGACGTCACGCCTGCTGTCGCCAAATATACTCTTCATCCTAGAAAATGTATGTTACTTGATATTATGTTTGTATTATGCAGGTTATAATGAATAATAGGTTTATTTTATAACACTAAAAGTCGTAAATATAATTTAAAAAAAAACATCAAAACTGAGATCAAAAAACTAACTCCAAACGGCTTATTTTAAAAGGTTCAAAGTAATGAAAAACCCTAACTCCTATACTGTGTGTCTCCTAAATAAAGAAAGAATTAAGACTAGACCAGACTAAAAAAATGGGTACAAATAAGTATTATTAAGATTTGATTAATAGAATTCGAGAGCAATTTTAATTTTTCCATACAAAGTGTAAAATCACCCGCTTTCTTTAAACTCATTTTTGAAAAAGAAGGAGAAGGAAGGAAGGATTTTTCGTCAGTAGAAATCTGACACTCTCTTCCACTCCACTAAGTTTATTTCTAGGAAAATGTGAATATGTGATCCAAAAGCAACAGGGGACCGAAGAACGAAATGAATTCGTGATGCAATACTTTGAGAATCCGGAACATAGAAAAGACTTTGGTCACATTATTCAAAAGAGGTATGGTTAACTTCCTTGAATAAGAGCTTTTGTAATTAAGCTAAAGGAAAAACTTGTCATCGCGGCATCAAAAAACTATTAAACGAATTTGACGTGTTTACCATTGGCCAAATATGAATGAAACCATGTCCACACTTATCAATTCCTGTGAACTTCTAAATTCCAGCGTTTGACAGCATTGTCTGTCCAGCATTAACACTAAATTGGACCTTCATGACACAGCCGTGAGGCATATACTGACTTTTTTTATTTATTTGCATGTGTGTGCCTGATGAATTTATGCAAAATAAATGGTTTTCTTTCTTTCATTAAAATAGTTATTTTTTCAAGATTACTAGCAGTGTGGGTAGAATTCACATTATCATAGCAATTTTGTTAACTCCTCCAATTAAGCTTAACACGCTTCTGCCTAGAGTGGGTTCACAGCAATTGTATAATAGGTATGGTTCGAACCTGCGACCTCACGATCACAAATCCGACACCTTAGCCATTACGCTATAGACGCTTCTTAATATCCAAGGAATAAGCCTTGAAAACCTTTACGTGTAAACATGTTTAAGATACGCGAAGAATACGCATTAACATATTACAGTCAATTTATGATACGGTTACATAAGTACTTCCAAGTAGTACTTACTCCGCATTCAACTTCTCCTGTATCCGAGGCCTGCACCCGATCATCAGCAGGATATACAACATGGTGGAGGCAGCCGTTTCTTGCCCTCCAAAGATGACAGTGTTCACCTCTGACTTGATCTGCTTCTCAGTCAGACTCGGATCAGTCTCGCTCAGGTCCATCAAGATGTCCAAGAAGGTTTTTACCTTTGGCCCGTCTTTAGCAACTGGAAAAGGCAGTTGTAAAACATTTAATAACACCGAAATCTACTGACTAAACTTCCACTCGGGTTCACGGCAGGCCACGAAAGAGATGGTGGGATGACCCGGATCCTTGAAAATTGGAGGTATCCAGAGAAATCTTAATAATAAGACAATAGAAGTCGCAAACACAAGAGCGCATGGAGTGTTTGTTGCGGTTACTTGTGTTGTTTGGGACGTGGAGAGGTAAACATGATGTTTTGCAGCATATCCAACTGCGGAAACTCTTCCAAAACAAATCTACTCTTGTAACTTTACATATAAAGCAATATCATTTCATATATAATTACTTAATTTTTTAAATAATGTCATTTTTAATCAATATAATCAAATCAAATATTTTCGCCACATTACTACGATTAGCACAGAAAACTATTTTTTCTGAAACCAATAACCATTAATACTTATGCTTGTTCATGTGTACTATTACAACTGCTAAAAGCAGCAATGAAATTATAGTCATGCACAATAAATAGTCGTGTATGGAGTACTGCTCTCATCTTTGGGATGGATCTGCCAAGTACCCACTGGACGCGCTTGAGTCTATTGAGAAACGGGCCAAAAGACTCATTGGCTACGATACACTGGTCCAAAGGAATACGATACGATAGTACGAATCAAAGCTCCAGAGCCTTGAACATCGACGACGAGTTGCTAGTCTATCGATTTTCTATCGGTTACATTTCGGGGAGTGTGTGACATTACACGGTGGACATCCCACGTACACGCACTAAACCGTTTTGGGAATACCTTTATTGTGCGTACGGCTAAGGAGTGGAATTCCCTGCCGGAGTCTGTGTTTCCCGGTAGCTATAACCTAGGGATCTTTATGTCAAGAGTGAATAGGTTACGTTTTGGTAAGCGTGCTCCATCTTCGACCACATCATCACTTACCATCAGGTGAGATGGTGTTCAAACACGAACCTATCATCAATAAAAAAAATTAAAAAAAATATCGCCGTTTACGTAAATTCCAGGAACACGCCACATGAGTTGGCCGCGAATTAGTGACGTGCCACTACTATACACAATTCCAATTTCAATTTTAATTCAATTTCAGTTAATACGTAGTTTAACCGAAATTCGAATGAAATATAATTTTCAACCGACGACAAAAAAAGGAGGAGGTTATCAATTCAACGCGTATATTTTTTTGTTTGAAAGGGTATACTTTGAAATTGGTCCCATTGCCACCAAGTCAGGTTCTGATGATGGGATCCTGGAGAAATCGAGGGAACTCTTCAAACACAGGCACAGCACTTAGTTCTTAGGCACACCTATAGTGATTTGAGTATCTTTTTATAGTAACTTGTGTAGTTGCATTCGAAAAGCACCATTTGTGAAGTGGACCTGATGATGAAGACCACAGATGGCCACTGGAACTACTCAATATTGTATAAGTAGGAATAATAAGTATTTCATGGGTTCCGCTTCGATTACTTGAATATGGTTATTAAGCACAATATGCTCGTCACAATGCATATGGTGAAGTGAAGCTGATGGTGAAGTACCAGGAGAACTCCTCAACAATTAACGGCCCAGCATTGGGAAATGCAATATTTTGTAAAAGGTTATAAGTAGTTGAGATTATGGGTTTTGTAACTAGGTAAATTATAAATCGACCAACTAAAAAGAGTGAAATAAAAACTTTTTACCAAAAAATTAAACCGACTTCCAAAAAACACTGCAAAGTGAAAAATAACTTTAATTTCGGAAGTCGGTGCCAAAAACGAAAACACAAAACTAAAGACACCGACTACCGAAATTAAAGTTATTTTTCACTTTGCAGTGTTTTTTGGAAGTCGGTTTAATTTTTTGGTAAAAAGTTTTTTCGTTAAATATTTCAATACGTATTTTCACCAAGCATGTTTTTTTCCTGTTTAAATAGTTTATAAAAAGTCGTTTTTCAACGATTATATATCTATTAATTCGTACTTTTTGACTATTTTTTCATTCAGAAAATTAATAGGAGGTAGGCTTATTATTGTTATGTAAAGTCACGGACTATAAATGATGAGCCACTTGCCACCATTCGTATTTTAGCCGTGTAATGCAAATCCGGTTTAATCGGTTATATTCGTACACAGAACAGAGTGACTACCTAAAGTCGACGAATTGCAGGTGTAGAAACCATGACCTAGGGACAATTGTTTTAGCGTAGCCATAGTAACGTTGGTGTACGGAGAAATTATAGTTGGTATAATTTAGACATCGGAAAAACTCGAAACCACGATTTTATCCGAACGCGTAGCGTCCAAGATGACGTTCACGATAATTATGATTATGTATTAAACATAGATAACACCTAACTGCCGCCATCTTGCAAGAAGTTTTATTTGCTATTTCTGCTAAAGAGTTTACGTTTTAGCTATTATAAATGTCATAAAAAACACTATATTATTTGAATAATTATTTTATTTTGTATAATAAGAATCAAAACTGTTGGACTGTCTTAATATCTTGTAAATGCTCCCTGGCTGTCTATTACAGCTTGCAGTCGTGATTGCATGGAGCTAACCAGACGAGTGCAAATATCAGTCCCTCGCATGTTCTCCCATACTTCTTGACAATGTTGAGCCAGATCTTCCTTTCTTCGTTCATTACGGTGATCCCATCGCTGCACCATTAAACCCCACAGATTTTCTATGGGATTCAGGTCCGGGGATTTAGCTGGCCATGGAATCACCGTTATGTCTGGATGTGCTTCAAACCAGGTCCTGACACTCCTTGCTCGATGTATGGCAGAATTATCGTGAACAAAATTAATATTTTCCATTTCGTGCTGTGGATACACAATCCTTACAGACGGAAGCATAAAATCTTCCAAAATCCTTATATAGTTCACGGCATTTGCACGAGGTGGTAGTTGAACAAGCTCGCCTACACCTTCGGAGCTCATCCAACCCCACATATTAACAGTTATCCTTCCTGATTCCCTATTTGGTATGACGTTATCTGCATCATACCGTGAACTGTTATATCGCCATAGGTGTAAGCGGCCATGATCGCTTGATTGGAATGACTTCTCATCACAAAAAATAGTTGATGACCAATCGAAATTTAAAAATCGGTGTGCAAAATTTACACGTGCGGTTTTATGAGCGTCTGTCATATCGACTTTGTAGGCAGGAATCCTATGATGTAAATTCATTGAGTGAAGATGCCTTCGGATGGTTCTGGGATTCACATCAAAACGTTCCGCGTAACGCTGCGTTGGTATAAATCCATCAACTTCATATTCGCGGAGCATTTCAGTTCTCTGAGCTGCGCTTAATGCAGAAGGGCGATGGTTGTTTTGGCGACGATCATTTATATGTCCTTCTTCGGCGTATCGTCTTACCCACAAAGAAACGGTGTTTCGCTAAAAAAATAACAACTTTCAAGTTAATGGACTTAGATAATTACCTTTTTAAAAAAATTCAAAAACATATAGAATGAGTGAATAAGCTCACCGTCAAGTGCAGATCTCTCGAAATTGCACGAATGCTCAGACCCTGCTGATGCATTGTTATGATTCTATAGCGAATTTCTTCAGAAATTGCAGCTGGCATTTTCACGTTAATAACTACGGCTACGATTCACCAAAATTCGAAATTTTCGTCTCCAAATCTTTTCTGACATCGACATTTCAACTGTCACTCTGTCTTCCGATAGGATTTCAGAAATAAATAGTATTTAATGAGGACTATTTCAAAGGAGGTCAGTATCAAATAGATGGGATACACGTAAGCACCGTTGTATGGATTTATCACTGACAACTTATAAAGTCATTTTTCAACCTCTATGGATAAGTCTATTTCCGATTATTAGTAATTTGTCATTTTGTTTCCGAGCATTCGGTTTGAGTTCGTGTTTAATCGTGTAATCTCGTGAATGTATAAAACTGCAAAATTGGAAATCTTGAAAGTGGCTTATCAATTATAGTCCGTGACTGTACGTGGGTAAGTTAAATAACAGTCTGCGTTGGGTATCCTTGTATCATTGACGTGTTCAGTAGGTATTTATCTTGCTTTTATGACAAAATAATTAAGGATACATATTATTATGTATATTGTAAGTATTAGGATTAAGTTGGATCGGATCGACACGTTTTTATGTTATTTATGCATCTGTTTTACTTTAAGGTTTCCGAAAGATCCGGATATCATCAATCCATCCTAAGATTGTCTAGAAGATATCGCTATAAGCGATAAGACCGCCATCGTAACCATAGAATTTACGTAAAATAGTTGTGTAATAATTTATTTTGGTGAACAATAATAGTAGATTATTAATCAAGGGGTTAAAGCAGTGTCTTCTGTCGCGGGTGACGATTTAAATCGCGAGCGTAATGAAGGACTTGAGGTTTACTCCCGAGCGCAGCGAGGGTGTTAAAAAATTAAATCACGAGCGAAGCGAGGGATTTAAGACGAGTCCTGAGTGTAGCGAGGGATTGAAGTTCACCCAAGACTAAGACAGCTTTATCATCGAGGAAAATACTCTACTTTTCGTACCATTTGCGAAAAAATTAACACAATAATAATATTAGATAAGCTTTTTTTAAAATAATGACAATTAAAAGTAAAATAATTTTCCTTGGATTTTGTTGGAAGCAAATTATTTATGATTGCGGCAGCATTTGCACTGATGGAATCCGACAATTCACTGTCACTGTCGCTTTGATTTAACATCGTAACGTTGTTTTAGAACATTAACTTATTTATAAAAATAAATTAAAATAATCTTAACGTTTATGTATTTGAAGAAAACAAAAACGCGTCAAATTCCTAGACTAATATTTTTTTGTGGGAAAAGCAAATGCATCAAGCTCATACGGCCTCGTCGGTTTTCGTAATTTTATTTAATAATCATAACTGCATAATAAATGCGCATTCCTTTATCAAAAAGATGTATAATGCTTTATATACCTACAAACTCAATGGTGTAAACACCAAGGAATTTGTACCTAAACTGGAATGCGGACGCGAAGCTCAAATCCGTTCCGAAGAGTATACCCTCGAAGGACCTAGCTATCTCTTTCTAGTAGTGTGTATATCAATTCGTGATAAACGTAAGGACAATTTTATTTGATGCAATATTTGCAGGTTTTTTTAAGACACTTATTATTAACCTTACAAATGATGTATTTCTGTTACCGCTATAACAAAAAATACTAAAAATTAATTAAAATAAATATTCAAGGGAGACTCCCATACAACAGTTGTGATTTTTTTATAAAAATACCCTTCATGCGTGAGTCCGACTCGTACTTGGCCGGTTTTTTTTCTTAACAACCTATTACATAGAATGAAAGAAATAAATTATATTATAAATACAAAGGTCTGTGTCGGTCTGTTACGCTTTCACGGTTAAACCACAGAGCCGCTTTCGAAAAAAATTGGTATGGAGATAGTTTAAAACCCTGGGATCTATATAGGGTTCTTTCTATCTCAGATTTTTGAATAGTTGCTCGGTAGCGCGATATAACAGAATTCCACGTGGGCGAAAAGCTAGTTCTCAATATATATCTGAGAAACTTATATTGAGCGCGCTAATTTCTATAATAAACCCTTCCTTATGCGGGCTAAATGCAAAATTGGTTTTGTTAAGCAGACTTTATTGCGTTAAATTATAAACTTTCAAAGTGGTTAAGACCCGTGATACAAATACAATTATTGCAGATACAGAATTAATAACAGAATCACTAGCTGGCAATTCTTCGAAGGCTTGGCCTTGATAGGCAGTGGTATAGACGTCCAAATAAACGTGCATTAATTGGTAATCTACGTTTATTCGACACTTGTACGGTCAGAACCAGTAGACTAAAAATAAAATGAATTGAAATTGAAAATGATGCAATCTATACTAATATTATACAGCGGAAAAGTTTGTTTGTTTGTTTGTTTGCTTGAACGCGCTAATCTTCGAAAGTACTGGGTGGATTTGGATGCAATTTGGTATGGAAGTAGCTTGAAGCTTGAGGAAGGTTATAGGCTACTTTTTACGCGACTGCAAAAAAGGAGAGTTATGTTTTTACCGTGATAGAATCCACGGGAGCAAAGCCCCGCGTTAGTACTAGTGTTTATATATACAATTAAAACTACTAAAACCCTTCATGAAAAACGATGATTATAAATAGAAAGAATAACAGAAGAGATATAATTTATTTATGTATATATTTATTTAGGTTAACCTACAATTGTTTACACTATACATTTGTATGAAACAGTCATATTACATTAATAAGTGTAACAATTAATTACAGGCTAACACCATATGTGCTATTTAAGGTTAGAAATCAATATTATTAACAAACATAATTCTAAATATAAAGGAGGCAGATCGAATGACAATTATAAGGTTATTATTATTAGGTTGGTTCTATATTTTCTAGTTCCTCATATGTTGCAGCTGCAGGTTTGTTACAAGATTGGCTTGACACACAACCCTAAAAAATGTATTACACTATTATTAGTTAAAAGTATGGAAATAATCTTTAAATTATGAATTATTATTATTATTTATCGACATTAACTAACTGCAGTGGATAAGAGTTAAGTAATTAAGTTATAAGTAATTATTAATATAATAAACTACACTTGTAAGCAAGTTTGCGTAGCTGAGTTTTTGGCCAAAATGATATAAAATATTTTTGCCATCAATTTGCTAAGCAAAAGTAAATAAATCAACTAAAATGTCGACTTTTATGCTTATTAATTTGACTCCTTTCATAAGTTTCACTTACCAGATCTTTGAATGTGCCCAGTACAGGTTGTATATTCTTTTCTTTAGTGGGTTTCAATATTATAGTACTTAAAACATTTATTTGTTTCGCTTTAACAGGAATCTAAAATAATAATAGATTGATGAGAACAATATTTTAGTATTTATGGTTAAGATAGATTCAAAATGAAAATTCATCTTGCTACGCTCATATTCTATTTCGAAACGGTGATCTTCATGTCATTTGTAAAGATTTAAAACCTACTTTAGGGAAAATGGATGGAATTGCATCATTTGATCTTGTTTCGAAATGCAATATTTCTTCGGGCTTGAAATGGCGGCTACAAATTTTGGAACCGTTTCTGACCTTTTTCTGTGTAGAACACTGAGCCACCGGTCTCGATCATCATTTATAGGAAAGCTTAAAATAACAAAAAATAATAAATAATGAGAAGAAAGAAAAAAAACGACGGGTTGCACTCCGGGAGTGCCGGCAGAAGTGAAAACTTGAATATTAACGTTGTGAATTTTTGATATTTTGGAATGTTTAAGGAATAATTTTGCACGAATTGCTTTAATTATCAGTATAAAAGTACTATCATTTATGTGGTAGAATACAATATTTATTTATTGCGCTGTCGTACACAAACATGACAATTTATATTACATTAAAAAGTTTATCTCTTAGACTCTCCGTCCGCCTTACGAATTTTCGATCAGGTCACGTGTCCTGACGCGGGTTTAACATTTTTTACCCATTACAAAAAAAGTGCACAACGCCGCTAAAGAAGTTTTCACTTCAATAATAAATAAGAAGAATAAAGAGAAGAACATCCACTTTTACAATGAAAACATAGTCACCCTAAATGCAATTTGTAAACAAAGTCACAAAACTTACTTAAACAAGGAAATTCCAGACCCGGGGTACCCTTCACTCTTGCGATTAACCACAAAACACGTTCTTACCATGGTTACAGTATCTTGCACTTTAATATTACTAAAACTCACAAAATTAAATATAATGCAAATTTACAAACATACAGATGTCAAGTAAACGTCAGACAGCAACGTAGTAATTGCCATGTATAGTATAATATATCACTACTAATTGTTACAAATTCCATTTTTTTTTGTTTTAAACATCTTGTGATTGCATGGTAAAATAACTTTAATTTCATTAATATGCATACAGTAATAATGGCAATTCATTTTAAAGATAGAATTCCAAAGAAGTTTAAAACTAGGTGTTATTAATACAACAGACAGGTCGAAAAAATTACCATTGAAATAAATATTTTTAATCTGACACACAGAAGAAAAGGACACAATCCACACACGGCACTGTCTCGCTCGGAACGAATAGTTCCTTCAGTTTTATGCGTGCAAGTTTATACTCTATTGTTTAACAGCTAAGAAAGACTTTCTGTATTCTTTGAATCATTCGTAAGCAATCCAGTTAGTAGGTAGAAGATCCTTGGTAAACACAGATGTAGTTCAGTATAAATTTCGGTAAGTATTCCAAATTTAAATCACATTCTCCCCCTAGAGGATGAATGAAATTCAGTACAATTTTCTTTCCCTGTTTTTAACAGATTAAAAATGACTATTGTTATGTTCGGTTTTTGTGGCATAGAATGTCACTTTTTTGAGCAAGTGATACGAAAAGTATATTCTTCGTTGTTCGGTTTTAAGTTGTGTCATTATTGCTTTATTTGATTTGGTCATTGTTTTTTTTTTTTCCATAAGGTGAAGTATTGGAGAGCCTTTAAGATTTGTATAACTAAATAATAAAAAATATACTTACATTTAACGTTTTATTGTATTCCCTTTTCTCCTAAATAAATCGTCTAAAAGCGCGCCGAGGAATGAGAAACTTTATGAGCATTACGAGCTTTGCACTGCACTATTACTAAGTGAGAGTGAGCGCGCGATGTCTTTCTCTGCTTTTCGCACACGTTACGCCACCTGAGATTATGCGTTTTTAGAAAATATTGCGTAATGTCATCACTTTAAATTTAATTTTGTTGTAATAATGCAAAATGCGGGCGGTAGGCGATAGTGTGTATCTATTGTTTATTCATGTGGTGGTATCTGCGAACCGGCGACACGCGTCCCAGTATTAAAAGACAGTAGATAGCATTTCTATTGCCTTATTATTAAGATTTCTGTGGAGGGATCTTTTGTCCAGCAGTGGGGCAGAAATTATTCTAGAAATAAAAATAATGATACACCATACTTTACCACTATAATTGTTTTCTCCCATTTGAGTTTTCTTTGCATTCTTCCGTTCCAGTTTTCTCTCTTTCATCACCTGATAAAATAACAGCATATCAGAACCAGAATTTAGTCTCTTACTCTACCTATATATAGGTAGATTAAGAGACTAAATTCTAGTTGTATATATACATATGTATAGGTACAACGAAACGCCTCATTAGAAGGCATATAAGTATACAGGGTTTATTTTATTTTATTTGTTTATTGACACACCAGTGACATATTCAACTTAAAATAAACATGGTTTGTAACATATATTCTTATACAACGTGTAATTTAAAGGGTGTATACATACCAAGTGCATGGCTTCTTTGGATGATAACAAACGATATGACAAGGGTTTTGTAATCCTAAATCTACGTGTGTAGAACTTATTACAAATACCAATACACTGATACCAGCACTGATTTGAAAACCACACTCTCTCTCTGGATACCAGAGACCGAATTTTTCAAATTAAGAAGAACGAATAGAATTATCGTGTTATTGATAAGTGACGTGGAAAGTATTGGCCCTCGTAGTGCTGTGACACGTTTGTTATTATTGGTATTCAAGAAATATATGAAACCAATAATTTGGTATCAATTCTTTGAGTCAGTTATTTTGTGCTGAAACTGCGCATAGAGACTCCATACCAGATGTTGTCTTCAGCCCTTTTGGATAGATATGGGGTTTACGTTACACGTTGTATAATATGAATATGACTATTGAAGGCGTGCACATCACTTGTATAACAAATTAAAAGAAACATTACAATTTAAAGGAAAAAAATACAAAACTTATAAGTTAAATCAATTTACAGTGGCTACGCTTTCGCAAATTGTTAGTATAAAAGAAAGAATAAGTGAAGTATTTAAATATTATAGTGTTAGCTAGTTTGGTGGACGTGACAGTGAATGCAAAAGCACGATGTCCTAATACTAACGAGGAAAAAAAACATGACAATAGATAAGCAAATAATAAAAAAAAAAGAAATTGAGTTAAATAGATGGCAAATAGATGCAATTAGGAACCAGGAACCGTTATATTACGTCTGAATTCCATAAGTCTGTTGGAAAATATATCTAAACTGTTTGTACGTGTGCACAGCTTATCGTACGCGGACAGAAATCGGATTAATAAAAATAAAGTAAATTTAAGAGCGGTGGAGCCTAGTGTAGTTCGACTTTTTGAGACTTCAAACGTGTTTGTTTTATGACTCGATATGTAGGACGTTTTACGTGGCACGGTTATCTGGGGGCACGGTAGTGCCCTCGCCAAGTCGAGCAAAAAAGCGGCACGGCCGTACCATTCTTTTCTCGAAGCAACTCAGGCAATTTTCGACCCCCTATAACTTCGTTGTGGATAAAACTAGAAGCCTGAATTTTCAGTAACCAAACAGGCATTGTATAAACACGGTATATTTCAAATTTCATTCAATTTGAACTAGTAGTTTAAGAATTATAACGAGTCAAAATTCCTTAATTTTGTAAATTTTGTCACTCACTGACTTACCGATCATCAAAAGTCTAAAACACTTCTAGCAGACATAGAAGCTTCAAATGTAGAATACAATTAGTGTTTAGTATATGAATCAAGGAAAAACTATAATATTTTTCAATATTTATTTCGGAAACTAGTTCCTGTACATTAGCCTAGTTAATTTATGTATTATTTTGTACAGCAAGATCAGATCAGAAATTCTTCGTCGTTGCTCCAGTGAAGTCATCTTAAAGTAACTGGTAACTCAACGTATTCTTTGCAGGACGTCATAGTAGGGTTAAAATGCAATAAATTTAGCGACCTAACGTTCTACCAAAGTTCAGTAGTTTCGAGTTCGTTGGATTTTTAGTATTTTTATAAAAAACATCCCATTTATAGCTAATTTAAAAATGATTTACGGCACGACAGTACTAAAATTTAAGTTATTATCATAGTTGATGCCGTAGCAGATCTTTGTTATAATTAAAAGTTAAAATGCTTAAAACCTTGGTTTCATACAAAATTTTGTCTAGTACAAAAAAGTACTCGGTACTACTAAATTTAATAGTAAATTCCTTGTCTTATCAGCTATCCAAAAAGGTATGAAAGTTAATACAATGACACGGGCTGTTTTATGAAAATTGTTTTTCATTTAATCCACTAAATATGAAATCATACGTCTCACCAAAAGGTGATTTTTGGGAAAACTAAATTAAATAATTTCGTAGACATTATTTTTAGATTTTGTATTGTCATCAGTTATCGATTGACCACCTATAAAGACTTGAAAAAAGACTGACCTAGTAGTTTGTTTCGGTGTTTCTTCCCAGGGTACTCAGCAAAAAAGCAGACGTGCTCAAAGTAAACGTACCTACATAATTACCCTATAATGGCCCCATTGCTGGGACTTAGGCCTCCTCTAACAGAAGTAATGGTAATCAACCTCCTATCAATCAGAGGTGTGATGTCGCATGTCTTCAGATTACATAGATATGCAAGTTTTCTTACTATATTTTCCTTCAACGTTTTGAGAGCAATGGTAATGACATAAGTTACACAAAGTAATGCACCAAACTGCCCTTCACAACATATCCACCATCGTTCTATGTAAATTATTAATAAAATATAGTTCATTTATGATTTACGAGATGTAGGACTGTGGTGTCACTTAAGATAGTTCCGAAGCCACTTACAGTATCAGGTAGGTGATTCAGGACAGCGACGCACTTGGCAAGCTCCCTGTGCGCGGCGGTAAGCCGGTAGATGGCGTCAGGGTGCAACAGCATGTTCAGGCCGCGGCTCATGACCAGCTCCAAGCATCGGTTGAAAGCTTCATTGTACTCTGTCGTCAATATGCTCTCCGATATCTTTGGTACACCTAGTGCTGTTTCTGGTGAGACAAATTTACATCCATCGGTAATACCATAAATGTAAAAGTCTATATTATTATGTCTGTTATGCTTTCACGGTCCAACCACTAAATCAAACCCTCAGGGGCTTAAAATAAGACAACAAATGGCATAAAAAAGTAGTTATCAAATATTTCCTTTTTACAGGGCTTTGATACTTACGTTATAACATCATTATTAGTTTAGAATTTCCTAATATGCTGAAATTAAGAAAGCTATTTTTTCTGCAATATTTTGTTTGTTTACGTTTCTGTAAAGTCATTAGTGACAGGCATGTATATTACTCTTGATCATTACTTTACTCTTTGCTCTTGATATTACTTTACTCTTTGGTGACAGGACTACGTTTTCTTTTTAATTCATTGCTGGAGCTAAGAGGTCAGGTAGCATAGGTAACTGTAATTATACCTCGTGATTAATTACATTTATTTCTCTTTTCATTCTAGAACCTCATTCAAATGCTTAAAACTCGATTAGATGATGGGGAGGGGGTGAAACTCCCGAAGAAACTTCAGACTGAGCTTCAGACTCAGCCTTCAGACGCCATAAAACTAGTGACATCTTACCCCTAGGGTCAACTTAGTTTTGTACGTAATGCATTTGTTTTGCTAATGGATGGCAGCAGCTACGATATATTTATACATATATGATAATCAAAATTCATAAAAAAATATTATTTGTATCGAAAAATTCATAAAACATTATTTAATGTATTTAGGCACCTAATTCAATAAATTAAATGACATTACAATTATTTTAATGCATCATAGACTCTATACACTTCGCTTGTTTATGAAAAACAAAGAAAAAAGAAAAATATAAAACTTTCAAAAACAGTTTTTGACAGTTTTTAAATTATAAATTTTCAAAACTGCTGTTCTTATATGTATCATCTATGCTGCTCTTTGTTGTTGAGTTGCGTTCTTTGTTTTGGTTAGTGAATTTGTTTGTTGGGTTTTATTTTGACGACTTGGCTTTCTTCATTTGGATTTTACCATCATACCTGTTGACACTTGGCTTTGAATTGGGATACCGATAACTGCTTTCACGACTTACTTCGTGCAAGATTCCTGGACTACTGACTGCTCACATTTATATCATGCCCACTAAACATCGTTTGGTGTGCTATTTTGGGTGCATCATTGATGGTAAGTCTAATGTGAGTAATGAATAGACCAAGAGAGGACAGGATAGGAAAGCCACGAAGGACCCGCCCACCATAAGCGATTGTTGGCTAGTGCTGATGGAAGCTGACCGCGTGAAACTATGTCCACCGGATTGTCTTCGGAAGCCACGTGATTCCAACGAGCATCTGGAATAACATCAAGAATATGACCAACACGGTTCGCGACGAAAGCCTTTCAACGGGAAGGGTGAGAGCGAATCCACGCGAGTGCGACGGTAGAGTCAGACCATGCAAAGACACCAGTGCAAAGAAAAACGGATGAATACAATTCCTTTACGAATTTTAGAAGATCAGCGAATAGGACTGCAGCACAGAGTTCAATGCGTAGCAATGACGTAGATTTGATTGGAGCTTTTCGTCCTTTTAAGCAGACGTAAAAAACCTGAACGTGTTTGTCTGCATCAATGGTTCTTACGAACCAGCAGTATACTGCAGCACCATAACCGGTTTCGGAACTATCGGAAAATCCATGTAATTCACAAGATATTATTTTTTTTACAGCGACACAGCGAGGAATACGCAACGACTGTAAGAGAGGAAGCTGTTCTAGATAACGGTTCCAGAAATTAACGACATTCTTAGGAGGATCATCATCCCATCCCACATTGAGGACCCACAGGTGCTGAACTAAAACCTTGGCAACGAATGTCAGTGGCGAAAGAAAACCTAAGGGATCAAATACGCGAGCGAGTTCGCTAAGAATGTTCCTCTTGGATGCACCAAGAGGAACATTCTTAGCGAACGTCTTCTGCTGTGGAGTAACAGAGAAAAAGAAGCAATCACTGAATGGATCCCACCTTAAGCCTAGAACCTTAAGAGTAGGATTGTCTTTATCGTCTAGAGTGACTGAAGCGGTCAAGCAGTGTTTGGGTGGTAAATCAGCAAGGAGCTCAGGGGTGTTTGTTGCCCAATTTCGTAACTCAAAGTCTCCTCTACTGAGTAACTCAACGATTTCAATTCGTGCCTGTAAAGCGGTATCAAGGCGGTCAAAACCAGTTACAATATCGTCGATATACAATTTGGAGGATAAAACCTTACTAAAAACCGGCAGATTACGACCTTCATCGGAAATCAGCTGTTTTATGGTACGGCACGCGAGGAAAGGAGCAGAAGATACGCCGTAGGTTAGTGTTAAGTCTATATTCATGAACGGGTTGTTTATTACCAAAACGCCAGAAGATGCGTTGGTAATCGCGATCAGCGTCAGTAATTCGGATCATACGATACATTTGCCTCCTATCCGCTGTAAACACAACGAAGTGAATACGAAAGTTAAGACGAATTTCCACAATGTTCGTCTAAAGCTTGGGACCGATTAAAAGTGTGTCGTTGAGAGAAGCTCCCGTCGCATCTTTAGCTGACGCACTAAAAACCACACGCAGCTTGGTTGTGGCGGAATCAGGACGAAGTACACAGTGATGAGGAATTTAATATTTTCCGGCTTTGAGCTCGTCGATCGGAACAGCATTCATCTAACCGCTGTCGAAATAGTCCTTTATAAATTCACTACGTTGTTTGTATAAATCCGGATCCTTAATTAATTTTCGTTCTATTGAATGAAAGCAAGGCAATGTCGCGAGACCCTGGAAAAGACCTATCTAGGCTTTCTTCTTTGAATGGCAAGGTAACAATATACCTGCCTGTGAGATCGCGAGTGTGTTGAGCTGCAAATATTTCTTCACAGCGTGCCTCGTTAGGAGTTAAGTGTCGAATTGTTTCAAATGAGTCCTTCCATAAACGTCTGACTTCTTCAGAAAGACAATCGACCTCGTTCACGAAAAAGGACTGTACCTCATCCTTGCCACCAGCACCGCCAAGCAAGATCCAACCGAATATGGAATTAAGAGCGGTGGGTTGCTGTGATCCTCCACCTACACTACCAGGACGCAGTAATGAGGCAAAGATCTCAGCACCAAGAAGAAGATCGATAGGGCCAGGCTGGTGACAGTCCGAATCAGCCAATGGAAGTCCCTTCAAATGATGCCATGAGGAGTTATCAATGCGAGTAGAAGGCATTTTACCACAGATGTTAGGTAATGTGAGCGCGTTGACACTGAAGAGACTCTAGCTGTTAACACCAATTTCAACCTTGACTGTTCCTGAAACAGCTGCAGAAGACTGTGCTATGCCAATGACACGGCGAGGGGTTGAATTACTAATAACGCCAAGTCGTTTAGCGGCACGTTCAGTGATGAAATGTGCTTGGCTTCCCGAATCTATGAGAGCGCGAAGCGATTGAAGGTTACCCGACGAGTCACGAACTTGAACTTTGGCTGTGGAGTGAAGCACCACAGACCTGTCGCCGAGACTTATCAGTACTCGAACTTGATTGTCGGTTGGGGTACTCGAAGAAGGTTGGATTGATGAAGAAGCTGCACTGTCAGGTGGATCTAAATGAAGAAGCATGTGATGACGCTGGCGACATTTATTACACCTGAAAATGGATCTTATTTGACGAAAAAAAACCTTACAAATTTCTTAAAACTCGCTTATTTAAATTTTTTACAACTACGCCAAATAACTTTGTTTTTCATAGTGTTTGTGTGAATAACAAAGTTATATTTGCGGTTTTAGAAAATATGCTGTATCTCAAACACTGCTAAACTGATTTCGTTCAAACCAATTTTGGTTGAAAGTTTACATTAAGATCTACGGACACATTTTTTTAGATTTTTCACTCCATTATTATAGAAGTTAGAGGGGTGACGACACATTTTACCACTTTGGAAGCTTATATCTTTTAAACGATTGACTTTATGAAAAAGTGGTTATAAAAACCACGGTGTCGTTTTTAAAGACCTGTCTATAGATACCACACATGCATAGATTTCATGAAAAAAAATATTTTCAGTTTTAGTTCTATGTATGGGGAGCCCCTTTTATTGTTAAATATTTTTTAATTTTTTTCTTAAAATCGGAAAGCTGTTCACAGAATACATCTACCTACCAAGTTTCACATGTATAGTTCTAACAGTTTCGGAATAAAATGGCTGTGACATACGGACGGATGGACAGACAGACAGACAGACAGACAGACAGACAGACAGACATGATAAAACTATAAGGGTCCCGTTTTTGCCATTCGGCTACGGAACCCTAAAAACGACTGTTGCGCATGATACAATACTCATTACACCAAAGACCAAATATGAACTCAACGATAGCAATATATTTAAAAAAAAATGAGTTCTTCAACATTGATCAATTTTATGAAGAAGTGTGTACAGTCAAAGACTTGGTGAAAGTAGCAGTGCAGAAAAACGATCTGACACCCCTATAAAAATGGCAACCATTAAGTGTCAACGGTACAGTCAGTTTGATTTGCTTATTGAATGGTATATTAGATAAACTCATAACGAAGCCGGGAAGGTATAATATATACAACTTATAAATTTATTTTATTTTCTTAAGCCTAATAACAAAAAGAGTGATAAAATACTAAAAATATATTGAAACTATACACTAAGTATAGGCATAATTTTGTAGTGAACTTCTAGCACCCAAACTAGGACATGTCCTGTATCTTGGGTGCTAGCGTTTTTCCCTAAACTATTCACAAAGAGAAGCCTAGCTCAGTGTATTACAAGGGCACAAATTATATTTTATGTTATTATTTTATATTAGTATCTTATTAATACAAAATGTAAGTAAAAACTATTAAGGAGGTTCTGTGTATATACTACTAATTTTTAATTAGTACAAAAAACCGGTCAAGTGCGTGTCGGGCCACGCGCAGTGTAGAGTTCTGTAGTTTTTATGATCCGCTGACTGATCGTTTCGTACCATGCTCTAACTAAAAGCCGAACATGACTACCTAACTAATTTGACTTCCTATACTCCTTCCTCACCTGATACGACAATTTTGCACGAAAAGTTTTAATTTTTTTAGAGATTTGTATAAAACTTGTCATAGCCGGTGTTTTGAATTTAAATACGGACACAGAGCTATACTACTCAATCGTCACAAGAAGCTAGCACGATACAACTGGTGCTTAGCGCCATCTATCGACATTTTTGTAGATGTTCCGTCCAACGTGAAACCGAACGCACCTTTTGGTTGGCAATATTAATTATCTATGGTCTTTAATTTTGACTTGACATTATAATTTTCCTTGCAAAAAGCAACCGCCGAGTTTGTTGAGATTGATTTATTGTTTGTAATTGAAAATCGAGTTGAATCTACGCAGTTAAGGATAAATTGATTGTGATTAGTGATTAGTTGAAATCTAGAATCCCGAATTGAGTGGAAACCTGGGATATTTTGAACAATAACGCCGTATTAAAGTCAGCAGAATGATACGCGAACTTTGTTGAAAGTAATTCTGAATTGGTGCTAAAATACGCCTGTGGGGCAACGTTAATGCTGTCTGGACCACGCCATCTGAAGACCGGCGCCAAGTGACCGTCCATCAACACTTGACATCATTACACGTTTCAATTACTCATTACATACTTACACGGTGTATCACACGGACGTGGCCAGAAGAAAAGGTCGAAGTTTGTCGTCTCCAGCTCAGAGGGTAAGTGATTATTGTCATTGATTGTGTAAGCTTAATTGTTGTACAGAGGCCTAAGAGCCTATTGTTTGAAAAGCAACGTAGCTAGGGCTCCACGTACCGTGGACAGTTCGGCATACCAGTTACCGTTGGCTGGCTTGGTTCTGAACATTCTGGTAAGCAGAGCGTGGATTTTACATTAAAATAAATCCACTAAGTAAATTGGAAGTTTTGAACTTTGGTAAAAATATCTTAATAAGTTTGAATATATTGTTTTGTCAGCCGGGCTCAAATGGTATTTGTAATTTGTACTGTAGTCCCTGTATTGTGCTGACAAATAAAATTTATTTGTGAAATTAGGAATTATTAGGTTGTATTTGGTACATAATTTGGTATATTTGTTGTAAAAGTTGTTTGGTATATTAGTTGTTAAATTTGTTTAAAAGTTTATCCGAGTAATAATTACACATTTGTTAACATAGCCTAATATAACAAGACTTGAATTGTGTGTATTGGTTTATTGCTTATAGTATTTATTGGATTGTGTTATTGGAGATTGTCCGGCACAGTATTGTACATTCAATTGTTGTGTTTAGTTGGTGTTGATCCAGCACAATATATACATTAAATTGTTATTTTTTCTGTAACTAGCCATCCTTAGCAAGCTAGATTCATACTTGGAATAAGTGCAGGGTCGGATTTAGACTTGAAATAAATTGAATTTAAGTTTTATTTTGGTGAAATTGTTCGGTTGGCTAACAAGTCATTGTTTGTTTGTTTGGTTAATTTTAGCCTGTTGCTATTGATATTTGATTGTTGCAATGGCCTCATTAAAGGCAGTCAGGGAGTCTGCTGCCGGATTGGCCTCACAGTTGAGATGGTTCACATCGGCAGCATTAACGGTTGAGCGTTTGGACTTGGAAGAGCTCACCCTTGCTCGGTACGGGCGCTTGAATGAGAGGATCAAGTCAGCTGATGCTGCGCTCACACGCTTCAATGAGTACATCATGGACGTGGATTTGGGGGTGATGGACCAGGCAGCCCGCGGTAGGGTTTTGGGTGACTATGACCAGATTGTCCACCTGGGAGATGTCATAAGTCAACGAGCCCGGGAAATTTTGAAGAGCCGGGTGCCTGAGGCGGCCAAGCCGCAGACCCCCGTTGTTTCAGGCCCTGGACTATTGGGTAGGCTGCCCACCCTGGAGCTGCCACATTTTGACGGTCGCTTGGACCACTGGCTGGGCTTCCTAAATCTTTTTGAAAGTCTTGTGGATGCACGCTCGGACCTCGGACCTGCCCAAAAGTTGGCCTACTTGTTGTCTGTCTTAGAGGGCGAAGCTAGAGCCTTGGTGCAGCATTTGCCGGTGACGGACTCCTCCTACCCTACCGCTCTGGAGCTTCTCTCCCGACGGTATCAGAACAAGCGCTGCCTGGCTGATGTGCACATCGGCCAGATTTAGGGGCTACCGGCCATTGCCAGCATGACGGCGTTGCGCACTGACTTACTGAACCCGTTGGTCTCAGCGACCAACGCCTTGAGACGCTTGAAGTTACCGGTGGAACATTGGTCCTACCTGTTGGTGCACATAGTGCTGCAGTTGCTCTCCGCGGAGTTGAGGTCACGTTTTCAGCAGAAGTATGGTGGGGATAGTGCCACCCATCTTCCCCTCTTTGACGACCTCCTCAAATTTTTGGAAGACGAGTGTCGATTTTTGGATAACACTTGTGGCGCCACGGGGTCACGCCCACCACCTTCTCGGACAAGAGACCAGGGACGGACTAGGGCTAGGGGGCCTGTTGATGTTCGCCCCGCCCTCCGTTTTGCTGGCGCCCGGAGTCCTCATCATTGTGACTTTTGTAAGGCAACGGGGCATGTCATGGCGCGTTGCTCGGCCTTTTTGAACTTGCACGTAATTGCCCGCCGCCGCATTGTCAACGCACGCCGTTTGTGCTTCTCGTGTTTGGGGGCCCACTTCCATCGGGACTGCCCCAACCCCCGCCCGTGTAGAATTTGTAAAGGGTCCCACCTTGAGATTTTGTGTGCCAACGCGAACCGCTCCAGCAGACCATCTTCTGAGGAGGGTTCGCGCAGGGGGGGGGTACCCCGGAGACGAGCACTGGGCTGAGGCCCGCAATTCTATTCGCCGCACTCCACCCCCCGCGCAAGTTGAACGGGAGCCCCGCGAGCGCCATTTGGTCTCCCCTCGTCAGGGAGAACGCGCGTTGGCTGCTAGGCAGCAGTGGCCGGACCGGCACCGCTACCTCTCCCCTCCGTTGGCGGAACGTCCCCGGTTAAAGTCGCGCCCTCCGCCATTCAGGCATCCGGTAGGATATGCCCTTCCGGCGATGGCGAGCGGCTCGGGACACCGCGCGGACGAACCATTTGATGGTTACCCTCGTCGTGGACTAAGGCAGCCTGGATGCGGCGATCGATCGCCGCCCAGGCACCGCTAGGAAATTGGCGCCTGCCCCACTAAAGAACCCCCCCGGATTGAGTCGATTTTGTTGCCAACGGCCTCGGCCAGGGTCTGGGGACCTTTGGGTGACTCGATTGTGGTCCGTGCCATTTTGGACACGGGAGCCCAGGGTTGCCTTTTGTCGTCTTGGTTAGCGGGACAGGTTGGCCTGAAGGTAAACGACTTTTCAGGCAAGATTTGGGGAATTGGCGAAACGGCTGTCACCACTGTTGAGGGAAGGACCCGGTTTGAACTCACCCTTGTGAGTTGTCTTTACCCTAAAATTGGTGCTCCTGCCCTTGTTATAACTGAACTTGGTTGGGACGAGCCACTTCGGGAAACCCTGTTGGAAGACTGGCTCCAATTTGTATCCGCACTCCCTGCGGTGCTTCTTGTGCGTCTCCTAAACCACGTTGCGCACACTTTGGGTGGAACTGTTGACATTCGGGCTTCTTACGCCTGGACGGACAGTCAAATTGTTTGGTGTTGGTTGAAGACGTCCGTCCACTATTTGGAGATCATTGTTGCAAACCGAGTGTCGCACATTGAAGGTTCTGAAACGCCTTTGATTTAGAGGGACGTGCCTGGTGACCTGAACCCGGGCGTCGTGACCTCACGCGGGTGCATGGCCCCCCACTTGATTGCTCACCCCCTCTGGTGGGGACCGGACTGGCTGACTCGCCCTGAGGACGATTGGCCTCGAACGCCAGTCTTGATGTCGGATCCTTTGCCCGGACTTAAGGTGTTCGCTGTTGGGACGAAGGACCTTCCGTTTGATCCTGATTTTTTGTTGAATCGATACAGCTCCCTCGACAAATTGTTGAACGTTACCTCGTGGATCAGGCGTTTTGGCCACAATTCTAGGAATCCAGGGGACAAGCGCCTGTCACCAGTTCTCTCTCCTCAAGAGCGACAGGAGTCACTCCTCCTTTGGGTACGCTCTGTGCAGGCTGCACACTTCGAGAAGGAGATCGAGGTCTTGAAGTCTGGTACGGTTAAGTTGTCGGGAGCCGTTAGTAAGTTGAATCCCTTCTTGGATAAGACGGGTCTTTTGCATGTTGGAGGACGGTTGAGGCACCCTAGCCTTCCTTATGGGGCCCGTCACCCCCTTTTGTTGCTCAAGGAGGGCCACTTTGTTCAATTGTTGGTGACTGATCGTCACGTTAAAAACTCACATGCCGGTTGCAATGCGCTGTTGGCCATTCTGCAGCGAGAATTTTGGATCTTGCCGGCTGATCGTGTCAATGAGGCGAGGCCCTCTGCTGGCGTCGGAATGGACTTTGCTGGTCCCCTTTTGGTGAAGACGTCCACACTTCGAAATAGTAAGATTGTTAAGGCTTATTTGTGTGTTTTTGTCTGCCTGTCAACCAAGGCAGTACATTTGGAGCTGTTAACCTCCCTCTCGACAGAGGCCTTTGTGGCGACTTTGGAAAGTTTTGTGTCTCGCCGTGGGTTACCTTCTTTGATTAGGTCTGATTGCAGTACGAACTACAAGGGTACAAGTAACTGGGGCAAGGGTGAAGGAGGTATACGCCTTCCTTAATGAGAGCCAGGTTGACATTGGTAATAGTTTGGCTCGCCGAGGGGTCACTTGGTTGTGTGACCCGCCAGCCTGCCCCCATTGGGGGGGTATTTTTGAGGCCGCGGTGAAAGCGGCAAAGGGACACTGGCGGAGATTGTTGGGAGACACCGTTCTCACCTTTGAGGAACTAGCTACGGTATTTTGCCGCATTGAAGCCGTGTTAAATTCGCACCCATTGTGCCCGCTCTCTTCGGACCCGAATGACTTGGAGGCTCTAACACCGGGCCATTTCTTGATTGGACAGCCACTTGTCGCCTTGCCGGAGTACCCTTTTGTTGATGTGAGCCAAAATCGGCTTTCGCGGTTTCAGTTGGTGCAACAGCTCGCTCAGAACTTTTGGAAGCGTTGGAGCTTAGAGTATTTGCACATCCTCCAGCAACGCGTCAAGTGGGCGGATAAAACTCATCCGCCCAAGATCGGAGACCTCGTCCTGATTAAGGATGCCAACCTTAAGCCTTTGTATTGGCGCAGGGGTGCATTCTCAATTTAGTGGCTGGCACCGACGGGGTCCCTCGTTTTGCTGAGGTTTTGGTGGACGGATCCATCATAAAGAGAGCGGTCGCAACCTTGTCAAGGCTTCCAATTGATTAGCGGACGGGTAGGCCCGTCCGGGGGGGTAGATGTTCCGTCCAACGTGAAACCGAACGCACCTTTTGGTTGGCAATATTAATTATCTATGGTCTTTGATTTTGACTTGACATTATAATTTTCCTTGCAAAAAGCAACCGCCGAGTTTGTTGAGATTGATTTATTGTTTGTAATTGAAAATCGAGTTGAATCTACGCGGTTAAGGATAAATTGATTGTGATTAGTGATTAGTTGAAATCTAGAATCCCGAATTGAGTGGAAACCTGGGATATTTTGAACAATAACGCCGTATTAAAGTCAGCAGAATGATAAGCGAACTTTGTTGAAAGTAATTCTGAATTGGTGCTAAAATACGCCTGTGGGGCAACGTTAATGCTGTCTGGAGCACGCCATCTGAAGACCGGCGCCTTGTGACCGTCCATCAACACTTGACATCATTACACGTTTCAATTACTCATTACATACCGACGTCCCCCGCGAATAATCCGGTAATGACCTATTACGGGGTTTTTCATTTTATGCAATTTTCGGCATCTAGAAGTTAAAATACACCATGAATTTTTTTTTCAGATTTTTTCTTACTTTAAATAAAGTAAGAAAAAATCTGAAAAAAAAATTCATGGTGTATTTTAACTTCGTAAATACGAAGATATGAAAAACTACGCGTATATTCCATAAAAAAATCATTAAAATGTATTTTAAACGAATAATATGGTTTAAGACCTTTACGAAAAAAAATATCAATATGATTTGACAGTAAACATTGTTACGATATTATTCGGGTAAATAGTCTTCTACCTTAATTAAGTAAGTGCTAGTACAGGCTTATTCGGGGTTTTATTAACAAAACGATTTCCAGCTACATTCATTATCGAGTGGCTCCTTACGCAACCCTTTTCTTTATTGATATTACGATATTATTCGTGTAAGTTATAATATATCATCTAAATATAAATAGACTATTACCAATACCCCACGCTCGTTTTCTTAACCTGTAAGGACATGTACCGTCTTCGGTTATGCCTATTGCAACGGCAAGAGCTATTTTATTTTATTTAGACATTTATTTCAGATTAGATACATCCATAAATAGATTAGTAACACTTACATCTATGTTATTAGTTAAAATTATATTGGAAAACATTAATAATTAAGAATCAACTAAAAATAAAACAATTAAATATCAAAATAGCATAATAAAAATAAAACAATAAATTAATTAATCAAATTCCGAATAAAATGATCAAGATATTTTACTTTAAATAAAAATAGCACCGCCGGAAACGTGGACAGTATTCCAGTGCTTCACCACAGGACTATCAACTCTATCCAATATGGTGTTCAGAAGGCTGCTAGCGCTACCGCGCACACGCTGCATCAGGGAGGCAACTCTTTTACGTACTATTGCTCTAAAGCAGTCAATGTTGGCCTCGGCAAACATACCTGATGCACTGCAAAAGCGAGGCAACCCCAGCAACATTCTGGACCCATTATTGTACAGGACACGTAGGGCGTTGAAAGTTTTCTACGTATATCTGACCCACAGGCTGCAGGTATAAAAGGTCTGGCAATACGCCTTGAAAAGTGAAATTTTAATATCCCTAGTGCATCTCGCAAACCTGCGCGCCAGCATGTTGCATCTCACTGCCAACGCCCTACGTTCCCTCTCAATGTCCATGTCATCGGAGAGATCCTCAGTGACCCAGTGCCCCAGGTATTTAAACTTAGTGACCCTGCTTATCGGCATTCCCCCAAGCCTAACCGGTGGAACGGTCTTGGGACTTCTATTTCCCGACTTAAAAACAAGTAGCTCACTCTTATTGTGGTTATACCTGAGGCCATGTGTCACTGAGTACATCTCACAGATGCCTAAGATTATGTTGAGGGAGGGCCCTGTCAGGGGACAGATGAACTCAGCAGGACCATATCATCAGCGTAACTGATGTTGTTCATGCAGACTCCATCCATTGAACAACCCACTCTAGCCCTGCTGAGCTCATCTATCAGTCCGTTTATGTACAGGTTGAAGAGACGTGGCGAAGTTAGTCCACCCTGCCTTACCCCACACTCCAACCTGTACTCTGCCGAACATGAACCTGCCCACTTAACATTATTGGTTTGGTTGCCTTATCTTAATATATTTATCAAATCCCCAGGAGTGCTAGTCTCTTCCTGAAGCTTACGCCAGAGTACGCTATATGAGACTAGATCGAATGCCTTCGACAGGTCCAAAAAACAGCCATAAACAGGTGTTTTTCTCGTGACATAGTACTGAATGGTCTGCTTGAGTCGCAGTATCGCAGCTTCAGTCGAATGTCCAACTCTGAAACTAAACTGTGCATCGTGCAAAACTATGTGCCGATTTAAGCGATTATCAAGCATCCGATCCAGCAGCTTGGTAATGACCATGGCCAATGAAATAGTAATTGTCTGTAATTGTTCCCGTCAGAGACATCACCCGTCCTATTTTTAATTATTGGTACAAAAAGAGTCTTCATAAGCTGCTGGGGTAAATATGAATGTCCTATACACAAATTAAAGAACATGACCAACACCCTAGGCAAATGAACACCTGCATGCTGCAAGTGCTCGATGCTGAGGCCATCATGTCCTGGAGACTTACCTCTCGTCATATTTTTAATAATATGAGCGACTTCTTTCACTTGAAACCGAGTTCTCTCACCACCCTTGACCTCAGCATCAAGCACCTGTGGCACACCTGCTAGTGAAGACACAACCTTAAAACGTTCCTTAAACATCTCGGCAATCAGGCGTAGCTCATTCTCGCCCTCAACACACACAGGCACGCACAAACCAGCTTCCAAATTCCTAGTATGCTTCCAAAAGCGCTTGAAGTCCTTCTCTTTGTGGTGCGTGGCTAATATTATGTCCATCTTAATCTGATCCACGTTGTCTTGACACCATTTAAGCTTTGGCTTAAATCGTTTTCTGGTTTCACGCATAGTGTTATAAATATTACCAGATTTGGGTTTACCGTGTAGCATCCAGGTCTGAAAGCTACTTCGTGCCTCCTTATGAGTCCTCCGCACATACTTATTCCATCCAATAACATGTTTTTGTTTCCTAAACTTTCCTAGCCTATGACTGCTTCGCGCAGCTTCAGTCAAAGCACCTACAATACTGTTATACAATTTATCAATTATGTCATAATGACACCTGTTGCTACAAATATTATCAGCACACAGACCAAGTTCCACAGGAAAGTCAATATGCCTTAATTTACTATTAGCAAGTTCGCAACATAACGTGATCTGATCAGAGTCCCTTTCACCCCACTTGACCTCATTGCAAGATTTAAATATACCTCACTTCCTACATTTCGGTTACATTTCGGGGAGTGTGCGATGGAATTACACAATCTGATTCCGCCAAGCACGTTCCATCATCGGACTACGCGACAAACGGCGAAGCGCCATCGTTACATGATGGAGGACATACCACCCATACGCACAAAACATTTTGGGAATACCTTCTTTGTACGTACGGCTAAGGAGTGGAATTCCCTACCGGATTCTGTGTTTCCCGATACCTATAACCTAGGAGTATTTAAGTCAAGAGTGAATAGGTTACTTTTAGGTAAGCGTGTTCCATCTTCAACCACATCATCACTTACCATCAGGTGTGATGGTGGTCAAACTAGAACCTATTTTCAATTAAAAAAAAATTCTACAATAATCATCAAATAATACTTAATAAACTGTTCGAATAAACAGTAATAGTCAGAAAGAAAGAAAGAAAAAACTTTTATTGGCAACATGCCGCAAATTTACACAGTAAAACATAATAAAATAAAAATTTTTGTGAACTGAAAAAAAAACTGTTAGTTTTTAAAATCAACAACCCACTGTGTTACTCAAGGCCGCGCCAAATAGGTCCTGTTCAGCATACTGCCAGGCAACTTGGTCAGGACTACAATTGGCCATAGTGCAACGATACTGATGTGTCCGAAACTTGTCCACGGTACGTGGAGCTTAACGTTGCTCTTCAAACAATGAACAAAACTACAGGCTCTTCGGCCCACAACCCAATATATTCAAATAACAGTTCTAACCACTTACCTTCTGCACTGGGTCCGCCAACTTCGACCTTCCTAGGTCACGCCCAAGTGTGGTATGTATGTAAATGAGGTGAGTAATTGAAAGTGTGATATAAGTCAAGTGTTCTGAACGGTCACAAGGCGTCAGTCACCAGATGGCGCGGTTCAGATCAGCATCACAGCCCTAACTCGCACCGGATTGAAGCTATTTATCACTACTTATTTCCAACAAATGCGCGTGCCACGAGGTGGCAACAACCAGGCGATAAATCCAAAAATATCCCAGGGTTTTCGTCAATCCGGGATTACAACTTCAAACAATAGTTAACCGCGACCCAATTATCGGTTTCAACAGGCGATTCCAAACGATATTTTACCAATTACAATTAACTCAACAGGTCCCAATCGGACATTTTTCAACAAGGGAACCAAAATCTATCTGTCAAGTCAAAAGTAATGTCAAGTGTCAACATCAAAAAGACAATAGAATGTTGCCACACCAAAAAGATCGTTCAAAAATACATTTGGGACGCAACATCTACCCCCCCCCCCCGGACGGGCCTACCCGTCCGCTAATCAATTGGAAGTCTTGACCAGGTTGCAAATTTAACACAGCTTCAATGCGGCCAAATACCGTAGCTAGTTCCTCAAAGGTGAGAACGGTGTCTCCCAACAATCTCCGCCAGCGTCCCTTTGCCGCTTTCACCGCGGCCCCAAAAATACCCCCCAATGGGGGCAGGCTGGCGGGTCAAACAACCAAGTGACCCCTCGGCGGGCCAAACTATTACCAATGTCAACCTGGCTCTCATTAAGGAAGGCGTATACCTCCTTCAAATAGTTACTTGTACCCTTGTAATTCGTACCGCAATCAGACCTAATCAAAGAAGGTAACCCACGGCGAGACACAAATCTTTCCAAAGTCGCCTCAAAGGCCTCTGTCGAGAGGGAGGTTACCAGCTCCAAATGTACTGCCTTGGTTGACAGGCAGACAAACACAAATAGGCCTTAACAATCTTACTATTACGAAGGGTGGACGTCTTCAACAAAAGGGGACCAACAAGTCCGTTACGACGCCAGCAAAGGGCCTCGCCTCATTGACGCGATCAGCCGAAATATCCAAATTTCTCGCTGCAGAATGGCCAACAGCGCATTGCAACCGGCATGCGAGTTCTTAGTGTGACGATCAGTCACCAACAATTGAACCAAGTGGCCCTCCTTGGGCAACAAAAGGGGGTGACGGGCCCCATAAGGAAGGCTAGAGTGCCTCAACCGTCCTCCAACAGGGTTTCTCGAAGTGGCTCGTCCCAACCAAGTTCAGTTATAACAAGGGCAGGAGCACCAATTTTAGGGTACGGACAACTCACAGGGTGATTTCAAACCAGGTCCTTCCCTCAACAGTGGTGTCAGCCGGTTCGCCAATTCCCCAAATCTTGCCTGAAAGGTCATTCACCTTCAGGCCAACCTGTCCCGCTAACCAAGACGACAAAGGCAACCCTGGACTCCCGTGTCCAAAATGGCACAGACCACAATCGAGTCACCCAAGGGTCCCCAGACCTTGACCGAGGCCGTTGGCAACAAAACCGTCTTGATCGGGGGGGTCCTTTAGCGGGGCAAACGTCAATCTCTTAGTGATGCCTAGGCGGCGACCGATCGCCGCATCTAGGCTGCCTTCGTTCACGACGAGGCCAACAATCCAAACATTCGTCCGCGCGGTGTCCCGAGCCGCTCGCCATCACTGGAGGGGCATATCCCAACGGATGCCCGAATGGCGGAGGGCGCGACTCCAGCCGGGGACGTTCCGCAAACGGAGGGGAAAGGCAGCGGCGCCGACCCGGCCACTGCTGCCTAGCAGCCAATGCGCGTTCTCCCTGACGAGGGGAGACCAAATGGCGCTCGCGGGGCTCCCATTCAACTTGCGTGGGGGGTGGAGTGCGTCGTACAGAATTGCGGGTCTCAGCCCGGTGCTCGTCTCCGGGACTGCTGGAGCGGTTCGCGTTGGCGCACAAAATCTCCAAGTGGGACACTTCACAAATTCTACACGGGCGGGGGTCGGGGCAGTCCCGATGGAAGTGGGCCCCCAAGCACGAGAAGCACAAACGGCGTGCGTTGACAATGCGGCGGCGGGCACTTACGTGCAAATTCAAAAAGTCCGGGCAACGCGCCATGACATGCCCCGTTGCCTTACAAAAGTCACAATTATGAGGACTCCGGGCACCAGCAAAACGGGGGCTGGGGCGAATCTCAACAGGCCCCCTAGCCCGAGGACTCAGGGCGCCAGCAAAACGGGGGGCGGGGCGATCATCAACAGGCCCCCTAGCCCGAGGACTCCGGGCGCCAGCAAAACGGGGGGCGGGGCGAACATCAACAGGCCCCCTAGCCCAAGGACTCAGGGCGCCAGCAAAACGGGGGGCGGGGCGATCATCAACAGGCCCCCTAGCCCGAGGACTCCGGGCGCCAGCAAAACGGGGGGCGGGGCGATCATCAACAGGCCCCCTAGCCCGAGGACTCCGGGCGCCAGCAAAACGGGGGGCGGGGCGAACATCAACAGGCCCCCGAGCCCTAGTCCGTCCCTGGTCTCTAGGCTGAGAAGGTAGTGGGGGTGACCCCGTGGCGCCACGAGTGTTATCCGAAAACCGACGCTCGTCTTCCAAAAATTTGAGGAGGTCGTCAAAGGGGGGAAGATGGGTGGCACTATCCCCACCATACTTCTGCTCAAAACGTGACCTCAGCTCCGCGGGGAGCAACTGCAGCACTATGTGCACCAACAAGTAGGACCAATGTTCTACCGGTAACTCCAATCGTCTCAAGGCGTTGGTCGCTGAGACCAACGGGTTCAGCAAGTCAGTTCGCAACGTCGACGTGCTGGCAATGGCCGGTAGTCCCAAAATCTGGTCGATGTGCACATCATCCAGGCAGCGCTTGTTCGGATACCGTCGGGAGAGAAGCTCCAGAGCGACCGCTCCGGGTAAGAGGAATCCGTCACCGGCAAGTGCTGCACCAAGGCTCTGGCTTCGCCCTCCAGGACAGACAATAAATAGGCCAGCTTCTGGGCAGGTCCGAGGTCCGAGCGTGCATCGACAAGACTCTCAAAGAGATTTAGGAAGCCCAGCCAGTGGTCCAAGCGACCGTCAAAATGTGGCAGCTCCAGGGTGGGCAGCCTACCCAATAGTCCAGGGCCTGCAACAACGGGGGTCTGCGGCTTGGCCGCATCAGGCACCCGACTCTTCAAAATTTCCCGCGCTCGTAGACATATGACATCCCCCAGGTGGACAATCTGGTCATAGTCACCCAAAATCTTATCGCGGGCTGTCTGATCCATCACCCCCAAATCCACGTCCATGATGTACTTGTTGAAGCGTGTGAGCGCAGCATCAGCTGACTTGATCCTCTCAATCACTAGAGGTGAGGTGAGCTCTTCCAATTCTACACGCTCAACCGTTGCAGCTGCCGATGTGAACCATCTCAACTGTGAGGTCAATCCGGCAGCAGCCTCCCTGACTGCCCTCAATGAGGCCATTGCAACAATCAAATATTAATACAACAGGCTAAATTAACTAAACAAATAACAATGACTTGTTAGCCGACCAAATAATTTCACCAAAATAACAACTTAAATTCAATTATTTCAAGTCCAAATCCGACCCTGTACCCATTCCAAGTATGAATCTAGCTTGGTACAGATGGCTAGTTACAAAATAAATAACAATTCAATGTATATACTATGCTGGATCAACCCCAATTAAATATCAATAAACACAACAATTGGCTGTATAATATTGAGCCGGAGAATTTCTATCAACACAGTCCAATAAGTACCACAAATGCAATAACCAATACACACAATTCAAGTCCTATTATGTTAGACTATGTGTAATTATTATTTAGATAACCTTTTAAATCCAGATCAGTGACATTCAATTATTAATTGCAACAAATACCAAACAACTTTTACAACAATATACCAAATTATACCAAAATACAACCAATAATTCCTAATTTCACAAATAAATCTTACTTGTCTGTACAATACCAAGGGGCTAGCACTACAAATTACAGTACAAACTACAAGTACTATTTGAGCCCGGCTGACAAAGCAATATATTCAAACTTATTAAGTTATAAGTTGTGTTAAGTAATTAAACTCAAGTTATTTTCAACAATATTCAAAACTTCCAATTAAACCAGTGGATCTTATAAGACCACGCTTCTGCTACCAAAATGGTAGAGACTACAATAAGGCCAGTGCAACGGTAACTGGACTGTCTGAACTGTCCACGGTTCGTGGAGCTTAACGTTGCTCTCAATAATCAAAAGTACTTACACAATAATCTACAGGCTCTCCGGCCGACAACAATCTATAGCCTCTGAGGCTTTATAAATACCACTAACCTTCTGTGCTGGGTTCGCCAACTTCGACCTTCCTAGGTCACGCCCAAGTGTAGCATGTATGTAATATGAGGTGAGTAATTGAGGGGGGTTCGCGCAAGGGGGGGGTACCCCAGAGACGAGCACCGGGCTGAGACCCGCAATTCTGTACGCCGCACTCCACCCCCCGCGCAAGTTGAACGGGAGCCCCGCGAGCGCCATTTGGTCTCCCCTCGTCAGGGAGAACGCGCATTGGCTGCTAGGCAGCAGTGGCCGGGTCGGCGCCGCTGCCTTTCCCCTCCGTTGGCGGAACGTCCCCGGCTGGAGTCGCGCCCTCCGCCATTCGGGCATCCGGTGGGATATGCCCCTCCAGTAATGGCGAGCGGCTCGGGACACCACGCGGACGAATATTTTGATTGTTGGCCTCGTCGTGAACGAAGGCAGCCTGGATGCGGCGATTGGTTGCCGCCCAGGCATCGCTAAGAGATTGACGCCTGCCCCGCTAAAGGACCCCCCCGATCAAGACGGTTTTGTTGCCAACGGCCTCGGTCAAGGTCTGGGGACCCTTGGGTGACTCGATTGTGGTCTGTGCCATTTTGGACACGGGAGTCCAGGGTTGCCTTTTGTCGTCTTGGTTAGCGGGACAGGTTGGCCTGAAGGTGAACGACCTTTCAGGCAAGATTTGGGGAATTGGCGAACCGGCTGACACCACTGTTGAGGGAAGGACCTGGTTTGAAATCACCCTTGTGAGTTGTCCGTACCCTAAAATTGGTGCTACTGCCCTTGTTATAACTGAACTTGGTTGGGACGAGCCACTTCGGGAACCCTGTTGCAGGACGGTTGAGGCACTCTAGCCTTCCTTATGGGGCCCGTCACCCCCTTTTGTTGCCCAAGGAGGGCCACTTGGTTCAATTGTTGGTGACTGATCGTCACACTAAGAACTCGCATGCCGGTTGCAATGCGCTGTTGGCCATTCTGCAGCGAGAATTTTGGATTTTGTCGGCTGATCGCGTCAATGAGGCGAGGCCCTTTGCTGGCGTCGTAACGGACTTGTTGGTCCCCTTTTGTTGAAGACGTCCACCCTTCGTAATAGTAAGATTGTTACGCTTATTTGTGTGTTTGTCTGCCTGTCAACCAAGGCAGCACATTTGGAGCTGGTAACCTCCCTCTCGACAGAGGCCTTTGAGGCGACTTGGAAAGATTTGTGTTTCGCCGTGGGTTACCTTTGATTAGGTCTGATTGCGGTACGAATTACAAGGGTACAAGTAACTATTTGAAGGAGGTACACGCCTTCCTAATGAGAGCCAGGTTGACATTGGTAATAGTTTGGCCCGCCGAGGGGTCACTTGGTTGTTTGACCCGCCAGCCTGCCCCCATTGGGGGGGTATTTTTGGGGCCGCGGTGAAAGCGGCAAAGGGACGCTGGCGGAGATTGTTGGGAGACACCGTTCTCACCTTTGAGGAACTAGCTACGGTATTTGGCCGCATTGAAGCTGTGTTAAATTTGCAACCTTGTCAAGACTTCCAATTGATTAGCGGATGGGTAGGCCCGTCCGGGGGGGGTAGATGTTCGGTCCGATATGCGTTTCCGAACGTACCTTTTTGACATAAAGAAATTTGATCTTGACATTACTCTGACTTGACAGATAGATTTTGCTCCCGGTTGAAAAATGTCCGCGTCGGACCTGTTGAGTTAATTATAATTGGTAAAATATCGTTTGAAATCGCGTGTTGAAACCGATAATTGGGTCGCGAATTATCTATTGTTTGAAGTTGTAATCCCCGGATTGACGAAAACCCTGGGATATTTTTGGACTTATCGCCGGTTGGTTGCCACCGTATGGCTCGCGGAGTTGTTGGACATAAGTAGTGATAAATAGCTTCAATCCGGTGTGAGTTTGGTCTGTGATGCTGATCTGAACCGCGCCATCTGGAGACTGACGCCTTGTGAACGTTCAGAACACTTGACTTACGTCACACTTTCAATTACTCACCTCATATTACATACATGCTACACTTGGGCGTGACCTAGGAAGGTCGAAGTTGGCGAACCCAGCACAGAAGGTTAGTGGTATTTATAAAGCCTCAGAGGCTATAGATTGTTGTCGGCCGGAGAGCCTGTAGATTATTGTGTAAGTACTTTTGATTATTAAGAGCAACGTTAAGCTCCACGAACCGTGGACAGTTCAGACAGTCCAGTTACCGTTGCACTGGCCTTATTGTAGTCTTGAACACGTCTCAAGGCGTTGGTCGCTGAGACCAACGGGTTCAGCAAGTCAGTGCGCAACGTCGACGTGCTGACAATGGCCGGTAGCCCCAAAATCTGGTCGATGTGCACATCAGCCAGGCAGCGCTTGTTCTGACACCGTCGGGAGAGAAGCTCCAGAGCGGTCGGGTAGGAGGAATCCGTCACCGGCAAGTGCTGCACCAAGGCTCTGGCTTCGCCCTCCAGGACCGACAATAAATAGGCCAGCTTCTGGGCAGGTCCGAGGTCCGAGCGTGCATCGACAAGACTCTCAAAGAGATTTAGGAAGCCCAGCCAGTGGTCCAAGCGACCGTCAAAATGTGGCAGCTCCAGGGTGGGCAGCCTACTCAATAGTCCAGGGCCTGCAACAACGGGGGTCTGCGGCTTGGCCGCATCAGGCACCCTACTCTTCAAAATTTCCCGCGCTCGTAGACATATGACATCCCCAGGTGGACAATCTGGTCATAGTCACCCAAAATCTTATCGCGGGCTGTCTGATCCATCACCCCCAAATCCACGTCCATGATGTACTCGTTGAAGCGTGTGAGCGCAGCATCAGCTGACTTGATCCTCTCAATCACTTGCCCGTACCGAGCAAGGGTGAGCTCTTCCAAATCTACACGCTCAACCGTTGCAGCTGCCGATGTGAACCATCTCAACTTTGAGGCCAATCCGGCAGCAGCCTCCCTGACTGCCCTTAATGAGGCCATTGCAACAATCAAATATTAATACAACAGGCTAAAATTAACTAAACAAACAACAATAACTTGTTAGCCGACCAAATAATTTCACCAAAACAACAACTTAACTTCAATTATTTCAAGTCCAAATCCGACCCTGTATTTATTCCAAGTATGAATCTAGCTTGGTACAGATGGCTAGTTACAAAATAAATAACAATTCAATGTACATATTGTGCAGGATCAACACCCATAAACATCAATAAACACAACAATTGACTGTATAATATTGAGCCGGAGAATCTCTATCAACACAGTCCAATAAGTACCACAAATGCAATAACCATGTAGCGTTGTAGTCGATTAAACTAGAAGTCGACTGCCACACTAATCTCTAATGTCTATGGTTTCACGGAGTGACAACACTTATGCAGTGACCGTCTGGCTATAAATTCTAACCTCCGGTTGGCTGAGTTCTTTTCTCGCCGCCTACTGTTGCAAGTAACTTATATAGAAACCCCTCTGTGCCAAGGGGTTTTTTTTCCTTCTCCTTCGTTTCTACTGCCTTGGATTTCTACTATCATCCACCTCTACGTCCGCCGCTCGACGGGTGTCACGCTGCCTCTGTGACTGTCTGCGTGCTATTGCGTGGCCTGCCCGAATAACCTCTGCGCCCGTCTGCGCGCTATTGTGTGGCCTGCCCGCATAACCTCTGCGCCCGTCTGCGCGCGAGCTGCCTGCTACGGGATCTGCCCGCCGGTCTGCGCGCGTCGCGGCCTGAGCCCAGGGCAGTACCATTCTATACCTTCGACCAGTGAGGGAACCCAGTGTGAACCGAACCCACCCCCCTTCAAAATAAATGCTGTAACCTGTGGTCTTCCGATTTTATTATTTCACCACCTAAACCACCACACCACAGTGGCGCCCACTCGGTAAGGTTCACAAGGTTTTCTTCACCGGTCGCTATTTACCTGACTCACACATCGTGGCGGTAAGTAGTGGGTAACTACTATATTTTTCTTCTGTATTTTTTTTTAATTTGTTACTTTTATATAATTTGTTAGTCAGCTACTAGGGTTTTGTTATAAATTGTAAAGATCACAATGAGCGCTAACCCAATCAAATTTATCCACCTAAGAAAGGCCGAATTGGAATATGAGGTTGTCATTAGAGGCGGTGAGAAGGGCACATTCACTGACTTTAGGAAACAAATTAACAATGCTCTCCTGAGTAAACTCACCCCTAGTACATCACATCTTTCTGCCAGTGGTCAGCAGGCTGAAGCAAGTGCCACAAGAACACCAATTCTAAATATAATCTAATCTAATAGATATAATAGTAAATATAATCTAATAAATATAATAAGAAATATAATCTAAAAAATCTAATAAATATATTAAATCTAATAAACATAATACAATCTGATAAACATCATACAATTTAATAAATATAATATAATCTAATTATAATGAATCTAGGCTTTTTTTTTAAACTTATAAAAGACTAACTCTTCGTTACTACTGGCCAGGAATGCACAGTGACTTAGTGAAAGCTGTAACTTCATGTAAAATCTGTCTAGCTCATAAACAAGTAAACCATGCCCAACTGGAGGTCATGGGGAAACCTAAAGAATGCTCTCGGCCATTCCAGATGCTCAGTATTGACATTGTTGGCCCTCTGCCTGTCTCTAGACGCCAAAACGCATATCTTTTTGTACTGACATGCTGTTTCTCTAAGTATTGTCTTCTAAATAAGACAATCATAACAGCCATTTCAACCTACAATAATAATGAGCAACACTCTTGGGATCTACATATTCCAGCTGTTCAATTTGCACTAAATAACTCAACTAGTGAAGTTACTGGTTTCACACCTACATTCCTTCGCTCAACTTTCAAGTGAAAGTCCTTGGTCTTCACCTGTACTTCTCACACCTAAATGGGATGGCAAATTGTGGTTCTGCTTAGACAGTCACAAGCTAAATTCAGTAACTAAGAAGGATGCTTATAATTTACCTTATATCTCTGAAATTCTAGATAACCTAAAGGATGCTAAATACCTAACAAGTCTAGATCTTTATAAAAGTTTCTGACAGAGCATCCCGTAGGCCTAGCTAACTACTAGTGTTTGACCCCATACAGGGTCACACGATGCCAAGGGAACACACACCCACGACCGCCTAACATATTGGTCGTGGAGGGTCGACTTGTACCTAACTACCTAAGTTAACTATAACTCTGGTTATAGCTATCCTAGTATCATATTTCACACCCACCTAAAGTGTGGTAATCCTAATTAAAACCTACTGACTAAAGTTAACAAACTATTATTCTAAAATTAACTATAATTAGTTATCTTTTAACATAACTAAATACCTTGACTGCATGGCTATAAGCCAACATAACTTCAGTTCCATTGCCACCTTTCTGCTGAACACACACATACACTACACAACTAGCACTACACAACTAATCTCTTTGATTATTTTCTCTTTACGGCGTGACTATGAGAAACTACATAGTGGGCCTTCAGGGCGATTCTTTAGTATCATGGCAGAGTAGTCTCCATAGTACACTACCTTTAACTTTTATTTATGTTATTATGTCCTCATGGATGTCTTAAAGACGGCCCCCTGAAACATGGGTGTCCGCACACTAGTTAATTTACATTAATTCCTAAACCTACTGTTCTGAAAACAGCTTCAAGCCGGTAAATTTCTATACAAATACCGTACCTACCCATTAACTACTTGCATAGTAGTCTATAACTTTATATCCTAATTATAACTGTAAAACTTTCTCACTACTAACCTTAAAACTATTCATAAAACAATATATAGCATAGTCCTTTGTATTGTTTTCAACTAAACTGTTGGTGATCTGCCACCACAGTTAAACTATATTCCAGCTTACCCTGGTAACATTTCTAACATTAATCTAGGCCCTAAACCAGATTAAAACATAACTTTTAAACTATTCATAAAACTTTATAACTGCTGGTATCTCTACCACCACGGTTAAATTATGTTCCATTCTACCCTAGTAACAATCTAACTTTAATCTAAGCACTAAACCCGAACCTAACTCGCATTTCATCAATCGTTTAATAATAGCATCTACATGAAATATTCTAACAACATTTAGTCAACAAACTTATCTAATTTCTTTTGCCTAAACACTAAACTAGAAACCTAACTTTAACTTCATAACACCTTTTAGTATTGAACAAGCCTATCCTGAATATTACTTAGATTCAACCTGCCCTAATTAAATTAATTAATTCTCTTAGAAAATATTTCCGCGTGAGTCATAACATAACCTATTTAATTTAAGATCATTGACATATTATATTTTGACGTTTACGTACTGACTTTGACATCTCGACGTAGTTACCAACCTTGGATACTTGTCTTTTAGAATTACGTCTATAACGTGCGGATATTCTCGCAACAGTATGAATATGGACTTGATTTATTTTTTATAAATTACACTCACGTTCGGAAACTCACTCGAATGGACTTCTACATATGATGCGTATTCCAGTAATGAAACTTAAACCAATTTGAACATATACATGGACCATCACCAAAAAAAAAAAAAAATTTTTTTTAACTTAAACAAATTTTTTTACCTTTTCAAAAAAAAAAAAAATTTAATTTTTTTTTTAAATACTCTTAGCTTTTAACTTTAACATAATTTAATTCTAAACCTAAAAATAAAATAGAACTTTAACTTATTATTAAATTGTTGTTAGAACTTTGATAATTTAAAATTCAACGATGAACTTACTTCTTGCCTTGGAACCTAACATTACCTATAGCCTGCAACAGTCCACCAAGGTTACCTAACCCTATGGAGATACACTTGCTTTATCTTGCTGTTTTTCCTACTGACTGTCTCGAGTTAAACTACTCTATAATTAGCTTACCTCTCGTATGTAATTGTACGTCACTGACTTAGGACTACTTCCAAGTCAGGGATGGACTTAGAATGGATGGATGAATGATTAATAGTATGGAAGCACATGAATGGGATGTATGAACGTATAGGTAGTCAGTAATAGTGGTTTAGGCCTTCTAGCGGATTTATCCTAGGGAAAATCCTTCGCTAACAGGCGGGGTACTGTAGCGTTGTAGTCGATTAAACTAGAAGTCGACTGCCACACTAATCTCTAATGTCTATGGTTTCACGGAGTGACAACACTTATGCAGTGACCGTCTGGCTATAAATTCTAACCTCCGGTTGGCTGAGTTCTTTTCTCGCCGCCTACTGTTGCAAGTAACTTATATAGAAACCCCTCTGTGCCAAGGGGTTTTTTTTCCTTCTCCTTCGTTTCTACTGCCTTGGATTTCTACTATCATCCACCTCTACGTCCGCCGCTCGACGGGTGTCACGCTGCCTCTGTGACTGTCTGCGTGCTATTGCGTGGCCTGCCCGAATAACCTCTGCGCCCGTCTGCGCGCTATTGTGTGGCCTGCCCGCATAACCTCTGCGCCCGTCTGCGCGCGAGCTGCCTGCTACGGGATCTGCCCGCCGGTCTGCGCGCGTCGCGGCCTGAGCCCAGGGCAGTACCATTCTATACCTTCGACCAGTGAGGGAACCCAGTGTGAACCGAACCCACCCCCCTTCAAAATAAATGCTGTAACCTGTGGTCTTCCGATTTTATTATTTCACCACCTAAACCACCACACCACAACCAATACACACAATTCAAGTTCTATTATGTTAGACTATGTGTAATTATTATTTAGATAACCTTTTAAATTCAGATCAGTGACATTCAATTATTAATTGCAACAAATGCCAAACAACTTTTACAACAATATACCAAATTATGTACCAAATACAACCAATACTTCCTAATTTCACAAATAAATCCTACTTGTCAATTCAATACCAAGGGGCTAGCACTACAAATCACAGTACAAACTACAAGTACTATTTGAACCCGGCTGACAAAGCAATATATTCAAACTTATTAAGTTATATAAGTTATGTTAAGTAATTAAACTAAAGTTATTTTCAAAACTTCCAATTAAACCAGTGGATCTTATATTATAAGAGCCACGCCTGCTACCTGAATGGTCAGGACTACAATTGGCCAGTGCAACGATACTGGTGTGTCCGAAACTTGTCCACGGTACGTGGAGCTTAACGTTGCTCTTCAAACAATGAACAAAACTACAGGCTCTTCGGCCCACAACCCAATATATTCAAATAACAGTTCTAACCACTTACCTTCTGCACTGGGTCCGCCAACTTCGACCTTCCTAGGTCACGCCCAAGTGTGGTATATATGTAAATGAGGTGAGTAATTGAAAGTGTGATGTAAGTCAAGTGTTCTGAACGGTCACAAGGCGTCAGTCTCCAGATGGCGCGGTTCAGATCAGCATCACAGCCCTAACTCGCACCGGGTTGAAGCTATTTATCACTACGTATTTCCAACAAATGCGCGTGCCACGAGGTGGCAACAACCCGGCGATAAATCCAAAAATATCCCAGGGTTTTCGTCAATCCGGGATTACAACTTCAAACAATAGTTAACCGCGACCCAATTATCGGTTTCAACAGGCGATTCCAAACGATATTTTACCATTTACAATTAACTCAACAGGTCCCAATCGGACATTTTTCAACAAGGGAACCAAAATCTATCTGTCAAGTCAAAAGTAATGTCAAGTGTCAACATCAAAAAGACAATAGAATGTTGCCACACCAAAAATCGTTCGTTCAAAAATACATTTGGGACGCAACACAACTAGTGCCCGACGTTGATTTTCAACAGGACCTAACAACACGACAACAGTCAAAACAATAAAATGTACGTTACTGTTAAACAATCGAATAACATAATAATTGCGTTTTACAAATGTTCAGTATACAAAACAAATTACACGATTAATAGCGCAACACGATTTTACTGTTGCCGTCGAAAATATAAATTTACGCGAATAATAACGCAACAAGATTTTACTGTTGCCGTCAAAAATATAAATTTACACGAACAATATCGTAAATGACGTTACTGACCAGAGCTTGACCTACACTAATGTAGTAAAATGCATCCAGCTAAATAATAACGAAGCCCTTGGGACTACTTAAATTTTGTTGAAATTACCAGATAGCTGAAAAAATTAGCTTCCATATACGATATAAAAAGTCTCTGATACTTGTTGTTTAATGGAGTTATTAACGAAAAATGGTTTTTTATTTTTCCAGAACATTTCCACTTTTACAATTACCGGATTATTCGCGGGGGGCGTCGATACTTACACACCTATCACACGGACGTGGCCAGAAGAAAAGGTCGAAGTTTGTCGTCTCCAGCTCAGAGGGTAAGTGATTATTGTCATTGATTGTGTAAGCTTAATTGTTGTACAGAGGCCTAAGAGCCTATTGTTTGAAAAGAACGTAGCTAGGGCTCCACGTACCGTGGACAGTTCGGCATACCAGTTACCGTTGGCTGGCTTGGTTCTGAACAGTAGAGTTGTTCGAAATTTTCGAGTCAAATACAATTGGTCGTCTATTACTCGTAAACTTGTAAAGCCCACTTATGTGTGATAGTTTTCCTTTAAATTCCGTTATATATAGGTACTACTGCCGTGACATTTGAATTTCTAACTACAACCGTTTAGTTGATAGAGGGGGCGGACACTTGACTAACGAAAATTGGTACTTTAAAGCTTGATAAGTCACGAACGGTTTACTTAATCAAAAAACGGTCTTACCAAACCCCTAATATTTTTGAAATACCTATCCAACGATATCTTACACTGTGGGAAGAACGAAAAAAGTAATTATCATCCCATTTTACATGTATGGGAGGTACTCTAAATAATTGTTTTTTTTTTTTTTCAAAATTTGATTTTACCACTTTTTTGGCGTCATTAACGTGTATACTCATGCCAAAGTACAACTTTCTAGTACCAATAGTTTTTGAGCTAAACCGCGGACAGACGGACAGACAGACGGACATGGCAAAACTATAAGGGTTCCTTGTTGACTATGGAACCCTAAAAAATGGGGCTTTATCCGTAGCCTTTACTGATCATATTTATGTAGTCAAAAGTAAAAAAAAAACGAAACCCCAAAATTGTCTACGAACTTGAGCCAGTCTACAACTTTCATCTTGCACTGTACTCTATTCATATGAAATATTTTAGTAGATTGTTTGCTTTGTTGTATAGGCCGTGCCCGCACTGCGTTGCGTTTTGGAAACGCAAAATCTGTGAAGTATGGAGTGTCATAGAAGTGCGCGCACTGCGGTGGAATAAACTCGTGCGGTAGAGTCACCGCCCACCTCGCTGCAAAATTGCGGCGAGTCTACCGCAAATATTTCGTTTCGCATAGGAATGTATGTAGTACCGCGCACTGCGGTGAAAAAAACGCACGTTGATAATGTTACCATACAAATACAGATTTCTTTGTATTTATACACATTTTTGATGTGTAATAGAAATAGCACTCGATACAGATTTTTATACAAATTTCACACTGTATTGATAGATAGATAGATAGAATATACTTTATTGTACACCAAAATTTAAACACACCTATTTAACAATATTATTATATGGTAACAATGGCGGTATTATCACTGAAAGCGATATCTTCCAGACAACCTTTGGAAGGACTTTAAAAACTTTAATTAAAGTGGGGAGGGCAAAATTAGTGTACTTACTACTCATAAAAAAAATAATTAACAGAACTTAGCAAAATAAATTACCTAAATACCGCATTTATTACGTTACACACACCATTATACGAATCTATTCTTTATGGTTATTTTTTATTTTTTTATAAACAACGTTAATTTAAACATTCTAATTAAGTATGTGTATCATAGAGAAAATTCCATATTTTGTGATGATGCCGCCAAAAAAACGATTTTCAAGCTCTTACATTGCAAGTACTACGTCAATAGATACCTATGTTAAAATAATCTACTACGGAAATGTATATATCATAAAAAGGCCTACAAAAAAGTCCGCGATAGCATATATCTATCTCATATGGTTGACTCACAGTAACCATTTTTATCTATAAATAATTAATTTAAAATATTACTCTATTTGTAAAAGGTAATTTTTGCTAATAAATAATATTCTTTATCCAAATAAGTATATTATTTATCTTGGTCATTTAATGTAGATCAAAAATTGCCCTTTACTTTTTCATTTAAATGTTTAGAAGTTATCACAAATTTAAAATTACGCAGCCAAGAAATTCATTGCAGCGAAACGGCTGGCACAAGACTGATTCAAGATGAAACTTTTTTATATATATATTTTAAATTAAATGATAGCTAAACGCACTTTTTGTAAGGACGTACTATCACTGTCGAAGAAAACAATTGTTAAGGACCCCGTGCCAAGGCAGGCCAAGCCGCTAGTATATAGGTATTTTTCGTAAATGTAAACTAGATAAATAAAAATAAAAAATGCATTTAATTCAAGTAACTTAACTCATATATGATTAACATAATCAGAAACATACACAACAAATATTATTTTCCAAGAATAAATTAACATGAAAATGACAATTACAAAAAAAAAGAACTAAATGAAATAAAAATGTCAATAAAAAAAACAATAAAATTAATAAAATAAAATTGTCATAATAAATTTTTCTATAATTAAAAATGCTATAATTGAATAAAAAAGAAGAATATACATTATTAATTTTAAATAAATCATTTTAAAACATTATCAAATTTTTAGTTATATGTAGATCTCCGCAATGTTTAACATACGGACAATCTACCCTGTCGGAAATCATCCTCAGGACTATGTTAGTGCTGCCCCGCAGCCTGCGCACTAACGAGTACGAACGAATACAGTGTGAAATTTGTATAAAAATCTGTATCGAGTGCTAACATCGAAAATATGTATAAATACGAAGAAATCTGTATGTATGGCAACATTGTCAGACAAAAGGTGCGTTTTTCTCGCCACAGTGCGCGCACCTGAGATTGCGGTTATTCTACCGGTGCGGTAGAATTACCGCAATTGCGGCCACCGCAAGGCAGTGCGCGCACGGCCTTAACTCTGGAGCATGTCAAATACGAGATTCAAATACAAACAACTTTAGCATGACTTGCGGTGAATTTCACAACTACGTAATAAAAAACAAGAGCCTTCTAAATGCAGCAAAAAGTAATGAAAAATATAAATCAAATAAAAAATGAATTATCTGTAAACTACTTTCATACTTAACTTTGTTGATTTTCACTAATATATCAATTATTTTCAGTTATCAGATTATTTTACTTGTATACACCTATAGGTCATTTTATGGAAGTGGGTAATGTTTTTTATATAGGCCTCCTCAAATGGAGTGGTATCCTGGAGACCGGATCCTGGGATACCGCGCAGCGACGGTAATACTAAGCGTGAAACTGTTACCCAAGGTGATATCTGCCTGAACACCGCTTCATTTAGTTCGGTTTTCCTTATACTTGGTTGGACACGCTTCCACGTGTTTAGAGTAGTCTATCAAGCAAGTCTGTCTATAACTTTTTTTAGAATTTATTTACATTCATCTATACTAATATTATAAAGCGGAAAAGTTTGTTTGTTTGTTTGCTTGAACGCGCTAATCTTAGAAAGTACTAGGTGGATTTGGATGCAATTTGGTATGGAAGTAGCTTGAAGCTTGAGGAAGGTTATAGACTACTTTTTACGCGACTGCAAAAAAAGGAGAGTTATGTTTTTACCGTGATAGAAATCACGGGAGCGAAGCCCTGCGTGAGTACTAGTGGTTTTATATACGACGAAAACGAAAAAAATAACATTACTATAAAAAAACCTTTTTTTTTTGTTTGTCCCGATCTACAACCATAAATCCCGATTTTATTTAACTTCTGTCCCGATTTAAAACAACTCGGACCTTGCAACACTAGTAGGTAGGTAGGACAGCGCGAGTATGTTGAAATATTAGATTGGAAGCGGATAGGCACTATACAAGAGATTAAAAACGAATTGTTGTATAGCACGAGAAGTCCAACTCTAAAATAATAACGTATTACGAATAGGCACTGTTCCTATCACTTTTCCAGATCGATACGGTTTACGAATGAATTGTGAATGCAATAAGTAAGTAATTATTATTAGAAGTAAGTACGGAAATTGGTATAATAAACCTACGGGTGCGTAAGTAGGTACTTACAATGATCGTGTTTTAATATAAATAGGTACCTATTTAAGTAAATGACACTGTTTGACAAGTTATGATTTATGAAGGTAAGTACCTAAATAAAATAAACAAAGCGGTGAGATGTGCACTTCGGAGAATGTTGCTAGAACGAGTAGCCGATGCGAAGCGCAAGCGAATATGATTCTTAGATAAGTGGTGTTAAGGTCGAAAGTCAAGTGAATATTACCTAAGAACGATACTTTATTGGGTTTTGAGTTTGATAATCTTGCGTGTGAAACGTAGAGACACGAAGGATACAACTTCAATGAACAGCTCGGACGAAATGACAGTAAACAAACTTGTTCCGAATTCGAACTAATGAATGATAAACAACTAATTTGTATGGCGAATTTACGCGACGTGGGTGTATCGATAGGTATAACCAACTTAATTTAGGTGGGTTATACCAAATACGTTTTTCGTTATTCTTACGAAACAAAATGAATTTCTACACGACTAATATTAATGCTATAGAACTAATTAAACAAGTACCTATTCTATTCGTGTTCACTTCATGTGCATTTGAAGAATAGATTGAATAAGTCTTGTATTCACGAACATAGATGCTGGCGGGAAAAATTCCGAATCATTCCCGTCGAATACTTCGGAAGTATTCCGAAATATTCGGAAACTTTGGGAATATTTCAACTGCCAAGAAAAAAACCAGGAAAGTCGACCTTTGAAGTCGGTTAATACACCAAAACCTACTCCTAAGTAGGTATAACAAATACTTTTCTGAAAACCGCATCAAAACGTGTTTGCTTGCCAGGTTTGACTTTATTTGTTTTTATTGACTGGGCTATTATACGCGTTAAGTAGGTAGGTAATGATTAATACCTACCTATGCGACTCGCGAATACTCGCGATGCAAACAGAGCTACCTACATACAAACTAACCAAAAACATAGGTAGGTAGGATAGGTTTTTTATTCCACATAATCATAATAATAATCATAAATCATTTATTTGCTGGTCAAGGGTATACACAGTGGTGTTAACATTACATTGGATTTCGTTCTCCTTGATCTACCTTACTGGCATGCAAATTTTGTTACATAATTATTTTTACATAACTGACATTTATAAAAATAGCATTCGATTTCGACATAAGTAGGTACTATCGACCAATGTTCCGCATGCTCACCTTTAAGGCTATAATCGCATAGCACGGCTTACAACTCGATTGCCTAATGCATGTATTTTGACCAATAGGATGCACGAAGCGTACTTTAGTAGTGTTCGTAATATTCCACTCCTTAGCCGTACGCACAATGAAGGTATTCCCAAAACGTTTTGTGCGTATGGGTAGGATGTCCACCATGTAACGATGGCGCTTCGCCGTTTGTCTCGTAGTCCGATGATGGAACGGGCTTGGTGGAATTAGATTGTGTAATTCCATCGCACACTCCTCGAAATGTAACCGATAGAAAACCGATAGACTTGCAACTCGTCGTCGATGTTCAAGGCTCTGGAGCTTTGACTCGACCAGTGCATCGTTGCCAATGAGTCTCTTGGCCAGCTTCTCGATAGACTCAAGCGCGTCCAGTTGGTATTTAGCAGATCCATCCCAAAGATGAGAGCAATACTCCATACACGACCGAACCTGGGCTTAATAGAGATTGAGTGACTGTTCGGGTGTGAAGTACCGTCTCACCTTTGCTAGGATTCCCAACTTTTTTTATGCTAGTTGAGCCTTAGCCTCGATAAACGGGCCAAAATTGAGGGTAGAAGTTAGTGTTACTCCCAGAAGTTCGATATGGTCGGTTATCGGCACGGTTACACCCCGGAAAGTAGGAGCCGGTTCGAATTGACTCCTTTTTGCGGAGAAGAGACACGCCTGGGTCTTAGCTGCATTAAACTTGACCAAGTTAGCATCGCCCCATTCGGAGACAGCCTTCAAGGACAAGTTCAAGCGCCCAACCAAGTCCTCACGAAGAGACTGGATCTGTGACCCACCAGCTCGCGCGCTGGACACATATCTCTCAGAAACTGTGGTGTTGTCTGCATACACAAAGGTACCTGGAATCAGCAGATCGTTAATGTGCAGCAAAAACAAAGTTGCTGAGAGAACAGACCCTGAGGGACCCCGGCATTAATTGCCAATTGGCCAGACGAGCAGCCATCAATGACCACTCGAATGGACCGATCTCTCAGGAAGTATTCAAGCCAAACGCAAAGTTGAGTGGGTAAACCGAAGGAAGGAACTGCGGACCGACCATGCTGCATTAAAGTGGCTTTTGCAATTCAAGAACCCTGAAGGGCAAGTGGCAAGCTGGATTGAACAACTGCAAGAGTTCCACTATGAAACTGAGCACCGTAATGGAAGATGCCACGGCAACGCGGACGCGCTATCAAGAAGACCTTGCCCTGAAGAATGTAAGCACTGTGTTAGGCAAGAAGAAAAATAAATAGTACCCGTAAAGATGCTAAGAACAGACCTGAGCAATGAGTGGAAAGAAGTGCTACAGCGTGCGCAGCAGGATGACTTAGACGTCAAACCCATTCTTGAATGGAAGAAGGCCGCAGCTCCAAAGCCTAGTTGGCATGACGTTGCTGGAATGAGTACCACAACAAAAAGTTATTGGGCACAGTGGGACAGTTTGATGATCCACAAGGGAGTATTGTGCCGCAAATGTGAAAATGCTCGAGGAGACCAATGTCACCTACAAATGGTCGTACCAAAGGCGAAGATACCTGAAGTTCTACAGCTTTACTACGACGGATGTTCAGGAGGTCATATGGGAGTAAAAAGGACTCTGTTAAAGATACAAGAGCGATTTTATCGGAATCACTGCCGAGACGAACTAGAAGACTGGTGCCGCAAATGCACGAGATGTGCAGCTGTAAAGGGACCTCAAACACGCAGTAGAGAAGCTTTAAAGATCTATAATGTGGGAGCCCCATGGGAATGGATAGCGCTAGATTTGCGGAACCATTTCCTGAGATCGAGAGTAGGAACAGGTACTTTAAGGTCGTAATGGATTATTTCACAAAGTGGCCAGAAGTTTTTGCCCATCCTAACCAATAAGCTACCACAGTGACAGATAAATTGGTTAACGAAGTATTTTGTCGCTACGGAGTACCTTTGGAAATTCACAGAGATCAAGGTAGGAATTTTGAGTCTCAGGCATTTCAGGAGATATGTCGAGTATTAGGTACTCATAAAACCAGGACCACCTCTTATCACCCGCAATCTGATGGAATGGTTGAACGTTTCAATCAGACATTGGAGAGATATCTGGCTAAAGTTGTGGAAAGCAGGCAAAAGGATTGGGACAAGCACATTCAGCCGTTCCTTCTGTCATACCGAAGTGCAGTTCATGAGAGTACAGCTGTTACACCTGCGTTCGTGAATTTTGGACGAGAGCTTAGGTTGCTTGCAGACCTAATCACTGGTATACCGCCGGATGCACCTCGTAGTGCAACAGACTACTTACGCGAGTGAATTGCGAAACAGAATGAACGACATACACGAACATGTCAGATAATCCGGTCAACAAATGTCTCAGAAGGTGAAGGCTTGTTACGACCGAAAGATGAACAATCTAGGACTTGATGAAGGCTCATTCGTCTGGTTGCATAATCCAGTGCCCAGCAAAAGAAAGTCACCGAAATTGCAGGCAAAATGGGATGGACCATACCACGTTGTGACCAAGATTAATGACGTCACTTATCGGATCCAGAAAGGTCCACGTGCTGCGCCAAAGATTGTTCATGTTGATCGACTGGCGCGTTATTACGGGTCTAACTATGCTCGGGTCGAGCTTGTACTAGCTACATGACTAAGTACGTCGAGAAACTTTGAGCGACATCTAGAATGTTCGTTACACTAACGCCACCTGGCGGCGAGTAGCAGTACTGAATATGTCGAGAAACTTCGACTTCTAGAACGTTCGAGACACTAACGACACCTGGTGGTGAGTAGCAGTACTAAGTATCTCGAGAAGCTTCTGGAACATTCTTGGCAGTATAGGCAGTGAGTCGATTGTACAAGAATGTTCTAGAACGCAGATCGGGGTATAAATAGATCGCAAAGGAACGCAGACGACAGTCTTATTGGAAGATACGAGGCGATGTCATCGAAACTCTACAAGTGAATTTCAGAGCGATTTAAGTGTTAAGTGACAAGTATTGTAGTGCGACTAACTGTGTTAATTTTTATTTTGTGTTTATTTAATTAAAGTGATAATTTTGGTTTAATTGGCGTAAATTATTTCTATCCCGAACCCCAGCTCGTAACAATATTAATAAACTGATTATGCTGAACAGAATCGCAGGAGAGAGTAATTGCGAGAGATTTGCTGTTTTTAACCACTTATCACCGAAGACCTTCATCATAACCTGATGTGTTATGTGTCCTGAAGTTTTTGAGAAAAACGGTGGCATATAAACATACATAGATACTGGTCGAATATTAACCTCCATTTTGAAGTCGGGTTATAAGGCGCCATAGTATGACAAGAAAAGGAAAATGTAAATTTTTAAGTCTTAGTTCAATTTATATCTTTAAAGGCAATTAAGCAGCCATTAGTAAACCTTTTTCCATCAGTTTTATACACTTTACAAGTAAAATATCTGCAACTCAAATCATAAAAGAAAAAGCAATTTTTAAACTTACGGCAAATAGTTTCCAGTGTGGTATAAGCCAGGTACTTATGTATGATATCGAAGGGCTCCTTCCCCACTTCAGTCTTCAGGTCTTCCACCAGCTTGTGCGCCTGCACATTGAACACGCCGAGGAACCCATGCACCACTGAGCTACTGAATGTTCCACCTATGATCTTGATGTTATGTTTCCATACGTAGCCTGCAATGACGAATCGCTTTTTATTCATTATTGTTTTACTTTACATACATATTTTGTAAGCTATATAAACTAAAAATCATTAACTATTTAAAATAAAAGAAATAAATTACAAACTAGATAAAGCATTAAAAAAAATTGGCCAAGTGCGAGTCAGACTCGCCCATGAAGGGTTCCGTAGTAACTTTAATAATATAATATAATATGTATATTTATTTGACGAATAAAAAAAGAACCTTAAAATTGTCTTAAAACTAGCTTATTTACATTTTTACAACGACGCTAAATAACTTTGTTTTTCATATTTGTATGAATTACAAAGTTATATTTGCGGTTTTAGAAAATGTGGTGTATCTCAAAAACTGCTGACTCGATTTCGTTCAAACTAATTTTGGTTGAAATTTTACGTTAAGATCTACAGACGTATATTTTTTTTAGATTTTTCACTCGATTATTATAGAAGTTAGAGGGGGTGGACACTCATTTTACCACTTTGGAGGCTTATATCTTTTCAACGATTGACTTTATGAAAAAGTGGTTTTAGAAACCCTTATATCATTTTCAAAGAACTGTCTATAGATACCACACACGCATAGGTTTCATGAAAATAAATATTTCCAGTTCTAGTTTCATGTATGGGGACCCCCCTTTATTTTAAATATTTTAAAACTTTTTCTTAAAATCGGAAAGCGGTTTACAGAATACATCTACCTACTAAGTTTCACATGTATAGTCTGAATAGTTTCGGAATAAAATGGCTGTGATATACGGACGGACGGACAGACAGACAGACAGACGGACAGACAGACAGACGGACAGACATATCGAAACTATAAGGGTTCCGTTTTTTTCCATTCGGCTACGGAACCCTAAAAATCATCCTCAATGTCGTCGGCTGGTAACGTACCCACGAAACTGGCAGCATTGCCACGTTTTATGGCAATGCTTAGCCTTTGGCCCAAGAAATAGCCAGCCCTTGGGTCACGTGAAGGGTCAAAAGTCTTTTAGATGTTTTTTTTTCATCTAAATCTAAAAAAAACTGTAAATTTGCACCTTTGGCATCTCTAAAATAAACTCATTAACACTAAAATCAATTTAGATACATACTAAGTACGATACGGTGTCAGATTATCTGGCTTCTGACCACCCGTAACGACTGCCAAAGATGTACAAATAACAGCCGGGATGAACAGCTTGACGTGCCTTCCGAGTTGGGCTGCCATCACCTAAACTGCCGCCCCCTGACAAAGACTTCAAAAAACCTATGGCTAAAATCGTAAATTTTCCTGAAGTTTTTTCGAAGTTGAAAATAAAACCAAAAATGTTTACTTTTATTTACTTATAACAATATAGAGCTCTAGACCATTTTTAATGTTGTCTATTTCTTTATATTTAAAATAACAAAACAAGGACATTTAATACTTTAGGAAAAAAAGTAGTGATCGTGCAAAATAAATAGCACCAATATCTGTCAGCGTTTCACCCGGACGCTTTTAGGGAAAATCCCTCCTGGACGCACTCCAAACTAGGACAAAACCGGGGAAACCCCGACGGATGGCAGCCCTACATCCGAGGCACGGAAGAATCTCGATATGTTAAGATGTTCACCCATCCACAGAGCGACCTCAGCAACCGTTGCTTGACCTTGAAGGTCAACCAGTGCGGCTGTCATAATTTAACCACGAGCTCCTCTTGATTTAATCGGGGGTTGTGGGGATGTTTTAGCGAGAACGCAAGGGCAACTGAATGAACAGGGTGGTTTTTTAATCAGTGGAACAGTCTGCCACTCCTTTCTTCCACTAAGGGCGGAAGGGGTCATTAGATGATTTCCACCACGGCAAAAAGTACTTGACGATTCCTTGGATTTTTTTATTACTGATGAGCCCACTCTTGACCTCGATCTCGCCTGATGGTAAGCGATAGATGAGGTCTAAGATGGGCGAGCGAGCCAAGAAGATGCCTATCAGGCTGAAAGGTCATAAATGGCAGGGAACACAGAAGCCGGCAGAGAATTCCACAGCTTGGCTGTGCGTACAATAAATGTTGAGGAGAAGCGCTTGGTACGACAAGACGGTATTTATTTATTCAAAAAGGTTCACCAACAGCTTCTGTGTATAAAATATTTTAACAATAGGTAACAAATAGTTTTAGGCTTACACGGTAGTTGCCGAAATGAATGCTGGTTAACCGATTACAGGTTAACCAGCATTTTTAGTAGAAGTGATAACTAACTTAAGCAAATATTCTTATACAATTACAAAAACAAAATAACAAAAGACAAATTATAAAATTACATAAAACAAGAAAAAAAAATAAAAAAAAAATTAAGATGAATGAGATCAAGCATAAGCTAACAGCTAACAAAGTGACACTTATAGTTCAACATTTTATACTAATCTTAACAAATTTGGGATTTTGGGTCTCGGAATTCTAGAAATTGGGTTTTAAAGATAGTTATGGAATCATGATGTATATCAAACGCTGGAACGGATTTTATAAATGAAGTCATCTGCTGACTGAGCCTATTAAGAGGTGAGTTTACTCATATATTTTTATTAGATCTTTTTGTATGAAATAGATGAGTTACATATCTGGAAATTTTGTAGGGAACTTTTAGTCCTATTTGTTTTATTAATTTAGTGCTGTCTAATTTACGATTAACCTGTTTGAAGAAGAAATCATGAGAGAGATCATGTATCAGTCGTCGGTCGCGCAGAGTATTCATTTGATAACATTGAGTACGTTGCTTATATGGACATCGAGGAGATATATCACCAAAGGATACGCTAAATGTTTTGTGAAGGCCCTTTGGATATTTTCTATCCTTTGTGAGTGAACTGCGTGGTGTGGATTCCACACCATGCTGGCAAATTCTAGGTGGCTCCAAACTAAGGCATTAAATGTACATATAGCACAATTTTTGTTCTTACTAGCTTGAACCCTTTAGTGCTCCTCTTTAGAAATCCTAGTAGTCGTGCTGATTTCGTAACGATGTTATCAATATGACTTTTGAAGTTTATTTTACTGTCCATGATAACTTCAAGATCACGAACCTCATTTACAGTTTCTAACAGCACTCCTTTTATATTATACGATACAGTATTGGATTGTTTTTTTTTCTAGTAAATCGTATATGACTACAGTTTTGTACGTTAAGTTTCATGTGATTCCGGTTACACCATTGGTCAATTCTATCTAAATCCTCTTGTATTAGGATAGCATCTTCATTTGAAGTAATGGTTTTATAAATTTTGAGGTCGTCAGCAAACATAAGATATTTACAGTGATGGATTTGGTCAGTAATGTCATTAATAAAGAGTAAAAATAGAATTGGTGAAAGGTGAGAACTTTGAGGATCTCCTGAGTCAGCATAATACGGGTAAGATTCGTAGCCATTAACAACAAGTACAATCTGTAGAAAACCGACAGGCAAGCAACGGGTCGCCGATGAGCCAGGCCATAAAGCTTGTCCACCAGCACCTCGTTGCCTTTAAGCCTTTTAGCTCTGCGCTCGATCGAGTCCAATGCAGCAAGTTGGTACTTTGCAGAGCCATCCCACAAGTGGCTGCAACACTCCACGCAGGAACGGACCTGTGCTTTATATAGATTCAAAAGCTGTCCAGGCGTGAAGTACCGCCTCACCTTGTGTATGATTCCCAGCTTTTTTGCTGCAGTCTGAGCTCTGGACTCGATGCTTGAGCCGAAGTTGAGGTCTGACGTCAACTCCATGCCCAAAAGCTCCAGGCGATTGGTAACTGGCACAGATGTACTTCGGAAAGTAGGGGTCAATTCAAAATTGCTTCTTTTAGCGCTGAAAAGACAAGCCTGTGTTTTCAGAGCGTTGAATTTCACCAGATTGTCGTCGCCCCATTGGGAAACGATATTTAAGGTCGAATTCATGCGCTCTATCATGGCCTTTCTGAGAGTGACAATTTCGTCCCTGTCAGCTCTAGAACTGGATAAGTATCTCTCTGAGACTGTGCTGTCATCCGCGTACCCAACTGCTCCCAGCTGAAGTAGGTCATTGATATGCAGCAGAAAAAGAGTCGCAGAAAGAACAGACCCTTGAGGAACACCGGCATTAATTGTCATAAGATCCGATGAGCAGCCATCGATGACCACTCGGATCAACCGCTCACTCAAGAAGTCGGAAATTCAGTTGCAGGTACACCGAATGCGGGAAGCTTGCTCAGTAGACTAGCTTGCCAGACCCTGTCAAAGGCCTTTGAGATATCGAGGGGTACCGCAAGGGCTTCACCGTATTTCTCAATGGCCTCGCCCCAACAGTGCGTGACATACACAAGAAGATTCGAATAATTATGTACCTATTGTTGGTAGAATGTTATTACTTTTCTAACGACTAGATGACACATTTGCAAGTTATTCGGAATACAGCTGTGCTTCCGGATATCCGTGTTTCCTTGTGCCTCCCGGACATTACACTTACCAGGTGCGCTTACCAGTCCATCTCCAAGCCAGTTTTTCGATAATCTGTAGAAGTATGGCTTCTCAATGAACGTGTTGGTTATCGCCCTCACGTCATCTGGGTCTTGCGTCACTGGACAACACACAATAAAAAGAATAAAAAATGTTTATTGCGTCAATCAAGCAAAGAAAAGAGTTTGAGTTTTCGGGGCAAAATAATCAAATGGCTTCTCCCAAGATCGGAAAGGAATGTTAAATTTCTACTGACTTAAAACCCACCCTGTTTCCACCTTCAGTTCCCCATGCGTTCCGGGGATGTGGTATCTCGTAAGAACACTCCCGTGACCCATGTAAATATTTGCTTGAGCTAAGTTGTTCCTTTCTTCCAATAAAAAATAATGATTTTGAGTTAATTAAAATGGATAAATCTATATCTTCTGCGAAGCAGTCATGCTAGCAAAGGCTGAACGCGTGAGGGAGAGACAACTCTCTTCCTCACGCCCCAGCTGCCGTGGGATATGCCCCGGGTGTCAGGGATCACAAGGCGATCTCCGGCCACCGTAGGCTTGCGAACGGTAAGCAAGGTTAGCTCACCGTCCAGTAAGGACCACGGCCGAGTCGACGGTGCGTCGTGTTCCACGCGCGCCTCAAGGAGCTGTCAGCACCATTTTAATTAATGACTGCGTGAGTCCTATACATATAATTATCCTTTTTTTGTTTAATTGTGTGACAAATCTCTCCCATTATTGACGTGATTATTATTGAAACTCAGGATTAACTGATTCCTTTTTCATTATTATATTGACATTTATTTCATTCAATAATACATTTAAAATTGGATTATTTGTTTAATAATTGCATGATCATGAGCAATAATGAACATAAATGTAATAATTATGTATTTTTATATTTGCACGCCGAAATCACAGGCAGAATAAGAGAACAATTCCCAACACACAATTACCAACCTTATGCACCTTATTTACGCAAAGAAATGAATTTGTTGCTGACGTTGTTCTAACGAGATACCGCGGCCCCGGACCACAAGGACAACTGAAGGAACAGGGTGGGTTTCAGTAGAAGTATAACACTTCCTTCAGCTTCACACAGGGTTTGAGAAGGCATTTGATGATTTTCCCACCGGAAAAAAGCTTTATCTCTGGACCGGCTGATCGCTGAACTATTCAGGATCAGGTTTTACACGAGAAAGTCCTCATACACGAACAGCTAGTAATAAACAAAATATTTATGAAAAAAATAAATAAAAGACTAAACATCTAGCGGTCAAGAATACTCTACTCACCGAAAAATGCAATGGGTCCCATCCATACCACAAAAGGCAACCCTGATTTTTCACATATTTCTCCCATCCTATCGAATAGATAAAACACGTCTGTGGAGGGAAAAAATCAAAGTTACATGATTTATTAAAATATTTAGACGAGATTTCCAGTAGCATAATTAACAACAATAATTTAGGTAGTTCTCAAAAACTAAAACACACAATAGAAGTTTGACAGTGTAAAAATTCTTTAAAGTGGATTCGGAATTTCTGTGGAGAGTTTGAAAGGCGGTGTCACAAAAAAAGAAAATACAAAACCAATAACACCGACTACCGAAATTAAAGTTATTTTTGGCTTTGTAGTGTTTTGATATGGAAGTCGGTTTTATTTTTTGCTAAAAAGTTTTATGCAGTATAATAATTTAATCCACGTCAGCTGCGGCTCCCCACATAAGTATCACGTCTTATGGTATATTACCCATAAGACATAATACTGTGGAAATAAGCAAAATAAAGTAACCGAGCTGTCGCTACATCAGTCATCTGCCTAATTTTTCTTACTGCATATGGAGCTGAGCTTAATCTACTAGAAAGGGTCTTAATGTGATCACCCCACTGAAACTTTGAATCGATAGTTTTAGCCAAAAAGGCTGAACTAGGCAATGCCTGTATTGTATTTCGCTTGCCAATGCCATTTCCCTAGAATTTTAATAACTATAAGCGCCAACAAGTGTTTTCGATAGGTTGGAGTACTTATCAGCTATCATGAAAATATAACACTACATTTAAAAAAAGTTTATGAGGTTGCGTGCAGTATGTGTGGAGTTTCAGTGGATGGTGGTGTATTTATGAGTAGCGGCATGCGTGTAGGTGGTGATGTGTATGGGTGGTGGAGTGTGTGTGAGTGTGGGCAAGGGTAAGTTGAGGTTTGCGTGTGCAAATGTGTGAGTACATGAGCGTGGTTTTATCAAAATTAAATAATTGAATACAATATAAAATAATATCACTACCTATTTATTTACTGGTTTTAAACTCTAGAGCCCCAGCGGCACAAAAACGTGCCAGTAAAGAAGTATTAGTTGAGCCCCGCTGGCACAAAATTTGTGTGCCAGCGGGGCTCACCTAATAGTTGACGTAAATAATGGCGGTCCTTGAGAGGTTAAAAACAATTGTAGCTCAATAGTTGCATTTGCTTTTAAAACGCTGAACGAAAACATTGTGAGGAAACGGGCATGTCCTGGGACTGATATCTGATGACATCCACCTACCTGCACTGGGCCTTTTTTCAGTTTATTATATTAATTTATAATGTCTTTGTTTACAGATACTCACGCCTCCCATCTCCTATGAGCTGATGGATGTTGCCGATGAAAGGCAGCAACGGGAAGCAGGGCAGGCCGCAGAACTTGCTGCGCCTGCGCCGCTCCAGCACGTACAAGAGTGCACACACGCACGCCAACAGCACGCACACTACGTACACCCACAGCGGCATCTGTGTTTTGATACTTCTTTAGGGTTCCGTAGTCGCCAAAGAATCCTTATAGTTTCACCATGACCGTCTGTCCGTCCATCTGTCCGCGACTAAGCTCAGAAACCTTGGCATGGATATACATATTAATCATGCCGACAAGTGGTAAAATAAAAACATGAAAAATATTTTTTTTAGGTCCTACCCCTACACATAAAAAGGAGATGTTTTATCTCGTCTACTCTATAGTATCATTGGTCGTTCAAAAATAATGGGTGTGTGAGAAGACCAATTTTCTATTCAGTGATCCGTTTGCTAAATATGTCGCACCTTTAGAATTGAAGTGAATTAAATCAAAATTTTAAGAAAATGACTTTTATACACAGAACTACTTTTAAATACATGTTTATGAGTCACAAAGTCACTTTCTTAAAATTTTGAATTAAGCCACTTCAATTCTAAAGGTGCGATGTATTAACCTCTAGAGCCCCAGCGGCACAAAAACATGCCAGTAAACAAGTATTAGTTGAGCCCCGCTGGCACAAAATTTGTGTGCCAGCGAGGCTCAACTAATAATTGTCGTAAATAATGGCGGTCCTTGAGAGGTTAACTTTGAAGTGCTAAATGTCGTTAGAGCCAAGTGGTGACACTCGGCTCTGTAACTGACACTCAGCTCGGCTCGGCGCCATAACTTATGTGGTGAAAGAAGTAAGGATCCTATGTACCTCTCTGCCCGCGTCTAACTCTGTATGTCCTAGTGTAATTAACATAAACACATAACCATGCATAATATTTTAAAGAAAACAGGTAGCTAAGGAGAACCTTTAATGATAAGTGTAAGTTCCTATGGAACTGATTTGCATTCTATAGAGTTAAATATAAATAATAATTTAAACAGTAATTACGGTGTCAAACTTTACTTGATATTTTTAATGTGGGTTGATTACAACGAAAGTTACATTAATTTATTAGCAACAAGCAAACGGCTATGTGTTCGTGTTTAGAAACTGAATTTCATATTACGAATACATTAACTACACATCAAGCACTAATCAGGCGCATTTGTCATATACAACTTTCTATATCAATAATTATATAGGTTAATAATTAATCTCTTGTATTCAGCTATAGGTATAACTGGCAATGTAATAGGTTTTTCTGTGTGACGGCTGGTCAAACTGATCAGAATTTATGACCAGATAGACCAGGATTTAGGCCGTGCGCGCACTGCCTTGCGGTGGCCGCATTTGCGGTAGTTCTACCGCACCGGTAGAATGACCGGGGCCACCGGTGACTCTACCGCACGCGTTTATTCCACCGCAGTGCGCGCACTTCTATGACACTCCATACTTCACAGATTTTGCGTTTCCAAAACGCAACGCAGTGCGCGCACGGCCTTAATGAGCCACTTGCGGGGTCTCAATAGGTATCGTGTACAACCTAACTACTAGGGCTTAACAAAGCCGCGGTATTACTAACTAAGGAAACATACAACTACAGAGCTGCGGCCATTTTATTGGCCAGCAGTACTTGCCCTGAATCACGGGTCACATTCCCTTCAGCTTGACCACATCTGGAACTGCATTAAATAAGTCAGTATTGTTGTTTCACAGTTTTAGTTTTTTCGTTGGATTTTATTACAATATTTTTTATTTTTTGTCGTGTCGTATGTGTGTATTATTTGTACGATATCGACTTATGCGCATTACGAACAATAACATAAATATACATTGTACAAAATATCGATTAAAATAAAAAGAGTGCAACCCTAGTTTTGACCATCGCGGCAACATCAAAACGTTGCCGACAACTTTGCCTAGGTAAACTTTATTTAATTAATGTAGTTTAATTCCATCAAAAGAAGAACATAATACACAGAATATTACTTACATAATATCTACTTTTTTTGCTACGTAGGCAGCACACTATACCTATCTGGTAACGCATCTGTTTTATTAATCTTCCAAAGAATCATTATTTTTATCAAAGAATGCCGTCCTTTATCGGTATTTCGGCGTGTGCTCATAAATAGGAGTATTTATTTCAATTTTAGTCATTCCAAATTGAGCTTCGCTTCGAATTTAATGTAATAATTGTTTTTTACTCTAATCCTTGTTGTTTTTGTACTGATAAGCATACAATTCGACATGAGTGACGAATATTCAGATACAGTCAAGTTAAAGATATTAATATTATTAATTTGTTTTTTATATGTTTTAACCATGTTTTAGCACATGTAAGCTTATTAAATGTAAAATTGCATTAAGAAACGAAAGTACTTACTCTGTTACATTGTTCTAAAATCTAAACTACCGTTTAATAAATAGCAAAAGAATAATCGTTAATTGCAAGACTCTTGCGCAAGACCAAGACTAGGAGCGCAATACCAATACCAAGACCAAGACTAGGTGTATTGACGCAAGACCAAGACCAAGACTGGCTAAGTCTCGTCTTGCATTTGGGCAACACTACTTCACATATTTACGAGTAATAATCCACCAACTTTATTCTAATCGCTTTCGGACTAATTACATTGAAAAATATTTAGATCAAGTTCTTATTTGTATAAAAAGACTAGTATTTGCGTGTTGCGCGAGGTGCAAGCACCTCGCGTGCTTGTGGTGTGAATCTGAAAAAAAAAATGGAGGGGCGGAGATGGGATGCGGGGTTTGCACAATTATTTGGACTAAAGCATTGCCCCTCTAAATGAATCTGAAAAAAAAATGTTCCATGTCTCTTAATTTCCGAGATCCGCCTAAAGGGCGTGAACCATTTTTCAAAGTCACCCCCCTTGCCCCCCTTGGGTAAGGGGGGCGACTTTGAAAAATGGTTTTTACTTTACCGAGCCTCCTCTATACGAATCCGTAAAAAAAAATACGGGTCTCGTAGTTTCCGAGATACGATAGGGAGGGGGGAGAAGGGGGATGAAAAGGGGAGGTTTGGCACTTTTCCTGTAGGTTTGAGAGTTACTTGTTTACGAATCTGTCAAAATATACCCACCTCCCCATCCACCATCTGGGAGAACAATTATGTCAATGAGTCAGTCAGTCAGTGAGTGGTAATTTAGCTTTATATAATATGACTAGTATTTGCGTGTTGCGCGAGGTGCAAGCGCCTCGCGTGCTTGTGAAAAAAAAAAATGGGGGGGTGTGATGGGGGGGGGGCGTTGCACAATTATTTCGACTAAAGCATTGCCCCTCTAAATGTATTTGAAAAAAAAAATGTTCCAAGTCTCTTAATTTCCGAGATCCGCCTAAAGGGGGTGAGAAGGGGGCATGGGGGGCGACTTTGAAAAATGGTTTTTACTTTACCGAGCCTCCTCTATACGAATCCGTAAAAAAGAAAAAATACGGGTCTCGTAGTTTCCGAGATACGATAGGGAGGGGGGAGAAGGGGGCTGAAAAGGGGAGGTTTGGCACTTTTCCCGTAGGTTTGAGAGTTACTTGTTTACGACTCTGTCAAAATATACCCACCTCCTCATCCACCATCTGGGAGAACAATTATGTCAATGAGTCAGTGAGTCAGTGGTAATCTAGCTTTATATAGTATAACTAGTATTTGCGTGTTGCGCGAGGTGCAAGCACCTCGCGTGCTTGAAAAAAAAAAAAAAAAGGGGGGGGTGATGGGGGGAGATGGGGAGGGTTTAGTATTTGCGTGTGGCGCGAGGTGCAAGCACCTCGCGTGCTTGTGAAAAAAAAAGGGGGGGGTGATGGGGGGGGTTTAGTATTTGCGTGTTGCGCGAGGTGCAAGCACCTCGCGTGCTTGGGGAAAAAAAAATGGGGGTGGGGTGATGGGGGGGCTTAGTATTTGCGTGTTTTTTAATTTAATTTACGTGTAGTTTCCGAGATACGATAGGGAGGGGGGAGAAGAGGGTGAAAAGGGGAGGTTTGGCACTTTTCCCGTAGGTTTGAGAGTTACTTGTTTACGAATCTGTCAAAATATACCCACCTCCCCATCCACCATCTTTAAGAACAATTATGTCAATGAGTGAGTGAGTGAGTGAGTCAGTCAGTCAGTGGTAATTAAGCTTTTTATAGTATAATATAGGACAATACCAAAAAGTTATTGAATGTTACAAAAAGATCAATTTATTGGGGACAAAGTGTTATTCACCAAAGTCCGCACGTAAAAGACAATTAAAAATGACCTTCATTCCTACCCCGACGCACTTGAGTCTTTCTTCAATGGCAATTATCCAGCCTGATACGGGTAAAACCATAGAAACCCCTAGCGATGTGGCTGACACTTTTTTTGACACAGCTGGCTCGATCTGTAGTACCGAGGGTATATTACTCGCAAATACGGCGGTAAAAACCTTAATAATTTCAGTACGAGCATCATAAATCCATACATGACGCATCAAGCAATGAAAACTCATCCACCTCCAGTACGAAACTGAAAGCAGCATGTACTCAGGAAAATAGCGTGGGAAAAACTGTCTTAAACCAACTCAAACTAGGACTAAACAGATAGTTATGATTTTTGCCGATCAAGACGGATATGCGGTCCGAAATATTATACAGATTTGTTTTGGGAAGCTGTTCGTCGTGACCTCGTTTATAAAACCGAATGCAACGACTAAAGAAGTTTTGAAACCATGTGCAAGTATGTGTAAAGACTTTAATGACGTATTTACGTTTCCTCGCAAATATCAATGTTTTTCTGGTACCATTTTGATACACAAGGAGTTAACATTTTGACAATGTTATGGTATTAATTTCAAGATAATTTATTCATCTCCACATTGAATGCATTATAATTACACAGTCCTATACATCTTTTTACACAAATACGTTTTTATCGTCGCAATAATCGTAGAAAATGACAAAAAATGGGGTCTGAATAGGTACCTGTAAGCCAAATCTGGAACATATTCTTAACTTCAAAATAACAAGAAATTATAGCCTATGTATTTATCTACACGTTAAGCTAATTATTTAGAACATACATAAAAAACTTTATGATTTGTGAGAAAAATAAAATTGGTCTCAAATTTATTCATACATTTTTCTACCGAACGCACGGCTCCGACCGTCATTCCGCGCTCAGACGCGCTCGTGAACGCAGGGGTGTATCGCTTTCCTCGAAAAAATAAATACGTTGAAACCTATAATAAAGAGTGTGGCGTCTTGTGTACTGTGTCTAGAATGCGTTGATACTTTTTCGTACCGATACAAAAGTAAGAACGAGAAACATACTTATTTTTAGAATTGGATGGATATTGGTTACTGAACCTAGCATGAAACAACATTTTTTTTAACCGACTTCAAATAAGGAGGTTTTGCAATTCGACCATATAATTGTTTTTTTTTTTCATTAAGTATCTTAAAGTACTACAAATTAAGGAAGGTCTAGAGTTGATCTGATGATGGAGCCTTTCATCAGATTGACTCCTGACAGTCGAGGGAACTCCTCAACGATTTACAGCAGTAACCTTTTGTTTGGGCTTGATTAATTTGAATTGACCAGAACATTACACCTAGATAGTTTGTGACTGTCATTAGAGGTCTGATGATGAAGACGAAGGACAGTTAAGGGAACTCCTCAACGGTTTACAGTAACTACTTTGTATTTGGACGTAATTCATTTATATTGATGAGAACTTTGCACCCATATGGGTTATAAGTGCCATTACAGGTCTGATAATGGAGACCATAGACAGTCGAGGGAATTCTTCAACGATATACAACAGTTACCTTTTGTTGGGCTTACTTCATACCGTTCAATATGCCAAAATGTTCAGTTCGTACAAAAACTAAAAAAATTGGCCAAGTGCGAGTCAGACTCGCCCATGAAGCATTCCGTAGTAACTACGACAAATAACTTTGTTTTTCATAGTGTTTGTATGAATTACAAAGTTTTATTTGCGGTTTTAGAAAATATGCTGTATCTCAAAAACTGCCAACCCGATCTCGTTCAAACCAATTTTGGTTGAAAGTTTACACTAAAGACCATAGGATATATTTTTTGTATAATTTTTCCCCCATTATTATAGAAGTAAAGGGGGTGGACACATTTTACCACTTTGGAAGTGTATATCTTTTAAATGATTAACTTTATGAAAAAGTGGTTTTAGAAATTTCAATGTTATTTTTAAAGACCTGTCTATTAATACCACATAGATACGCATAAGTTTCATGCATAAAAAATCGGTTTCAGTTTCATATTGGGTACATGGAACTGAAACCGAAAATAATTTTTTTTTATAGTTTTTTAATAATTTTTTTTTTTCCTAAAATCGGAAAGCGCTTCACAGAATACATTTACCTACCAAGTTTCACATGTATAGTCCTAATAGATTCGGAATATAAAAACTTTTTACCAAAAAAATTAAACCATCTTGCAAAAAACACTGCAAAGTGAAAAATAACTTTAATTTCGGTAGGCGGTATCCGACTTCCGATATTAGTTGGAAAGTAGACAAAATATTGCTTTTCCCAATGCTGGGACGTTAATTGTTGAGGAGTTCTCATGGTACTTCACTATCAGCTTCACTTAATCATAATTATGCATTGTGACGAGCATATTGTGCTTAATAACCATATTCAAGTAATCGAAGCGGAACCCTTGAAATATTTCTTATTCCTACTTATATATTGAGTAGTTCCAGTGGCCATCTGTGGTCTTCATCATCAGATCCACTTCACAAATGATGCTTTTCGAATGCAACTACACAAGTTACTATAAAAAATACTCAAATCACTGTAGGTGTGCCTATAATATTTGAAGAGTTCCCTCGATTACTCCAAGATCCCATTATCAGCTCCTGACTTGGTGACAATGGGACCAACTCCAAAGTATACCGTTTCAAACGAAAAAGAATAATTCCAAATAGGTTAAGCCGTCTTGAAGTAATCAGTGATCTAACATAAAAAAAATATACGCGTCGAATTGATAACCTCCTCCGTTTTTTTCGTCGGTTGAAAATGGCTGTGACATACGGACGGATGGACAAACAGACAGACAGGCATGACGAAATTTTTCTTTATTTCTTATTAATTTTTTTATCACATATGAGTATTTTATTTCCAAAGTCCCCTAATCGGGCGTCAAACACAATAATACAAAATTGAAACTAACATCTAATCAATAAGCATGTAACCCTTTGTAAACAATAAGTTACAACTTATTATGGTTAAACAATATTAAAGAAAATATAATATTACCTTCAAGTATCAAGATTAGTTAAGTAATGTATAAAATCGGGCGAACAACGGTTTGTAAGTGTGTGTGCGCGCAATGTTGTTGTGTTGCTACTAGGATACCTAAAATTGAGCGAGTGATAAACGTAAATGCGTCCTTAACAAATCAGATTTTGTGATACTCGTAATTCTAGGACGGTCAAATGACATAAACCCTATGTACGTACGTATTGTCATCAGACACTGTCATTTACCATTCACCAACGTGTTAGTCGGTCAAGTTAGTAAACAGTATTATTTAAATGAAAAAAATGTGAACGATGTACTGAAATTTGTATGCTATAATTGTAAAAATTTGTACTTCGTGCCATTTCATAATTATTACAGGTAAAAAAAACATGTAAATAAACTGCATGCTGTACAAGGGACATTATAATAATATGTGTACAAACTTAGAGCGTAAAAGATGCGAGTGTAGAAACTGATAATATCGATGAAATAGCCCAAAATAAGGATGTTTTTTTTTTCGAAGGTAGAAATGAAACTTATTTAATAATATTATTCATCAAAACATAGACGGGGCCTAAACAAGCGTGACGATATCTCGTTGGCAATATTAGATTTACAAAATAAGAATACGAATACGGATGTACTATGTTTAACTGAAACATTATTGCTTGAAGGAACTCAAAAAAAATTCAACTTAAAGGTTTTACTACAGCATAAGTGGCAAAAGAATGTGAAGCATGTCAGAAGAGTAAGGTGACACGCCATACCTGAGCACCATTACAGGCATTCAAACCGCCATCAGCACGGTTTCGCCACATTCACCTCTATTTGATTGGTCCCTTACTGGTGTCCTCTAACTACAGGTACTTCCTCACAATCGTCAACTTCGCAACACGTTGGCCTGAGGCGTATCCAATGCAGGACATGACAGCAGACACCTGCGCCGCTGCCCTCACTACTGGGTGGATCGTCCGGTTTGGCTGTCCCGAGCATATCACCACGGACCGCGTAAAGGGCCCCACAGATTAACAGTCCGCCTGCAGTTTCTGGTCCTGGCGGCCTGCCGTCCTAGGCTAATAACGTCAACACACTAAAGCGATTATTGCCTGCCGGCAATGGCCTGGTACAACATCTACGACTACACACTAGCAGTTGCGAGTCCGCAGTTTCCCATCGTAGCACCGCGCGTCGGCAATGGTGTCATACCGGTATGAGCGGCCATATACGCCATACTAGGGCATGCAAACCGTATACCCGGATAACCGAAAAAACCGGATAACCGACTAATTTGAAACCCCGGTTTTTTATGATCATAAATCCGGATTTTTCGGTTTTTTGGGGTTTAGGTTTAAAGATATTTATTCTCAAAAAAGACAAAGTCACTTACATGAAAACAATGCTTACAGTAAGATATTTGATAAAGTTCGTCACAGTCGTCACGGTAGCAGTTATTATGAATAATGCACCCATCCAATGCATTCAGCTTTTAGGAAGGGTGTTATTTGCTGGTACATAGGGTTGCTTTGGATGGCCTGCCCTTCAAAACATTTTGTTCTTCCGAGGAGCTTAGAAAACTTTTTATCAGCAGTGGATACAAATCGTCAAGCTCCCCCAATAGTATCAAAAATATGGTCATAAAAGCAAATGACGAGTTCAGTTATAAAAGAATTATAGAAATTGAAGTCAGATAGAGTTAGATTTGCCATGACTTTAGACGAGTGGACGTCTAACAGAAACCGGCGATACATAAATACACTCATTTGCAAAAAAACGGGCACCTAAGGAAATTTACGTTCTAAGGTCGATTTGAGTTAATTAAATGAAATTTATTGCTTTGACGTAGTCTGTATACTTATAATCAAATCAAATCGAATCAAATCAAAATTGTTTTTATTTTACATAGGCCTAAATGGGCACTCATAAAACGTCAGAAGTTAGTGCACGGTTCGAAATTGGTCGTTTCCTATGGAGAAGAACCGGCAAGAAACTCCACGGTTACTCTTTTTAAAAAATTCTTGATTTTCACAATCTTTGCATAACAGATAGAATTTTTATTTATTTTTTTGGTATGAGAGGACAGTATAGACTAATTGACATAATAAAATGTTATATAACTAAACAGAAATGAATCTCAGTCTATAGTGTTCACACATTTACATTAAAAATTAACTTTACTAAACTGCAAATAAACTAAAGCAAATGACATAAAAATAAAAATTACATACAAATAAAATAAAATAAAAATAACAACAAAAAAAAAAACAAAATAAAAACAAATAATAACAAACACAAAAAAAAGTGGGGTTGTTAATAGACCTTTATACAATAACGCAGTCACAATAAGCCAGGGAAGCCACATGTGCAGAAGGAATCATTGCCAAGCAGTCTTATCTTCAACGTAGTCCTTAATCTTATAATATGCTTTTTTCAAAAGGACACGTTTAATATGGGTTTTAAATTTTCCCTCGCTAAGATCTGTAACATACTTTGGCAACTTGTTATAAAAGCGTATGCTGTTTATAAGGAATGACTTGTTTGTCTTGGCTAATCTCCATTTGGGTATAACAATTTCATGTTTATTGCGCGTGTTTATTGTATGGAAATCGCTTCTAATCTTAAAAAGTCCTATATTTTTGCGTACATACAATATGCTTTCTAATATATAAAGAGAAGGCAGAGTCAGTATATTTACTTCTTTAAATACATTTCTAAGGGATTCGCGGGGACCCATTTTATAAATTGCCCGGATTGCCCTCTTTTGTAATATGAAGATTGAATCTACGTCAGCTGCGGATCCCCACAGTAGTATACAATAAGAATCGTGTAAATTAATGCGCGTGAAGTGAATTCGGGCAATTAAAAGAAAAAAAAAACGACGGATTCTTTAAAACCGATGTACACGCCCAAACAATAAGAAGTGGTCGGCAATAAAGACAAGATTTTTTTTTACATTTTTTAATTAAATAAAGTTACAAATGCAAAAACCTAATAACGAGTGTGACCTCCTAGTATGCCGAGTAAAAATCTCAATGTTAATTTTAATAATCATATTATTGACGAAGTTGAAAGCACAACATTCTTAGGTTTGCAAATTGATAAAAGTTTGAACTGGAAACCACATATAGACAAACTTTGTAAAAAACTAAGCAAATCAGCATATGCTTTACATTCATTATCAGCGAGAGTTTCCACGGATGCGCTTCTTACTGCCTACTACGGTACTGTCGAATCCCATCTTCGATACGGGGTTATATTTTGGGGAAATTCCACTGATAAAGAAAAAGTATTCAAGGCCCAGAAACGGTGTCTCCGCTCGATGTTCAAACTGAAAACTACGGATAGTTGCTATCCATATTTCAACAAGCACAAAATCTTAACTTTGCCTTGTGTTTATATTTTGGAGATAGCTGTGTTTGTTAAATCAAACCCAGATTATTTTGAACGCGTAAATGATTTGGTTGCACGAAATAGACGCGACAATAGTGGACTGTGTGTCCAAAGGGCTAAGACAACACTGATGCGCAAAAGTGTCTGCTGCATGGCACCGAAAATATTTAATAAATTACCCAAAGCTTGGAAAGATTTAAATATGTCATTATTTAAAAAGAAATTGCGAAACTTTTTAGCAGACAAGACTTATTACAGCATTTCGGATTTTTTAATGGAAAATAAAATTTGTTAATATTTTGGCACTTCCTATTAATTGTGATTTAACTGTGATGATTTATTATTCAATTTTAATTGTACAACCTAATTTTGACATTAAATTTTTGACATTCAACATTAGACATTTAACTTTTGACATTATATTTTGACATTTTTTTTTTTTGTAACATTTAATTTAATAATATTTTGGCGCTTTTTATTAATTGTGATTAAACTGTGATCATTTATTATTCAATTTTAATTATACAACTTACCTTTTTGACATTATAGTTTTGACATTTATATTATAACATTTAATTTAATGCTATGATTTAGATATTTGTTTTTTTTTTATTATTTTTTTATATACATATTATCTGGTAATTATTGTTTAGTTATAATAATCGATTTTGCATTTGATTTAATTTATAATTTTTTGTTATTTAATTGCATTATGTAATTTACAGCTGAATTACTTTTGTGAATTAAATTATTGTACCTTTGCATGCCTTCTGGTAAAATATGGCTGAACTCACATTGTACCCTTACACCACATGTTATTGTACTACCCATATTTGCGAAATAAAGTATCTTAAAGTATCTTAAAGTATCTCCTCTTGCCAAAACCACAGCTTGAATCCTTCTGGGCATGCTTTCCACGATGTTTTTAATAACGTTTTAAGGAATACGTTCCCACTCTTCTGCAATGACTCTTTTTAGCTCCCTGATGTTTTGTGGAGCAGGTTGCACTGATCTTACCCGTCTCTTTAGAACATCCCAGACATGCTCAATTGGATTGGGGTCAGGACTTCGAGCTGGCCAATCTAAACGATGGATCCCAACTTCTTGCATGTACGCTTCCACGTCGCCAGAACGGTGCGGGCGAGCATTGTCGTCCATAAAAATGGAATCTTCCCCAAGTACAGTCAATGTGGGTTGTGCATATGGAATTAGGACTTCCATTATGTACCGGTGTGCATTTAATGTTCCATTTTCTATGAAAACTAACTCCGTACGCTCCGTCGAATTAATTGCTGCCCAAAACATAACGGAGCCTCCGCCATAAGGAGTGATTTCTTCGAAACACACTTCCGCATAGCGTTCCCGTGGTCTTCGCAGCACTCGCCGGCGTCGGTCCTCTCCACACAAAGAGATTCTAGCTTCATCAGAAAACAATACTTTATTCCAGTCCTCCAGAGTCCATGAAGCACAGTTCCGAGCAAACCGAAGTCGAGCAACACGGTGCTCACGGAGTAATTTAGGGCCCCGAGCTGGGCGGTAACTCCTGATATTGGCAGCTTATTTCAGTTAAAAAAAATGCTCATTATTATAAAAATAAGTACGATAAATGTAAAAAATACATATTCTGATTAACCTTCAGCATTTTCCTTTCTTTACACACAAAAATAGAAAAAAAAACCGAAAAAACCGAATTAACCGTTTTTACCACCGCCCGTTTTACAACCGCCTGTGTATGGCCGCCATACACAGGCGGTTGTCATTCACAACGGAGCAGCGTAATTGTCAGTTTTTAGCGTCATCATTATGTTCCGTAAAAAACGATGTGCTCTTTTACTACTTCGTTTACTTTCATCATCAGAAAGGAGATATTGCATGAAAAAGTGGCTTCAACAAAGAGAATCTAGATCGCACATGACATTGGTACGTGAACTAAGGCAGTTGCATCGGGAAGATCTATTTAATTACTTGCGAATGACTTCTGAAACTTTTAATATATTATTAACGATAGTTAAACCTGATGTACAGTAAAATGAATACAAAAATGCGCCAATCTATAAGCGCAGAAGAAAGGTTAATAGTAACTTTACGGTATTTGTAATAAATTTGTAACTGGACAAAGTTTTGAAGATTTAAAATTTCCTACTTGAATTTCACCAGTCCCTTGGAGTAATCATACCTGAAACTTCAAAATATATATTTTTGCTGAAAGATGTATGAGTTTTAACCTGAAAGTAGATAATAATTAATAACATTTTATTCAAAGTTTTGGACAAAACGAACAGCATTAAATAAATTTTACCATTCGATAGCGTACTATCGAAAGTAGACCTATCACAAAATTATAGTAGGTAGCCTCCAATATAACTTGTAAGCAAACCGCTTGTGTCGAATGTGTGAAAAGTTTGTTTTGTTTACATTATTTAGGTACAAGTTCTATTGATGGCTACTATAGCGATACCTAACTACCTACCAAAAAGAGTCGCAAAAAGAATAAATTCATATTTACGTACCTTCTTTAGTTCTTTTCTAAATGTGCTTTAAAGGTTATTAATTTTTCTTTTCACGGTATCAATTGTGGCTGAAAGTACTTTGTTTGGTTTGGTTTGATAATATGCTAACAATTTGTTGTAAGCGTCATCTTTTAATCATTTATTGTGATAAGAAACGTCTTTCACCTTCCATAAACATGAAAAACTCCTATATTCTATGAAAGTAGCCACAAATTAAGGTTTGTTGTCCATTTTGTCGAAAAAAAATTAAACAAGTCGAAAAATATAAAACTGAAGGTGCTCGACTGACACGAGATGCCGGTCGACAGGCCGCCGGCCGACTACCTGTTAATGTGTGTTTATTTGGCCTCAAGGCCTTGGACTGTCCGGCCGACATCTATCGACGCTGACCTAAATCGTCAAGCGGTCACACACTGTCAGTTCGTATAAGTCGACAGTCCGAAATCTTAAACGGAACTGTTAGTGTGTGACCTATTGCGATTAACTGACAGACTGATATCGTCCGGCGAACTGTTAAACTGTGGGGCCCTTTAGGCAATTCGAATCCCACACCTACAAGAGCCTCGCCGCCCTCATAGCCGCCACTCACCTAACCACTTCTTATCATCCCTCAGCTAATGGCCTCATCGAGAGACTACATCGCCAGTTGAAGACCGCGATCATGTGTCACGCTAACGCAAGCTGGACCGAAGTTCTTCCTTGGGTGTTACTGGGCATCCGCAGCGCATGGAAGGAAGACCTAGGAACAACAACTGCTGAACTCGTCTATGGCGAGCCACTCCGCTTGCCTGAACAGTTCCTCGCCGAAGCCTCAAAGGACGTCGTGGATTTAAGAGACCTGGTCAGCAGGTTACGCGCGCACATGACCAAGCTGACGCCACAATCAACGTCAGGGCATACAAGCTCCAATCGTCCCTTCTGCATCCCGAAAGACCTGAACACAGCAACTCACGTCTTTCTACGCGAATGTCCGGTACGAAGATCTCTGCAGCCACCATATACAGGTCCACACAAGGTATTTGCTCGCGACCAGAAAGCGAAGGACATCGAAGTAAATGGGAAGAGACAGAAGGTGACGATTGACCGCGTTAAACCAGCATATATGGTGAGAGAAGATCTGGACCCAGGCCAAACACAAAACCAAACTCCAGATCCAGCGCAAGCTGAGAACGCAGTCAGAATGACAAGAAGCGGTAGAACAGTGAGATTTCCTGCAGCAGTGTCGAGCAAGGAACGACGCGTTGCTATTTTAGCAATCAGAGTATTGTGAATATGATGGAATCTGGTGAGTCGTATCCATTTTAATTTATTCAAGTGTCAAATAGTATGTGGAAGATTATTTCAGTATAACATATTTTTAAAGATTATTCGCGTCAAACTTTCAGCGCAAGCGTATAACATTGTAATTTTCAGATTCCTTTTGGTTGGTTTGAAGGAAGTACAACCTTACCATACCATTACCGTACCTTACTAGCCTGCAAGTGTTGTTTAAGGTTGTGATTGACAATCTGCGGTTGGAGATCTTGTTTTCAGAATTGGTTGCCAGATTCGGATCAGGGTTTCAGCGTTACTATGAAATCTGATAGTGTTGTCTCTGATAGGATATCAGCGATGAGAGGCTGAACTAACCTTGCATGTAGCTATGGTCTCTGTTGGAGCAGTGTCATTTTGATAGTAGGGTCGTCTAAAAGCGAGAACATATTTCGATACACTGAGTGTGTGTGGATGAACACTGACTAAGGCTAATTTTTCAATGAACGCGGTAGCTTTGCGGATGTTCATTTAACGGCCAACGGCTTGAACGTTAAGGTTTTATTGTTTCATTTGACTCTCTCTCTCTCTCTCTGTCCCTCTCTCTCTCTTAGGTCTAGAGGTGGACAATGTGTATCATTTTTGCGAATGGATTATTCCATACATCTCGATCACTGAAACAATCCGGAACACTCTTATGTTTCACTAGCTTGTGCCAGCGGCTTCGCCCGCGTGGAAAGTTTTTCCCGTGTAAATCCCGATCCCGTGGGAATTTCGCAAAATCCTTTCTTAGCGGATGCCTACGTCATAACATCTACCTGCATGCCAAATTTCAGCCCGATCCGTCCAGTGGTTTGGGCTGTGCGTTGATAGATCACTATGTCAGTCAGTCAGTCACCTTTGAGTTATATATATATATAGACTAGTATTTGGGTATTGCGCGAGGTGCAAGCACCTCGCGTGCTTGTGAAAAGATTCGACTAAATTATAATTACCCCTCTAAATGAATCTGAAAAAAAAAATGTTCCAAGTCTCTTAATTTCCGAGATCCGCCTAAAGGGGGTGAGAAGGGGGGCAAGGGGGGCGACTTTGAAAAATGGTTTTTACTTGACCGAGCCTCTTCTATACGAATCCGTAAAAAACAAAAAATACAGGTCTCGTAGTTTCCGAGATACGATAGGGAGGGGGGAGAAGGGGGGTGAAAAGGGGAGGTTTGGCACTTTTCCCGTAGGTTTGAGAGTTACTTGTTTACGAATCTGTCAAAATATACCCACCTCCCCATCCACCATCTGGGAGAACAATTATGTCAATGAGTGAGTCAGTCAGTCAGTGAGTGGTAATTTAGCTTTATATAGTATAACTAGTATTTGCGTGTTGCGCGAGGTGCAAGCACCTCGCGTGCTTGTGAAAAAAACTAAAGCATTGCCCCTCTAAATCAAGTATTTGCGTGTTGCGCGAGGTGCAAGCACCTCGCGTGCTTGTGAAAAAAAAAAAAAAAAGAGGGGGGGGGGTGATGGGGGGGGGGGTTGCACAAGTATTTCGACTAAAGCATTGCCCCTCTAAATGAATCTGAAAAAAAAAATGTTCCAAGTCTCTTAGATTCGTAGATCCGCCTAAAGGGGGGGAGAAGGGGGGCGGGGGGGGGACTTTGAAAAATGGTTTTTACTTTACCGAGCCTCCTCTATACGAATCCGTAAAAAGAAAAAAATACGGGTCTCGTAGTTTCCGAGATACGATAGGGGGGGGGGGTGGAGAAGGGGGGGGAAAAGGGGGGGTTTGGCACTTTTCCCGTAGGTTTGAGAGTTACTTGTTTACGAATCTGTCAAAATATACCCACCTCCCCATCCACCATCTGGGAGAACAATTATGTCAGTGAGTCAGTGAGTGAGTGGTAATCTAGCTTTATATAATATAACTAGTATTTGCGTGTTGCGCGAGGTGCAAGCACCTCGCGTGCTTGTGAAGAAAACTAAAGCATTGCCCCTCTAAATCAAGTATTTGCGTGTTGCGCGAGGTGCAAGCACCTCGCGTGCTTGTGAAAAAAAAAAAAAAAAAAGAGGGGGGGGGTGATGGGGGGGGGGTTGCACAAGTATTTTGACTAAAGCATTGCCCCTCTAAATGAATCTGAAAAAAAAAATGTTCCAAGTCTCTTAGATTCCGAGATCCGCCTAAAGGGAGGGGAGAAGGGGGGCGGGGGGGGGGACTTTGAAAAATGGTTTTTACTTTACCGAGCCTCCTCTATACGAATCCGTAAAAAAAAAAAATACGGGTCTCGTAGTTTCCGAGATACAATAGGGAGGGGGGAGAAGGGGGGGGAAAAGGGGAGGTTTGGCACTTTTCCCGTAGGTTTCAGAGTTACTTGTTTACGAATCTGTCAAAATATACCCACCTCCCCATCCACCATCTGGGAGAACAATTATGTCAATGAGTGAGTCAGTCAGTCAGTGAGTGGTAATTTAGCTTTATATAGTATAACTAGTATTTGCGTGTTGCGCGAGGTGCAAGCACCTCGCGTGCTTGTGAAAAAAACTAAAGCATTGCCCCTCTAAATCAAGTATTTGCGTGTTGCGCGAGGTGCAAGCACCTCGCGTGCTTGTGAAAAAAAAAAAAAAAAGAGGGGGGGGGTGATGGGGGGGGGGTTGCACAAGTATTTCGACTAAAGCATTGCCCCTCTAAATGAATCTGAAAAAAAAAATGTTCCATGTCTCTTAGATTCGTAGATCCGCCTAAAGGGGGGGAGAAGGGGGGCGGGGGGGCGACTTTGAAAAATGGTTTTTACTTTACCGAGCCTCCTCTATACGAATCCGTAAAAAGAAAAAAATACGGGTCTCGTAGTTTCCGAGATACGATAGGGGGGGGGGGGAGAAGGGGGGGGAAAAGGGGGGGTTTGGCACTTTTCCCGTAGGTTTGAGAGTTACTTGTTTACGAATCTGTCAAAATATACCCACCTCCCCATCCACCATCTGGGAGAACAATTATGTCAGTGAGTCAGTGAGTGGTAATTTAGCTTTATATAGTATAATTTGGCTCATTTGGATCATCAGCTCAAATGATATAAAATAAAAAGAATCCTACGTTACATTACGTTACATCGCGCGCGTTTACTACTAAGGCATAGAAATGTTACGTGGCAACAGTACTGAATGTTTTATGTGTACAGACGTTTAGATGCCAATGTATACGTTTTTATAATAAAATTCCTAGCCATATTCAAGAACTAAGTATTAATAAATTCAAATTGTTTATAAAACGTAAGCCTGAATCGGGTGGGCCCGGATCTTGCGGAGTGCCAGTTTGGCTTCCGCAGGGGAAAAAAAAAAAAAAAAGGGGACGCTCGACGGTGGATGCCATCATGCGCGTGAGAGCCCTCACGACGGGGGACGCGGTATCCCGGGGCAGGGTCGTCTTGGCGGTGTCTTTGGACATCACCAACGCCTTTAACACCCTGCCCTGGAGTTGCATCAGGGAGGCACTCCGGTATCACCGGGTGCCGACCTACCTCCGTCGCATAGTCGAGGACTACCTGACGAAGAGAGCCGTCATCTACCCCGGTCACCGGGGAGAGTGGAACCGGCGAGAGATGTCGTGCGGTGTCCCACAGGGATCGGTCTTGGGGCCGCCCCTGTGGAACATCGGATACGACTGGGTGCTGCGCGGCAACCTCCCTGACGGCGTCAGCGTAGTATGTTACGCTGACGACACGCTCGTCCTGGCGCAGGGAGAGTCGCACCAGGCGGCGGCCGACCTGGCGACGCAAGCGGTTGCGACAGTCGTTCATAGGATCCGGCAGTTGGGACTCGACGTGGCGCTGCACAAGACCGAGGCCATGTGCTCTCATGGCGGTCGGAACGCGCCACGGTCCGAGTCCCACATAACGGTGGAGGGGGTTCGCATCGGCGTTGGGAGGACGATGAAGTACCTGGGACTCGTCCTCGACAGCCGGTGGAACTTCAGGGAGCACTTCCTGAGTTTGGCCCCAAAGCTGAACCGGGCAGCAGCCGCCTTCAGGCGACTCCTGCCTAATCTCAGCGGGCCAAACGCCTCCTGCCGAAGGCTGTACGCTGGCGTCGTGCGGTCCATGGCCCTCTACGGGTCCCCAGTGTGGGCCCTGTGCATCCGGACGCGACCACTAAAGTTGGTCGCATGCCAGAGGGTCATGGCTATCCGAATGATCCGGGGATACCGCACGATCGCCGGCGAATCGGCCAACCTCCTTGCCGGATTGCTGCCCTGGGATCTGGAGGCGACTGCCCTCCAGCGCGTCTATGAATGGCGCGTGGAGGCGCAGCGCCGGGGCGTATCCCCGCTGCCTCGAGAAGTCGAGGCGCGGCGGGAAGAGCTCCGGCGCGATCTCAGGGCAGAATGGAGGGAACGACTATCGCAACCGACGGCCGGGCACGCCGCAATTGCGGCGGTAAGACCCCTCTTTGAGGAGTGGCTAGATCGGCGTCACGGCGTCCTGACCTAGATAGATAGATAGATAGATAGATATACTCTTTATTGTACACCATAACAGAATTAAATAAGGACTTATAAACTACAAAGGGTGTTACAATGGGCGGTCTTATCGCTAAAAGCGATCTTTTACAGACAACCTTTAGATGGATTTGACACAGCAGGAGAAAATAAATTCGCGGGTAGTCCATGGTGTACTATTTACTTATATACAATAAATAAGTAATAACCTACATACTCAATACACATATACATATACATACATAAAATAACAAAGCTGAGATATATAAAAAATAGTAACATATTAAAGAGAGAGATAGAGATCTTTTACCATGTTTTTGAAAGAAGGAAGGGTTTGTGCTTGTCTTACTGACACGGGAAGAGTATTCCACAGTCGTACTGCTTGAGCTGCGAACGACTTACCAAAGAAATTGGTGGAGTGACTCGGTACCTCTAGCCTCAAGTTTTCCGATGACCTCAGAAATTTGGCATGTGTGTCATGGAGGAACTTAAAACGTTCTTTAAGATAAAAGGGGGTCTTAGGATTGAACAGAATACTGTAAAGCAGAGACAATATGTGTAAGTTCCGGCGAAGACGTATAGGAAGCCACTTGAGTTTCATACGAAATTCAGATACATGATCATATTTGCGCAAACCAAATATAAATCTTATGCAAAAATTTTGAAGTCGCTCAAGTTTATCAAGTTGTGCCTCTGTGAGATCAAGATAACTGACATCAGCGTAGTCTAGGATGGGATGTAAAAGAGACTGTGCTAGCGCAATTTTAGTGGCAGTTGGCAGAAAGTTACGCAACCGCCTTAGGGAACTGGCAGAAGCAAATAATTTGCGACTCACCTCTTGTAATTGGGGACCCCACGAAAGATATTTGTCCAACCAGACCCCAAGGTTCTTAACTTTCTCGCTTAGTGGAATAGCTGTGCCATTGAAAATAATCCGAGGAAGCTGAGACCAGTTTACTTTAGATGCTAACCTAGAGCTGCCGACTACAACGACCTGGGTCTTTAACGGGTTAACCTGCAAACCATGTGCCTCACTCCATTCGCAAACTGAAGCCAAGTCCTGGTTTATCATATTTATTGTAGCATCTAAATCAGTATAAGGCGCTTGTCTGTAAATTTGCAAGTCATCAGCATAAAGGTGGTAGGAGGATTGAAGTTTTTTGGAAATAGAATTTATGAAAATTGCGAAAAGTAAAGGAGATAACACGCCACCCTGAGGAACACCGGCTACAGTACTACACCAAGAAGAGCAGGACTCATCTATGCAAATACGTTGCCGGCGGCCATACAGGTAACTACGAAACCAGTCAATCGCTGTTGGAGATATGTTAATAGAGTGAAGTATGCTGAGCAGAATATCGAAATCGACGGTATTAAAAGCGTTACTAAAATCAAGCAAGCAGAGAACCGTCATATTTCCTTTATCCATGCCCATCCGTATGTCGTCAGTTACATTAACTAACGCGGTAGTAGTACTGTGTCCAGGACGAAATCCGGATTGGAAAGGATTCAGCAGACTATTCTTGCAAAGAAAAGCACTTAGCTGATTGTGGACAAGGCGTTCAAGGACTTTAGAGAGAAAAGGTAGGATGGAAATAGGTCGATATTCTGAAAAAGAGGTAGGATTTGATTTTTTGGGTAAAGGAGTAATTTTGGCCTCTTTCCATACAGATGGAAAGACACCATTGGAAATAGAATAGTTAAGGATATAGGTCAGGATAGGAAGGATTTCATTGAGGACAGGAAGTATCATCTTCCGACTGACACAGTCGCTGCCAACCGCGTTAGATGTAATTGAAAGTATGCTCTTCTTAACATCACAATCAGAAAATTGACTAAAATTAAATGCAGAGTGATCCGGAGTTGGAAGGTTAGAAAGATAATTTATAGTAGCTGCCTTCAATGTCCCATTGCAGTAGGACGAGGATGAAAAGTGTTGATTCAATAGATCAATGTCTAGGTCTTTAGGAATCGATTCTTGGCGTGATTTTCCAACTCCCATTGATTTAAGAAATTTCCAGACTTTAGCTGGATCACCGTTTTCAACAGAATCATGAATATGTCGGCGCATTGCATCCCTACACACCCTATTGCTGCGATTGCGTGCATTCACAAACATCTCTCGGTTTAATGGTGAGGGTCGGCTTCTGAATTTTGACTTACATACTACTTTCTTGTGCATGACGGCCCTCACTTCATCTGTCAACCATGGTGCTGGAAGATGCTTTAATTTGACTGCACGAATAGGAGCATGAGTGTCGTAAAGTTTTACAAGATTATCCGTAAGCAGGTTAACTTTGTCATCGACCGATTCAACAGCGACAAGAGAGGTCCAATCAATGTTGTTTGCATCCGCCTGGAGATTATCAACATTCATACCACTAAAACTGCGTAACAGAAGAGTTTTAGGCTTGGCCTTGGGAGGGCGAATCTTGTAGGAAAGGTATATTAAATCATGATAGGAAAACATGTCAGCCGTGCATTGGCAACAACCATGGACCATGCCCGGGTCGACGGCGCGTCGTGTTCCACGCGCGCCTCTAAGAGCGTCAGCAACATGACGAGGCCCCCTCTGCAGAGGGCCGAAGCCCTCCGGGGTCGTGGGACTCATCCCGTTACCGTGGCCCCGGTATGTAAAGGGTTATTGAAGGAACACCGTGGATTTTAGTCACTAAAAGTCTGACAGGCCCTCCCACCCTGATAATTTTACCACGTTAAAAAAAAAAAAAAACAAAAAGCTATGTCAGAAAGCTTATATTGAGGACAAGAAGGCTTGGGAATGAGCTGCTCCAGTGATATTCGTGAGCCTTTTTAGTTTTTAAAATTTTGATGTTGATTTATTTTTTATTGATTAAAATATTTGTTTTGTTAAGTATTGTATATACCTATTTATTTTGTTTTTGTTTTTTTTTATTTATATAATTATTTCATTATTGTTAATGTGAGGACAATGTATGTAGGCAACTTATTGTATTTATTAATTTATCTATCTTTATATATTAAAAACCTAACATAAATACATACTAATAAATATATACATACTTATTTATGTATTGTTTAGCACACAGACATACATCACACATACAAAACGCACTTACATTCATCCACATCATAAAAACGTATAAAATAAATAATTCACACGCATCGCCGGATGACACTCGGTAGTATGCGGCAGGCCGGCTAGTTTCGAACCAAGTACATACGCATAAATATACATCGCTGCGCTCGCGCCGTACAGCGGCGCCCGATGTGTTCACGGACCTACCTTCAGTTCCTAAATATCACACCGCCGCGAAGCCCGCGTTGATTTTATATGTAACCTCGTAGTCAATAGTGTACTCGTATTTACTGCTATTGTAAAAACCTAATCTGTGCCTATACTCTAGACTGTATATTTCTCCTGTTTAAAATAAACTTTGAAAGTGAAAGTGGGTTTGTCTTTCATTACCAAGAGACACACCTAGAACTGGTGACCCCTGACGAGAAAAACAGGGTGATGTCTAGTAGCAGCGAAGATTCTAGAAAATCGCAGGTGACTGAGCGCACACGCGAGCGTCGCTTCAAAATGGCGGAACAAAATTCAGGACCAGCAACCATATCCACTGCGCCTGCACCAGTGCAAATGAGAATACCACCTTTCTGGCCAGAAAAACCGGCGATATGGTTTGCGCAAGTGGAAGGACAGTTCGCTGTAATGAAAATTACTGATGAAACGGCTAAATTTTACCATATTTTGGCCACGCTTGACAGACAGTACGCAGCGGAGGTTGAAGATGTTCTTACCGGCCCACCTGACTACAAGAGGTTAAAAAACGAGTTAATAAAACGTTTATCAGTGTCTAGAGAAAACAAAGTTAAGCAACTATTGATGCACGAGCAGCTCGGCACTCGAAAACCATCTCAATTTTTACGACACCTCCAACATCTCGCGGGCCCTGAAATACCCGAAGATTTCTTGAGGACAATCTGGAGCAGTCGTCTTCCTACAAGTATGCAGTCGATTGTCGCGTCGCAGACGTCGTTGTCACTGGACAGCCTTGCCGAACTTGCAGACCGAATAAATGACATCGCGACGCCAACGCAGCAGGTTGCAGTAGCTTCATCATCTCCGGTGGACGAGTTGACACGGCAAGTTAAGGAGCTGACTCGTCAAGTGAGCGCACTGACGGCACAGGTGAACCGGCAGTCAAGACCTCGCGATCGTGAGTCACGACCTCGACAACAACAGCAGAGTGCGACACCGCACAGGTCGCAATCCAGTTATCGACGGTTCCCGATCTGCTGGTACCACAACAAACATGGCACCAAGGCTAGGAAATGCATCAAGCCCTGTGACTACAAGGCGGAAAACACCCCGGGCAGTCAGTGATGGCGACGGACGACTGCCTTAGTTCTACGGGTCGCCTCTTCGTTACGGATCGCAAGTCAAATATTCAATTACTTATTGACACGGGCAGTGATATTTGTGTTTACCCTGTAACCGCGCTTAGTGATCGCCGCCGTTGTAAAACTTCATATCAATTAAGTGCTGCCAATGGTTCTATTATCGATACGTATGGTTACATTCAATTAAACTTAGACTTAGGGTTACGTCGTAACTATCCGTGGCGTTTCGTCATTGCCGACGTTACAAAACCTATTATAGGGGTAGATTTTCTTGCTCATTACCAACTGATAGTCGATATCAGCAAACAAAAACTTATTGATACTTTAACCAATGTTAGCACTGTAGCCACTATATATAAATTAAATTGTAATGTCCTAAGTGTAAAAATTACGACTGTAGGTGATAGCGAGTTTCACACAATTTTGTCCGAATATCCGGAAATAACACGTCCTGCTGGTATTCCGGGTGTCATCAAGCACAACACTGTACACTATATTCGCACTACACCAGGCCCTCCAGTGTCAAGCTCACCTCGTCGTCTCGCGCCCGATAAACTTAAGATAGCTAAACAAGAGTTTGAGGCCATGTTAGCCAATGGCATTGCACGTCCATCAGACAGTCAATGGGCGTCACCTCTCCACCTAGTTTCGAAAAAGGATAACGGTTGGCGTCCGTGTGGTGACTATAGGTTACTCAACGCTAGAACTATACCCGATCAATACCCTATTCGTCATATACAAGATTTTTCAAACAGTCTGTCTGGTTGTAAATTTTTTTCAGTAATTGATTTAGTGAAAGCTTACCATCACGTTCCTATATTTAAGGACGATATTCCAAAGACCGCGATCACTACACCTTTCGGTTTATGGGAATTTCCTTTTATGACTTTTGGTCTACGAAATGCAGGCCAAACTTTTCAAAGATTTGTCGATGAAATGACTCGAGGATTAGATTTTTGCTACCCTTATTTAGACGATTTTCTAATTTTTTCTAGAACGATCCACGAGCACAAAGACCATCTGAGGCAGATTTTCACTCGAATGAGAGACTATGGCGTACTTATTAACACCAGCAAATGTGTCTTTGGCGTCTCAGAAATAATATTTCTAGGATATCACATCTCAGAAGAAGGTACCAAACCCCTCGACAGTAAAGTGAAAGCTATTGCCGACTTCCCTGTCCCCAAAACCGTTAGGGAGCTCAGACGTTTTCTAGGTATGGTCAATTTTTACCGGCGATTCTTGCCCAACGCTGCACAAATACAAGCCCCCTTGAACGCATTGTTAACTGGATCAGTTAAAGCTTCCCACCCTGTCAACATCAGAGGAGTTTCCCTGCAAGCTTTCGAGGACTGCAAAAAGAGCCTCTGTAACGCAGCTCTTTTAGCTCACCCCGACACAAACGCTAAGTTAGGACTCGTCACTGATGCCTCTGATACGGCGATAGGTGGAGTACTACAGCAGCGTAAAGACGGTGTTTGGCAGCCTCTTGCATTTTTCTCGCGTAAATTGAGTCCTGCATAGATCAAATATTCCCCATACGATCGAGAACTCCTGGCAATTTACGAGAGCATTCGGTATTTCCGCCATATGCTGGAGGCCACTCTTTCACCATCTACACAGATCATAAGCCGCTTTGTTATGCTTTCCATGAGAGAAAGAAAAATTGTTCTCCACGTCAGTTCAGACAATTAGACTTCATCTCGCAGTTCACAACTGATATTCGCCACATTTCAGGTAAAGACAATATTGTCGCTGATACGTTTTCCCGCGTCAATGAGCGCAAATACCAGTTGATTTGGAAATCATGGCCAAACTTCAGGCAGCAGACAATGAACTGGCAGAGAACCTCCGTGGCGAAACGTCTCTTCGTCTTAAAAAGATGAAGGTCCCTGGTAGTCGTACTGAGCTGTACTGCGATGTAAGTACAACGACTCCAAGGCCTTTCGTCCCCGTGCCACTGCGTCAGCAGGTATTTAACTGCTTGCATTCACTTAGCCATCCAGGTGCTAACGCCTCAGCCAAACTTGTTGCACAGCGCTTTGTCTGGCCCCTTATGCGCAAAAATTGTCGTGATTGGTCTAAGGCATGTTTAGCATGCCAGCGCACGAAGGTAAATAAGCATGTCATGTCACCTTTAGGGACGCTCGATTTGCCATCAGCGCGTTTTAAACATGTACATTTAGACCTGATCGGCCCATTACCGCCAGCTGGTGATTATCGGTATTGCCTAACACTCGTCGATCGCTTCACGCGATGGCCGGAAGCTGTACCTATTACCGACATCACCGCCGAAACGGTAGCCAAAGCGTTCATATCCTGTTGGGTGTCCCGATACGGCTGTCCTTCCCAAGTTGTTACTGACCGCGGAAAGCAGTTTGAATCGGCGCTGTTTCAACAACTATCCAACTTGATCGGTTTCAATCACCGCAGGACAACAGCATACCACCCACAGTGCAACGGATTGGTTGAGCGATTTCACCGGCAGTTGAAGGCAGCTATCACCTGCCATACTGACGCAAACTGGACTGAGATGTTACCTTTCGTGCTACTCGGCATAAGGAGCGTCTTCAAAGAAGACCTACAATCTTCATCAGCCGAGCTGGTTTACGGTGAGCCACTACGCCTCCCTGGCAAATTTTTCGGCCACGACGTAAAAGGATTTACCACCGACATAACCGATTTCTCGGCACGATTGAAGTCCTATGCCGAGAAAGTACGACCAGTCCCGACGCAGCACCATTCTACTCGCAGAATCTTCGTTTATAAAGATCTTGCCACATGTAGCCATGTATTTCTTAGGGAAGACTTGCTACGTGGTTCACTTCAGCCTGCTTACACAGGGCCACACGAAGTACTGAAGAGGTGTGCCAAATATTTTGTAATTCGTGTGAAGGGTAAAGACTCGACAGTAAGCATAGACCGCTTGAAACCAGCCTATATATTGTCAGATGACCTAAGACCAACACAAATCGTTACACATCCTCCTCCAACTCCTCAACCATCTCAGCCTCAATCACTAGACTTACCAGCCCCACAGACGACACGATCCGGAAGGCGAGTACATTTCCCCGATTATTATCGTCCGTAGACACGGCCTCTGGAGGGGAGTGATGTAGGCAACTTATTGTATTTATTAATTTATCTATCTTTATATATTAAAAACCTAACATAAATACATACTAATAAATATATACATACTTATTTATGTATTGTTTAGCACACAGACATACATCACACATACAAAACGCACTTACATTCATCCACATCATAAAAACGTATAAAATAAATAATTCACACGCATCGCCGGATGACACTCGGTAGTATGCGGCAGGCCGGCTAGTTTCGAACCAAGTACATACGCATAAATATACATCGCTGCGCTCGCGCCGTACAGCGGCGCCCGATGTGTTCACGGACCTACCTTCAGTTCCTAAATATCACACCGCCGCGAAGCCCGCGTTGATTTTATATGTAACCTCGTAGTCAATAGTGTACTCGTATTTACTGCTATTGTAAAAACCTAATCTGTGCCTATACTCTAGACTGTATATTTCTCCTGTTTAAAATAAACTTTGAAATTTGAAAGTGGGTTTGTCTTTCATTACCAAGAGACACATCTACAATGTAGGTTATTCTTTCTTCGTTGTTTTTACTTTCACTATAATTTATTTAATGATGTCAAGCAGTTTGAGTACTTGTGTGGCCTACCCAAACGTCCGTTGGTATTTTTTTGTCAAATTGTTGAGCTCCTTAAGTTCTAAGTTGAGCTACACGATAACTGACAAATGCTTGCACTGTCTGGACCGGTCCGCTCAAATTTGCGTGGTTATTTCCTCAAAAGAATACCACAGACATGAACCTACATGCTTCTCATATAAAAATACAAATTGTCTGGACTTTAAAAGAGACTATGACCTCTAAGTTTGTTTCGGTGTTTCTTCTCAGAGTAGTCAGTTAGGAAATACCGGCCTCATCTAGCTAAACTTAACACGCAAAAAAAAACATGACGTGTAAAAGTGTTATTTATAACCAATTTACAAATAAGTATTTCATTTCATTACAAATCTATTGTAGTAAGGTAAATCTAAATATATATAACTCAAAGGTGACTGACTAACTGACTGACTGACATAGTGATCTATCAACGCACAGCCCAAACCACTGGACGGATCGGGCTGAAATTTGGCATATAGGTAGATGTTATGACGTAGGCATCCGCTAAGAAAGGATTTTGCGAAATTCCCACGGGATCAGGATTTACACGGGAAAAACTTCCCACGCGGGCGAAGCCGCTGGCACAAGGTAGTTATAAATAAAATAGATCTTCCTTCATACGAGACGCGAGTCAAAAGTTAAGTAACTCAGTATGTCTCAAACTGTGTCGCTCGCTCACTGCTCAGTCGCCTCGCGAGCGACGCTTCGCGTGGAATGAGCCGGAGCAAAGTAATGTTTCAGATCCAATTGATGAGATTGAAACGTCGTTACTGAAGCAATCTTTTGAATCACTTCAATGATTGGGATCAGTGAGTCGGTTCCGTATAGAGTTACACACGCCTACTAACTACTACTACTACTCTACTACTACTACTCTGGTTGGTCCTTTATGTCTGAGGATGGTGGTCGGCATCGGAGTGGCATCTGAAACAGATGATATGCCTCCACCGGTTCCTCTCCAGCGGCTCTGACAACCGCGTAAAATTAGAAGAATAACAAGCCTTTCGCTTGATCCATCTACCTTGATGGTGAACGACTATGTGATTTTTTTTACCTTCGGTGTCCCCAGCCAGCAGAATGTTGAAGGTGACATCTGTTAGCTTAACTTTTTCCGGCTCCACACCCTATCATCATCATCATTTTAGTTTTCACTGTTCTATGCAAGACCATAGTTGCCATTTTCAACTTGCGTCTTTGAAACAGCTAACTCGTATCTATAAGGGATGCCAGAAGAATAGTGTCATTAGCATATTGGAGATATGATAGTATTTTCCTAGAGGAAAACTTTCTCCCAGTTTTTGATGGAGGTTTCCAAATATTGTACTCCCCATCACGATCTCTTTATCATCTTTTTACTTATTCGTTGCAAACTCAGTTATGAGGGTATTCGTTGAAAAAATATTTCTTCTGTGACCAGTTTGTGTTTGTTCAATGTTTGACCCTGCACCTGCTATCGAGTTGCATACCGATGCTAGTGCTGAAGGTTGTGATGATGGCGCCATGCCATCTTGGTCAGGGGTTTGGTGTCCCCAGCCTAATCGAAGAGCCGTTCATTCGGAATAGAAACGTTTGTTGTCTGTAATGCCATCAAATATTTTTATTTGCTGGGTCATGGGTTCGTGGTTGTGACGGGTTATAGTTCTGGAAACTGAATTTGTCTTCACGGATCATTGGACTGCCGTACATTCATTTGAGTTCAATATTGTTTTGTAGCTTGTTGAATGGTGGTAGGATGAGTCACATTGATTTCCTTCTTAGAAGTCCTTTCCCTACATCTAGCTGGTAGATAGCTGTCACTCGTGTGGAGCCGAAACGTGTTGGTTTAGCTTGATTTCTAGTAACTGGATACAGGTAGAAGGTAAAAGTAGAAATAATCAGTGAAATTATATCTGGTCTGCGTTCGGAAGTTTTACTAGAAGGTACGCGTAGAATTTACGAATTTCGTAAAATATTTTGTTTCATTAAATTCGGCGCTGTGGTTATTGTCTAAGTTGGCTATCGTGCAGATGTATGACTGTGTGAGTATCAGTTGAAAGTCAGCTTGGCGCACTCTGGCGAAGTTCCACCCAATTCAATTTCATGACACGCAGTTCATGTTCACCCTTTGTTGATGCTTCCGGTACATTATTCGTTAAGGATGACATCGGGGAGTACGTTTCGTGGATACATTAAACAAATTTGTTTTGCTGCTTCACTCTTCAGTCCACTCTCTAATGCCAGCAGTGATGGTACGATAATTGTAGTAGTTTTGTGTAGCGTTGTTTCGTGCGGCGAATTGCATAATAGCCACTCAAGGTTGACGTTTCGCGAGCTAATAGTTTTCTCGTTTAGCGCTTGAACAACTAGAGACCAGATAACCGTATCGGCGGAAGAAGACGCTAAGAGCGTCAGCTAATGACCATGTAGTTCACGAGCCAGTCTGGCCGAGCAACAAAGTATTTTAAAATGAAGAGCATAAATTTGTGCTGATAATTGTCTACTCAGATGAAAGAAGTCATGCTAGAAACATTTGGACCCGAATCCGACTCCGACTTTTCAGATGTATTGAAATTTCGAGTTTTCGTCACTAAAACGCTGAGAACATACCCAAATACCATCCATTGTATGGAAAATGTACAGGAACATTGTTAAAGCTGATCCTATGGAAATGGATGCTGACGAATTTGTAATCGGTAGTATTACAGAAGATAAGTTGGGCAGAGAACTTCTTAACAGTACCTAACTGAATGTAGGGAATCTCCGGAACTGGTGATTCTAAGAATGTTTTCATTGGAAGAAAGGTGCATTATAGGTGCAATAATATCAACATGTATTGTAAATCCATAATTGGCAATTATATTAATTAAATGTGGCCATATCGGTAATGAATAGTGAAGATTAAATACAAGTTAAATAACAGAGACATACTAAATACGAGTTTATATTTGTAGGTAAAAAATGATTTTACTTATGCGTAATGATAATGAATGACCAAAATTAGCGTTGAGGCTATGAGGTCCTACGAGTATTAAAGTGACCAAAGTTAGCGCTGAGGCTATGAGGTCCTACGTGTGATTAACTGACCAATATTAGCGCTGAGGCTATGAGGTCCTATGTGTGATTAACTGACCAATATTCGCGCTGAGGCTATGAGGTCCTATATGTGATTAACTAACCAATATTAGCGCTGAGGCTATGAGGTCCAATGTGTGATAAACTGACCAATATTAGCGCTGAGGCTATGAGGTCCTACGTGTAATAAATTGACCAATATTAGTGCTGAGGCTATGAGGTCAAATGTAAGAATTAATATAAAGACACTTTGTTTGCAGATTATGTGAGGCTGGCGCAGGGACGCGCCATTGTTCAGAATGGCCGTGTCGGCGCAACTTGTCAAATTACTCAACGTAAAACAGCGCACCCCACTTTCAGCACTGTCGTGGAAAATACTCGAAGGACCGTGGCGCTAAAATAATTTGCGGGCGGTGAAGTATTGAACACAAAGTAATGAGTTGACCAGGAGTAGGAAGAAAGGTTGTGATGGACTTACTTGGATATTCTGGAGCTGGTTAGTTTGAGTAGAAGACGCACGTGGATTGAATCACTTTCTTCTTCGTTGCTGCACTTTCACTTTAGTCTTTATTTTGTCACACGTGTGTGGCCAATACGGATATTTTGATAGTTTTAGATATATAGATATATAGCGTTATTTAGTTAATCTCGGCTCGACGCGTGTGATAACTTGCTTAACGGGCAAGGAAGGGCGCGGGGTGATAACTTCACGATAGTTTCTTCTGGAATACTCTCAGACCATATCGCAGAGGTAATTAAACCTTTTTCTTGCCACAGCATCTGTACGGTGATTGGCCGGCGTTGAATCAGCCAATGAGCGGCGTGTGCGGCGAATTCTCCTCTCTCATTTGTGGGAATTGGATGCTAGGAATGGATATGATTGGTCAACTCAAAAACCGCGGTAAAAATATGAATCTGTATTCTAATATGCGACACGTTCAGATATATGTATGTTAGTAGAAAGTTATAAACTAAATAAAACTTGCGCAAGCATCCTGCCCGGCTTTGAGGATATGTAATATTCTCAAAAGGAGAGAAATACAATAATATAGTAAAGCGTACTAAGAAAAAATATTATAAATATGTTAAATACAGCTAAATTTGGGTTATTGCGCGGTGATGTTATTGAGAAGGTAAAGGACATAGTTTGACAATGGGTCTCTTGAAAGAGCCACTGCATGTCTTCACCATAGCAACGCGGGTTGTCCCATCCTTGCCGGGAAAAACTTCGGTGATTACACTCATTGGCCAACGTAAAGGAGGGACATCATCCTGATGTATGAGAACCACTGTACCAATCTTAATATTGTTTGCGGCATTCAACCATTTTTGTCTAACTTGAAGATTATGTAAATATTCTATGCGCCATCTCCTCCAGAAACTACAAATCATCTGGTCAAGCAATTTTTTGCGGCAAGTTAGAGACTTCGTCGTTTCGGGAACATTCATGACAGGCAACGAAGTTAACGGAGAAGCCATTATAAAATGAGCGGGACTAAGCGGTTCTGGGTACGGATCCTCATTCAGGACACAAAGCGGTCTGGAATTTAGAACTGCCTCAATTTCTGTGAGAACAGTCGAAAGCTCCTCATAGGTAAGGATTTGAGAACCGATAACACGGTATAAATGCGTTTTAATAGCTTTAATATTTGATTCCCACAGCCCTCCAAGTGGGGAGCGCGGGGTGGAATCATTTTCCACTCTATGCGGTAGCGGTTAGCAAGTAGTTCTTTTAACTGAGCCTTGGCTCCAACGAAATTGGTTCCGTTATCGGAATATAAATAAGAGACGGGAAATAAATCTTTTGAAAACGGAAATGAAAGTGTCCGAAGACACGTCGGTAACCATATCAATATGAACTGCTTTGGTAACGAAACAAATGAATAAACATAATGTTTATTCATTTGTTTCCTTCTGACTTCTTTGACCTCGGCGTCTACATAATGTTACTTTAATGGGAACAGCGTAGTCCACACCCATATGCACGAAAGCTTTAGTCTCCTGTACGCGACACGCGGGCAAATCAGCCATCTTTGGGCTAGGGTGAGAAGGAGAAACTTTAAAACAAAAGTTACAAGCATGTAATCTTTGTCTGATTACACCTCTAGAAGAGAGGATCCAATATTTTTGGCGAAACAGAGAGCTAAGAAGGCTTACACCGGCATGACAATAAATGCGATGATAATAATCTATTAGTGCATGCGTAAAATTATCATGTTTAGGTAAAAGAGCGGGATGCTGAGCTTCATAAGGAAGGTTCGCATTTGACAATCTGCCGCTGATTCTAATTATATTATGCTCGTCTATGAAGAGATCGAGTTTTTTAAATTGTAAGCGAAGCTTTTTACTTTTAATTTCGTCATAAATGTCTTTAAAATGAAATTGTTCAATACAACGAATTAAATAAATTTCAGCGGTAGCTAATTCACGGACAGTAATTGTTTTGTATAATTTATCATAAGGAATAATCCGCAAAAATTTCAGAATGTATACAATTATGCGCAATATTTTATTTAATGATGCAAATTTTTGAGAAAGACTATATATTAAATTAAGTTCTAATGCGGTAGATATCAATGTTAGAGATTTATTATTAAATTCAGGCAACTGTTCGTTGCATGAAGAAACAAAAGGATTGATAGGACACTCGGCAGTTGGGTGCAGAAGCCACTCAGGGCCATGCCACCATAAATCGTGATTTAGTAACTGTTCGGGTAGGAGACCTCGAGACAGACAATGACTAGGATTTTCCTTTCCGTTAATATGATAAAAATGATTAGGATCAAGATTTTCTTGACATTTAGCGACGCGGTTACTAACAAAAATGTTCCATTTGTGTGGTGAGGAATGAATCCATGAAAGCGTAATTGTAGAATCTGAAAAGGCAAATATATTATTAATAGCGGTACGAGAGCGGTAAGTGTCATAAACTAGTTTAATTAATTTAGACAAAATAACAGCGGCACAGAGCTCTAGACGAGCTACAGATACGACCTTAACAGGTGCAACTTTGGATTTAGCACACACCAAATTTACGTGTGTGTTACCATTTGTATCAGTGACATGTAAGTGTATGACGCAGCCATATGCATTCAAGCTGGCATCAGCAAAACCTACTATATTTGTCACGCAACCCATAGAAACGGCTACATGGCGAGGTAGTTTTAGAGAAGAAAGTAAAGGTAGTTGCTCTTTAAATTTTTGAAAGAGAAGTACAATCGAATCGGGTGGAGTTTCATCCCAATCTGTATTTAATTTCCATAATTCCTTTATGAGTAATTTCGCGAATAAAACTACAGGAGCCACAAGACCGAGAACATCCCACAGACGAGCAATAGTAGAAAGTATGGAGCGTTTAGTACAACTTTTATCCAAATTAGAAGTGGTAAAGGTGAAACAGTCTTCAGAAGGAATCCAATTGAGTCCAAGAATCTTTAAATTATCCCCATCAGAGAAATTAATAAAAGAGCGGTTGGAATGTGGAATGGCTTCTAGTAGTTCCGAGGAATTACTTGCCCATTAAGTAAGGTCAAAGCCCCCAGCCTTAAATAAGGCGATAAGTTCAGCGGAAAGAACCTTGGCTTCTTCCAGAGAAGAGATCAAAGTAGCCAAGTCATCCATGTACAGCTCCTGAGAAGCAACAATGGATGCTTGTGGAAAGCGATGTTTTTCCTCTTCTGATAGCTGGCGCACAATACGCATGGCTAGAAAGGGACTGGACTTGAGACCAAATGCAACTCGGTTAAATTGAAATTCGCGAATAGGTTCAGCGGTATTAAATCTTAACAGTATTTTTTGGTATTTTCGATGCTCATCAATAACAGCAATTCGAAGATACATCTGTTTTATGTCAGCTTTAACTGCAATAGGGAACAAACGGAATTTTAAAAGAAGAATATGTCGGCCTGTAAATTCGGCCCTATGTGTAACAAGTCATTCAATGACACGCCAGTATGAGACTTAGCGCTCGCGTCAAGAACGATGCGAACTTTAGTGGTTTGTTTATCGTTCCTAATAACAGGGTGATGCGGTATGTAATAACCTACAGTCTGATCAACAGAACTAGGCGTAATTTCAGTTAAATATTTTTTATCGATATACTCTTGGATTATTTCATTATAACTAGCGCGCAAAGCAGAGTCGCGAAGCTTAGTTTTTTCCAAACTGATTAGACGTCGATAAGCGACAGCGTAAGAATTTCCAATTGAATCTGGATTTTTACAGAATGGTAACGCGGTACAATACCTACCACTGGAGTCACGTGACACAGTAGAAACGTATAGCTGTTCACACTCCAGTTCTGGCAGGCTCATAAAAGATTTTGAAGGTACTTCTTCAATATTCCAAAATTTATGTAAAGATTCGTCTAAAGACAGAAAACAATGAGAATTATCTATATTTAGCGCGGTAGAAAAATATGAAGCGGTGTTTAATTCAGCGGGACTATAATTATTATTAGATAAACTAGCGGGTACCTCACCCATAAGAATGTAACCAAACACGGTTTCAATAGCGGACGGAGCGGTAGGTGAGATAATTTTATTTTGAAGTAATAAATACGGGAATAGTTTTGCCCCTAAAAGCAATTCGACCTCTCCCGGGACATGCCAGAGTGGATCCGCGAGCGGTAAATCGAATAAATGTTGCACTGCAGAAGTGTCAACAAGGTGATGGCAAGCTGTCCGTGATACAATCGACAACAAGAGCGGTAATTTTAAAAGAATTAATTTTATTGTTAGCAGTAAATGTAATCTCAACGTAACCTATGATAGGCCGCGAGGAAGTTCCGACACCCTTAATGAATGAGTTTGAAAGTGGTATAATGTTTAATTGTAGTTTTGTACATCAGGCGTTATCTATTAAACATCTCACAGGAACATGTTTACAATATTTGTTATCAACGTAGACTCTCGCCGTTGATAGGAGTACTGTAGTACGTTGCGTGTTTGTACCTATGCGAGAGCACGCACACAGCGCCACCTGTTGCGAGTTCGCGGAGCTACTGACAGCTACATTTTTGACCGTCTGAGGTGGCTGACAGATGTAACAGAGAATGATGTCGCTTGTTACATGTTCTACAATTATGAATAGAATTACACTGTGAAGCAGTGTGCGTTAAACTAAGGCAGCTTACACATCCACGTTTGCCTTTAATAAAGTCCAAACGCGAATTTACTGAAAGTGATTGAAAGTTTGGACAAGTGTAAAGTTTACAATGATCACCTTTAATGCAATACAAACAAGTTTGGTTATTATCACAAGCAACAAAAGTATGTACTGTACTATTACGTGACTGATTGCGAGAAGAGTTATTATTTTTATTAGGGTTGTCACTCACTAACGCGGTGCGAGATGATACAGTTCGATCTAATATCTTAACTTGCGATTTTATAAATTCCACGAAATCCGTATAAGTAGGAATTTCCTCATCTCTTTTATGCATTTCGAATAAATGTACGGTAGCGGGGTCCAACTTTCTCAAAGCTAAATTTAACAAAATGAAATCCTTTAAATCGTTAATTTGTAATTGTTCTAAAGCAGAAACAGACGCGTGAAAACTTTCTATGAAACTATTTAAAGATGCGGAATTATTAATTGCGGGTTTAATATTTAATATGTTAGACATGTAATGTGATCCTAATGCTCGTTTATCCTGATACTTTTTAACTAAACTGTCCCAGATAGCGGTATAATTATCACCTGACGGAATAATTCCAGCGGTAATTTGCAATGCATTTCCCTTTAGATTACCGATCAGATACTGCACACGTTGAGAATCCGTAAGGTTCAAATTACTATGTATATTTGATTTAAATGATTCATAGAAAACAGGCCAGTTATCAATCCTACCATCAAAGAACGGAATTTGAATCGGGGGAAGCTTGACCGCTCCTGTATATTGTTTTGCGTTATCATGCGACGCTGACTCGGTCGATAACCTTGAATATTGCGTTGTAATAAGAGAACGTACTCGTTCTACGCGCGTGTAAACGGCGTCGAAAGATGTAAGACTGTTATTATCAATTATATGATCAGGATTTAATTGTAACGAATAGATATTTATTTTATCTAAATTGGAACTAAATTCTTGACGACTTACTGAGAGAATCTCTGTGTCTGCCATGAATATTTCCGCGGAACGAAGCTCAATATTAGAAATATTTATTTTCTTAGAAGTTTCATATAATGACGATAAACGTTCAAAGATTGCTTGATTTTTAGCTTGAAGTAATTTAACTTTTACTTTAAGATCTTCCATATCGGAATATTAACAGAAAATATTGGAGAATAATATTAAGTATAGCGGGTAGATTAGAATAATATTATTTTAAGCGGGTATAAACAAAGGAATGCGGTTGAATATAATTTGAAGTTAAGTTAGCCGAGATAACTAACGATAATAAGCGGATAGAATATTTACCTATGCTATTTCAATGCAAATAGGAGAAATATTAAGTTGATACAGTAATCCTCAATGAATTATGTATTTAGCGTGAAAGTAAGTACGATAATAAGCGGTTAGAATATTTACCTATGCTATTTCAATGCAATAGGAGAAATATTAAGTTGATACAATAATTCTCAATGAATGTATTGTAGTATTTAGCGGGGAAGTAGGTACGAATCACCGAGCGGAACGTACGCGTCCAATATGGCGTTCTTACGAACTTTGTATTTTAGGTATTTTGACCTAAATCCTAGGTATGAGACCTATAATTATATTGCGGTAAACTTATAAAAAGTATAGAAGATCGCTGATTCTATGAATCCGGCTCGTTTGGACCAAATTTATGTCGTGGAAAATACTCGAAGGACCGTGGCGGTAAAATAATTTGCGGGCGGTGAAGTATTGAACACAAAGTAATGAGTTGACCAGGAGTAGGAAGAAAGGTTGTGATGGACTTACTTGGATATTCTGGAGCTGGTTAGTTTGAGTAGAAGACGCACGTGGATTGAATCACTTTCTTCTTCGTTGCTGCACTTTCACTTTAGTCTTTATTTTGTCACACGTGTGTGGCCAATACGGATATTTTGATAGTTTTAGATATATAGATATATAGCGTTATTTAGTTAATCTCGGCTCGACGCGTGTGATAACTTGCTTAACGGGCAAGGAAGGGCGCGGGGTGATAACTTCACGACAGTTTCTTCTGGAATACTCTCAGACACTTTTTTTTTTTTTGTGTGGCATCTCGCAGGTCAACCTCTGAGGTTGTCGGCTGCTTAACCGGGCTTGCCTGTGGTTGCCTTAATTAATAAATTAATTAAAGCCTCCAGCCAGGGCTTATTAAAAACTTACAAACTAGGCGACTACACGCTAAGGGCACCCCCTGTGGGGTACGGACCTCGGCTTAGGGCGTCGCAGGGGAGGGCAGCTAGGGACAGGCTGGATCATATCATTATTATTATTAATAAGGGAATTTCAAGCTACTGGCTCAGCGTCGCGAGCTGGCTCTGGCAAGGGTCGGGGTGGACTATTACGAGGACGTCGCGGCGGGCCTCGGCGGCGAGGACGGAAGGACGGTCGGTTTTTGTATTTGTGTGCCACTGTACTTGTTTCCCTACGGCTCTCTTGGAGCAGGGTGATTGCGTCATCGGGAGTGACTAGGGTATGCCTTGGTCGGCGAATCTTAGAGATACGCGAGGGTTCATATTGGGCGGCCGATACGATAAGGGGATTCCTATGTTGGATTGAAGTTTCAAAGAAACGCTTGGAGACGCGTTTCATGAACTGCTGGATGGTGGGCATCTTGAGGTCTACGTGAAGAAGCTCATTTCGAACATAAAAGGGGGCTCCCGTGACTCTACGGAGGAATCGGTTTTGGAGGGTCTGCATCTTATGGAGGAGGTAGGGCTTTGCGTGTGCGAAAACAACGCAGGCGTAGGTCATGATGGGACGGATGACCGCGGTGAAAATACGCAGCTTGCACCTGAGTGATAACTTGCTGCGAGAGCTAAGAATGAAGTGGAGCCTACCTAGAGCGAAAGCGGCGCGCGAACGTGCCTGCTTTATGTGCTCAGCGAAGGAGAGGTGTCTATCGAGGACCACGCCTAAGTATTTGGCTTGCTTTTCCCAAGGGATCGGCTTGCCGTACATGGTAATCGGACGGGGGGAGGGTGGGTTTATCCGCGGTTTAGAAAAGAGGACTGCCTGGCTTTTGTCTGGGTTGACTTCGATTCTCCATTTCCGGAACCACTTGGCCAGAGTGTTTGCGGAAGTTTGGAGAGTGCGAGCGATGGCATCGGGTTTAAGACCGGTATAATAGATAGCCGTATCGTCGGCGAAAAGGGCTAGCTGGGTATTTTTATGCTTGGGAATATCACTAGTGAATAGCGTGAAAACGAGGGGGGATAGTACGGAGCCTTGAGGAACTCCTGCGCGAATGGGATGGGGGGAGGAGAGCTCCCCCTCAATTCGATAACAAAAGGTGCGATTCGATAAAAAGTCCCGTAGGATGAGCACGAGACGGTCAGGCACGCCGAGTTGGTATAGCTTATAGATTAAGCCATTGTGCCAGACTTTGTCGAACGCTTTCGCTATGTCGAAGAATAAGGCTCCCGTTATTGCGCCCCGTTGGAAGCCGGCGCTGACGTGTTCTACGATGCGGTGGACTTGTTGGATACATGAGTGTTCGGTTCTAAATCCGAACTGCTCATTGGGTATTAGACTCTTTGCTTCGGCAAAATCTTTGAGCCGCTTATATATAAGCCTTTCATAGATTTTACCGAGGACGTTGAGTAAGCTAATGGGACGGTAGCTAGACGGGTCAGACTTGGGCTTGCCTGGTTTGGGAATACCTATGACGGAGGCCTGTTTCCAGGTTGTAGGGAACATATTATTGCTCAATGCGCCATTGAAGATGGCAGTCATTAGCACTATAAGCTGGGCGGGGAAAAGTTTGAAAACCCTATTGGTGATGCCGTCGGAGCCAGGGGCTTTTCGCGGTTGGAGACTTTTAATGATATCCTGGACCTCATCAGGAGTGATGGGGGCCAGTGGATTATCGGGATCTTCGACGGGCGGAAGGGAAGTTCTACGTTCGACTTCGGCGTTCACCATATCGAGGTGGGCTTGGTCTACTGGTTGAGAGCTGGGAGAACACTGGGACTCTAGGCAGTCGGCTAGGCATTCTGCTTTTTCAGAGTTATCGAAGGCGATACTCTTATCGGGACGAATGAGAGGAGGCATTGTGGCCTCTTCAGTGGATCGTAACTTCCTCTGAAGCTGCCAGAAGGCAAGATGGGTGGGCTCAAGTTCGCTCAGCATCTTGTCCCAGCTCGCATTACGCTGCTCGGCAATGCGTTTCCTTACAGCACGCTGTAAGTTGCGCATGTGAGCTTTGTTTGCGGCGCAGGGAAAAGCGCTATACGCGCGGATGGCTGCGTTCTTCTCGGTTATCAGATTCCGTACATCGTCCGGGAGTTTCCAGCGGTGGTCTTCCACTACAGGAACTTCCCTTGAACAATCGTTCAGGACGGATTGTACGTGATCTGTAAGCGAGTCGATCGCCGCCGTCGTGTCAGCGACTGAGACTATGTGGTCAGGAATGGTGTCCAATTGTGGCGACGTGGTGGATTTCAGTTTTTAACTTACTTTCCTCCAGTCGGTGATCAATTGGGTCGGAGGAGGTTGGGTAGGATCATGGTTACCCGAGCGGGAACCTAGGTGTAGGATAACGGGACGGTGATCCGAGTTAAGCTCGTGAAGCGCTTCTATGGAGTGTAAACGGAGGTTTACATTCTTTAGGAGCGCCACATCGAGTACATCGGGCCTATGGTTGGTGTCGTGTGGGTAGTGGGTGGGAGTCATCGGAGCGATGACGTCATAGTTTAGGGTCGCGCCTAGGTTAAACACGATTCTGCCTCTGGCATTTGTCGTGTTGCTGTTCCAAGCGGGGTGTTTGGCGTTGAGATCGCCTGCTAGTAAGACGGAGTCACTTAGGCCGAAGAGAGTCGTGAGATCGCTGGTGAGCGCGATAGGATCGTCTGAAGCAAGAGACGCGACCGATGGTGGGGGATGGTAGGCAGAGATGATGGTTATCGGAGGATGACCAGTCATGCCTAGTCGACAGGCAGAGTACTCTAGGTGAGAGAGAGGCGCGGGTGGGGTCAGAGGGATGCAGTATAACTCCTTCCTATAATAAATAAGGGTACCGCCACCGTGGCAGCGTGTTCTGTCATTGCGAACTAGACGGTAATTCGCAATTTTGGGGTCAGCGCGGTGGGGTTTCAAAAGGGTCTCCTGTATAAGGAGGACGTCTTATTGGTGGTCGCGGAGGAATTTAGTTATTTCGGCGCGTTGGTTGAAAATGCCATTGGCGTGGAAAAAACCTATTTTGAGGGATCGAGGCCTAGAGTGGTTTGTGCGTTGGGAATCCATTGGATCAGTCCATCGCATCCATCTGGTCGAGGCCTAGCACGACATCACTGTGTGTGCTGAATATTTGGCTGTACATTTCCGTCGTAATTTTGCCGTTATTCTGCTGCTCGGCAGCCAGAAGGGCATCGCGGAGAGACCTGGCTTGGCGGGTCATAAATATTTTGTAGTGGCGCAGTAGAGTCTGGGCGCAAGACTCGCCGTTCCCGACGGGTGATGGTTTAGGCGGTTGTGTGGCTGCAGGAGCAGCAGTGGTTTGTGGCGCGGGTTTGGGACTGGTTGTGGCCTCTGGAGCCACGGCTATAGGCAGGATCTGCGCTGCGATGGGTATATCCATCAGTGCCTGCAAAGGTTTGGCAGGGGCCAAGGAGGGAAAGGCTTTTTTGTGGTTTAGCCTGTTCCACGGGGATGGTCTCTGAGGAGCTAGACGTTGGGGAATTTGAGAGGAAGGTGCCTCTCTTTGTTGGCGGGTGTTGGCGCGCTTCGCTAATTTAGCAGCGAGTTTGGGGGCTTTGGGACAGCCGCGGTAGTTTACCGGGTGACCGCTCTGGCCGCAGAGAACGCAGCTGGGTGGTTCCGAACAGAGGGTTCGGTCTTTGGGCCGAGGGCAGTCCGCAGTGCTGTGCTCGCCCAGACACTTGACGCATCTGGGAGTCGCATAGCAGTTGCTCTGCGCATGGCCATACAGTTGGCAACGGTGGCATTGTCCCACTGTTGCGGTTTTGTAGGGCTTTTCAATTGAGATACCGGATAGGGAGCAAATGGACTTAATCTTGAAAATCGGGTGATGACCTTCGGTTGGTTCACAAATGACAAGAACCATGTCGTACAATTCACCGCCTCTCGCTTTATGTAAGCGATGGACGGCGATCACTGGTATACCTTGATCGGCAAGGTCGTCTTTAATATCCTGTACAAGGATTTCTTTAGGGACACGCTTAATAATTACACGAGTGGGCGTGTCCTCGGGGAAGGAGAAAGTGTGAAAGGAAATATTCCTTTCACGGAGGGCGCGATATAGTTCCCTATAATCGTTCGACGTAGGGACGGTGACTTTAATGCCATTTTGGCAGGCACGGGCGTTTGTGTAGTTGATCTTTCGATCAACACACATCTTGGACACATCAGTCCATTTCCCCTTGTCTTGGATGTAAAAGGGGGGCGGAGGGCGTTGCTTCCTTTGGGCTGAGGAAGTTTGGGCTATCGGGCTGGGGGGACGACTATTCTGCACGCGAGCAGAGGTAGTTGGGACGGGGCTAGCGGGTCGAACGGGCGTTTGAGTTGGGGACGGGGGCGACGCGGTGGTCTTTTTGGCCTTGCTGGCCTGGGAGGTTTTCCCTTTCTTCCTCTTGCCGCCGGTGACGACTTGAAAGTCGTCTTCCGAGGACGAGGGGCATGATGACAAATCATTGTCAGAGTTGTTATTGGACACAGGTTCGGTGGTGTCCATTTCACGGAATTCAACTGCAGCGCACACCTGCGCGGCGTCCATTGTTCTATGAACAATAGGATTGGTAGGTGGGCCGGAAACAATGGATGATTTCGGGAATTGGGCGGTCGGCACGACATTGTCGGCGGGCGGGAGCGATAGAGGGCTATCTACCTGGAAGTCGTTCGTTGTTCGATGAACAATGGGATCAGAGTTGATAAACACTTCCGTGAATTGACCAACCGGAATGCCTTGATCAGCAAGCGGGGGAGATAATGGGCTGTCAAGCGCGTCACTAAAATCAGCGACGTTGGCTTCGGTAGCCGGAGTACAGTTAGCGATTTCACGCTGGATTTTTCCGCCATATTTGGCGGAAATAGCAGGGTTTTCCTTAAGTATTTCTAGCAATATCTCCAAAATATTGGAGTTTGCCATGATTGGCGAATGAATCAAAAATTTTGTGGGGAAATTTTGGAGATTTCTCTCCCGCGGGGGACCTATTTAAAGCCTAACTGGCCTAACTCCCCGGATGGATGGGTCCGGGGATGTGTAACCCTCCCAGTCGGGTAGAGACTGGGAGGTGAGTACCTAATGGTGAGCCCTAAGCTTGTAACCGGTCGCCAGTCTTATTGTGCGAGCCGGGCCCTATTGGGTCTAGTGCGAAGGGGTAGACACACCCAACCGACACTAGGTGTGTAGCTGAAAAGGAAACTCAGTAACTAGGTATGACTAGGAGATTCCCCAAGGCCAAAACCTAGCACTCGACTCCAATTGACTGCTTCACCCTGAAGGGGATCAGCGGGTGCGTCGGGTCAGCACCCCCTTGGTATTGTTGACACCGTGAGGTTTCCAACCAAGGACCACGAAACTGTGGTTTTACCCTGAAGGGGCCAAACCAAATTGTTTTTGACGATACTCTGTTATAGAAACAGGATATCCTTCACCGCCTCGAAAAAGGCGGATCCGGACCAGGCGTCGTAGTCGGCGACTACGAGTGACGTCACGGCGGGCGTGACGAAGCGTAGCGATGACTCAGGCACGGAACGATCGAGAGCGCGGAGCGGTACGACCGTCGCGGGCGAGCGTCGGAAGCGGAATGTACTCTCAGACACCATATTGCAGAGGTAATTATACCTTTTTCTTGCCACAGCATCTGTACGGTGATTGGCCGGCGTTGAATCAGCCAATGAGCGGCGTGTGCGGCGAATTCTCCTCTCTCATTTGTGGGAATTGGATGCTAGGAATGGATATGATTGGTCAACTCAAAAATCGCGGTAACAATATGAATCTGTATTCTAATATGCGATACGTTCAGATATATGTTAGTAGAAAGTTATAAACTAAATAAAACTTGCGCAAGCAAGCACCTTTCACTTCAGGCACATGGCTTATAGGGTGCACACGCAAGTGGGGGGCATTCGATCGTTGGCTCTCGAGCCGAGCGGACCTCAGATTGTGTTTCGTCTTTTATTTGAGTTACATTATCGAGCAGTGATTTGTAAAGTGCTTAAATAATTGTATTTAAATAATGTGTAAATAAAATGTAATGAGTCATCACGATGGTTTCTTTCATTCCGAAATACGCCTTTCATCTTACATATAATACATATGTATACTGTATATTTTAATGAAATAAATTATCTCAATTTTAGTTAGTTTTCAAACAAGATACAGCCAGTAGTTTTTGAGATATAGAACATTTTTAGAAACCGAAAATATGTGCATTTCTTTATGTAAACACAAAAGACTTAAAAGAGAAAAAAATACAGACAAAAAAGCACAAAGGTTCTGCTTACTTCATAAGAAATTTCATCGAGCAGACCTGCGATAGGAGAGTTGAATAAGAGATGATGGATACAGTGTGAATAAATATTAATTACGTAAATTACTAAAAAAAAACATATTCAACTAATAAAATAAATTATAAAGATACAATAATCAAATATAAACATATAAAATTACGGGATGATGGAGAAGCAGTGTTCTTTGACCAGGTTTTTGAAAATATGGATCGTTTGAACTTTGTTATTCATACAAACACTATGATTAAACAAAGTTATTTGGCGTAGCCACTACGGTACGCATCATGGGCGAGTCTAACTCGCACTTGGCCATTTTTTTTCGCACGTGGCCAATTATAATGTTGCTTTATCTATGTAGATCCGGACGCAGGGAAAACTAAAACATACTTATACCACAAGAAAGTAGGACTATAATATTGTATATACCGAAATACTGTAAATCTATTATTAACAATATCATTAACAACTATCTTTACTTCGCGATTCTTTATGCAGTGCGAATTAGATAGGTATACTTAAATTTTAACATCAAATCATTAATATTCAGAGATCATCGAGTTAATAACAGTAGTAGGATTATACGCGAGTGAAACCGCGGGGCACAGATAATATTAATTATAATCAAGTTATTTTGAAAATGGAAAACGTATCGTAGACTGTATGAATCATAATTATGTCCTTTGCCTTACTGACGTCTGACAGTTTGACATTATTGCATTTCATTTTTAACCGACTTCAAAAAAAGGAGGAGGTTCTCAATTCGTCTTGAACTTTTTTTTTATGTATGTTACCTAATAACTCGGAGATGGCTGGACCGATTTGGAAAATTCTTTTTTTTTTTTGTTTGAAAGGGAATACCTTCTAGTTGGTCCCATTGTCGTCACGTTTGGATCTGATGATGGGATCATGGAGAAATCGAAGGAACTCTTCAAATATTATAGGCACACCTATAGCGTTTTGGGTATTTCTTATAGAACTTTGTGCAGTTGCTCTCGAAAAGCAGCATTTCAGGAAGTGGAACTAATGATGAAGACCCCAAATGGCCACCGAAACTACTCAATAATAAGTATTTCGTTGATTGCGATTAGATTACTTGAATATGGATGTTAAGCACTTTATGCTCGTCATAATGCATATGGTGAAGTAGAGCTAATAGTGATGTACCAGGAGAACTCCTCAAAAATTAACGGCTCTGTACCGGAAAAAGCAATATTTTGTAAAAGGTGATAAGTAGTTGACCTTTTGGCTTTTATAACTAGATAAATTACAAACCAACCCACTAAAAAGCGTGAAAAAAAAATTTTGCAAAATATTTTTTTTCGATTGATTACTTGATTGATTTATGGTTTTGCGTCTGTGACTTGAATTTTAAATAGATTGCTTTTAAGGATATTTAACGACGACTGTGGCCATTTTTTTAAGGATATTGATTTGACTTCTGCACACGTTACCCATTTTTCAACACAGACTTTTGCATCCGCGTAAACGACGACTCGGCATTTCGACGGACCTCAACCTGTTTTACATAATAATTTGAATCGTCGCAGAGCGCAATTCCAAACTATTAATGTAAATAATAACAATGTTGCTGATTTTCCACAACTGACATACAGCGAAATGGTTTTGTTGGCATGTGGAACTTACCAAATAAAATTTTTTTGCAAAAAAAAAAAGTTATTTAAAAAAATCTAAAAAACCCGACTGCTCAACTGAAATGCAAGAAACAAGCACATTTTTATTTTAAAAAGTGACAAGCACCCATCCCATTAAAAAAAACAATTGGGTCTCGCCTGCTTGGAGCAGTCGGGTTTTTTAGATTTTTTTAAATAACTTTTTTTTCAACTTTTTAGTTAAAATATTAAATAACATTTTTATGGTTTTCCCGGTCGTATCACAATGGCACCCCACCGGATTCAGTAAGTGAAAGAGCTAAGTCCATATTTTAAAACTTTCTCTTTGTATTATTTTTGCTAGTATTACACTTTCTTTTTTTTATCGTGGTAAAATTATCAAATAAGTCCTCCCACCCCGGGCAGGGTGGGAGGGACTGTCAGACTTTTACTGACTAAAATCCACGGTGTTCCTCCAATAACCCTTTACGTACCGGGGTCACGGTAACGGGATGAGTCCCACGACCCCGGCAGGCTTCGGCCCTCTACGAGGGGGCCTCGTCATATTGCTGACGCTCTTTGAGGCGCGCGTGGAACAAGACGCGCCGTCGACCCGGGCATGGTCCATGGTCGGACAGCGAGTTGCCCTTTACTCGCTGTCCGCATGCCCGCGCCTACGGTGGCCGGAGATCGTCGGCCGACGTCCGACGCCGTGGGCGTCTACCACTGCGGCTGGGCTGGAGGGCGGACGCCATCCTCTCCCTCTCGCGGCCCGCCTCCTCTTTCGGAAGCATGACTGCTTCGAAGGAGGCGACCGCTTCCCACTCCCTCTCGCTCCGCAGCATGGCCTCGACCAATGCCGGGCGCGAGAGGTCTCCACCTATTGCCGCCGTGAGGACACGTCGGTGCTCTGCCCAAGCGGGGCAGTCCTGCACCGTGTGCTCGACTGTGTCCTCAGGGCGACCCTCGCAGTGGTGACACCCAGGCGTTTCCTCCTTTCCCATCAGACACAGGTACCTCCCGAAACTTCCGTGTCCGGTGAGAACCTGCGTCATGCGGTAGGTCAGGACGCCGTGATGCCGATCTAGCCACTCCTCAAAGAGGGGTCTTACCGCCGCAATTGCGGCGTGCCCGGCCTTCGGTTGCGACAGTCGTTGCTAGTATTACACTAATGATAAACATGATATACCTTTTTGAAATCCTTGTGTTAAGCCCTTTAAGTTGATACCCATATTGCAGTACTCGAATTTTTTTTTAAATTATCATTATGTATAATGACTTCGCACATCCGCCATGTTTGATTTTTTCAAAAATCACCTATCTAAGAACACTTGGGCTGCTAAGACGAATCTAACGATACCTCAATTATGTGAATCCGTTCAGCGGTTCTGGAGATATGAGGTAATAAAGAATATTACAAACATACATACATACATACAAGATACGCGCAAAAACATAACCCTTCCTTTGCAGTTGGGTAAAAATAGAACCAACTTCCATATCAAAACACTACTGTTCGGTCCGACGTGAAACAGAACGCACCCTTTTGACATAAAGATTTTGATGTTGACACTTGACATAACTTTTTCTGACTTGACAGATAGACTTTGCTTGCTTGGAAAAAATGCCGGTCGTCGGAACCCTGTTGAGTTAATTAATTGGTAAAATATTGTTGGATTCGCCTGTTGAGACCGATAATTGGGTCGCGAATTATCTATTTGTTGTTTGAAGTGTATTCCCCATTTGCCGAGAACCCCGGGATATTGTTGAATCATACGCCGTATTGCGTCACCTCGTGGCACGCGGAATAATTGGAAATCAGCTTGGATCTCACGTGAGATTAACATATTAATTGTGTTCAGTGATTGATTGAACTTTGTAATCTCGGATTAACAAGAATCCAGTGATATTTCTTGGAACATATCGCCTTATTGCCTACCACGCGTAGCGCGCGCTTGCTGGAAACGAGTTGTGCTGTGATTGCTGTTGTGACCGCGCCAGCTGGAGATCGGCGCCTAGTGAACGTTCTACAACACTTGACTTACATCACACCTTTCAATTACTCACCCCATTTTACATACAAACACTTTGGACGTGATCAAACAGATCTGGGTTGCCGTCTACAGCTCAGGTGAGTGTTATTTGTAATTTTGGATCAAATGGTTGTAGGCCGAAGCCTAGTAGAGGTAGGCCATTGTGTAACCTTGTTTATTAAAAGCAACGTATGACTCCACGTATCGTGGAATAGTTTAGGACACCCCAGTTACCGTTGGCTGGCCTATTGCAGTCTTGAACAAATTGGTAGCAGAAGCGTGGTCTTATAAGATCCACTGGTTTAATTGGAAGTTTTGAATATTGTTGAAAACTTAAAACTTGAGTTTAATTACTTAACACAACTTATAACTTAATAAGTTTTGAATATATCACCATGTCATCCGGGCTATCTAATTGAAGTTGAATCAATTGAAGTTGTATTTGTAATTTGTACTGTAGCCCTTTATTGCATTGACAGGTAAGATTTATTTGTGAAATTGGGAAGTATTAGGAATTATTGGTATAATTTGGTACATAATTTGGTATTTGTTGCAATTAATAATTGAATGTCATTGATCTGAATTTGAAAGGTTATCTAAATAATAATTACACATAGTCTAACATAATAGGACTTGAATTGTGTGTATTGGTTATTGCATTTATAGTAATTATTGGAGTGTTGATAGAGATTCTCCGGCTCAATATTATGCAGACAATTGTTGTGCTTATTGATATTTATTTGAGGTTGATCCAGCATTGTATTATACATTCAATTGTTATTTATTTTGTAACTAGCCATCCTTAGCAAGCTAGATTCATACTTGGAATAAGTACAGGGTCGGATTTGGACTTGAAATAATTGAATTTAAGTTGTTATTTGGGTGAAATTATTTGGTCGACTAACAAGTCATTGCTGTTTGTTTAATATTTGATTGTTGGTTATTGATTGTTGTTTTGTATTAATATTTGATTGTTGCAATGGCCTCATTAAGGGCAGTCAGGGAGGCTGCTGCGGGATTGACCTCACAGTTGAGATGGTTCACATCGGCAGCTGCAACTGTTGAGCGTGTGGAATTGGAAGAGCTCACCCTTGCTCGGTATGGGCAAGTGATTGAGAGGATCAAGTCAGCTGATGCTGCGCTCACACGCTTCAACGAGTACATCATGGACGTGGATTTGGGGGTGATGGATCAGACAGCCCGCGATAAGATTTTGGGTGACTATGACCAGATTATCCACCTGGGGGATGTCATATGTCTACGAGCGCGGGAAATTTTGAAGAGCCGGGTGCCTGATGCGGCCAAGCCGCAGACCCCTGTTGTTGCAGGCCCTGGACTATTGAGTAGGCTGCCCACCCTGGAGCTGCCACATTTTGACGGTCGCTTGGACCACTGGCTGGGCTTCCTAGATCTCTTTGAGAGTCTTGTCGATGCACGCTTGGACCTCGGACCTGCCCAGAAGCTGGCCTATTTGTTGTCTGTCCTGGAGGGCGAAGCCAGAGCCTTGGTGCAGCACTTGCCGGTGACGGATTCCTCTTACCCGACCGCTCTGGAGCTTCTCTCCCGACGGTATCAGAACAAGCGCTGCCTGGCTGATGTGCACATCGACCAGATTTTGGGACTACCGGCCATTGTCAGCACGTCGACGTTGCGCACTGACTTGCTGAACCCGTTGGTTTCAGCGACCAACGCTTTGAGACGCTTGGAGTTACCGGTAGAACATTGGTCCTACTTGTTGGTGCACGTGGTGCTGCAGTTGCTCCCCGCGGAGCTGAGGTCACGTTTTGAGCAGAAGTATGGTGGGGATAGTGCCACCCATCTTCCCCCCTTTGACGACCTCCTCAAATTTTTGGAAGACGAGTGTCGGTTTTCGGATAACACTCGTGGCGCTACGGGGTCGCCCCCACTACCTTCTCAGCCCAGAGACCAGGGACGGACTAGGGCCCGGGGGCCTGTTGATGATCGCCCCGCCCCCCGTTTTGCTGGCGCCCGGAGTCCTCGGGCTAGGGGGCCTGTTGATGATCGCCCCGCCCCCCGTTTGGCTGGCGCCCGGAGTCCTCGGGCTAGGGGGCCTGTTGATGTTCGCCCCGCCCCCCGTTTTGCTGGTGCCCGGAGTCCTCATCATTGTGACTTTTGTAAGGCAACGGGGCATGTCATGGCGCGTTGCCGGGACTTTTTGAATTTGCACGTAAGTTCCCGCCGCCGCATTGTCAACGCACGCCGTTTGTGCTTCTCGTGCTTGGGGGCCCACTTCCATCGGGACTGCCCCGACCCCCGCCCGTGTAGAATTTGTGAAGGGTCCCACCTTGAGATTTTGTGCGCCAACGCGAACCGCTCCAGCAGACCAGCCTCTGAGGGGGGTTCGCGCAGGGGGGGGTACCCCGGAGACGAGCACCGGGCTGAGACCCGCGATTCTGTACGCCGCACTCCACCCCCCGCGCAAGTTGAACGGGAGCCCCACGAGCGCCATTTGGTCTTCCCTCGTCAGGGAGAACGCGCATTGGCTGCTAGGCAGCAGTGGCCGGGTCGGCGCCACTGCCTTTCCTCTCCGTTGGCGGAACGTCCCCGGCTGGAGTCGCGCCCTCCGCCATTCGGGCATTCGGTGGGATATGCCCCTCCAGTGATGGCGAGCGGCTTGGGACACCGCGCGGACGAATGGTTTGATTGTTGGCCCCGTCGTGAACGAGGGCAGCCTGGAAGCGGCGATCGGTCGCCGCCCAGGCATCACTAAGAGATTGACGCCTGCCCCGCTAAAGGAACCCCCCGATCAAGACGGTTTTGTTGCCAACGGCCTCGGTCACGGTCTGGGGACCCTTGGGTGACTCGATTGTGGTCTGTGCCATTTTGGAGACGGGAGTCCGGGGTTGCCTTTGTCTTCTTGGTTAGCGGGACAGGTTGGCCTGAAGGTGAACGACCTTTCAGGCAAGATTTGGGGAATTGGCGAAGCGGCTGACACCACTGTTGAGGGAAGGACCTGGTTTGAGGTCACCCTTGTGAGTTGTCCTTACCCTAAAATTGGTGCTCCTGCCCTTGTTGTAACTGAACTTGGTACAATTGTTGGTGACTGATCGTCACACTAAGAACTCGCATGCCGGTTGCAATGCGTTGTTGGCCATTCTGCAGCGAGAATTTTGGATTTTGTCGGCTGATCGCGTCAATGAGACGAGGCCCTTTGCTGGCGTCGTAACGGATTTTGTTGGTCCCCCTTTGTTGAAGACGTCCACCCTTCGTAATAGCAAGATTGTTAGGGCTTATTTGTGTGTTTGTCTGCCTGTCAACCAAGGCAGTACATTTGGAGCTGGTAACCTCCCTCTCGACAGAGGCCTTTGAGGCGACTTTGGAAAGATTTGTGTCTCGCCGTGGGTTACCTTTTTTGATTAGGTCTTATTGCGGTACGAATTACAAGGGTACAAGTAACTATTTGAAGGAGGTATACGCCTTCCTTAATGAGAACCAGGTTGACATTGGTAATAGTTTGGCCCGCCGAGGGGTCACTTGGTTGTTTGACCCGCCAGCCTGCCCCCCATTGGGGGGGTATTTTGGGGGCCGCGGTGAAAGCGGCAAAGGGACGCTGGCGGAGATTGTTGGGAGACACCGTTCTCACCTTTAATGAACTAGCTACGGTATTTGGCCGCATTGAAGCTGTGTTGAATTTGCAACCTTGTCAAGACTTCCAATTGATTAGCGGACGGGTAGGCCCGTCCGGGGGGGGTAGATGTTCGGTCCGACGTGAAACAGAACGCACCCTTTTGACATAAAGATTTTGATGTTGACACTTGACATAACTTTTTCTGACTTGACAGATAGACTTTGCTTGCTTGGAAAAAATGCCGGTCGTCGGAACCCTGTTGAGTTAATTAATTGGTAAAATATTGTTGGATTCGCCTGTTGAGACCGATAATTGGGTCGCGAATTATCTATTTGTTGTTTGAAGTGTATTCCCCATTTGCCGAGAACCCCGGGATATTGTTGAATCATACGCCGTATTGCGTCACCTCGTGGCACGCGGAATAATTGGAAATCAGCTTGGATCTCACGTGAGATTAACATATTAATTGTGTTCAGTGATTGTTTCTGTCGCCCTTTGGGGCTTTGATCAATGAAAAACTGTATTATTACTGTACTTTTGATTTATTATATATGAAAATAGGTCACACGTATTTTACATTGAAAAAGAGTGTTGCCACATTAGAACACTAAAAATTAATATAAAAAATCTTATGTCATAGACATAGGTGGGGGGGGAAGGATATTACTTGAAACAAAACTGTATAACAAAGAAAATGATAAGCTGATTTAAATCTGGCACTTAAGTACATTATGTCCTACTTCTATAATGTTATGCTTAAACTTAAATCCCTAAACTTAAGTTTAAATTTAAATAATTTAAATCCCTAAACTTACACTGTAAATGCTTAAACTTAGGTTTATTTATTTTATTCTATAGGTAATAGTACAACTTTGGACACTGCTCGAGTGTGCAGTTTCTTATCAGATGTTTGAACTTCTACAACTCTTACATGGTTGTCTTTGCCGCAAACCACCTTAGTGATTCTACCCATGGGCCAATGAAGGGGTGGGGTGTTAGGATTCAATAATAGAACGACATCATCTAGTTTCAGATTAGGTATAACCTTTCTCCATTTAGTTCTCTCGTTGAGTGAAGATAAATAGTCCTTTGACCAGGCCTTCCAGAAATGCTGGCGAACTTGCTCACAACATCTCCAAAACCGGAGTCGATTAGTTGGGCATTCGGTAAGATCGGGCTGCGGTATGGCTGTTAAAGGGCTGCCGATTATAAAATGTCCCGGAGTGAGACATGAAAAATCAGACAAATCCTGACATGGTTTAGCCATTAGTGGACGCGAATTTAAAATACTTTCAATTTCGGCCATTATTGTACTAAACTGCTCGTAAGTAAATATTTTACAAGTTGAAATTCTTTTTAAATGGAACTTAGTTGACTTGACGGCTGCTTCCCACAAGCCACCATGATTTGGGCTGTACGTTGGGATAAAATGAAATTTAATTTCTTTCTGCAGCATGAAACTATGTACACTTTCCTGAAACTCTTTATTGTTATATAATTTATATAATTCTATAAGTTGGTTACTGGCACCCTTAAAGGTGCTGGCATTGTCGCAATAAACGTGTGAAGGTATACCCCTACGCGAGATGAACCTTTTAAATGCAGCTAAAAATGTGTCAGTTGTCATATCAGATACAACCTCTAAATGTATGGCTTTGGAGACGAAGCAAACAATGACGGCAGCATAACCCTTACTAATTATACTATTTCTTTTTGTCGATTGTTTTATCTCAAAGGGTCCGCAATAGTCTATGCCCACCCGTTCAAATACCCGAGCAGGGTTTACACGATCTTTAGGTAAGGAACCCATGAGTTGTTTGGCAGTTTCTGCCTTATACCTACAACAAATAGTACATTTGTGGATTACACTTTTTACTTCTCTTACAGAATTGATTATGAAGTATCTTTGTGATAAACTGCTTAAAACAAGCTTTAAGCCAGCATGCATTAGAGTCAAGTGCTCTTGTATAATAATTAATTTTGTAATGTGACAATGCTTTGGCAAAATTATAGGAAATTTTTGAGAATAATCTACATTTGCATTATGCAGTCTGCCTCCTACACGCAAAATGCCACTGCTATCTAGAAATGGGTGTAAGGACTTCAAAGAGGTTTTGATAGGTGATTCTTCAGCAATGCATTTTAATTCTTCAGCAAAATAGTGTTTCTGAATGACCCTTAGTATATTGCTCAAAGCCTTTCTGCTTTCCTCTACAGATATTTCCCCAGATGTCACATTATTAAGCCTTTTACATTTATTAATAAAACGTAAGACGTACGCCGTAACACGCACCGTTTTGTATAAGCTAGAATATTTTTCAATAAATGTCTCAACTATTTCATTTTTTATGGTCATTGTACATGATGTATTTTCATCACAAATAGTGACAGGTTGAAAAAGTGGCTTTTCGACAGAAGCCAAATAAAGATTGTAATTATTACAGTCGAGTAAATAATTAGGACCATGCCTCCATAATGAATTATCAAATATATCCATTGGCTCAGAACCTCTGGATAAAATATCAGCAGGGTTTAAAATTCCTGGTGTAAAATGCCAAATTGAATTTTGTGTAATTTTTTTTATTTCTCTTACACGGTTGCCTATGTAAGCAGGGACCTTTACAGGTGATAAATCTAACCATCCGAGAACAATTTTTGAATCACAAAATAAATGAATATTTTGAATTTTTAGCAACTTAGCAATATGTGATGCAAGTTTTGCTAATAATAATGCTCCATTGAGCTCTAATTTAGGTATAGTTAACTTAGAGTTAATACCATTAAGTCTAGATCTGGAGCAGAGTAAATGAGAACTGCATTCACCACCATTTTTTACCTTTATGTAAACACAACAGCCATATCCCTTTGCAGATGCATCGCAGTAGCCAATGATTTCAAGCTCACTGCCATCTTTGGTTTGTACATAGCGTGGAATAACTATTTCTGGCATACTCACAAGATTTGTATAAAAACTATTCCAGAAAGTTTCTAGCTCAAGCGGTAATGGGGTGTCCCAGTCTAAATTATGTTGCCACAGCTCCTGCATAAAAAGTTTGGCCCTCATAGTGACAGGCCCAACAAATCCCATTGGATCAAATAATCTGCTTATTGAGCTTAGAACTTGCCTTTTTGTTGGTACTTTAGTGGGAACTACATCTCTACCATCCAACAGGAATGCATCACTACCAGCATCATAAGCTAAGCCTAATATTTTGACTATTGACTTGTCCTGATCTAAATCTTTGCGATAAGAGCCTAGGGACTCCTGAGGAACATCATGAAGTAGCTCTGAGCTGTTAGATACCCATTTATGTAACCTGAAATTGGCATGACTGAGAAGTATGCCAAGTTCATATTTTAGCTGCCTAGCTAGCTCAATTGTATTACATCCTGACTGGATATCATCAATATATGAATTATTTATTACTGCTGTGCTTGCTAAAGGATATTGATCCTTGTATTGCTTTGCTAATGTAATGAGACATTTAGTAGCCAAATAAGCTGAGCTGGTCAAACCATAAGTTACTGTCTGTAATTGCAGGACATTCATGATCCCATTTTCACGCCAAAGAATGTTTTGCAAACATCTTAAATCCGGATGTATTTTTATCATTCTGTACATATGACGGATATCACATTGTATAGTGTATTTGTATGTTCTGAAAAGTATTAATATGTCAAAGAGTGAATTTTGTACCACAGGACCATTGCACATAATGTCATTGAGACTTAAGCCATTTTTATTCTTTGCACTGGCATCAAATACCACCCTCAACTTATTTGTTTTTTTGTCTAATCTAAGTACCCCATGATGTGGCAAAATAAACCGTGGCTCATCTCTAGGGTCACAGGTTTTTGTATCAATTAATTTTGCATGCCCTAAATCTATGTACTCTTGTATAAATGCTTTGTATAAATCATAGTACTTAGGGTCCTTTGTAAATCTTTTTTCTAAACTGTATAATCTCTGCAAGGCAATTGCATATGAATTAGAAGGGTCAATGTCCTGCAATTCAACCTTGAGTGGATACTTGACCTCAAATGTATTATTTTTTAATGAAACCGACTCATTAAATACCTTTTCACTATACTCGTGCTCAGGCAAGGACTCATGATATATATCTGGTACCTTTTCTGCCTCCCAGAACTGATTTATGCAGTGATCAAACTCTGGGCTTATGACTGTATGCATAGCAACGGCTGTATCATTAGTGGACATTCCTGGAGATGAGATGATGTATCCCAACTGTGTGTTCAATAAAATGGGATCTGCTGGGCCACCCTCTATCTTTCCATCAATAACTATTTTAAAAAATACATCACAAGCGAGTAGTATTGATATCTCACCTGGAGTAGAAAAATCTTTGTCAGCTAAGTCTACATGTTTAGGTATAACAAAGCTACTTAAATCTATTTTCTTTTGGGGGACCTTTGAGGTTATCTTGTTGATAACTGAACAAGTAACACTGAATTTAAAATTATTTTTTAATGATTCACATTGTAATTGTATGCCTTTGCTAGTGGAATTGTTACAAACATCACCTAAGGTTGAAATGTTTTTATGCAAATCGATAAGAGGCAACCCTAGCTGATCAGCCAAAGATGCAGTACAAAATGAAGATTGGCTACCACTATCCAAGAGGGCTCTAACAATGAACTTTTCATTGTTGGCTCCAGTCACCAAAACTTTGGCAGTGGGAAGCACTACACTTGCAATGAGGGGTTGAGAAATGTGCAAACTTACCGGTGCAGCAGCTTTACCCTCATTTATCTCTGCTCCAGCTTTATCTTCTGGTTGATGTAGCAATGAGTTGTGCAAACTGGAATTACAAACAGAGCATTTAAATTTGTACCTACATTTCTGTGTGTGGAATGCCAGACACACTTGACATAAACTGTTCTTTTTCACAAATTCTAGTCTTTTTTGGATTGACTCTGCATTGAATGTGGGACATTTAAATAGCTTATGCACTTGGGAACACATGGAACACTTTGAGGGTTCACTTTTGTTTACTTGCACTGATAAGCTCACTGCTGATTTCACCTTGGCTTGTATTTTATCACCCATAGGTGTGCTGGCCTCTAAGGAAGCTGCTCGCTTGTCCAAGAAGGCCAGTAGCTCATCTGTGGTTACTACTTGTGTTGTGTCCCTCTCTGAGTGAAATAATCTTACCGTGAGAGAGTCAATCTTGCGCATCAATATGCATGATAAAATGGCATTCCATTCTGCAACTGGTTGTTCAAGATTCTTCAATGCAGTAACATGTTGTCTGACTTTAGCAACAATGTCTCTCAACTGCTGGGCAGTACCACGCTGTATACTTGGCATATCAAGTAAATTGCACACATGGCTATGTATCAACAACGCTGGATTATCATATCTGTTTTGCAACAATTCCAATGCGGCTTCATATGACTTGCCGATGATGGGCAGGTTATCAATTATTTGTAGGGGCTCTCCCTTTACATATTTTTTCAAGAAACATATTCTTTGTATGTCTGTTATTCTCTTGTCGTGGTCTACTACAGCTTTAAACATCTCCATGAATGGTTTAAAGTTGGCAATCTCCTTACCATCGAATATTGGTATTTCCAATGTAGGAAGCTTGGCTGCATGATGGCTATCTGTGGAAGAGTTTGCTGGAGGATTGTGCACCTTTAATAGACGCTCTAATGTCGCTAGCAGCGTGAGGTATCTTTCTTCAGGATCCTCATCTTCCTCCTTCTCGCCCAAAAGTTCCAAACTTAGGGAGATGCCTCTGTATTTATTGTAAATATCAATCAGATTTTGCTTGCGGACCTCTAGTTCCTCGAGCACGAATTGGCTATTTTCGCTCAGATACTTCTCTAGCCTAGTAAACGAAGCTTTGCATTGGCCTCGTGCGGCGACAAGTTTTTTCTTTTCCACATCTGCCATAATATTGCTCGATTCTTCGTCGTCCGAACTGCTTGAAAAATCCGGTCGATCCGATCCTGAGCTGACGCTCGAATAAATGCTCATTCAACTGATTTAATTCTGGAACACGAATTGTATTATATTTTTGTAAAACACCACGTTGCCTCGTACTTGTAGCGGGGCAAATCATTCAACCAAGTCTGTTTTCATTGCACGACGATGCATGCGACGAATCGATCCGTTGAACTTTTTTTTCTTGTGATTGAACGCTCGTCTGATGTGTTGGGACGTCAGCCAATGTTCTAGTCGGCCAATGCTGTCGGTCTATGCAGTGCGCAATGAAAAGTTTTCGAAAACGCACTTGCACGTTGTATGTATAAAATTCCTCCAATGCAAATGGCGTCCTGCCGGCCGGCGAAAATAACCAAGACTCAACACGAAGTTGGATCACTGTATATAATAGCTCTGTAAGAGTTATTAAAACTGAAAATATTTCGGCACCAATGTTTCTGTCGCCCTTTGGGGCTTTGATCAATGAAAAACTGTATTATTACTGTACTTTTGATTTATTATATATGAAAATAGGTCACACGTATTTTACATTGAAAAAGAGTGTTGCCACATTAGAACACTAAAAATTAATATAAAAAATCTTATGTCATAGACAGTGATTGATTGAACTTTGTAATCTCGGATTAACAAGAATCCAGTGATATTTCTTGGAACATATCGCCTTATTGCCTACCACGCGTAGCGCGCGCTTGCTGGAAACGAGTTGTGCTGTGATTGCTGTTGTGACCGCGCCAGCTGGAGATCGGCGCCTAGTGAACGTTCTACAACACTTGACTTACATCACACCTTTCAATTACTCACCCCATTTTACATACAAACACTTTGGACGTGATCAAACAGATCCGGGTTGCCGTCTACAGCTCAGGTGAGTGTTATTTGTAATTTTGGATCAAATGGTTGTAGGCCGAAGCCTAGTAGAGGTAGGCCATTGTGTAACCTTGTTTATTGAAAGCAACGTATGACTCCACGTATCGTGGAATAGTTTAGGACACCCCAGTTACCGTTGGCTGGCCTATTGCAGTCTTGAACAACTACAAAGCCAAAAATAAATTTAATTTCAGTAGTTGGTGTCATTTGTTTTTTATTTTCTTATTTTTTTGACACCCCTATCCGAAATTAAAGTTATTTTTGGCTTTGTAGTGTTTTGATATGGAAGTCGGTTCTATTTTTTGCAAAAAATATTTTTCCCTCTTTTTAGTGGATCGGTTTGTAATTTATCTAGTTACCAAAGCCAAAATCTCAACTACTTATGACCTTTTACAAAATATTGCTTTTCCCGGTGCAGAGCCGTTAATTTTTGAGGAGTTCTCCAGGTACATCACCATCAGTTCTACTTCACCATTATGCATTGTGACGAGCATAAAGTGCTTAACATCCATATTCAAGTAATCTAATCGCAATCCACGAAATACTTAATATTGAGTAGTTTCGGTGGCCATTTGGGGTCTTCATCATTAGTTCCACTTCCTCAAATGGTGCTTTTCGAGAGCAACTGTACCGTGTCAATCCAAAACACTGTAACTACAAAAAACAAAATTTGAGAAATTGAGCAAAATAGTTTTTTTCTGTTTTTCGAAGATTACTCCAAAAGTTACTTTGGAAAGTATTCAGTGTTTGGTATCAAATTAAAGGTAATTTTATAAGTAATCTAGCCCGCTAGGTTTCATATACAAGTAGAATATACACAACAAATAATCATGAATAACTTGTATTGCCATAATAGTCGTCAGAAGCAAATGAAGAAATTGTTATGACAATACACTGTATGTGTTAGAGTTACAGTGTATTGACTTGATAAAACAGGGCCTAGATATATATAATAGGAATTTGCAGTCGGAATTTTTATTAGATGGAGTCTATCATATGTATTTAAAAATAAAATATCGAGTTAAAAAGACTCGTAGGTGTACAATTAGGTATATAGGTATTTTACAAAAAGTTTGTAAAATATTTTGTAACTACTATGGCAACAGAATCAGTCTTACAGTTTCATATAAAAACTGGAAGATAATAGAAAACTAATAGGACAATAAATTTTTTTGAACTTACATAATAATAACTTACATATAATTAATCATCAAAATTAATTTAGCGACAAGAACACCAAAATTAGTAGGTAATGAATGAGTAGATTGGTTTGCCATTTGCAATTTCACTAAAAGGTTTTGTGCATCCTTTCTTTTCAAGAAATGTATTTGTTTATATTCTCCTTCCATAATCATTAGCAAATATGGAAACCTAGAAGGTTTCAAGGCAAGGCAAGGATTTATTTATTTATTAATACTTTATGCAACACAAAATGTACAAAGGTGGACTTAATGCCGTAGGCATTCTCTACCAGTCAGCCATGGGTGATAAAGAGATAACATGGCAGGTGCATAAAAAAATAAACTGTGTAAGTAGATTATATATTCAAAGCAAAAGACAAGGTTTTGAAATGACGATCATATCTTTTTGAGTAAGTCACAGCCACTTCCGTGTTTTGTAGCTACGTCTTTATATATTGTACAAAATCGAAAGAATTATAAGGAAGTGGCATTGACTTATGAGCTAATTCGTAATATTTTTTACATTTTGTACCTACATTTCATGCACTAGCTCTGCAGAAGAAATTTTATATTTTATAGAACCATCTTACGGAAATGAGACCAACTACACGGTTTCATATATTCTTCTACACAATAACTTTAAAGTCTTGGAAAATAAAGGAAACAGTCTCTGACTCTATACAAAAAAAATATTACAGCTGATCCCCGCTCCCGGCAGTCGTCCGTTCGTTCTCTGTCAAATCATCCAATAACCATTGAGATTGCCGCCGGTTCTCGCTCCTGATTGGCGCGCCCGCAACGCGCAAGCATGCTACTTTGTTTTGACAAAACACTGTATCTTGCAACGCGCGAAAATTATTTTGGCAGTACACGGTATCTTAAGTTGCCGTGTTTTGTTATATTAAAACTGTATTTTTAAGTAAATACAGTGTTATTAGCATAGTCATATCTCAGAACTTTCCATACAAAGTAAAAAATGTGTGAATGCAGGACGATAGAATAGGCTAAAAGAAATCGAATGAGCGTTGTTAATCCAAAACACTGTATCTTAAGATACAGTGTTTTGGATTAACACGGTACAACTGCACAAAGTACTATAAGAAATACCCAAAACGCTATAGGTGTGCCTATAATATTTGAAGAGTTCCCTCGATTTCTCCATGATCCTATCATCAGATCCAAACGTGACGACAATGGGACCAACTAGAAGGTATTCCTTTTCAAACAAAAAAAAAAAAGAATTTTCCAAATCGGTCCAGCCATCTCCGAGTTATTAGGTAACATACATAAAAAAAAAAGTTCAAGACGAATTGAGAACCTCCTCCTTTTTTTGAAGTCGGTTAAAAATGAAATGCAATAATGTCAAACTGTCAGACGTCAGTAAGGCAAAGGACATAATTATGATTCATACAGTCTACGATACGTTTTCCATTTTCAAAATAACTTGATGGAACCAACTAGAAAGTATACCCTTTCAAAGAAAAAAAGAATTTTGCAAATCGGTCCAGCCATCTCCGAGTTATGAGGTAACATACATAAAAAAAAGATCAAGACGAATTGAGAACCCCATCCTTTTTTTTGAAGTCGGTTAAAAACAGGCTCGTTCATACTATGGCGAGCATACACGAGCTAATGGTATGTAATTATAAAATTGAGATAAGCAGAGAAATGGATAATGCATTGGTTGAGGATTTAGCTCTTCCGGGTAATAGTTTTTTACTACGAGGAAAAATACAAAGTAGGCATATTTCTCAAAAAATATATTTTGTTTAGGTACATAATTTATGTAGTTAACAATTCTTTGTCTGGAAGTAGAACTCTACAGCATCGTTGTTGTAACTGCCTAGTGGGACGGCGAACAGTTGGTACCTGTGCCCATACTATCTCAATAATATGGTAGCATGGGCCCGGTACTAATCCAATATCTATCCTCCTGCACAATTTCTCGATGACATATTAGTGGTCTTTAATGATGATTAAAACATTTAAATGCTGTTTTGTTGTTTATTTGTTGCATATTAATTCTTAACCTTGACCTAACCTATATTTTAGTAAAATGGTTGGAACTGGTTTCTACCTAGTTTTTTGAAAATTATTGAAATTGTTATGCGTTCCCTACGATTTGTAGTGCAATTTGGCGTATATTTCATTGTTGTTCATTTTAAGCATTTGTTTGTGTGGCTGATGGGCATTCCCGTTTTTAGTCAAGTAACTTATTAATTACTTTCAGGGGTCGTTGTCTAAAGTGCATGATTCTAAAATCATGCACTTTAGACAACGACCCCTGACAGTAAATGTCTTATTTAAATTCATTTTTAGATTATTATTATTAAGCTATTTTATTACTTATTGAAATTAGGGATTTATTAATGTCACACTTATATTGATTTCTATTTTTATACAGAATCGTAGCATCACTGTCATCAGCAAATAGGCTCATAGGTTGTTCAGTATCATCAATCAGTATCAAGTCAATCATCAATCAGTATCAATCAGTTCAGTATCAAGTAGATTTAGGCAAGTCATTAATGTATAGTAGAAAAAAGGGAGGGCCTAATACACTTCCCTGTGGAACACCATACAGTACTTCACGTTCTTGGAATATATGGATTTCTTCTCGTTTTGTCGTCAAATTTATCCTACTAACTTCCGTAAATTGCTTTCTTTGCTGTAAGTATGACTCAAATAATAATGCTATAATATGCTTTCTGATATATAATAGTACATTATGGTACAAGTGTGTAATGTTGGTGATTACCGCTGAGGCGCCATTGAGACCCGAGCCGTCAGGTGAGGGTCTTAAGAGAGCCGAGGACGGTAATCATCAATACACACGTGTATCATACGACGTTTTTCAACACACTTGCGAGGAAAAAACAAATATGTATTGCATAAATCGTTTAATTATTAAAACAATTGGTGAATGTACAATTTTCAAAACGATATTGGATTGTTTTTGATGGCAATTTCACAGTTTGTGTTACATTGGTACTTGCCACTTAATATGTTTTTTTTTAGTAATTTACGTAATTAATATTTATTCACACTGTATCCATCATCTCTTATTCAACTCTCCTATCGCAGGTCTGCTCGATGAAATTTCTTATGAAGTAAGCAGAACCTTTGTGCTTTTTTGTCTGTATTTTTTTCTCTTTTAAGTCTTTTGTGTTTACATAAAGAAATGCACATATTTTCGGTTTCTAAAAATGTTCTATATCTCAAAAACTACTGGCTGTATCTTGTTTGAAAACTAACTAAAATTGAGATAATTTATTTCATTAAAATATACAGTATACATATGTATTATATGTAAGATGAAAGGCGTATTTCGGAATGAAAGAAACCATCGTGATGACTCATTACATTTTATTTACACATTATTTAAATACAATTATTTAAGCACTTTACAAATCACTGCTCGATAATGTAACTCAAATAAAAGACGAAACACAATCAGAGGTCCGCTCGGCTCGAGAGCCAACGATCGAATGCCCCCCACTTGCGTGTGCACCCTATAAGCCATGTGCCTGAAGTGAAAGGTGCTTGCTTGCGCAAGTTTTATTTAGTTTATAACTTTCTACTAACATATATCTGAACGTATCGCATATTAGAATACAGATTCATATTGTTACCGCGATTTTTGAGTTGACCAATCATATCCATTCCTAGCATCCAATTCCCACAAATGAGAGAGGAGAATTCGCCGCACACGCCGCTCATTGGCTGATTCAACGCCGGCCAATCACCGTACAGATGCTGTGGCAAGAAAAAGGTATAATTACCTCTGCAATATGGTGTCTGAGAGTACATTCCGCTTCCGACGCTCGCCCGCGACGGTCGTACCGCTCCGCGCTCTCGATCGTTCCGTGCCTGAGTCATCGCTACGCTTCGTCACGCCCGCCGTGACGTCACTCGTAGTCGCCGACTACGACGCCTGGTCCGGATCCGCCTTTTTCGAGGCGGTGAAGGATATCCTGTTTCTATAACAGAGTATCGTCAAAAACAATTTGGTTTGGCCCCTTCAGGGTAAAACCACAGTTTCGTGGTCCTTGGTTGGAAACCTCACGGTGTCAACAATACCAAGGGGGTGCTGACCCGACGCACCCGCTGATCCCCTTCAGGGTGAAGCAGTCAATTGGAGTCGAGTGCTAGGTTTTGGCCTTGGGGAATCTCCTAGTCATACCTAGTTACTGAGTTTCCTTTTCAGCTACACACCTAGTGTCGGTTGGGTGTGTCTACCCCTTCGCACTAGACCCAATAGGGCCCGGCTCGCACAATAAGACTGGCGACCGGTTACAAGCTTAGGGCTCACCATTAGGTACTCACCTCCCAGTCTCTACCCGACTGGGAGGGTTACACATCCCCGGACCCATCCATCCGGGGAGTTAGGCCAGTTAGGCTTTAAATAGGTCCCCCGCGGGAGAGAAATCTCCAAAATTTCCCCACAAAATTTTTGATTCATTCGCCAATCATGGCAAACTCCAATATTTTGGAGATATTGCTAGAAATACTTAAGGAAAACCCTGCTATTTCCGCCAAATATGGCGGAAAAATCCAGCGTGAAATCGCTAACTGTACTCCGGCTACCGAAGCCAACGTCGCTGATTTTAGTGACGCGCTTGACAGCCCATTATCTCCCCCGCTTGCTGATCAAGGCATTCCGGTTGGTCAATTCACGGAAGTGTTTATCAACTCTGATCCCATTGTTCATCGAACAACGAACGACTTCCAGGTAGATAGCCCTCTATCGCTCCCGCCCGCCGACAATGTCGTGCCGACCGGCCCAATTCCCGAAATCATCCATTGTTTCCGGCCCACCTACCAATCCTATTGTTCATAGAACAATGGACGCCGCGCAGGTGTGCGCTGCAGTTGAATTCCGTGAAATGGACACCACCGAACCTGTGTCCAATAACAACTCTGACAATGATTTGTCATCATGCCCCTCGTCCTCGGAAGACGACTTTCAAGTCACCGGCGGCAAGAGGAAGAAAGGGAAAACCTCCCAGGCCAGCAAGGCCAAAAAGACCACCGCGTCGCCCCCGTCCCCAACTCAAACGCCCGTTCGACCCGCTAGCCCCGTCCCAACTACCTCTGCTCGCGTGCAGAATAGTCGTCCCCCCAGCCCGATAGCCCAAACTTCCTCAGCCCAAAGGAAGCAACGCCCTCCGCCCCCCTTTTACATCCAAGACAAGGGGAAATGGACTGATGTGTCCAAGATGTGTGTTGATCGAAAGATCAACTACACAAACGCCCGTGCCTGCCAAAATGGCATTAAAGTCACCGCGAGTAATAGTCGACCAATTGTATTTGACTCGAAAATTTCGAACCACTCCATAGAAATGTCGATAGATGGCGCTAAGCGTCAGTTGTATCGCGCTAGTTTCATATTTAAATAAGTTTTATAAAAAAAACTTAATAAAAATCCGACTTCCAAAAAACCACTAGGTACAATGTGAAAAATAATTTTAATTTCAGAAGATGGTGTCTTTGGATCTGTATTTTAGTTTTATAGCTTTTTATAGATCATGCAAATGTCCCAACAGTCGCGCAGAAGGTTTTGTAAGTAATTTACTATCGCATAATAGTTCTTGCGTAATATTTAGAGATTTTAATGAAGACTATCTCCGTAACGACAACACTGCAGTTTTCAAATTAATACGTGACGCTGGTTACCAGTCTTTATTACAACCACTTCCGTCTACACGCGGTGGTACTCAAATAGATCATATTTTTTCAAACTTCCCTTGTGAAGTTGGATTTTATAATTCCTTCTTCAGTTACCATCGCCCTATGTGGGCCCGTTTTTAGAGTGAATTCAAATTAATATGTTTTTATTTATTTATTATTTTGCTATAATTATATAGCAAAATAATAAATAAATAAAAACATATTAATTTCATTAATTTCATCAAACACAAAGCTCCCCCAGCAAACTACTTCCTCAAGTTCTACTTATTTTAGTAGTAGTGTAGTAGTACTTCTTTTGTGATGATTGAGTAGTGTAGCTCTGTGTCTTGTATTTATTTATTTATTTATTAAAACTTTATGCAACACAAAATGTACAAAGGCGGACTTAATGCCATAGGCATTCTCTACCAGTCAACCATGGGTGGTGAAGAGATAACATGGCAGGTGCATAAAAAAAACAAAAGTAAGTAGACAATCTATGTAAAGTAAGTCTTATTACAACTATATATATACATAAATAACTAAAATAAACTTACATACATATTTATCATAATGCATACCATAATATATATTAATAAAAATCCATAGAAAGGGGGTTATGAAAACTCTGCTTCCACTATTTGTTTTGAAAATAAACCCGCAACTTTTTCTTAAACGCATATTGACTGGTGGCCGTCATATCAAGATATCAAGAGGTAGTGCATTCCACAGAAGAAAAGACTGTATATAAAAGGAAGAAAGAATAAAATCAGAAGTATGAGAAGGACAGAGTAAGAGAAGATTATTGGAAGAGCGCAGACTTTTAGCGTGTGAAGAACATGGAAATTGAAAATGAAAAATAAGGTAAGAGGGAGGGTTAGGAGAGTTTAGCAAAGAGAAAAGCGTAGTCAAGGCGCGCAAACTTCTTCTCTGGCGAATGGGCATCCATTTGAGCTCGGTTCTGTACCTCGATACGTGGTCATATTTTTTAAAATTGAATATGATCTGGATACAGCTATTAAGAACCCTATCGAGCTTATCCAGCAAGACCGCATTCAAGTCAAAGTATTTAAATTCAAAACACCGGCTATGACAAGTTTTATACAAACTCTAAAAACAAAAAATTAAAACTTTCCGTGCAAAATAGTCGGATCAGGTGAGGATTTGTAGTTTAGTTATATAGTCATGTTTGGCTTTTAGTTAGAGCATGGTACAAAACGATCAGTCAGCGAATACGACACGTACTTGGCTGTTATAAAAACTACGGAACCCTACACTGCGCGTGGCCCGACACGCACTTGACCGGTTTTTTTTCTTACTGCATATTATGCAGCTGAGCTTAATCTACTAGAAAGAATCCTAATGTGATCATCCCACTGTAACGGTACAAGCTATACGCACTTTTTGTAACTACGTACTATCGCAGTCGAAGCACCAAGAATTGTTCAAAGGACCCCGCGCGAAGCCGGGCCGGGTCGCCAGTATTATATAAATAGCGTTTTGCATGAGCGAAACTACTCTAGATAAACTGGAAAAACAGGCTATCCAATTTTAGCATATATTTGACTATCGCGAACTTTATAATTAAAACAACATATTAATCTTTCAGGGTCATATGTCGTATTTGAAATCTTGGGGAACTTCGGCTTCTAAGATACAGGCTTCTTGCCTAGTTTAAGAGCCAGATTTTTCGCCTTTAACTGTGACATTGTTGTACAATTTAATGTTAAGACCATACCTTGTACTTTTGTTTTTGTGTACAAAATAAATATTTTATTTATTAATTAATTTATTTATACAGGACCATTATCCTTACATGCCCAAGGTATGCAACAGTTACCACTCGGAGGACACGGTGGAGCACACGGTGGCTTGGGCAGAGCACCGCGCCGTGAGTGAGTCGGAATAACACATAAGTTACTTTTTATGTACATAGTTAGGTTTAGCAGTGCTTTTAAAATTAAATTAATAGATCACTTTATAAATCGCTTCTTATCCTGGAATTTCCATGGGATCGGCATTTACGCGGGAATACCCTTCCACTTGAACGAAGTTGCTGGCAGGTGCTAATTGATCCATAAATAAAAGTGGCGCCAATTGCCATATTTTTTTAAAGGTTACTAGTAATGTGGGTCCAATTCACATTAATAATAAAGCATATAATTTTACAAAACCACATAATAATCCATATATATTTTCCAAAAATTTAAAAATTACATGGTATGCTACTTACGGTCACACACACGTTTCACGTTTAACTGAGACTACACGGAACAAAATAATGACTCTCGTCAGCGCAGCGCTCCTAATATTTCATTTCTACTATTATTAGTACCATGTCATTGTCGTTATAAAAACTTACATTTGTGCTATTATGCTTACAGATACATGCATATGTTCGCTTGGAGTAAAATAAACTATAGGCGTAATTAGGGTCGCCATTCGTCCCGATATATCGGGACTGTCACCGTCATTAGGTCTTCTGTCCCGACGTATCGTAAGCACTATTACGTCCCGTTTTATCGCGCGGTCACGGGAATTCGAATATACGACGAATACGAATACGTGACTTCTGCACTGGAGAAGGAAGGCAGTCATCAGGGTATCATAAACAATTTCAACGAATTGTGTATCCCTTCCATATAATCAACAGATACACTAATCACTTTTTGTGGAGACAATACTAGTACCAACTTAGAGGGATTGAACGTCGTGGCTAATGCAATGTTTTTAGCAGCAAAAAAGTTGGGAATTCTAGCAAAGGTGAGACGGTACTTCACATCGGAACAGATGCTTAATCTCTTTTAAGCTCAGGTTCGGTCGTGTATGGAGTACTGCTCTCATCTTTGGGACGGATACCAACTGGACTCGCTTGAGTCTATCGAGAAGCGGGCCAAGAGCACGATTGGCAACGATGCACTGGTTGAGTCAAAGCTCCAGAGCCTTGAACATCGACGACGAGTTGCAAGTCTATCGGTTTTCTATCGGTTACATTTCGGGGAGTGTGCGATGGAATTACACAGTCTAATTCCGCCAAGCCCGTTCCATCATCGGACTACGAGACAAACGGCGAAGCGCCATTGTTACATGGTGGACATCCCACCTATACGCACAAAACGTTTTGGGAATACCTTCATTGTGCGTACAGCTAAGGAGTGGAATTCCCTGCCGGAGTCTGTGTTTCCCGATAACTGTAACCTAGGAGTCTTTAAGTCAAGAGTGAATAGGTTACTTTTAGGTAAGCGTGCTCCATCTTGGACCACATCATCACTTACCATCAGGTGAGATGGTGGTCAAACGCGAACCCATTTTTAATTTAAAAAATATGTGTGACAGTACCTAGTTATCACGTGTATCAGTTCAAACTTTAAATCTCTTTGTATACGCCTTATCTGCATTTTTATGGTCACCCTCAACTCCTAAATAATACATGCAGTGAATAGCGGGTTAAAATTGTTTTCATTATTATATTAAGTAATAATAATGCTAACGGTGTCGATCCGCAATAAAAAAAAAAATCATAAATATTGTGTACTTGTGACAACCCGGGCCGTTGCGATACTGTCTAGACGTTGTCGGCATTTTCCACAAGATCAAAGGCGTCGACCTACTGTATGATCTTTATACTGTGCTATTACTATACATAAGAGTCAAGGTCTAAGTTTGAATAATGCTCTCATTGATATTGGGTCATCCACTTTCTCTTGTGGACAGGCTTATGTAGCACTCTCTAGAGTGACCAATTTACAAGGTGTTCACCTTATAAATGTAGACTTTGCTAGTATTAAAGCACAACAGTCAGCTTTAGTTGAATATAATCGCTTAAGAGCGAAATATCGCCCTGATTTATCGCTTATGGTAATCAGTAAACAATCAAAGAAAAAAGGCAAAGACAGAGAATGGGCTATGAAAACCGGCACTGTTGATGTCCAAGAAATACACCCCAAAAAAAAGAAGAAAAGAAATAAACACTAAAAACACTGCCTTTTTTTTTTTTACGTGGTAAAATTATCAAATAAGTCCTCCCACTCCGGGCAGGGTGGGAGGGACTGTCAGACTTTTACTGACTAAAATCCACGGTGTTCCTTCAATAACCCTTTACATACCGGGGCCACGGTAACGGGATGAGTCCCACGACCCCGGCGGGCTTCGGCCCTCTGCAGAGGGGGCCTCGTCATGTTGCTGACGCTCTTTGAGGCGCGCGTGGAACACGACGCGCCGTCGACCCGGGCATGGTCCATGGTCGGACAGCGAGTTGCCCTTTACTCGCTGTCCGCATGCCCGCGCCTACGGTGGCCGGAGATCGTCGGCCGACGTCCGACGCCGTGGGGCGTCTACCACTGCGGCTGGGCTGGAGGGAGGACGCCATCCTCTCCCTCACGCGGCCCGCCTCCTCCTTCGGAAGCATGACTGCTTCGCAGAAGGAGGCGACCGCTTCCCACTCCCTCTCGCCCCGCAGCATGGCCTCGACCAATGCCGGGCGCGAGAGGTCTCCGCCTATCGCCGCCGTGAGGACACGTCGGTGCTCTGCCCAGGCGGGGCAGTCTTGCACCGTGTGCTCTACGGTGTCCTCAGGGCGACCCTCGCAGTGGTGACACCCAGGCGTTTCCTCCTTTCCCATCAGACACAGGTACCTCCCGAAACTTCCGTGTCCGGTGAGGACCTGCGTCATGCGGTAGGTCAGGACGCCGTGACGCCGATCTAGCCACTCCTCAAAGAGGGGTCTTACCGCCGCAATTGCGGCGTGCCCGAAGCAACTTACAAAAAGAACTGAAATCCCACCAAAAACATTTCATGTAAAATGTTGCCAAGACGACCACACAAGGTTTTTTTTTTTTTTTTTTTTAACGTGGTAAAATTATCAAATAAGTCCTCCCACCCCGGGCAGGGTGGGAGGGACTGTCAGACTTTTACTGACTAAAATCCACGGTGTTCCTTCAATAACCCTTTACATACCGGGGCCACGGTAACGGGATGAGTCCCACGACCCCGGCAGGCTTCGGCCCTCTGCAGAGGGGGCCTCGTCATGTTGCTGACGCTCTTTGAGGCGCGCGTGGAACACGACGCGCCGTCGACCCGGGCATGGTCCATGGTCGGACAGCGAGTTGCCCTTTACTCGCTGTCCGCATGCCCGCGCCTACGGTGGCCGGAGATCGTCGGCCGACGTCCGACGCCGTGGGCGTCTACCACTGCGGCTGGGCTGGAGGGAGGACGCCATCCTCTCCCTCACGCGGCCCGCCTCCTCCTTCGAAAGCATGACTGCTTCGCAGAAGGAGGCGACCGCTTCCCACTCCCTCTCGCCCCGCAGCATGGCCTCGACCAAGGCCGGGCGCGAGAGGTCTCCGCCTATTGTCGCCGTGAGGACACGTCGGTGCTCTGCCCAAGCTGGGCAGTCCTGCACCGTGTGCTCGACTGTGTCCTCAGGGCGACCCTCGCAGTGGTGACACCCAGGCGTCTCTTCCTTACCCATAAGACACAGGTACCTCCCGAAACTTCCGTGTCCGGTGAGGACCTGCGTCATGCGGTAGGTCAGGACGCCGTGACGCCGATCTAGCCACTCCTCAAAGAGGGGTCTTACCGCCGCAATTGCGGCGTGCCCGGACCACACAAGGTTTGCCCTGTGAAAAAGATATCAGATCTCATGTAGAGCCAAGCTTCTGAATCTACACGGCCTAAGGCTGCGTTTCCACCAGAGATGTGCGAGGATGCGTAGCGAGGGATGTGTTTGTATAGAACCAATAGAATCGCTTCATTTACCTCGCCTCGGTCAGCACAGCTCTGGTGGAAACGGCTCAGCAGAGCTAGATTTTTGCGCATACAAAACAAGCGAGGGATGTGTGCGAGGGATGTGTGCGAGAGATGTGTTGCGAGGGATGTGACGCGAGGAATGTGTGTTGAGAAGGATGTGTTGCGAGGTTTGCGCATCCTCGCACCACACATTAATGCGCATTTTCACAGCTCCGCTGCACATCCTCGTAGGAACATTTTCATTGCACACCTTTGGTGGAAACGCTCACACATTTTCACAGCACAGCTAGACATCCTCGCACGACACATTTCCATCGCACATCTCTGGTGGAAACGCACCCTAACTCTACCGACCCTAACTTCACAAATTCTACATATCAGTAAAAATCTATGGCTTGGCTGTTTCGTTACTTACTTCAGAAACTAAATATTCGGATCACCTCCACAACGGTATCGAAACGGCGAAGTCATACATTTTTCACACAACAGTACATAACTCTTCAAATTATTTGGAAACAAATTTCTCTCTCTTATCACAATACAAGTTAATAATTCTCAGACCAAAATGAAACACATTTTGCAATATAGTTTCGAAATATAACAAAAACATTTCATCCAATTTTTCCACAAAATCACAACAACCCTTTTTTATCAATAGACGAAGAAGTGATAGGACCGCAAACATCTGTGTGCACTTTAAATAGAGCTCGTTTCAAATCTTGTTTTGAATTTGTCCAAAGGTCAACAAGCTTATTATTCATACATTCAAGCTTCACTTAGTTTATTGTTAGATACAATAAATGTCAATTGTATCACTATCATAAAATAGTATAATTCACTTTATTTCCTAACTAGCTTGTGCCAGCGGTTTCGCCCGCGTGGGAAGTTTTTCCTGTGTAAATCCCGATCCCGTGGGAATTTCACAAAATCCTTTCTTAGCGGATGCCTACGTCATAACATCTACCTGCATGCCAAATTTCAGCCCGATCCGTCCAGTGGCTTGGGCTGTGCGTTGATAGATCACTATGTCAGTCAGTCAATCAGTCAGTCAGTCACCTTTGAGTTACATATATTTAGATATAGGTTTGACATTTTTGTCTAACATTGGATGATATCAAAAAGATTATCCTTGCCATTAAATCTAAGGCTGTGGGTTATGATGACATCAGTCGTTATATGATCACCTTGATCCTTGACTCTTTCCTTCTGCCAATTGCCCATATTATCAGCTTCTCCCTCGATTCCGGGCAATTTCCAACCCTGTGACGAATGGCTTACGTTCATCCACTTCCTAAAATATCGAACCCCTCCTTGCCTATCCATTTTCGACCAATTTCCATTCTTCCTTTCCTATCCAAAGTACTAAGGGCCTGCGCCCATAGACAGTTTTCTGGATTTGTTTACCGAAACAATCTTGTTAGTCCATTCAAGTCTGGATTTAGGCCAGGCCACAGTACGGCTTCTGCTCTCCTTAAAATGACTGGGGACATTAGAGAGGCGATGGAGAATACAAAAGTTACTGTTTTGGTGCTTATTGATTTCTCCAATGCCTTTAATGCCGTCAGTCATGATATTCTCTTATCTATCCTGTCACATCTCATGGTGTCTTCCGAGTGTCTAGAATGGTTCTCTTATTATCTTCGGGGACGTCAGCAGTCGGTTTGTGTCGATAAGAATTCTTCGAGTTGGCGTGACCTGGATGCTGGTGTCCCACAAGGCGGTATTCTTTCTCCGTTGTTATTCTCAATCTTCATAAACTTTATAACTCTCTATCTCCGGTGTTCGTATCATCTTTACGCTGATGATCTGCAGTTGTATGCATCTGCGCGGGTGGAAAGTTTATCAAACGCTATAGGAGATATAAACCGAGATTTAGGGCCAATTTCACCGATCAAATAAATCGCGATCAACTGAACATAAACGGCGTTTTAGTTTTAATCTAAGTTTAAAGTTTGTTTTGGCATTTCACCACCAATATTTAAACTAGTTTAGTGCTAAACGCAGGTATTGTACTAAACGCCCAATTTTGACCGTTTAACGATCTAAACGCGATTATGTGCGCCACCATCTGGTATTTTATAACGTAGTGCGCCCTTTTTTTACTGAAGATAGGTTTGCGTTCGCATCGGCTATATTGTGTTGAAGAAGTGATACTGTTGTGATATTACCTGTTTTGAATCACATAATTACGAATATTTTGAGATATATAATGAGAAGAGTTTACTTATTGGCCTTTGAAGAAGATGAGGATGAATTTGTACTTCGACGACCAAGGTGTATTCGCGAAAGAGAAGAACACCATATTCAATGTACTCTGTGATCCACGCTAAACGAACTGTTTGAACACACTGTTTTTATAACCTCACTCACTGTAGCAAGTTGTCAATTGACTTGACAACCGAAGGAATACGTTTTGTTTCATGTATTTTAACACAACTATTGCAACAGTTTTGACAAGTTTCAGAGCAAGGACCAAACGCAACGCGAGGTTGCCATTCTAACATGCCGTAAACTCTGTTTTCGTAAACGCGATCAACGATCGTGGTGTTTTGCTCTGTGAAATGCAATCGATGTTAAACGAGATAAAATCTTGATAGTAAACGCAATTAATGTAAACGCTGTTTTACGGATCGCCGTTTTAGAGACGTTCGGAGAAATCGGCCCTTAGATGCTATCAAAAGCTGGTTTGATAGATTTGGGGTGTCTGTAAACCCCTCAGTGTCAGGCCATTGTGATTGGAAGTTCTCGTATGATCGGTAGATTGACAGTAAATTCGCTCCCTCCAATTATTTTCAATGGCACCGTCATCCCTATTAGCTCTAGCGTTAAAGATCTCGGTTTTCATCTTGACTCTGTGCTTAGCTGGCAAAGTCAGGTCTGCAGTGTCAGTCAAAGAGTCAACGGTACTTTGCGATGCTTGTATCGTCTGAGGAACTTTATACCTGCAAAAACCAAGACAATGCTTGTGCAAACTTTAATTTTCCCTATAATCGACTATGGTGACGTGTGCTACTTTGACTTGAATGCGGTCTTGTTGGATAAGCTCGATAGGCTCCTTAATAACTGTATCTTTTCATTTTTAATTTAAAAAAATATGACCAAGTATCGAGGTACAGAATCGAGCTCAAATGGATGCCCATTCGCCAGAGAAGTTTGCGCGCTTTGACTACGCTTTTCTCTTTGCTGAACTCTCCTACCCCTCCCTCTTATCTTATTTCTCATTTTCATTTCTATTTTCTTCACACGCTAAAAATCTGCGCTCTTCCAATAATCTTCTTTTACTCTGTCCTTCTCATACTTCTGATTTTATTCATTCTTCCTTCTATATACAGTTCATTCTTCTGTGTTCTGTGGAATGCACTACCTCTCGATATCAGGACGGCAACAATCAATATGCATTTAAGAGAAAGTTGCGGGATTATTTTCTTAACAAATTGTGGAAGCAGAGTTTTCATAACCCCCTTTCTATAACTTTTTATTAATATATTTATAAAATATTTTTGGTATGTATTATGATAAATATGTATATAAGTTTATTCTAGTTAGAAGTATATGTACACTTGTAATAAAACTGACTTGCGTTTGAGGGATGCCAAAGCCCTCGGTGCTTTAAATCCAATAATGAATCGTAAAAGCAAATTAAGTAGTAGTACTAAACTGAGAGTATATACAACTCTTGTCCGCCCGTGTATAACGTACGCCTGTCCGGTTTGGAGTAGCACGTGTATCACTAATCATCACCTACTGCAAGTGATACAGAATAAAGCGGTTACAACATCCTACAAAACTAAATTTAGAACGAATCTCAAAACATTACATAAATCCATTAAACTTCCCTTATTATTTAATCACATAATTAAAATTTCATTAATTTTTATAATAAAAATATATTTTTTTTTCCTGTGTGGGTAGACACAGGGTCAACACATCTTATTGGGCAGCTCCCAGTTTTTAATCATTTAAAATTATTTAAAATAGTATTTTTAATGTTTTAATTACATTTAATAGTCTATTACTACCCTATACTCACTTCACACTATTTCCAAGTCTCTTCTATTTCTAATAATTCTATTCTACTTACTTTTCTACTACCACACTCATCAATATGGACTCAAAGCTGACAGCAAGTTTAGAAGATTTGGAGCAGCTCTTTAACTTGCGAATGACTGAATACGAAAACAAGCTCAAAAATGCTTCATCTCCTGCAAGTTCTCCTCCGGATATCACAACACTGTCAAGTGAGTTCACAGAATTCAAAACATTTGTCTGGAAAGCACTCTCCCAATTTAAGAGCCAAATTGAGGTACTGTCTCTTGGATTCGACAGACATGAAACCCTGATGCGGCGAAAGGTGCTTTTGTTCCATGGTGTGGCACAGGATCCTGGCGAAAAGTTGCTTGATGTAGTTCATAAGATATTAACCGACCAAATGAGCTTGTCCGAGATTAAGGAAGACAATATCCATGTTTGCCATCGACTGGGATCTACGCAGGGCAAAGCTCGGCCTATATTGGTCAGATTATACAATATTGAGCACCGTCACTTGATATGGGAGAGTAAAAAGTCCTTGAAAGGTTCAGGAATAACTATTTCTGAATTCTTGACGCAAATTAGGCACCGTACTTTCATGGACGCACGCAAACATTTTGGAATTCAGAGTTGCTGGTCGGCGGAGGGCAGGATAGTGATCGTCACACCTGATACTAAGCGTCACAGGATTGAAACTCCGAGAGAACTTCGTGCGCTGGTTTTGCAATTCCCAAATACTTCCTGTGACTCTGGAAAGGCTGAAAAACCTGTGAAACATGTTACTTCGAGGAATGTTAAGGCAAAGAAGGGCGCGCCGGTGACGCGGCGTGACTAACTTAGCTATTTTTCTGATCCGATAGTAAGTAGCTTCTTAATTTTGTCGGAGTGTATGATTTCAGTTATATGTCGGTAGTTAAAGCATTTTGCACTATTTGAATCACCTTCATAGTGATTAGATTATTATAAAATGTCAGTGTAATTTTTACATTTTCCTGTTTTGTATGTCAATGACAATATGTCTATCTAGCTTGAACTGTCATTGTCAATTTGACGTTATTTCTGACTTAATTATTTTCGTTCCGTAATCGCATTGTATGCTTTTGTGAATATTTTAATAGTTTAGTTTAAATGTCCTACAAAATTATTCGTTAGTTTGTATTCGATCTTTAGTATTATATGTTTGTGGTATTGTTATGATTTGTTAATTTCTTCCAACATATCAGCGAGTTAGGGTAGTTAACTTGAAAGAAAAAACTAAAAAGTATTTAGTATTAACTTATTTTATTTTTATTGTATATATATTTATTTTACTTTATATTTATTTATGGATGATCTAATTGACTTGAATGATAGCTTTTTCTCTTGTTCTTCTTCTACTTGCAGTTTTATTAGCGCGGAAAGTGAGACACTACTTCACACTTTGCATGATAATATTTCCACTATTTTTTCTAAATACCCCAAAAATTTTCATATAGCGCATATTAATGCTCAGAGTGTTCCTGGTCACTACTCCGATCTTCTGGCATCCTTTAGCAGTGCTCATCTAGATGCACTTCTTATTTCTGAAACTTTTCTTAAGCCTTCTCTTCTTTCTACGCACTATTCACTCCCTGGCTTTGTTCTGGTCAGAAATGACAGAACCGGCAAGGGTGGTGGTGGTGTTGCCATTTACATACGTGCTGATATACCACACAAAATTGTTAGCTCGTCTCCATCCCAGTACTCTGGGTCGGCTGAATTTTTATTCCTTGAGATTACTTTAAATCATACCAAAGTTCTACTCGCGGTATTCTACTTCCCTAATTTACATATTAATTACTTTGACTCCTTAGAATCATCTCTTAATGAACTTTGCCCTGCGTACGAGCACGTTATTTTAATGGGTGACTTTAATACATGCTTACTTAAAGACGGCACTCGTTCTCGCAAACTTCGTACTCTCTTATCCTCTTTTAATCTTGAAATTTTACCTCTATCTGCGACTCATAATTTTCCCAACTGCACGCCTTCTCTATTGGACCTAATGATTGTTTCTTCACCTAGCAAAGTTGCTGAGTATGGGCAGCTTACTGCAACCTTTTCTTACCATGACCTCATCTTTCTTTCCTATCGTATCCGATCTCCCAAACGTAAACCTCGCTTCTGCTATTTACGTAATTACAATGGCCTAGATCTTGCTGAGTTAGCACGTGATGCAGGAGATATCGACTGGACCTCCGTAGTCGAAAGCTCCAGTATTGACGAGAAAGTCAGCTGTTTCAATTCCGAGCTATTGGGTCTCTATGACAAACATGCACCGCGTCGGCGAATTAAAGTAAAACATGATCCTGCTCCTTGGATTACTGCTGAAATCAAAGATGCTATTGCTCGTAAGGATAAAGCGAAGAGTAGGTATAGACGTAGATCCACGGAGCAGAATTTTGATCACTTTAAAGTTATGCGTAATCGCTGCAGTCGTATGTGTCGATATGCTAAAAGACGTTATTTCCACGAATCTCTTATTAATCGAAAGTCCTCTGATGTCTGGAAATTTCTAAAGTCAGTTGGCATCGGCAAATCACCCTCTAATACTTGTGAAGATGTTGACATATGTGCTCTTAATAGACACTTTTCTCTTCCTCCTGTTTCTCTTGAACCTAGTGTCAAAATTTCAACTTTGCAAGAGCTCACTGATTTGCCTTTACCAAATTGCCCAACTTTTAATTTGACTTCTGTTTCTGAAGACGATGTTAAAAAATCTCTACTTTCTATTTCCTCTTCGGCTGTTGGTCATGACAATGTGTGTTCGAGGATGATAATACCTATTCTACCTCAATTGCTCCCCATTCTAACTCACATTGCTAACTATTCCTTATTTTCTAGCTCATTTCCTAGTGCCTGGAAACAGGCACATATAATACCTGTTCCCAAAATAAACAATCCATCGTCCTTATCTCACTTCAGACCTATCTCCATTTTACCTTTCCTTTCTAAAGTTCTTGAACATATTGTTCATGGCCAAGTTTCTAGATACCTTACAGCACACAATCTAATTTCCCCTTTCCAATCTGGATTTCGTACTGGTCACAGCACAGTTACTGCACTTCTGAAAGTCACCGACGATATCCGCTGGGCTATGGACAATAAATCTCTCACCGTATTAGTCCTACTTGACTTCAGTTGCGCGTTCAACTCAGTAGATTTTGACATACTTCTTGGAGTCCTTCGTTCATTTAACTTCTCGCCTTCTGCACTATCCTGGTTTGACTCGTATCTTCGGGGTCGCTCTCAGTGTGTCCGCCTTGATGAAAAATTTTCTGATTGGTGTGATCTCACTGCTGGTGTGCCTCAGGGTGGCGTTCTTTCTCCTCTTCTTTTCTCTGTCTTTATTAATACAGTTACTCTGATCATCACCTCGAACTTCCATCTCTATGCAGACGATTTGCAGCTATACCGACACTTCTTGCTGGCTGACGCGGACTCGGCGATTAGTGCCATGAATTGTGACTTGGAGAATATTAGTCAGTGGGCTAAATCATACGGATTACAGATTAATCCGTCCAAGTCCCAGGCTATGATCTTAGGTAGTCGATACTATCGCTCTGCACTTGACACTTCCTCTTTGAGGCCATTATCCCTTAACGGCTCGGTCATTGCGTACACGGATATTGCAAAGAATCTTGGTGTATTACTTGACAGCAATCTTTCTTGGCGAGCGCAAGTAAATGAGGTTAGTCGTAAGGTGCACTTTTCCTTCCACTCTTTAAAATCTCTACAAAGCTTCTTGCCTTTCAAAACTAAAATCTCTTTAGCTCAAACTTTAATTCAGCCGATTATTGATTATGCTGATGCCTGCTATTTGGAACCACTGAGGAGCTCTTATGTAAGCTTGAGCGCTTGCAAAACTTGTGTATTCGCTTTGTTTTTGGTCTGAGGAAATACGATCATGTCTCTCAGTTTCGCAAGGATCTCAAGTGGCTCCCTATCCGTCTTCGCAGGAACACTCAAATCCTAGCTACCTGCGCGATCGTTTTTCATTCACTCGTCCTACTGATGCCCTTTGTAGATCCCACCTTAAACTCCATCTCAATTTCCCATCCCAAAAAACCTGTTTCTATTCCCACTCCTTCTCCTTTCATGCAGTACGACTGTGGAACTCACTTCCCGCTAAAATCCGTGAAGCCAAATCCATTACTATTTTCAAAAAGCAGGTCAAAGATCATTACCTATCTAACATCCCGTAATTTTATATATTTATTATAGGTATATATTTTTATAGCATGTATTTTAATTCTATGTATGTATATATTTATTAAATATATCATTTTAGTTTAATTTTATAGCTAAGTATGTTTTATATCGTAATTAGTATTTATACACACTGTGTCTATCATCTCCTCTTCAACTCTTCTGTCGCAGGTCTGCTGGAAGAAATTTCTTAGGAAATAAGCAGCACCTTTGTGCTCTTTTGTCTGTATTTAATTTTTTCCATTATAAGTGTCATGTGTGTACATAAATAAATAAAAAAATAAATAAATGTCGCAGGACAGTGCGTAAACCTAATAATATTGTGCTTAGCTCCTCTGTCCATGTCGTTGTTGCCCCGCGAGCCATTAGCGCTGCCTTCATCGTTCTGTGCCATCGTTCAACTTGGCCGTTTGACTGTGGGTGGTACGCCGTAGTACGTATTCTGTTTATTCCCATCCTCTTCATGAGTGCGTTGAACAGTGTAGATTCGAACTGGCGTCCTTGATCTGTTGTAATGCGTAGCGGGCAGCCGAATCTCACTATCCACGTTTCATATAGCACCTGCGCGATGACGTCCGCTGTGATGTCACGAACCGGTATTGCCTCGGGCCATCTGGTACATCGGTCAATAATAGTGACGCAGTAGCGATATTCATTAGACAAACGCAGTGGCCCAACGATGTCCATGTGAATATGTTCGAAGCGTTGTGACGGCGGGAACTGTACTAACGGCGTGTTTACGTGTCGATGTACTTTCGCTCGCTGGCAACTTATGCATGCTCGTGTCCACTGTGCTACTTCCTTATTCATAGATGGCCAGAAGAATTTTCTTGACACCAGTTCTCTTGTACTGCGTACGCCTGGGTGACATAACTCATGTAGCGCTTTGAAAGCTGCGTAACGTTGTCTCACGGGTACATATGGTCGCAGTACGGACGTTGAACACTCACACGTGATTGGCCGGTTAATACCGGGTATAGTTATTTCTTTGAACATTAAGTTTTCTTGTTTTCTAAGTTTCTTGAGTTCTTGGTCTTGCTGTTGATCCATGCTTAGCTGATTATAATCGATAGTTGATGGACAAATAATCTCTTCGAGTCTTGATAAAGCGTCGGCGACTGTATTTTCTTCCCCTTTTATGTACTTTATGCTAGTACAAAACTGACTTATAAAATGCAGTTGTCTTTCGCGTCTCGGTGTGTCGGAGGTACTTGCGGTTCTTGTGAGGGCATAAGTAAGAGGTTTGTGGTCTGTATAGATAATGACGTCACAGCCCTCTATTAATCGGCGAAAGTGTTTAACAGCTGTATACATCGCTAATAGTTCGCGATCGTATACACTGTACCGGCGTTATGTTTCACTCATAGCCTTCGAATAAAATGCTAGTGGTTTCCAAACATTGTCCACGTTTTGCTGAAGAACAGCACCAAGACTGTGATCTGAAGCATCTGTCATGATGGCAAGGGTACTTCCTTGAACTGGATGTGTGAGTATGGTGGCCTCTGCGATGCTTTGGCGGCATTTCTCAAAGGCTTGCTCTGCGTCCGTTGTCCACTGGATAGGCGTGTTGTCGTTGCGTTTTCTATTATGTAGGTATTTGTTAAGTTCGCACTGGAGTTCTGCTTGTCGTGGGAGACAATCTCGGTAGAAGTTGATCATCCCCAGGAAACGTCGAAGTTGGAGAATAGTTTCTGGTTTCGGGTAGGTAGATATAACTTTAACTCGTTCCACTGTTGGTTTTATACCCGTCGCCGATACTTCATAGCCGAGAAAATCTATTGTTTCTTTACCAAACTCGCACTTTTCTATGTTTAGTGTCAGACCGTAGTTGTCTAACCGCTGTAGAACTTGATGAAGAAGTTGTTTGTGTTTTGTTTCATCTTCTTCACACAGGAGAATATCGTCGATAAAAGAGAAACAACCATCTATGCCTCTCAGCACTTCGTGCATGAATCTTTGAAATGTCTGACTTCCGTTTCTTAGACCAAAGGTCATGCAGTTGAATTCATACATTCCAAACGGTGTTGTGATCGCCGTTTTTTGCGCGTCGTCCTTTGCAATTGGAATCCAGTAGTACGCCATTTTTAAATCAAGTTTGGAGAATACTTTCTTGTTATGTAGTTGGTACGTGAAATCTTGAATGCGAGGTACGGGATAGCGGTCGGGTTGAGTGACCGCATTCAGACGTCTGTAGTCACCACACACGCGTAATCTACCGTCTTTTTTCTTCACAACATGTAGGGGGCTGGCCCATGGGCTTTTTGATGGTTTACAGATTCCCATTTCTAACATGCGGTCAAACTCTTCTTTGGCTGCCTTGTACTTGTCCGGGGGCAGCGGGCGGGGGCGAGCGTAGAGTGGGGGGCCGGTCGTTTCAATGTGGTGGACAACGTCATGTTTCGGTGGCTCTTTCAACGACATTGGCCGTAGGACATTAGGGTATTGCTTCAAAATATCGTAGTATCGTTGGTCGTTGCTTATAATGTGAACTGATTCTGTGTTCGTAGAAACTTCTAATGCGTCGATAGATAGCTCGGTTATCTTGTCAATTAACTTTTTCTTGTCCAGGTCTACCAGCAGTTTAAAGTGACGAAGAAAATCAGCTCCCAGTATGGAGGTTTTGACGTCTGCAACGATGAATGACCAAACAAATTCTCTTCGTAATCCAAAGTTTAGTCTGATAGTTTTCTGGCCGTAAGTCTTGATTGGCGTATTGTTCGCGGCGTATAAACTGTACGCACTTGGAGTTTTGTTATTTCTATGATTGGCGGCTAGTACGGAGATATCTGCGCCTGTGTCCACGAGGAAACGTTCGTGAGTGTTACGGTCGTGTACACAAAGGCAATTACTGGTATGCGGGACACCGACGTCCGCCACGGTCGGTGTCGACTTTAGTTTTCCGACGGCTTGTTTCTTCGACAGCAGGGCGATTCACAGCGCTTCGCTTTGTCTCCGAAGCGGTAGTGGTAGCGGCATTCCCAGTTGGGGTCTCCCGGTTTCAGTGCCGATCCACGATGCGTTGACTGCGAGCGTGAACGGGAACGAGCTCGAGGATTGTACGTGCGGCGACGGTGTCTGTGGAATGGCTGACCTTGACGTAGCTCGGCGATCTCTAGAGTTAGTTTCTCCACTTGCTTCGCCAGCGTTTCTAGCTGTGCCATGGGTTCCGTAGATGACGAGGATGATGCTGGTACTGTGACTGCGGCAACGCTGGGACTCTCTGTGTACTCCACCATCTTATCTGCCATCGCAGCCAAGGTGTCTAACGATGATTCCTTGTTGACCGACAGAACGACTCGAACTTGTGTGGGTAGGTGATTTAACCATTCTATTTTTAGACCCTCTTCGGTAATCATACCGCTCGCGAGTTCTCGCATCTTCCTCAGCAGCTGGGAAGGCTTTTGATCTCCCAACTCTAGTCCGCTGATAAGCTTCTGGAAATTCTTGACGTCTGATTTATCGTAGGCTTCGAGTAGGCGTTGTTTCACTTTTTCATATTTTCCAGTTGCGGGTGGATTGTAAAGAATATCGGTCAAATGTTGTAAGTCGACCGTTTGCAGTTGTTGCAGAACATACCGGAACTTCTGGTCATCTGAAGTCTTCAATGGGTCAATCACAGCTTCAAATTGGATGAACCAGGCACGGGGTATTTCTCTCCAAAAAGGTAAAAGCCTCGACTGCACGGACACTGCGCTCACGTCGTAATTCATCTCGGCCTGGATTCTTGGCTGTTGTTCTTCAGACATGGTCACTTGCTCCACACAATAAGATCTTCTTACTAGTGTTCCGTTTTTTAAAACGCGGGGTCACCAATGTAGCGCGTGCAGGGTGTACAAGTAAAACTCCAGATGAATATAGAACTGTATCGAACGGTGTTCTGAATAGCAGTGTTTATTAAATAAATTAGGTTCGCTTTATAGCCTAACGTTTTGGCGCCAAATATCCCTAAAAAACATCTAGCCAATAAGACTACAGGATTTCATTCTTCGGTTCCACATTCCGTCCGTAGGGGTCGCGTCGATCGCAGCGCCGCGCCCCGCCTCGGGCTGATGGTGGTCGGCGAGCGGCGGCGCTAGTTTAGTATGCGCGCGCACCCGCAGCGTGCAGATGTATGTGTGATGTATGTGTGCGGAAGCTACAACTTTATCAATAGTTGGCATTTCATTTGCAAAAAAAAAACATAACATAACATAATTATGTACTTTTCTCCTCACTGCGGTTAAATCCATATAATCGAAACTGTCAATTTTGCTTGGTTTCGTTGGCGGTGGAGAAGGAGACTCCACTGTCCACACTCCAATGTGATGTTTTGTACTGGTTAATGACCTTGTACACAGTTGGTACAGAGATACCCATTATTTCACCAGTTTTTGCACTATGTCTGTTTTTGACCAATGCCTGTTTCTTCGATGATAAAAGAGGTCCAGTTTTGAAGCGTTTCTTCTTTGGTGATGGAAATGTGTGTACGAAGTTGGTCTGGCTAGTACCAACCCCGGGTATACTCATTTTTCCACGATACGAATTTAAAAACGAATATCGATTAATAACAAACATTAACAATAACTAAATAACAAAAACAAAACAAAGAAACAAGCAAATAATATCAAAATTCAACAAAAACACGTACGATAAATGTCGAGAGCGTTTGTCAACAATGGCATCTGGTTAACCGACTAAACGTAATACCTGCCACTTCAGTTGCCAGACTACGTCACAATTGTACTCTTTAATTTAGCAACATTATTTAGTTTGACAGGCCCGTTGGTATAGTGGTCAGTGGTCCTGACTGCTATGCGCAAGGTCGTGGGTTCGATTCCCACCTAGGACAAATGTTTGTGTGATGAGCACGGTCATTTGTTCTTTGTCTGGGTGTAATTTATCTATAATATGAATGTATTTAGAAATATATATGTATGTTTATCAGTTGTCTAGTATCCATATCACAAGCTCTGCTTAGTTTGGGACTAGATGGCGTTGTGTGAAAAAGTTGTGGAATATATAGTTGTGGAATATTATTATTATCTAATTCGTTGTATTTTGTAAAAGGTTTGGGGAACCCGTCTTTTTGGGCTCTTTATGATGGACAGAATACAAAATATTATATTATTTTATAAATCAAACTAAAAAATTGTGCTCAAGCAGTTAAATCTACGAAGAGTAGTTTAAGAATAAATGATAAAGTTGAACATACTATAACAAAAGAGAAAACTATCGTGTGATCGAAAATAAATTTAATTTTGGTAGAACGTATTTTTAAAGAAGAAAGTGTCCACTATAAACAACCCTTTTTACGATTTGTTTACCCTTTTTAATTACCTAAACCTTTCGAGTATAGTTTATTTTTTTATGTACCTGCCACGTTATCTCTTCACCACCCGTGGTTGACTGGTAGAGAATGCCTATGGCATTAAGTCCGCCTTTGTACATTCTGTGTTGCATAAAGTATAAATAAATAAATAAAACGTGAATCCAAGATGGCGGCTGCAACAGGTATCAATTTTTTCGTCATGGGTGTCGTTTTCATGGTATTCGAGGCTGCTAAAAACGATAGTGCTGTCAAAACGTGAATCCAAGGTGGCGGCTGTAACAGGTATCGACTATTTCGTCATGGTACTCGAGGGTGCTAAAAACTATAGCGCTGTCAAAACGTGAAACGCTGCCGAAACGATTTCGTCCAACCTCGGCTCGCGTACGCTCCTGCCAAAACTTGCAAAGGTTACGCCGCCGCCGCGCCGCCATAATGACAAAACAGATCTATAGTTCTACAAGTTGTTGTGTATTAATATTAAATTGATTTTCGTGTTTAAACTATCGTCTTTTGCTGAGATTAACCGATGCCATAAGATTACTTTTTTAAATTGTATTTTTAAGCTAGGTAGATATTTAAATTCGATGGATTGATCACTACAAAACAAAAATGTGAAAAAAAGCAATATCAAAATCATTAAAAGTGACAACCTTAATGGAGCGTAGGTAACCTTAATGTCGGAAACTAGGCTTAATTTCTACTGGCCATTTTTATTCTGTGGTCTTTTTTTTTTTTTTTTTTTTAACGTGGTAAAATTATCAAATAAGTCCTCCCACTCCGGGCAGGGTGGGAGGGACTGTCAGACTTTTACTGACTAAAATCCACGGTGTTCCTTCAATAATCCTTTACATACCGGGGCCACGGTAACGGGATGAGTCCCACGACCCCGGCAGGATTCGGCCCTCTGCAGAGGGGGCCTCGTCATGTTGCTGACGCTCTTTGAGGCGCGCGTGAAACACGACGCGCCGTCGACCCGGGCATGGTCCATGGTCGGACAGCGAGTTGCCCTTTACTCGCTGTCCGCATGCCCGCGCCTACGGTGGCCGGAGATCGTCGGCCGACGTCCGACGCCGTGGGCGTCTACCACTGCGGCTGGGCTGGAGGGAGGACGCCATCCTCTCCCTCACGCGGCCCGCCTCCTCCTTCGAAAGCATGACTGCTTCGCAGAAGGAGGCGACCGCTTCCCACTCCCTCTCGCCCCGCAGCATGGCCTCGACCAAGGCCGGGCGCGAGAGGTCTCCGCCTATTGTCGCCGTGAGGACACGTCGGTGCTCTGCCCAAGCTGGGCAGTCCTGCACCGTGTGCTCGACTGTGTCCTCAGGGCGACCCTCGCAGTGGTGACACCCAGGCGTCTCTTCCTTACCCATCAGACACAGGTACCTCCCGAAACTTCCGTGTCCGGTGAGGACCTGCGTCATGCGGTAGGTCAGGACGCCGTGACGCCGATCTAGCCACTCCTCAAAGAGGGGTCTTACCGCCGCAATTGCGGCGTGCCCGGCCGTCGGTTGCGACAGTCGCTCCCTCCATACTGCCCTGAGATCGCGCCGGAGCTCTTCCCGCCGCGCCTCGACTTCTCGAGGCAGCGGGGATACGCCCCGGCGCTGCGCCTCCACGCGCCATTCATAGACGCGCTGGAGGGCAGTCGCCTCCAGATCCCAGGGCAGCAATCCGGCAAGGAGGTTGGCCGATTCGCCGGCGATCGTGCGGTATCCCCGGATCATTCGGATAGCCATGACCCTCTGGCATGCGACCAACTTTAGTGGTCGCGTCCGGATGCACAGGGCCCACACTGGGGACCCGTAGAGGGCCATGGACCGCACGACGCCGGCGTACAGCCTTCGGCAGGAGGCGTTTGGCCCGCTGAGATTAGGCAGGAGTCGCCTGAAGGCGGCTGCTGCCCGGTTCAGCTTTGGGGCCAAACTCAGGAAGTGCTCCCTGAAGTTCCACCGGCTGTCGAGGACGAGTCCCAGGTACTTCATCGTCCTCCCGACGCCGATGCGAACCCCCTCCACCGTTATGTGGGACTCGGACCGTGGCGCGTTCCGAGCGCCATGAAAGCACATGGCCTCGGTCTTGTGCAGCGCCACGTCGAGTCCCAACTGCCGGATCCTATGAACGACTGTCGCAACCGCTTGCGTCGCCAGGTCGGCCGCCGCCTGGTGCGACTCTCCCTGCGCCAGGACGAGCGTGTCGTCAGCGTAACATACTACGCTGACGCCGTCAGGGAGGTCGCCGCGCAGCACCCAGTCGTATCCGATGTTCCACAGGGGCGGCCCCAAGACCGATCCCTGTGGGACACCGCACGACATCTCTCGCCGGTTCCATTCTCCCCGGTGACCGGGGTAGATGACGGCTCTGTCCGTCAGGTAGTCCTCGACTATGCGACGGAGGTAGGTCGGCACCCGGTGATACCGTAGTGCCTCCCTGATGCAACTCCAGGGCAGGGTGTTAAAGGCGTTGGTGATGTCCAAAGACACCGCCAAGACGACCCTGCCCCGGGATACCGCGTCCCCCGTCGTGAGGGCTCTCACGCGCATGATGGCATCCACCGTCGAGCGCCCCCTGCGGAAGCCAAACTGGCACTCCGCAAGATCCGGGCCCACCCGATTCAGGTGCCCGAAGAGGCGGTCTGCAATTACTCTTTCCAAGAGCTTGCCCGCCTCGTCGAGCAGCACGATGGGCCGGAATGCGGACGGAGAGTCCGCAGGGCGCCCGGCTTTCTGGATCAGGACCAGCTTTCCCGTCTTCCAGCGAAGCGGAAACTGGCCCCGCTCCAGGCATGCGCTAAAGAGCCCCCCTAGTCGAGGCCCGAGAGTCTCTGAGGCCAGAACCCACGCTTTCCCTGGCAAGCCGTCGGGTCCTGGGGCGGTATTTTTGGCCTTGAGCCGTTGTACCGCCACTCTCAAGTCTACCTCGGTCACCTCTGGAGCGTCGTAGACGTCGTCGTCGCTGTGGTCCGCGTTTGCGCCAGCTTCAGGTTCCGTCGGAGACGGAGCCATGGGCGGGGGAGCGTGCTCCCCTCGCGATGGGAACAGGGCGCTCACCACGTCCTCCAAGAACTGAGGCTGGAGACTCTGCGTCAACGGGGGAGCCCAGGGGCGGAGCTTCTCTCGCACCCACTTGTAGGGGCGGCCCCATGGGTCCCCGTCCAGAGTCGCCAGCATTTCCTCCCGGGCCAGTTCCTTGGCCCGCCAGATCTCGTCTCGGAGGACGGCCTTCGCTGCCCTGTAGCCCTCGTAAAGCTCCGCCTCTACAGTCGCCGCATCCGAAGGTCGGGTGCGGCGCCTGCGGAACCTGGTGTACCGGCGTCGCGCCGCAACGCACGCTTCGCGCAGCGCTGCTAGCTCGCTCGACCACCAGTACAGCTGACGCCGGGCGCGTCCTTGCCGGACCCGGGGCATGGCCACGTCGCAGATCTCCGACATGGCCTCCCGGAACCACTCCGCCTCGTCGTTTATGTCGGCAGGCCTGTCCGGGGGTGACCCCCAGGCCTGCACGATCGAGGCTTCCAGGAATAGCTCCCGGTCCATCTGCTTCAGCGCCCATCGCGGACCACTCAGGTCCCGTCGGACCGGCGCGTCTGGGGTCTGGGCGGAGACGTCGAACTGGATATACCGGTGATCGGAATAGGTCTCCACCTCCTCCACAACGCGCCAGTCGGTGACGCGCGGTGACAGGCTGGGGGTGGCGAACGTAACGTCCACCACCGACTCGCCCGTAAACCGCACGCACGTGGGGACAGAACCCCGGTTCTCGATTACCAGGCCCTGCGCACGGGCCCAGTGCTCGAGTATCCTGCCCCGCCCATGGTCCATGGACCGGGAACCCCAAGCCGGATTTTTGGCGTTGAAGTCCCCGAGGACGAGGGCGGGGAGGGAACCGAAGGCGACGACGACGTCTCCCAGCTCCGTTAGGGAGTTCTGGAACTCGGCGAGAGTTCGGTTCGGGGAGAAATAAACGCCTACCACAGCGATCTCCCCGAACCGTGCTGCGACGATCCCACGCCCTCTCTTGACGCGATCGAGGGTCGGGGTACCGGCGGCGGCCGACGAAACGAGGGTCACCGAGCCGTCCAAGTCCGCCACCCAGTCATTCCTGGGCAGGACAAAATACGGCTCGGCGACCACGGCGACGTTGATCAACCACTGCGCCATGCTCTGGAGCAAAAGTTCCTGAGCAGCGGCGCAGTGGTTGATGTTCGCCTGGAGGAAGCGCAATGGGGCCATTAATCGGGATCCATTGCAGCCTCCTCCAGGGCCCCTCGCGGGGGTTCAGCCACGACGGCGACGGCGGCGGCAGTAGCGACGGCGGCGGCGGCGGCGGTAGCGGTGACGACGGCGGCAGAGGGCCTACCTCTGCGCCTGGCTTTGGTGGGTGGGGCGCAGGACTTGCCCCCAGCCCGGTGATCGGCCGGCTTGCCAACCGCCTCACATGCGAAGCAGTGAGGCGGGGCGGAGCACGAGCCGGCCTTGTGACCGGGCTGACCGCAGCGGAAGCACCTATCGCTGCGGTCTACCTCCGAGGTGCACACGCATGCCGCATGGTTGCCCACTTGGCAGCGGAAGCACCTCAGGGGTCTGGGGTCCAGGACTTTCACCTGCGCAGACACCCAACCAACCAGGAGCCTTCGGCCCTCCTGGATCTTTTTGACCGCCGGGACGGGGCAACTAACCGTAATGGTTTGCGTCCCCGTGAAGCCAGGACGCAGGGCGCCCGCCCTCACCTGATCGGGAGGGCACCCCCCAGTCCTGGCGACGGCGGCCACCACTTCCTCGGCCGTCACGGAGTCATCCAGACCCAATATGCGCATGTCTGCGCGCTTGGTGGGTCTGGAGACTCGGGCCTCCTCCGCATTTAAGGACGCTCTGAGCCGTTCGGCCAGAGCGTCAGCGGCAGGGCCACTGGCCGCGCCGGGGATCTCCAGCATCCGAGCCCCCGTTGCAGTGACCCGGTGACGGAGGCCGCCGACGATGCCGAGCTCCGTGATGTCGATCGCCATCCGCGCCTTCGCCAGCACGTCGCGGTACGACACGCCCCTCTTCACCGCGTCCGGCTGCAGTGTGATCACTACAGCCGCGGTCTTGGGGGCGCGCAATCGCGCCGCGGCGTCTCGCCGCCGCCGTCTCTCCCTACGCCGCGAGGACCTGGCTGCGCCAGCAGCCTTCCTCTTCTCCCCGGCCACTTGCCAGTCGGCACCGGCCGGAGGAGTCTTTGGAGGAGGCTGCTGGGACGGCTGGTTCCCGGCCTGGGCCTTCTTCTTTTTGGCCGCCTGCTTCGGCCCCGCAGGTGTCGGGGTCGGAGGCGGCTTTGATGGGCCCGATTTCGGCTTGGCCGGGGCCGTCTTTGCCCTCGCAGGGGGCGCCGTCACTGGTGCCGTCCGCACCGTGGCCGTCTTCGCCTGAGGCGGCCTCGTCGTCGTCTGGGGAGGCTTGGACGCGGCCGCAGCCGCGTACGAAGTCGCCGCCAGCGGGGGTCGCAGCACGCGGCTCTCCAATACGGAGAACCGCTGCTGGAAGGCGGCCAGCTCCTGTCGCACCAGGTCGAGAACCGAGTCCTCCGCTGGTGTGGGCTGGCCTTTCTCCTTTTGGCCCCGCGGCGGCGCATTCCGCTGGCCGCCTCCCCGGATTGTGGCCAGGTCCGCCTTGAGGGCGGCGTTCTCCCTCTGGAGAGCCTCAATGGCGGCAGTCAGGCGGGTAACCTCCGGCCGCAGATCGGACATATCATCCCTTGCAGCCGGAGCCCCGCCGTAAGTCCGCGTGGCCGCCAAGATGGAGGCCGTGGCTTCGCCGATCGCGTCCTCCTTGCTCTTGCGGTTGCGCTTCCGCGAGATGGTGCGGATGGCAGCCGCCACGGCCTCTTCTAGTTTGGCCTCGCTCGAGGCCAGACCAGTGTTGGGCTCTCCAGAGGGAGGCCCCCTCCCCGAGGTCTTGCCTCGGCCTTTACCCCGCACGCTAGTGGGGATCTTGCGGGCCGAGACAAGCCCCTCCTCCGACGACGACTCGTCGTTGCGGGGGCGCTTGAGGAACTCCTTCCTCCTGTCGGCGCCCCCCTCGTCACTCCTGACTGCGCTCCCAGAGACTAAGCTCTGGAAGCTCTCGGCGTCCGATGCCGTGTCGGTCTCCGACCCGAGCACCAGCGCCCCCTTCCTCCGCGGAGCGGCGCTCTGCGCTCGCTCAACGTTCGGTGCCGGTGAGGTGGACGTGCTGGACAAGTCCAGCGACTCCACCTCACGGGCACGTGAGCCTCCCTGGCTCAATGCGGCGACTGCCGGGGTAAAACTGGGGTAAAAGTGTTTGTTGTCCCCCCCAGAGTACGGTGGGACTGACCGGACGTGTCCGGTGCGGGACTCCCCAGCTGCGGAGCAGCTGGGACCCGCCTGGGTATCTTTTGCAAAAACTTTTTCTTCCATTTTGTTTTACTTTTTTAGAGAGGTGAGTTCCTCTGTCCCTACTCCCATTTCCACTCCCCTGGTTCACTTCACGGTTACGTCTAAAGATTAGACGCATACCGGAAGTGAACCTTTCCTCCCCCTTGACCCGATCTCTGAGACCGGGCCCCGCGCCGTCTAGAAGCTCGAGCTAGCTGCTCGATCCTCCAGGCGGCGCGCCTTTCCCCCGGTGTGTCCCTCTTGGTCTGGTTTCTCCCTCTGGGCCCGTCCGGCATGAGTGCCTCTACCGGCATGGCCCCAGAGATCATCGAAACACGCAAGCCCCACCACGACGACAACGTGGGGACACAGTTTCTGTGGTCTTGGGGTACATTTTCTCGGCTAAAAATTGATAATGTAGGTGTTATTTACTTGCACGTAGCAGGGAAGTGCTTAGAGACGTCATTATCTCTATACCTAAACATATTTTCAAAAAAAAACAGTGAAACTCGGTGTGAACATTTAAATAACAGTAATAATGAGGAAGGAGGTGACTACAAGAAAAAAATAGAACACACAACTGCGATATTTAGAATTATTTTATTTTATTTACATACATAGTAGTGAGATAGTTGTATTTTATTTTTATATTATGAATGGTAAGTTGAATAATCAATTCATTTAAGTATAGTTTTTATTGGTTTTAAATATATTTTGTAAAGTTTGCATAAATTTGATAAGCAATTTTTTACACTTTCAAGAGGCAATTGAAATACTTTGCATACTTTAAAATTTTACGATTTCAGAAAGAATGCAAAACTTATACGGTACTTAACGATAGCTTAGAATCAATCAAATTAATGTTAACACCAGAAAAATAGAATCAATGTTCTTTTTCTTTATTCTGTTAAATGTAACATACAGTTTATGAACTATTTAATCTAAGGTTAACCACAAAGTAAAATAAAGGATAGGCACTGCTTAAGTATATACAACGTGTAACGGAAACCCCATATCTATCCAAAAGGACTGAAGACAACATCTGGTATGGAGTCTCTATGCAAAGTTTCAGCTCAAAATAAGTGAGTTTCATATGTTTCTTGAATACCAATAATAACAAACGTGTCACAGCACTATGAGGGTCATCACTTTCCACGTCACTTGCCAATAACACGTTAATTCTTTTCGTTCTTCTTAATTTGAAAAAATCGGTCTCTGGTATCAATGTATTGAAATTCTAATATGCTCCACACAAGTAGACATAGGATTACAAAACCCTTGCTACATTGTTTGTTATCATCCAAAGAAGCCGTGCACTCGGTATGTATAGTTATACCCTTTAAATTACACGTTGTATAAATATAGTGCTTCTTGTAGGTTCTCCCTTCTGGATTTACTTCCATGGAAAATCTCTATCTCTCTATCATAACTACTGATCCGTTAGTTCTAACGGATCAGTAGTTTCAAAGATATGGTGGGTAATGACATATATTTTCTAAATTCTCAGTATAGGACCGCCCATTGTAACACCCTTTGTAGTTTTTAAGTCCTCATTTAATTCTGCTATGGTGTACAATAAAGAGTATATCTATCTAAGTGCTGACATTTGATATGCCACAAGATTCCATTTAATTCTTATTTTGCGTAGAAATGTGAACATAATATATTCAAAGTAGACTTCTCTCTATGTAATACATATTCACCATATTCGCCATTGTAACCATAGAATTAAGTGATATTGTTAAATAGGTGTATTTAAATTTTGGTACATTAAAGTATAATTTATTATTATTATATCCTATTCTATTTATATGTCCGTTTGCCCAGCAAGGCCCCCAGAATTTGCGTTTTAGGTGTGCACCAATGCAATGTACTCTCCTCTAGGAGTATATGAACCGGTTCCTCTATAGTTGCCTATATCTTTTTAAATATGACATGTGTTCCGTCCTACGAGAATATCAGAACGCATATTTTTTGGTATGGCAATATTCTATTGTCTTTGATTTTGACTTGACATAACTCCGCCTTGTTAGCAAAACCGTGGCGTTGTTGAGATTGAATTTATTGCTGTAATTGTGAATCTAAGCTAATCTTGGTTGCTATTGACAAATTGGTCGTGATTAGTGATTAATTGAAATCTTGAATCCCGAATTGAGTAAAAACCTGGGATATTTTGATCAATAACGCCGAATTGAGATCAGATTGACTGACACGCGAATATTGTTGAAAGTAATTGAGATAATCGGTGCTACAATACGGTCTGGACCACGCTACCTGAGGATCGTCGTCTTTTGTGATCGTCCACCACCACTTGACAACATTACACATTTCAATTACACTTACACACGCACACCACGGACGTGATCGGAACAACTCGTCGCTTGTCGTCAACCAGCTCCTTGGGTAAGTAATTAAATATATTATCATTGTATAAACAACGTTAGAGCTCCACGTAATCGTGGACAGTTCGGCCATCCAGCCTCGTTGTACTGGTTGTGGGACCGAACAAACTGGTACGCAGAGCGTGGTTTTACATAAAAAAATCCACATAGTAAATTAGCAGTTTTGAACATTTTAAAAATAATAAGTTTGAATATATTGTTGTGTCAGCCGGGCTCTCAAATTGATGTTTGTAGTGTAGTCCCTGTTATTGTACTGACAAGTAAGATTTATTTTGTGAAATTAGGAATTATTAGTTTGTATTTCAGTACATAATTTGTATATTGGTTGTAATTAGTAGTTTAATATCACTGATCTGAATTTAAAAGTTTTATCCAAATAATAATCACACATTTGTTAACATAGCCTAACATAACAAGACTTGAATTGTGTTATTGGTGTTTGTTCCGTCCGAAGAGAATATCAGAACGCATATTTTTGGTATGGCAATATTCTATTGTCTTTGATGTTGACACTTGATATAACTTTTTCACTTGACAGATAACCTTTGTTCTGTTGGAAAAAAGTCCACCGTTTGGGAGATTGATTTTATTGATTGTAATTGAAAATCGAATTGAATCTCAGGTGCTATTGATAAATTGGTAGTGATTAGTGATTAATTGAAATCTAGAATCCCGAATTGACTAAAAACCTAGGATATTTTGAACAATAACGCCGAATGAAGTCAGATTGAATGGCACGCGAACTTTGTTGCAAGTAATTGTGAATTGGTGATAAATAGCTGCTCCAATCTGGTGCGAAGTTTGTGCTATATCCAGGCCTGGGGCGCGCTGAATGCTGCCGGGACCACACATTGAAGACCTGCGTCTTTGGAAACCGCCGTCCATCAACACTTGATCACATTACACGTTTAAATTACTCATTACACACTGATACATACCACACGGACGTGATCTCAGGAAAGGTCGTAGCTTGTCGTCTCTAGAGCTGGTAAGTCTAGTCTATAAGTTTAACTATTAAAAACTATTAAAGCAACGTTAAAGTTCTACGTACCGTGGACAGTTCGGCCATCCAGTACCGTTGCGCTGATTGTAGGACCGAACAAAGTGGTAGCAGGCGTGGCTTATAATATAAGATCCACTAAGTAAATTGGAAGTTTTGAACTTTGGTAAAAATAACTTAATAAGTTTGAATATTGTTCAGGAGTGCAATAGGCCAGCCAACGGTAACTGGACGTGTCCGGAACTTTTCCACGATACGTGGAGACTACCGTTGTTTTCAATAAACAAGGTTACTTAATAATAAGAACAAAATGTACCACTAACCTGAGTGCTGGGGACGCCAAGTTCGACCTTCAAAGGTCACGCCCTAAGTGTGGTTTGTATGTGATATGAGGTGAGTAATTGTAACGTGTGATGTAAGTTACGGGTTCTAGGACGGTCACAAGGCGTCGATCTTCAGATGGCGCGGTCCCGACCAGCATCACACCCAACTCGTTTCCAGCAAGCGCGCGCTACGCGTGGTAGACAATAAGGCGATGTGTTCCGAGAAATATCACTGGATTCTTGTTAATCCGAGATTACAAAGTTCAATCAATCACTGAACACAATTAATCTGTTCATATCTCGCGAGATCCAATTCGATTTACAACAAATTCCGCGTGCCAGGCCAACCGACGACAAGGCGGCGTACGATTCAACAATATCCCGGGGTTTTTCGGCAAATGGGGAATACACTTCAACAATTAGATAATTCGCGACCCAATTATCGGTCTCGACAGGCGAATCCAACAATATTTTACCAAATAATTAACTCAACAGGGTCCCGATGACCGGCATTTTTTCCAAGCGCAAAGACTATCTGTCAAAGTCAGAGAGGTTATGTCAAGTGTCAACATCAAAGACAATAGAATGTTGCCACACCAAAAAGAGCGTTCAAAATTACATTTGGGACGCAACATCTACCCCCCCCGGACGGGCCTACCCGTCCGCTAATCAATTGGAAGTCTTGACAAGGTTGCAAATTCAACACAGCTTCAATGCGGCCAAATACCGTAGCTAGTTCCTCTAAGGTGAGAACGGTGTCTCCCAACAATCTCCGCCAGCGTCCCTTTGCCGCTTTCACCGCGGCCCCAAAAATACCCCCCCAATGGGGGGCAGGCTGGCGGGTCAAACAACCAAGTGACCCCTCGGCGGGCCAAACTATTACCAATATCAACCTGGCTCTCATTAAGGAAGGCGTATAGCTCCTTCAAATAGTTACTTGTACCCTTGTAATTCGTACCGCAATCAGACCTAATCAAAGAAGGTAACCCACGGCGAGACACAAATCTGTCCCAAGTCGCCTCAAAGGCCTCTGTCGAGAGGGAGGTTACCAGCTCCAAATGTACTGCCTTGGTTGACAGGCAGACAAACACACAAATAAGCCCCAACAATCTTGCTATTACGAAGGGTGGACGTCTTCAACAAAGGGGGACCAACAAAATCCGTTACGACGCCAGCAAAGGGCCTCGCCTCATTGACGCGATCAGCCGACAAAATCCAAAATTCTCGCTGCAGAATGGCCAACAGCGCATTGCAACCGGCATGCGAGTTCTTAGTGTGACGATCAGTCACCAACAATTGTACCAAGTTCAGTTACAACAAGGGCAGGAGCACCAATTTTAGGGTAAGGACAACTCACAAGGGTGACCTCAAACCAGGTCCTTCCCTCAACAGTGGTGTCAGCCGGTTCGCCAATTCCCCAAATCTTGCCTGAAAGGTCGTTCACCTTCAGGCCAACCTGTCCCGCTAACCAAGAAGACAAAAGGCAACCCCGGACTCCCGTCTCCAAAATGGCACAGACCACAATCGAGTCACCCAAGGGTCCCCAGACCGTGACCGAGGCCGTTGGCAACAAAACCGTCTTGATCGGGGGGTTCCTTTAGCGGGGCAGGCGTCAATCTCTTAGTGATGTCTGGGCGGCGACCGATCGCCGCTTCCAGGCTGCCTTCGTTCACGACGAGGCCAACAATCAAACCATTCGTCCGCGCGGTGTCCCAAGCCGCTCGCCATCACTGGAGGGGCATATCCCACCGAATGCCCGAATGGCGGAGGCCGCGACTCCAGCGGGGGACGTTCCGCCAACGGAGGGGAAAGGCAGCGGCGCCGACCCGGCCACTGCTGCCTAGCAGCCAATGCGCGTTCTCCCTGACGAGGGAAGACCAAATGGCGCTCGTGGGGCTCCCGTTCAACTTGCGCGGGGGGTGGAGAGCGGCGTACGGAATCGCGGGTCTCAGCCCGGTGCTCGTCTCCGGGGTACCCCCCCCTGCGCGAACCCCCCTCAGAAGCTGGTCTGCTGGAGCGGTTCGCGTTGGCGCACAAAATCTCCAAGTGGGACCCATCACAAATTCTACACGGGCGGGGGTCGGGGCAGTCCCGATGGAAGTGGGCCCCCAAGCACGAAAAGCACAAACGGCGTGCGTTGACAATACGGCGGCGGGCACTTACGTGCAAATTCAAAAAATCCGGGCAACGCGCCATGACATGCCCCGTTGCCTTACAAAAGTCACAATGATGAGGACTCCGGGCACCATCAAAACGGGGGGCGGGGCGAACATCAACAGGCCCCCTAGCCCGAGGACTCCGGGCGCCAGCCAAACGGGGGGCGGGGCGATCATCAACAGGCCCCCTAGCCCGAGGACTCCGGGCGCCAGCAAAACGAGGGGCGGGGCGATCAACAACAGGCCCCCTAGCCCGAGGACTCCGGGCGCCAGCAAAACGGGGGGCGGGGCGATCATCAACAGGCCCCCTAGCCCGAGGACTCCGGGCGCCAGCAAAACGGGGGGCGGGGGGAACATCAACAGGCCCCCGGGCCCCAGTCCGTCCCTGGTCTCTGGGCTGAGAAGGTAGTGGGGGCGACCCCGTAGCGCCACGAGTGTTATCCGCAAACCGACACTCGTCTTCCAAAAATTTGAGGAGGTCGTCAAAGGGGGGAAGATGGGTGGCACCATCCCCACCATACTCCTGCTCAAAACGTGACCTCAACTCCGTGGGGAGCAACTGCAGCACTATGTGCACCAACAAGTAGGACCAATGTTCTACCGGTAACTCCAAGCGTCTCAAAGCGTTGGTCGCTGAAACCAACGGGTTCAGCAAGTCAGTGCGCAACGTCGACGTGCTGACAATGGCCGGTAGCCCCAAAATCTGGTCGATGTGCACATCAGCCAGGCAGCGCTTGTTCTGATACCGTCGGGAGAGAAGCTCCAGAGCGGTCGGGTAAGAGGAATCCGTCACCGGCAAGTGCTGCACCAAGGCTCTGGCTTCGCCCTCCAGGACAGACAACAAATAGGCCAGCTTCTGGGCAGGTCCGAGGTCCAAACGTGCATCGACAAGACTCTCAAAGAGATCTAGGAAGCCCAGCCAGTGGTCCAAGCGACCGTCAAAATGTGGCAGCTCCAGGGTGGGCAGCCTACTCAATAGTCCAGGGCCTGCAACAACAGGGGTCTGCGGCTTGGCCGCATCAGGCACCCGGCTCCTCAAAATTTCCCGCGCTCGTAGACATATGACATCCCCCAGGTGGATAATCTGGTCATAGTCACCCAAAATCTTATCGCGGGCTGTCTGATCCATCACCCCCAAATCCACGTCCATGATGTACTCGTTGAAGCGTATGAGCGCAGCATCAGCTGACTTGATCCTCTCAATCACTTGCCCATACCGAGCAAGGGTGAGCTCTTCCAATTCTACACGCTCAACCGTTGCAGCTGCCGATGTGAACCATCTCAACTGTGAGGTCAATCCCGCAGCAGCCTCCCTGACTGCCCTTAATGAGGCCATTGCAACAATCAAATATTAATACAAAACAACAATCAACAACCAACAATCAAATATTAAACAAACAGCAATGACTTGTTAGCCGGCCAAATATATTCAACAAAATAAAAATTCTAATTCAATTATTTCAAGTCCAAATCCGACCCTGCACCCATTCCAGGTATGAATCTAGCTTGCTAAGGATGGCTAGTTACAAAACAAATAACAATTCAATGTATCTATTGTGCAGGATCAACTCCAATTAAACATCAATAAGCACAACAATTGTCTGTATAATATTGAGCCGGAGAATCTCTAACAAAATCCAATAAATACAAATAAATGCAATAAGCAATACACACAATTCAAGTCCTATGTTGTTAGACTATGTGTAATTATTATTTAGATAACCTTTCAAATTCAGATCAATGACATTCAATTATTAATTGCCACAAATACCAAACAACTTTTACAACAATATACCAACTTATGTACCAAATACAACCAATTCCTAATTTCACAAACAAATCTTGTTTGTCAATTCAATTCTAAGGGGCTAGCACTACAAATTACAGTACAAACTACAAGCACTATTTGAGCCCGGCTGACAAAGCAATATATTCAAACTTATCAAGTTATAAGTTGTGTTAAGTAATTAAACTCAAGTTTTAAGTTTTCAACAATATTCAAAACTTCCAATTAAACCAGTGGATCTTATATTATAAGAACCACGCTCTGCTACCAATTTGTTCAGGAGTGCAATAGGCCAGCCAACGGTAACTGGACGTGTCCGGAACTTTTCCACGATACGTGGAGACTACCGTTGTTTTCAATAAACAAGGTTACTTAATAATAAGAACAAAATGTACCACTAACCTGAGTGCTGGGGACGCCAAGTTCGACCTTCAAAGGTCACGCCCTAAGTGTGGTTTGTATGTGATATGAGGTGAGTAATTGTAACGTGTGATGTAAGTTACGGGTTCTAGGACGGTCACAAGGCGTCGATCTTCAGATGGCGCGGTCCCGACCAGCATCACACCCAACTCGTTTCCAGCAAGCGCGCGCTACGCGTGGTAGACAATAAGGCGATGTGTTCCGAGAAATATCACTGGATTCTTGTTAATCCGAGATTACAAAGTTCAATCAATCACTGAACACAATTAATCTGTTCATATCTCGCGAGATCCAATTCGATTTACAACAAATTCCGCGTGCCAGGCCAACCGACGACAAGGCGGCGTACGATTCAACAATATCCCGGGGTTTTTCGGCAAATGGGGAATACACTTCAACAATTAGATAATTCGCGACCCAATTATCGGTCTCGACAGGCGAATCCAACAATATTTTACCAAATAATTAACTCAACAGGGTCCCGATGACCGGCATTTTTTCCAAGCGCAAAGACTATCTGTCAAAGTCAGAGAGGTTATGTCAAGTGTCAACATCAAAGACAATAGAATGTTGCCACACCAAAAAGAGCGTTCAAAATTACATTTGGGACGCAACAAATATATTGTTGTGTCACCCGGGCTCAAATTGTATTTGTAATTTGTACTTTAGCCCCTGTTGTTGTACTGACAAGTAAGATTTATTTGTGAAATTAGGAATTATTAGGTTGTATTTTGGTACATAATTTGGTATATTTGTTGTAATTAATAATTGAATGTCACAAATGAATTGAATGTCTAAATAATAATCACACATTTGTTAACATAGCCTAACATAACAAGACTTGAATTGTGTGTATTGGTTTATTGCTTATAGTATTTATTGGATTGTGTTGTTGGTGGTTGTCCGGCACGGTATTATACATTCAATTGTTGTGTTTAATTGGTGTTGATCCAGCACAATATATACATTAAATTGTTATTTTTTCTGTTACTAGCCATCTGTAGCAAGCTAGATTCATACTTGGAATAAGTACAGGGTCGAATTTAGACTTGAAATAAGTTGAATTTAAGTTTATTTTGGTGAAATTATTTGGTTGGCTAACAAGTCATTGTTTGTTTGTTTAGTTAAATTAACTTGTGGGTATTGATATTCGATTGTTGCAATAGCCTCATTAAAGGCAGTCAGGGAGTCTGCTGCCGGATTGGCCTCACAGTTCAGATGGTTCACATCGGCAGCAGCAACGGTTGAGCGTTTGGACTTGGAAGAGGTCACCCTTGCTCGGTACGAGCACTTGAATGAGAGGCTCAAGTCGGTTGATGCTGCGCTCACACGCTTCAATGAGTTCATCGTGGATGTGGATTTGGGGGTGATGGACCAGGCAGCCCACGATAAGGTTTTGGGTGACTATGCCCAGATTGTCCACCTGGGGAATGTCATAAGTCAACGAGCCCGGGAAATTTTGAGGAGCCGGGTGCCTGAGGAGGCCAAGCCTCAGACCTCCGTTGTCAAAGGCCCTGGACTATTGGGTAGGCTGCCCACCCTGGAGCTGCCACATTTTGACGGTCGCTTGGACCACTGGCTGGGCTTTATTAATCTCTTCGAGAGCCTCGTGGATGCCCGCTCGGACCTCGGACCTGCCCAGAAGTTGGCCTACTTGTTGTCCGTTTTGGAGGGCGAAGCCAGAGCCTTAGTGCAGCACTTGCCGGTGACGGACTCCTCCTACCCTACCGCTCTGGAGCTTCTCTCCCGACGGTATCAGAACAAGCGCTGCCTGGCTGATGTGCACATCGGCCAGATTTTGGGGCTACCGGCCATTGCCAGCACGTCGACGTTGCGCACTGACTTGCTGAACCCGTTGGTCTCAGTGACCAACGCCTTGAGACGTTTGAAGTTACTGGTGGAACATTGGTCCTACCTGTTGGTGCACATAGTGCTGCGGTTGCTCCCTGCGGAGTTGAGGTCACGTTTTGAGCAGAAGTATGGTGGGGATAGTGCCACCCATCTTTCCCCCTTTGACGACCTCCTCAAGTTTTTGTAAGACGAGTGTCGGTTTTTGGATAACACTCGTGGCGCCACGGGGTCACGCCCACCACCTTCTCGGCCAAGAGTCCAGGGACGGACTAGGGCTAGGGGACCTGTTGATGTTCGCCCCGCCCCCCGTTTTGCTGGCGCCCTGAGTCCTCATCATTGTGACTTTTGTAAGGCAACGGGGCATGTCATGGCGCGTTGCCCGGCCTTTTTGAATTTGCACGTAAGTGCCCGCCGCCGCATTGTCAACGCACGCCGTTTGTGCTTCTCGTGCTTGGGGGCCCACTTCCATCGGGACTGCCCCGACCCCCATCCGTGTAGAATTTGCAAGGGGTCCCACCTTGAGATTTTGTGCGCCAACGCGAACCGCTCCAGCAGACCATCTTCTGAGGAGGGTTCGCGCAGGGGGGGGTATCCCGGAGACGAGCACCGGGCTGAGACCCGCAATTCTGTACGCCGCTCTCCACCCCCCGCGCAAGTTGAACGGGAGCCCCGCGAGCGCCATTTGGTCTCCCCTCGTCAGGGAGAACGCGCGTTGGCTGCTAGGCAGCAGTGGCCAGACCAGCACCGCTACCTCTACCTCCTACCTCCTCGGTTGGAGTCGCGCCCTCCGCCATTCAGGCATCCGGTGGGATATGCCCTTCCGGCGATGGCGAGCGGCTCGGGACACCGCGCGGACGAACCATTTGATGTTTACCCTCGTCGTGAACGAAGGCAGCCTGGATGCGGCGAGCGGTCGCCGCCCAGGCATCGCTAGGAAATTGACGCCTGCCCCGCTAAAGGACCCCCCCCCCCCCGATCAAGACGGTTTTGTTGCCAACGGCCTCGGTCAAGGTCTGGGGACCCTTGGGTGACTCGATTGTGGTCCGTGCCATTTTGGACACAGGAGCCCAGGGTTGCCTTTTGTCGTCTTGGTTAGCGGGACAGGTTGGCCTGGAGGTAAACGACTTTTCAGGCAAGATTTGGGGAATTGGCGAAACGGCTGTCACCACTGTTGAGGGAAGGACCTGGTTTGAACTCACCCCTGTGAGTTGTCTTTACCCTAAAATTGGTGATCCTGCCCTTGTTATAACTGAACTTGGCTGGGACGAGCCACTTCGGGAAACCCTGTTGGAAGACTGGCTCCAATTTGTACCCGCACTCCCTGCGGTGCTCCTTGTGCGTCTCCTAAACCACGTTGCGCACACTTTGGGTGGAACTGTTGACATTCGGGCTTCTTACACCTGGACGGACAGTCAAATTGTTCTGTGTTGGTTGAAGACGTCCGACCACTCTTTGGAGGTCTTTGTTGCGAACCGAGTGTCGCAGATTCAAGGTTCTGAAACGACTTTGATTTGGAGACACGTGCCTGGTGACCTGAACCCAGGCGACGTGGCCTCACGCGGGTGCATGGCCCCCCACTTGATTGCTCACCCCCTCTGGTGGGGACCGGACTGGCTGCTTCGCCCCGAGGACGATTGGCCTCGAACGCCAGTCTTGATGTCGGATCCTTTGCCCGGACTTAAGGTGTTCGCTGTTGGGACGAAGGATCCTCCGTTTGATCCTGATTTTTTGTTGAATCGTTACAGCTCCCTCGACAAATTGTTGAACGTTACCTCGTGGATCAGGCGTTTTGGTCACAATTCTAGGAATCCAGGGTACAAGCGCCTGTCACCAGTTCTCTCTCCTCAAGAGCGACAGGAGTCACGCCTCCTTTGGGTCCGCTCTGTGCAGGCTGCTCACTTTGAGAAGGAGATCGAGGTCTTGAAGTCTGGTAGGGTTAAGTTGTCGGGAGCCATTAGTAAGCTGAATCCCTTCTTGGATAAGACGGGTCTTTTGCGTGTTGGAGGACGGTTGAGGCAGTCTAGCTTTCCTTGTGGGGCCCGTCACCCCCTTTTGTTGCCCAAGGAGGGCCACTTGGTTCAATTGTTGGTGACTGATCGTCACATTAAGAACTCGCATGCCGGTTGTAATGCGCTGTTGGCTATTCTGCAGCGAGAATTTTGGATTTTGTCGGCTCGTCGTACTATTCGTAGCATTGTCTTCCGTTGCATGCCGTGCTATCGGACTAAGGCCTCCACTATGCAGCCCCTAATGGGAGACTTGCCGGCTGATCGTGTCAATGAGGTGAGGCCCTTTGCTGGCGTCGGAACGGACTTTGCTGGTCCCTTTTCGTTGAAGACGTCCACCCTTCGTAATAGTAAGATTGTTAAGGCTTATTTGTGTGTTTTTGTCTGCCTGTCAACCAAGGCAGTACATTTGGAGCTGGTAACCTCCCTCTCGACAGAGGCCTTTGTGGCGACTTTGGAAAGATTTGTGTCTCGGAGATTGTTGGGAGACACCGTTCTCACCTTTGAGGAACTAGCTACGGTATTTTGCCGCATTGAAGCTGTGTTAAATTCGCGCCCATTGTGCCCGCTCTCTTCGGACCCGAATAACTTGGAGGCTCTTACACCGGGCCATTTCTTGATTGGACAGCCACTTGTCGCCTTGCCGGAGTACCCCTTTGTTGATGTGAGCCAAAATCGGCTTTTGCGGTTTCAGTTGGTGCAACAGCTCGCTCAGAACTTTTGGAAGCGTTGGAGCTTAGAGTATCTGCACATCCTCCAGCAACGCGTCAAGTGGACGGATAAAACTCATCCGCCCAAGATCGGAGACCTCGTGCTGATTAAGGATGCCAACCTTAAGCCTTTGTATTGGCGCAGGGGGCGCATTCTCAATTTAGTGGCTGGCACCGACGGGGTCTTGCTGAGATTTTGGTGGACGGATCCATCATAAAGAGAGCGGTCGCAACCTTGTCAAGGCTTCCAATTGATTAGCGGACGGGTAGGCCCGTCCGGGGGGGGGGGGGGTAGATGTGCCGTCCTACGATAATATCAGAACGCATATTTTTTGGTATGGCAATATTCTATTGTCTTTGATTTTGACTTGACATAACTCCGCCTTGTTAGCAAAACCGTCGCGTTGTTGAGATTGAATTTATTCTTGTAATTGTGAATCTAAGCTAATCTTGGTTGCTATTGACAAATTGGTCGTGATTAGTGATTAATTGAAATCTAGAATCCCGAATTGAGTAAAAACCTGGGATATTTTGATCAATAACGCCGAATTGAGATCAGATTGACTGACACGCGAATATTGTTGAAAGTAATTGTGATAATCGGTGCTACAATACGGTCTGGACCACGCTACCTGAGGATCGGCGTCTTTTGTGATCGTCCACCACTACTTGACAACATTACACATTTCAATTACACTTACACACGCACACCACATCGTGATCGGAACAGCTCGTCGCTTGTCGTCAACCAGCTCCTTGGGTAAGTAATTAAATATCATTGTATAAACAACGTTAGAGCTCCACGTAATCGTGGACAGTTCGGCCATCCAGCTTCGTTGTACTGGTTGTGGGACCAAACAACATGTTTGTTTCCAAAATTGGACTTTCTGAATTATGTATACATTCGTTCCAATTAAACTGTGATTCTGCTGTATTAGTATTTCAAAAGACAAATTGAATCAAATTTTCATATATTACAACTGATGAGATGACCATGATTCCACGTGAACATGGATAAAAAAACATATTTTTGAAACTTTTTTTTTAAAGAAACTGGTACACATACTCCTAAAAACGCAAATTCTGAGGAGCCTTGCTGGGCAAACGGACATCGGTTTTTGGGTCCCAGAAATTCTTTTGAACTTAACTAATTTTATCAGAATCATTCAGTGTATCTGCGGCAAATTTATTACAAATGGATAAATCGACATACGAGTGCCCTACAAGAAAACGATTTTTCCCTTGAACCCAAAAAATAAGGCCTAATAAAGTAAAATTAGACCGAGACATTACAAACATTCTTAGACCATAATATTTACCATGTATATTTGATTCTTATTGATTCGAGTTTCCCATATTTCAGCACACATGTTGGTCTACATACAATAAATATTTTACGTGGTAAATACCCTTTTTTTTTTTTTTTTTTTTTTTACGGGGGGAAATCCTCATGGACTACCTCCGCCTGGGGAATGGCGGAGGGGCGTGCCGGATTCTTACCGGCTAAAACCACCCCGGTGTCTCCTCACACGTGCGCGGGGGGCCGCGGGAAACCTAATTCTTCCGCAGCCCCGCACTAGTGCTGGCCAGGTCTGTCCCGGCCTCGCCTCCTGCACGGGGTAGTGAGGTGTTGAACTACCCCGTGCATCGCCTCAGAGGCGCGCGCCGACACCTGCGCGCGCCTGCGACTCGGGTCCATCGAATAGGGGGCGGGGGACTTCCCCAAGTCCCTCGCCCCTGGACCCATTCATGGGGGCTGGAAAAGGGCGTTATCCGCCCTTCCCCTGCGCCCGGTGCGCCTTCTGCGGCCAGGGAAGGGAGTGGAGATCTCCCTCTCCCTTTCCGCAGTTTCCTTCCGCGACATCACGTCCTCGCAGAAGGAAACCACCGCGTCCCACGACTCTGCCCTGCCGACCATACTCTGCACTACGGCCGGCAGCGACAGATCGCCTCCTACTTCATTTGTGAGGACACGGCGCTGCTCCTCCCAAGCTACACACTCGGCAAGCGTGTGTTGCGCCGTGTCCTCCCCGCAATGGACGCAGTGGTGGCACCGAGCGTCCGGCTCTCTGTCTATGCGGCACAGGTACTTGCCGAAGCAGCCGTGCCCCGACAGCACCTGTGTCACTCTAAACGACAGGGAGCCGTGCCTTCTCCCGAGCCAGTCGTCGAGTACTGGCCGGATCGCCTCGACAGTAGCGAGGCCGGCGGTAGGGCGCAGAAGCCTCTGCCGCCATTCCGCCACCAAGACCTGACGGAGCTCCTCTCGGCGCAGCGCGATCTGCCGCTGCACCGGCCTCGAGCCCCGTGCCCGCTCTTCCTCGCGCCATCGATACAACGACGCGAGTACTTTCGCCTCTAGGTCCCAGGGCGGGGATCCGGCCAGGACGCAAGCCGCCTCGTAGGAAATCGTGCGGTACCCGCGGACGACTCTGACGGCCATCACCCTCTGCGGTTTGCGCAGAATGGCGAGAGTGCCGGCCGTCATGTCCAGCGCCCACACAGGGGCCGCATACAGGGCCATGGACCGCACGATTCCCACGTACAACCGCCTACAGGCGGCGCTCGGGCCCCCCAAGTTGGGAAGCAACGTTGAAAGCGCGCCCGCTGCGCCCATCAACTTGGGCACCAGTCGCCGGAAGTGGGGCCCGAATTCCCATCGGCTGTCGAGCACCAATCCCAGATACTTCATGGTGGACTCGACAGCTATCCGGGTCCCGCTGACCACGATGTGTGATCCCGGCGGCGGCGCCCGTCGAGGGCCATGAAACACCATGGCCTCCGACTTGTTTAGGGCCACCTCCAGGCCCAGGCGCCGGATGCGGTTCAACGTGGTAAATACCCTATTTTAAGTTCTTATGATACCGTTGGTGACAATTAAACACAGATCTTCTTTTTTTTAAATTCAAATTAAATTTTCTAATATTTCATTTTCAGGTCCATTATAATCTATGTTAGTATCGGTATTAACGATTACGCCTTCTACCGTAGTCTCACTTGTACAAGATGACCAGATATGGGTCGTAGAGCTATGTCTGCCTTCAGCTGCAGATTGTCAGCCTCGGACACAAACTCCAACTCCCTCACACAATGGGCCAGCATGGTCTTCAGAATCACCATCGCGTACTTCTTACCTGACGAGCAAAATACAGGTGTTACATTACAAATATTATCAATCACAAGTTTCACTAGCCTGGGCATCAGTAGTTTTATGAAGCTACATATATATATATATATATATATATATATATATATATATATATATATATATATATATATATTATATATATATATATATATAAGGTGCTATAAAAATATCTGCCACGGCTTTAATGGAAGGTAGTATTGTGTTTATAGATTACAATAGTGAAGAAATTTCGTACCCCGGAACAGTTAATTCAATTTGAGGAAATAAAGTAGTTAAATAAACATTGACTCTACTCTGCATAACGTTGTTCACGAATTACGCGCGTTGTGTGCGTCAATGAAAACAACTGCTATCTCTTTCCATCTATTCTGTGAATGAAAACTGAAATCAGCTGACTAGTTCGTCACTATTCGTACGCAATAATACGCAGGCATACAAGTGTTTTAAAAGTTCAATTACTTACCTGCTACCGCATTCTTTCAAAAAACTGACGTAAATAAATCATCAATCATCTTATTTACAACAATTGCACCGTATTTACAGTTATTTACACACTCCCTACCTACTTAACTACAAAACTGTTGCACAAGTCCGCCTTCGCGTTGCACAAAAATGTAGGCACGTGTCTCTTCACTTTATTTAATGTGTCCGTTTCACTTTTTACTCGATTAAATGTGCGTTTGATGCGCCTTTTTAGTTCAAGAAATGAGGTGGTGCTCCATCATGTTGAAAGCACAGCCCTCTTATCTCTTCAAGAGGAATACGTTCCAACATTCTTCTGACACGGGTTCGTAGTAAGCGCAGATACGACCGTGTCTCCGTTCAGTCTGTCCAAGTACACTGGTCCTAGAATTCTGTTGCCGAGTATTCCGGCCCACACATTAACACTAAACCGATTCTGAAAGTGGTCAGGCCGCACAACACGAGGATTCGCCTCAGTCCAATAATGCGCATTATGTATGTTGAACATACCAACCAGTGTGAATGTGGACTCGTCAGTCCACAGAATGTTGCGGCGTTCTTCTCGAATCCAATTACAAAACGCGAGGCGAGCCGCGTAGTCATATGAATGCAATTCTTGTACTCTTGTGAAGTGGTAAGGATGGAGCCCTTCTCGATTTAAAAGTTCACGTCGAAGACTCGAGCAGCATCCCTGGTGCTCGCAAGAGGATGACGCCGGAAGAAGTCCAACACTTCCTCTTCGAGTTCGGCAGAGTATGGAGGCCTGCCTGCGTCAACCGGAGGCGGATCAAAGCGACCGTGTTGTCTTAATCTGTACACGGCATCCAGAATGGTATGATGACAAAATCGCACACTAAACCTATGCTGATATAAGTTTACTGCATGCGCAGTTATGGAGTTACACTCGCGATAACATAATACCATTTCAACATAATTATTCTTAATTGGAATACCGTCGTCTGGGAGGCATTGTTAACGAAAGCGCGAGCGCGATATTCCCTTCGCTGACCGCTAAACCTAACTTCCGAGCGGGCGGGGAGCGACTGGCGACTTGGCGAGCGGGAGCGGAGCGGGCGGTCGGCTGGCGCGTGCGACGAACGGGGTAGTGCGGGTGGGGGGGGGGGGGGGTGCGCGGGGCTGTGCTTTGATGACCGAGTGGCCTCCGCCCACCGGCGGCGGCATTGTTTGATAAGAGTGGCAACAGTGTATAAACGGCGCCGGCGTTTCGCCAAATGATGAATGGAATTCGGTGCGGTATGGCAACAGCGTATTAAGTCTACGGGATGGTTTTATACCAATAATTCAATTCAAATTCATACGTACGATTTTTTGTATGAAAAAAAAATGACAAATGATCAATAATTTATCTATACTAGTGTAATCTATAAACACATTACTGTCTCCCATTACAGCCGTGGCAGATATTTTTATAGCACCTTATATATATATATAATATAACCCGTAACATTGGTCATACGTCGCATAATAAAGTAAAATATTTTAAGCAACAACAACTTTGTTGTCATATTTTTATTTTTTATTCGTGATTGGCTCGCGTTTTACCACTATTTCACCTGTTGGTAAGCGATGATATGGTCGAAGTAAAGCCGCTTGCTTAGAAGTAACCTATTCACTCTTGACTTAAAGGCCCCCAGGTTATAGCTATCAGTAAATATAGACTCTGGGGTTCGACTCCTTAGCTGTAAGCACAATGAAAGTATTCCGAAACCGTATGGGTGGGATGTCCACCACCAATTAATTTCTCCAATTTACCAGCAATTACACCATTATCTTCTTCTCAATAGGGAATACTTTGCTATTTTTGGCTAAAGGGAAAATAGACGAATTTCGGCCTTCAGATGGATGCCGATCCCGAATTAAATAGTTGTTAGCAAACCTTGTCAATAATTATATTCCCATCTCTACAAAACAAGCTATAAGTCTATGATCGTCAATGCCCCAGGCGCCACGGACTATTATAGAAGTCGTTCTGGGACGTCATATGCGTACGACTGTCAAGATCACTTTGGCATAGTGCAGTCCACACTATTGCTTGTAACAATAGGCTCTAATTGAATTATGTAATTTGTTTCTTTGATACTTATAATTTATACTGTTTTTCTTACTTAGGATACTGTGAAATAAAACAAATATGTAAATATTTAATAAGTTTTTATTTATATCTGTAAAATTATAAATAAAACAATATAACGCGTATAAATCTAATTCATCGATATGACGATACCCTCTTCACTACTGTTTGCTATATATTTCGTTATACATTTACAGCTTGGCGTTGGCGACGCATCGGCGTTCTGTGTACGTTGGCGGTGGAAAGGTTAATAATTTAAGGATTGTATTCACGAGAACATTCCCGACAAACCTGTACTGCAGTTTGGCAGTACATATAATATAGTTATGACTTTTCCCATTTGTAAAACTTCTTAACTTAACTTTATAAGTAAAACTTTTCATATTTGAATAAATAATAAAATAGAAATTGGCTGACTAAAAACTGCGCTGTCGACACCCAACTCGGGTGGTAAATAAACACACCACACAGATATTCTGTGTCGTATTTTTAAGTTTGTGATGTTCTTTTTTACATTTTTTAAGCTATTGCATAGCTTTTATCGCGGGCTTTGAGCGCGGCGACCGAATCAAGAAATTCCGTAACGAAAATAAACCTAACACCCCCCCACTCCGACCGGCACAGTGGTGCGGCGTTGAAAGCCGTACATCGTCTAACGTCGTTTCAGTTCGGCAGACTTCGGCACGGTGTTTGTGTGCGTGCGACTAGACGTATGCGTGTAGACTAGCTGCTATGAGCAGTTAGCAGCTAGTCTACACGCATACGTCTATAAGAAAATTTTTTATTCATTTATTCAATAAAAAAAATGTTTTCTCATCGGTCACCACGCTCAAAAAGTGTAACTTGAATTAATATAAAAAAAAATACTGCATAAATAAAATAAATAATAATTATAATTGCATAAGTTGATAAAAAATGCTAAGCAATAGCTTTACCGCGGCAGTCCCCGAGTGCCACACTGATTGTTTTTGTATAAATTTTGTGTTACAATGTGGGTAGAATTCACATTACTAGCAATCTTGTTAACCCCTCCAACTAAGCTAAATTTGCTTGTGTCTGGAGTGGGTTCACGGCAATTGTGTAATGGGTGGGGTTCGAACTCGTGACCTCTCGATTACAAGTCCGACACCTTATCCATTAAGCTATTGACGCTTCACTATATTTAAAATGATGTGTTACAGTTATTTTGTGTTGTGTCTTCTGTTGTCTAATTAAAGCTTTATGTATCTATCGATCTTATACTTATATACTAGCTGTGCCCCGCGGTTTAACCCGCGTTTATTTGAGAACAATCCTACTAAAAATAAAATAATATAAATAAAAACATGTTTTATTACTTTAAGATTACAACTAAGCTTTTTTCGGCCTTCGGCTTCGCTTGTCTGTAAAGATTGTTTCAGCGAAATTAAAGTAGCTTACGTATGATCCAGCCCTTAAACTATCTGCACGCCAGAAAACATATCGAACCGTTTCTCCGTTTTGTCGTGAAAGAATGACAATAGGTATGTAGCGACACATTGTATTTTGCTGAGCTAGCTCCTTGATACGTGATATACGACAACGCACGTGGTCAAATTAAATATTCGTTAAATTGACCACGTGCGTTGTCGTATATCACGTCGGGGTCACCAATTTAACGAAGATTTAATTGTTCGTAGTGTAGTCGTTAATTAGTCCTTAATCAGAAGGTTCTGAATTTAGAAAATAAGTAGACACCTTGAAAACAGATAAACATGTATTTTATATATCACTTAATTTAATACAAAGACACGGTCTATGACGTAAGTCTATATACGGTGTATACGCGGGTCTATACTGTGGCCTATGGGTAGCGACTGAATTCATTAGGAGAGCAATTTCAAAATAAAGTGTACCCTGCTCTAAAATTCGATTATATTTTTAATATTTTTTTTCTTTTTTATTTGACCAAAATGTAATAGGTAATATAGTTTAATATGTAGGAAAACAAAAAGGAACGCTGAATTCGAGGCATTTATCCTGTAATATCGAAACAAAACTGACTTGGTGGCGGAACTGGTTCCATTGTGTGACTAGATTTAAAAGCAAATTTTACGGAAAGTATGAAATAAATAAGCCATTTTCATATTTATTTAAACAATTAATACATGCACTTAATTGGTAAATCAAAGAAAATAGCCACAGCTTTAAGGATTAACACAAAAATATTGTTTTTTATTCTGTTTTGTGACTATGTCGCTTTTTACTTGGCATTTTTTAAATTTTACTCCAAAACCATAATATTTTACTCAATATGCGTACATTTTCTAAAAGCAATAGATAATGACGCTATACATATTTGTGATTGCATGGAAATAAAAGGTGAAAATTCATCAAATTTCATAGATTTAACTCCAACAATTTGAAGGGACAGTGACAAAATGGAAGTCTTAAAATCATAAGGCTGTGCTCACATGATTTATTAATTGCCAAAATAATACGGACCTACATAGTTAGTAGAATATTAAAAAAATTAACAAATTTTGATATCAAATGATGATTTAAACATTATCAGCTCTACTTTTCAAATTGGAACTAGTTATATATATATATATATTTCTGTTAAGTAAAAGTAACTGAAAATTTTGAAGAATCGAGTAGGTAAGAAATAAAACAATAATTTTAAGTATTCTTATATTTTTACCTTACTATAATGAGTGAAATCACAAAAGAAACCTCAAACCCAATTATTATAATGTAGGTACTGGTGTACTTACATACAATAAAATAATTGTGTTTGAGGTTATACACGGTTGGGTTAGGTTTGTTATAAATTGTATAGACGCCAACAGATCGAGCTATCTCAAACTATCAAATTTTCCTAATGGAACATTTTGATTTCAGTCGATCTAAATTTCTTTTTGCATTGGGCAGCATCCGGGTATTAATTTTTTAATCTCTCTCTGTATCTTCTAGTTTTCTCCGCGTCAGTAAGCGGCATTGCAATATCCACCAAAGTTAAGAAAAGCTTACCTAACATTTAAATGTCGTCAGCAAACTTCAATGATCTATAAATTTGAAATATAAATAAAAAAAAGAACTTATTTAATTTAAAACTTTAAAATCACATTAATTCGGTCAGCAAGGATAGCAATGTAAACTAAGTTTTATGCATTCCGACCTGTTGTGACTTGCCGTTCCGTTAAATGTGACCGTAGAATAAGTCACAAAACGGAGGTCACATAATACAACCTTCTGGTAGTTTTAAATTATTTAAAAATTACTCATCGTACTTAGCAGTATTAACTTTTCGGGATCAAATACTATACAACTTTTGCAATGTGTCAACAATAACAATGTTTATAGAAAAGTGATTTATAATAGTAAAACTTGGTCACATACCAGAGTCAAGAAATTGAAACACGGAACACTTCAACAATAAGTCCGCACTGCTAGTTAATTTTTTTTACAATGAAAGCAAAATAGCGTCTCTCGATGAAGTACAATATGTTGTGCTGCTATTGTGCCAAATACTTTCCACGATTAAGAAGAATTTTTTTGAAAACGAGCGGTCACAAAACTGAATGTTCCGGTTGGCCAAAATTTACGATTTTAATTTAAACTTATTTTTTATAGAAAATATGTAAGAAAATATATTATTTATACTTTTAACTGATAAATTCAACTTTTGAGAATTCAAATATATTTATAAACCACTCTCAATACACGGACTTATTTTTAAATTAAAGGTTGTCTGACGCTAGTTGGGAAGGGGACAGGTAATTTCGATGTTCTTCAGTATTTTAAAATCATCGTAAGTTTTATATTTATTAAAGTAACGACAAAACTATAGTTTATTTGTATATTTTAACAAATGTTTATTTCACTTATATCAATATAATCTCTTATAAGTCATTCATCTCAACAAAATAAATTATTAAAGTCGAGGGACAAGGCAAAATCCGGGGGTACAAATTTTTTTGAAATTGCTCAGGAGCGGTTGGCCGTGAGAGCTCTGAAGGAGCTAGCTCAGCAAAATACAATGTGTCGCCACAGGTATCTAATGCTTTTAATTTCTTGAACAAATCTCAGCTGTCGCGTCTACATAATATTATTAGGTAAGCATTGTTTTCATGGTTTGAACTACAAAACTAACAGGTTCCCATTTATATTTTCCCGTATTTTACGCCAATTTTTAATTTTTAACCAGACTGATAACCACCAATTTTCTTGGTTCAACTACAACAATGACGATTTTTCATAAAGACTTTCATCCCCTATTTAACTCCCTTAGGGTTTAAATTTTGAAAAACACTGAAATACGTGGTTTTTAATTTTTAACAAGTTTGATAACCACCAATTTTCGTGGTTTAAACTACAAAAATTACGATTTTCCATACAAACTTTCATCTATTTAACTCCCTTAAGGCTTTAATTTCAAAAAATCCTTGTTCCTTGTCTACATAATAAAAGGAACTACCATGAAAATTTCAGCTTTCTAGGTCCAAGGGTTTGGGCTGGGCGTCGATGAGTCCGTCAGTCAGGACGTTTCGTTTTATTTATATAGATTTATTTAATTAAACATACCAATACAAGCTCGCCTCCCATAGCTGAAGGCGAGGAAGGCAGCTGAAGTACTCGGGGGCTGGTCCCCCAACCAGCGCTCAGGTCTGTACACCTTGGCGTCGGGACCCCACAACCGGACTGATCTTCCAGCACCCCAGTTATTCATGCAGCAAATTGTACCTTTTGGTATCGTGCAGGATTCTGAAGCAAGGAAGGTGTACGGAACCGTACATTAATCTAACAACTTACGCTCCGTGCATTCTGCACACACATAAATTATCTATTACGCAAATCATATTGTTAAATCTAATTTAATTATAAATTAATTGTTTAAAAAACACTAGAAAAACACGCTTTTATAAATGCACGTAAAAACAAAAAAAAAATGTTAAGAAAACCGATAGCCGATTTTCTTTAGGTTTGTTATAACCTTGAAACCTGATCGTGTTCAAAGTCCATTACGTGGCCTTTCTCACAAATGCAAACACGACTATGATACGATATTCCATCATGGAATGCCAGTGCCTATCTTCCGGCTTCATCATCAGACCTTGAAATCGTGGTCAAAGTTCATTACAATACTTTTCTAAGAAATCCAAAACAGCTATGATACAATTTTCCATCGTGAAGTTCCAGTTCATATCTTCCGGCTCCATCATCAGATCAGTTCAACAGTACCATATTATTGTATTGTCATCAGAACTACATACAGCTGCCAATTTTCATGACGCTACGACCCTAGGAAGATGGTTAAATTAGTTACCTTAGATTCCATTACATAGTTACATACAGGTCGACCTAATAAAAGCGTGTTAATGAATAAATCATGACGGTTGGTATCATTTCATCATCATCGTCATCCTAATAGAATCGCCCCGCTATCAATCACTATGTGTAGGGATTCCCTACATGTTTTGATTCTTCGAGCCTGTTTGCCTTGAAATTAATCAAGTTAAATAAGAACCTGATAAGGAGTGTGTAGCGACATCTATATCGCGACATACAAATTAAAAACTATAGAAATCCTGTATCGCGCAAGCAGAGTTTATCGCACAACTAGCATACATACAAATCACACGTTCACAAACACCAGACAAAACACCTGTCTGGTCGGAAGATCCTCCCTTTTCAATGGGATTGCGGGACTTTATACCCTGTTCCGCATTTCTCCAAAAGTGTAATCAAGAGAGCAAAAAGTTGCCAAGTGCGTCAGGACATTGGACCCTCGAGCCATATTGAAGATACCAGTGAGCAGTGATGATTGATGCAGCAGCCATCAACGATCTGGTTATCCAATCACCCTTTCCTCCTTCCCCTGTGTCTTCGTCTAGTATTAATATCGTACCTAAACATTTTTCAGAACTGATCGAAATCAGATCTACCTACTGGCATTTCATGTTCCTGGGTGGTATTTTCTGAGCTCGCTTGCCTCAACGTAGATCTCATTAATCGCTTACCAGGCGTGATCGCGGTCAAGAGCGGGCTCAAACGTAACAAAAGAACCTTTTTTTTTCTCAGTCTACGTTGTGTCCCACTGCTGAGCAAAGGCCTCCCCTTTTACCTTCCAAACCTCTCTATCTTGGGGAATTTCGGACCATGTTTGCCCCGCAAACACGCGCAACAAAAAAACCTAAAATATAAAAAATAGCTAAAGTCGTATAAATATAATAGGCCCGTTTTGACATTTGTCATCGCGACGTATCTAGTGAAGTAACTATACGACGCGGTACTCGATACTCACGATAAATCGATTCAAGTATGTATGAGTATTTGATCGATTTAATTATGTATTGTAAAGTGCATTGGATTAAAGTTCTGATTAGTAAATCTCAATTAAACTTTAATATTGTAGGTATTTTGAAATGATACAATAGTACAAAAGGTCAATTTGGCTTTAATTTAATATTTTAAGTTACAATAACATTCACTTAATCACAAAAAAATCAAGAAAAAGCGAAAGTGATTGAATCTTCATTCAACAATTTTCTTCTGATGATGAGCCAAAATCGTTAGTTGAGCTATTGTCACCTGTAAATATAATTATTTCATTTTCAATTTTATTATTACGTGGTCTTTGTCAAAATCTTCCTTTATTATTCTTCACTTTAAAGATCACTACACAATATTTACTTACTATTAAAATCGAATGAAGCAGGTAAAATTCAGTAATTAATTGGTTACAACTCTAGTATTTAAAAAAATAAAGACTGAGGACGTAACTGTTTTTCAGACGTTTCGTAATAATTAGAAATTGCATGCTACTATAAAGTAAACACTTAAACACTACTATAAAGTAAACTAAAACTTACACATCTACCCATTAGCCAAATGCAAATGCAAAAAGATAGTAGATTCTTGGTTAAAATCACAAAATTATGCGGAGACTGAGAAGCTCTTGGAAGTGTAACACATCCATCACACAGCCCAACAAAACTTCGCAACTCACATTCCACATACACCCCTTACACACTACATTTACACTCACCCATACATCCACACTTTCACCTTACATTATATTACTACTTCTAAACACATCCCAATTTCATTGTCTTTTGTTGTTATTTTTATCTTTTAATTTATTGCTTTTTTTTCTGTTTAAATTATTTCTTAATTAACTTTTTAAATGGAGCATTATATCATGTTTTTTGTATCCGGAGAAGGGCGTTGTTAACTGCGCTACAGTTTATACTTTTGCAGCTAACATCGTTTGACTTGTTGTATCTAGTTTTGTGTTTTTGTTCCTGAAATAAACTATTTACTATATAAAGTAAACGCGAAAAGAATACTCGCAATATGTATATTCCATCATATTATTTAACGCGCCAAAACAATGCGTGTATTTTTTTAAATATTTTCTGTAATTATTTTATTGTTTCTTTCAGTTTCGTTCCAAGTTACATTCTAGGGTCTTTATCAAATGTCAAAACGGGCTTTTATTTTTTGACAACTTTAATCAACATTTAAAAGTGTAAATGTAAGCTAATCTCTGGAATGGCTAATGAGATTTTTATGGGGATTGGATGATTTTTTTTATTGAAAATAGGTTCGCTTTTGACCACTATCTCACCTGATGGTAAGTGATGATGTGGTCGAAGATGGAGCACGCTTACCTAAAAGTAACCTATTTACTCTTGACTTAAAGACTCCTAGGTTGTAGCTATCGGGAAACACAGACTCCGGCAGGGAAATTCCACTCCTTAGCCGTACGCACAATGAAGGTATTCCCAAAACCTTTTGCGCGTATGGGTGGAATGTCCACCATGTAACGATGGCGCTTCGCCGTTTGTCTTGTAGTCCGATGATGGAACGGGCTCGGCGGAATTAGATTGTGTAATTCCATCGCACACTCCTCGAAATGATATAGGAGATGATAGAGGAGCCTATAGGGCAACGAATTGACCGTGCGAATTAGTCCCAGCCCGCAATGCCACGCGATCGGGATACGCGGAGAGTACCTGGGAGGGGTGGTTGTTCCCGCATCCCGTACAGCCAATCACAGATAATGGTACACTCACTTAGCGGCAGGTCTCTGTCTGCCTCTCTGAGGACAAAAGGGAATGGCGTGTACAGCCGCAGAGTTTCGTTGATGACGGCCTCGCAGTACACCATCTGCGATAGGTCTTCCTTACTGACGTCACGCCTGCTGTCGCCAAATATACTCTTCATCCTAGAAAATTTATGGTACTTGATATAATGCTTATATTATGCAGGTTATAATGAATAATAAGTTTATTTTATTACACTAAAAGTCATAAAAATAATTTTAAAAAAGATCAAAACTGAGATCAAAAAACTTACTCCAAACGGCTTATTTGAAAAGGTTTAAAGTAATAAAAACCCTGACTACTAAACTAGGTGTTATAAAGAAAGAATTAAGACTAGACCAGACTAAAAAATAAGTACAAATAAGTATGATTAAGATTTGATTAATAGAATTCGAGAGCAATTTTAAGTTTTCTATGCAAAGTGTAAAAGCATCCGCTCTCTTTAAACTCATTTTTGAAAGAGAAGGAGAAGGAAGGAAGGATTTTTCGTCAGTTGAAATTTGACACTCTCTTCCACTCCACTAAGTTTATTCCAAGGTAAATATGAATATGTGATCCAAAAGTATCGGAGGACCGAAGAATGAAATGAATACGTGTTGCAATACTTTAGGAATCCAGAACATAGAAATTACACACAACATAAACACTTAACAACACTTAACATAGAACTTATTCAAAACAGGTATGGTTAACTTCCTTGAATGAGAGCTTTTGTAATTAAGCTACACGAAGGAAAAACTTGTCATCGCGGCATCAAAAAACTATTAAACGAATTTGACGTATTTATCTTTGGCCAAATATGAATTAAACCATGTCCACACTCATCAATTCCTGTGAACGTCTAAATTCCAGCGTTTAACAGCATTATCTGTCCAGCATTAATACTAAAATGGACCTTCATGGCGCAGCCGTGAGACATGTACTGACTTTTTTTTATTTGCATGTGTGTGCCTGATGAATTCATGCAAAATATATGGTTTTCTTTCTTTGATTAAAATAGTTCTTTCTTCAAGATTACTAGCAGTGTGGGTAGAATTCACATTATTATAGCAATTTTGTTAACTCCTCCAATTAAGCTTAACATGCAAGTCTGGAGTGGGTTCATGACAATAGTATAATGGGTAGGGGTCGAACCTGCGACCTCACGATCACAAGTCCGACACCTTATCCATTAGGCCATAGACGCTTTTTAATATCTAAGGACTATTCCTTAAAAACCTTTTCATCACACTTGCACGTAAACAGTATCTAAACATACAGGTTAACTTGGCCGTAATGCCCCATATAAAAATCAGTTCGCCGGTAGACAGCAAATCGGCCACACGCATATACCTCGCGACTCGGTGTGCAACTAACTACCTGACTACGGATCTCAAAGTTATACGTTCTCATTATGTTTAAGTGTAAGCGTTGTCAAGTTGAGAGCAGGGATGGCGCCAAATGCATGGGATGTCAGGGGCAGTTCGACTTTCCCTGTGCTGGTATTACAGAATGTGGATGGAGGAAATTGGGTGATCGCAAGAATACTTGGAAGTGCAGTAATTGTAAATCCTCGGCCGCATCCAGCCCCCGTCCCGGAACCGCGGCCATCGCTACACCCGTTCCAGCCAACATGGAGTCTATAATGTCTGAACTGAAGGCCCTATCAGCCCAGATGGATAGCTTACCAACCCTGATGGAGAACATGAAGGCTATTCAATTGGAACTGGCTGAGCTCAAATCTATCAGATCGGAATATTCGAGTCTCAAAACGGCTGTCGAGTTCCTGGACCAGTCGGTGGAGACACTAGCCACCAAAGCATCGGTGTTGAAAAGTGAAGTGGACTGCCTTAAGAAGACGAAGGACGAGATGGCAGCGCTGCATGATCGATGTTCCAGAATAGAAGATCTTCATCGTGATACTGAGCAAAGATTAAGAATGAACAACTTAGAAATTAAGGGTGTTCCAACGACTAAATCAGAAAATCTGTTCACAATTATTGGCAAGATTGGAGATATTATTGGATGTCACATCCCGAAGGAACAAATTAACTTCATTGCGAGAGTACCGATGCGAAACAACGACCAAAATAAAAACATTATTTGCTCAGTTCACAACAGATACCTGAAGAATGATTTCGTGGCTGCAGCAAAAAAACTAAAGTCATCTATAACTGCCAGCAAGTTGGGTCTACAGTCTGACAGTGTAATCTATGTTAATGATCATCTGACTTTTGAGAACAAAGTGCTTCTGAATAAAACGAAGAAACTTGCTAAAGAACGTGGTTTTTTATATACTTGGGTTGTGGGTTGCAAAATTCTGATAAAGAAAAGTGCTACCTCTCCGACCCATCACATAAAAACGGAACAGGATCTCAAAAAGTTTATATTTTAACAATGTGTCTTTTTCATAATTTTTCGTACCCGTGTATTTTTGTTTACTGTGCTAATAGTTTGAGAATCACTGGCGCCACTTTTTTGTGCACATTCCTTTGCCGCTGCCCTTTTGTTTGCTTATCGCTCGGTGTTGAACATACCTATTATTATATTCTATCCTATTTACTGGTAATTAAGACTGCATTTAGCTTGACCTCACTCGTTTCTTTAATATTCAATGACTCAATTTTTGGCTTTAAACTGAATGTACCCCACATTAGAATTTCTATTGAAGTACTAATGTATTATATTTCGGATTGCGATGCTACCTATTAGTTTGTTTTACCAAAATGTTCGGGGATTGCGTACGAAAACGTCAATATTTTATCGTAATGTGTGTGTTAATTCCTATGATATTATTTGCTTAACTGAAACTTGGCTTATTGAAGGTATTAGGGACTGTGAATTGTTTGACGATCGTTACATAGTGTGGAGGCGTGATAGAAATTATACTATTACGAAGCAAACTTTGGGGGGTGGTGTGCTTATTGCGGTGCGTCGTGAACTTGTTAGTGATCTACGCAGTGAATGGTTCTCGTCTGCTGAAGACCTGTGGATTACTATCACCCTGCAAAGGAAACGACCGCGCGTATCATACAAAATGAATATATGTGTAGTGTACATCTGCAATCAAAATCTTGGAAACTCCCAGGCAGGTCAGTTAACTATCTTTTCTGATAATTTGACAGATATTGTTCAGAAGCATCCCGCTGATAAATTCTTAGTTGTCGGTGATTTTAACTTATCAAACATAACCTGGAACCCAGATGATGATGGTCAATCTGTTTTGCCAAGTAATATTCAAGGTCGTGTTCAAACAAGTTTTTTTGATAATATTACCCTCTGCAATTTTTCGCAATTTAATTCACATGTAAATTTAAACAATAAAATTCTTGATCTAGTTTTGTCTAATAGTGAGGTCTCGGTGTCGATTTGCGATAACCCCCTGGTGCCGGAAGATCCACATCATAAGGCTCTCTGTGTGTCCGTTGATTTCGTAGAACTTCATACTCTTCCTGCACTATCTCGTATTAAATTTCTATATAAGTCAGCTGATTATACGGCCATTAATAACCGGCTTAACGAGATTGACTGGCAAAGGGAAGTCTGCACTCGAACACTCGAGGATGCCATAACATTTTTCTACCACACACTCAATGACTTGCGTGATTCTCATGTACCTGTGAAGACAGTCATTACATCTAGCAGATATCCTCTTTGGTACAAGCAGCCTTTGATTAAAATTATTAAGGAAAAAGCGAAACATCATGCTAAGTTCAAGAAATATGGCAATATCAATGATTACGAGTCGTTTGTCCTACTCCGACAGCGGGCTAAGGAAGTTGAAACTGAAATGTTTAGCTGCTACATTACAAAAATTGAAGAAAGTATTTTTAAAACCCCCAAAGCGTTTTGGTCATACGTCAAATCTAAAAAACAAACAAATTCATATCCTTCTCTATTAAAATATAAAAATCGCATCTCAAGCGATGGAGAGGATATCTGCAACATGTTCAGCGACTATTTTTACTCAAATTTTCTTACTTTCGACGGCAACAGTGACAACAACCGTTCTAATACACGCTCGCAGGATTCTGACACGCAGTTAGGTGATCTCGTCTCGGATATACATTCAGTCGAAGTTAGTGAATTAGAGGTATTCCAACTGCTTAAAGGAGTTGACTTAACAAAGTCCGCAGGACCAGATAATATACCGCCTATTTTTATACTAAACTGTGCTAAAAGTCTGACCGCTCCACTTTCAATACTGTTCAGGCGATCTCTAGATGCGGGTCAGGTACCTTCAATTTGGAAGTCGGCATTAATTACTCCGATCCATAAAAAAGGGCCTAGGGACCTCGTGGAAAACTACAGACCTATCTCTAAGCTATGTATATTTGCTAAAATCCTTGAAAAAATAATTCACAAACAACTATACGCTACTCTTAAATTAAGTATCAGTGACCGCCAGCATGGTTTCCTGCGAGGTCGCTCCACAACCACCAACCTGGTTCTTTGCAGTGATTACTTGACTGAATGTATGTCTCGTCGCACACAGGTAGATGTAATTTACACTGATTACAGCAAGTGTTTCGATCGCCTGGATCATGCTATACTACTGCGCAAGCTATTGGCTATAGGCATCAGCGGGAGTCTTTTCAGGTGGTTTTCGTCTTATGTAGCCAACAGATGTCAAACTGTTGTTCTAAATGGATACACATCTAGGCCTAGTTTTGTCCCCTCAGGAATTCCGCAGGGATCGTTGCTTGGACCCTTATTGTTCAACATCTTCATCAATGATGTTTCTTTATGTTTCTCCAACGCAAAAGTTCTTCTATTTGCGGACGATATGAAGATATTGAGTGAAATAAGAACTGAAGAAGATGCTGAACAACTCCAATATGATCTGATCGGATTCCAAGAATATTGTGTCGCTAATCGCTTAGATTTAAACGTATCTAAATGTTACATATGTACGTTCACTCGCAAACCAAAACCTATTCTTTACGACTATAAACTAACCAATACTTTAATATCCAGAGTCAGTACGATTAGAGATTTAGGCGTCACTTTTGATTCGAAACTTCTTTTTGACACACACATTGACAATATAATTAAAAAAGCTTCCAAGGCACTAGGTTTTATCTTGAGAATATCAGCCGACTTTAAAAACATAAAAACACTCAAAATTCTGTATTGTGCCTTTGTGCGCAGTCATCTCGAATATTGTTCACCGGTATGGAACCCTAATTATAATACTTACATAAGTCGCATCGAAAGTATTCAAAGGAAATTTTTGAGGTACATTCAGTATAAATCTAAAACTTATCTTCCTAACTACCACAGTCGATGTAGGAAGTTTCATATTCTTCCACTAATCGACCGGAGAAAAATGGCTGATCTGGTATTTTTATTTAATATCGCTAATGGTTCAATCGACTGTTCGGAACTGATTGGCAAAATTGGGCTACGTGTTCCATCTCTCCAATTAAGGAATCATCGACCTCTATATGTTCCCTCTGTGCGGTGTGTTTATCGGAAAAACTCATATATAATAAGAGCTAGCAGATCATACAATACAATGTGTCAGAGTGTCAATAATGATCTGGACTTATTCTCCACCAATGTCACGAAACTTAAAAAAAAAATGTACAATCAGTATTTCGATGAATAATGCAACTATTAATTACTTGTATGCGCTTCTGTATAACTTCTTGTCTTACATAGTATGTTAACTTCTAATCTTATATTGTATAATTTGCTCCGAGTACTTTTACTTCTTACTTTATTTTATCTGTCTACTGTCTCTTGTTCTATTCTAATACTGTCTGCGAAAACTTGTAATTGGCCTTCTTTCAATATTCTTCATCTATCTTTATCCTAGCTGTAAGTTTTCCCAAGAGAATAAAATAAAATAAAAATAAAATAAAATAAAACCCTCGGGCTTTAGCACAGTACACTGGTCATGCAAGTTCAAGCAAGGAGTTTACACGCAATTGAAAAATTTTCTTAAAATGTTATCTAAACAGGAATGTCATTGCAATCTCGCTACATGTTACTTAAATACTCAACTAATTTAGGTTAACTACAAGGTTAGGTCAACTAGTTTAAGTTCTTAATAATCGATTTTAATACTTCTTTGTATCAAACCGTCTAAATTATATTTATTTTTTTCACTCTGTCATGACAGTATACCTACGTAAGTATTTGCCCTTAACGTTTCTGAACGAAACATTTGTATAATCTGTGGTGTGGGCATAAAGCCCGCCATCTGCTTAAAAAAACGTTCACTTATTTCGTAAGTTACGTAATAATAGTTGTGCTGACTTGTGTATTAAAGCTATAATTCATAATTATTTACCTTTTGTATTTGAAGATAAGTAAAAAAGTTATAAAAAATGTCGTCGTCGTCGTCCGATGAGTGTGGTTTGAATGCAACACCGCCAGATATTATCCATGCAGCAAAAAAAATTAATGTGAATTTTTTTCTGCTCTATAATTTTATTTATTTACTCGCAAATATGATGAAAAACATTGTATGTTTCACGGGCGGTACGGGAATTACGAACCTCGACTCAGAAAGCCCTCAGTCTCCGACTTCGGGCTTCTACTAGAGCCTCTATCGTAATTCCTTACTTACCGCCCTTAATACACAATGTACTATTACGTGTTAACATGTTTAAGATACGCGAAGAATAGACGCATTTAATTAATAACAATAACATATTACAGTCTTGATACGGTGATATAAGTACTTCTAAGTAGTGCTTACTCCGCATTCAACTTCTCTTGTATCCGAGGCCTGCACCCGATCATCAGCAGGATATATAACATGGTGGAGGCTGTCGTTTCCTGCCCTGCTCCGATGATGCTGTCCACTTCTGACTTGATCTGCTTCTCAGTCAGGCTCGGATCAGTCACGCTCAGGTCCATCAAGATGTCCAGGAAGGTTTTTATCTTTGGCGCGTCTTTAGCAACTGGAAAAGACAGTTATAGAACATTTAATAACACCAAAATCCACTGACTAAACTTCCACTCGGGTTCACGGCAAGCCACGAAGGAGATGGTGGGACGTCCCGGATCCTTGAAAATTGGAGGTATCCAGAGAAATCTTAATAATAAGGCAATAGAAGTCGCAAAAACGGGTGACCTTGTCGCCGCGCATGTGTCTCGTAGAACACAAGAGCGCGTGGAGCGTTTGTTGCGGTTACTTGTGTTGTTTGGGACGTGGAGATGTAAACATGATGTTTTGCAGCATATCCAAGTGCGGAAACTCTTCCAAAACAAATCTACTCTTGTAACTTTACATATAAAGGAATATCATTTCATATATAATTACTTAATTTTTTAAATAATATAATTTTTAATCAATATAATCAAATCAAATATTTTCGCCACCATTACTACGATTATCACAGAAAACTATTTTTTTTTCTGAATTCAATAAACATTAATACTTATGCTTGTTCATGTCTACTATTACAACTGCTAAAAGCAGCAATGAATTTATAGTCATGCACAATAAATAGTCGTATATGGAGTACTGCTCTCATCTTTGGGATGGATCTGCCAAGTACCAACTGGACGCGCTTGAGTCTATTGAGAAACGGGCCAAAAGACTCATTGGCAACGATACACTGGTCGAATCAAAGCTCCAGAGCCTTGAACATCGACGACGAGTTGCTAGTCTATCGGTTTTCTATCGGTTATATTTCGGGGAGTGTGCGACATTACATGGTAGACATCCCACCTATACGCACTAAACGTTTTGGGAATACCTTCATTGTGCATACGCCTAAGGAGTGGAATTCTCTACCGGAGTCTGTGTTTCCCGATAGCTATAACCTAGGGATCTTTAAGTCAAGAGTGAATAGGTTACGTTTAGGTAAGCGTGCTCCATCTTCGACCACATCATCACTTACCATCAGGTGAGATGGTGGTCAAACGCGAACCTATTATCAATTAAAAAACATTAAAAAAATATCGCCGTTTACGTAAATTCCAGGAACACGCCGCATGAGTTGGCCGCGAATTAGTGACGTGCCACTACTATACACAATTCCAATTTCAATTTTAATTCAATTTCAGTTAATACGTAGTTTGACCGAAATTCGGATGAAATATAATTTTTCGTTAAATATTTCAATACGTATTTTCACCAAGCATGTTTTTTTCCTGTTTAAATCACTACATAGTATAAAACAAAATCGCTTCCCGCTGTCTGTCCCTATGTATGCTTAGATCTTGAAAACTACGTGATAGATTTTGATGCGGTTTTTTTTAATAGATAGAATGATTCAAGAGGAAGGTTTAGGTGTATAATTTTATTAAGGTTTGCGGACGAAGTCGCGGGCAGGAAGCTAGTAGTTTATAAAAAGTCGTTTTTCAACGATTATATATCTGTTAATTCGTACTTTTTGACTATTTTTTCATTCAGAAAATTAATAGGAGGTAGGCTCATTATTGTTATGTACGTGGGTAAGTTAAATAACAGTCTGCGTTGGTTATCCTTGTATCATTGACGTGTTCAGTAGGTATTTATCTTGTTTTTATGACAAAATAATTAAGGATACATATTATTATGTATATTGTAAGTATTAGGATTAAGTTCGATCGGATCGACACGTTTGTATGTTATTTATGGATCTGTTTTACTTAAACGTTTCCGAAAGACCCGGATATCATCAATCCATCCTAAGATTGTCTAGAAGATATCACTATAAGCGATAAGACCGCCATTGTAACCATAGAATTTACGTAAAACAGTTGTGTAATAATTTATTTTGGTGAACAATAATAGCAGATTATTAACCAAGGGGATAAAGCAGTGTCTCTGTCGCGGGTGACGATTTAAATCGCGAGCGTAACGAAGGACTCGAGGTTTACTCCCGTGCGTAGCGAGGGTGTTAAAAACTTAAATCACGAGCGAAGCGAGGGATTTAAGACGAGTCCTGAGTGTAGCGAGGGATTTAAGTTCACCCAAGACTAAGGTCCGTATTACAGAACGTTCCTCAAGTCCAGTTTGAGCTTAATTCGCCTGATCTCAGTTTAAATATAGAATCTGCACTTGAGCATTGGTCTTATTCCAGAATGGTAATAAAACTACACTCAGATTCAAATCGAGCCTCAAGCAGAGAATATCTAATTGTCTATGCATCAGTCTGTTTTCGCTTACGTTTTATTTTCTTCGTCTCCGCTGTTCCGATCTACGAATGATCGTAAATAATTCAATTTACTTTAATACCAAATTTTTAAGAATAAAAAATATGTACCTATTGCACGGTTTCACCACAGAAATTATTTTTTAAGAATTTGTAAAAGTAAATTCTTGAAGGTAAAAGGTGTTAAGGCAATATTTTCTAACATATAAAAATATAGCAAGAGTAACTTGTTCGTGGAACGGAGTGGATCCTAAATAATGTCTGTGACAGTGTTGTTTTGAATTGCTCATTAAGACGCAATATAATCCCGTTGACCTTGCTCAAACGGGCGCACACAGACACATCACAGAGAATGCCCCGCGCACCCCCTCATTTGAGGGGGTGAAGCAGATGAAGTGGGACACGAGTAGTCCCGCCTACTGCGGGGTGCACCGCGCGAATTTCGTCGATGCGTGTTTTTCATTACATTTAACATCGTAATTTCGCGGCTAGTTTACAGAGCTCGAGCGGTCCAGTGTGTCCCCGTTCGGGTTTCGCGCCGCGTTTCCGCGGCGATCACCAAGATCGAATCTCATTCGCGGTATAGCTTTTTGTTGTCTTATTTATTAAATATTATGTATTTATAGATATTTACATATTTTCGTGTTGTTATTATTTTAAAATATGTGCATAGTTTTGTTCTCTTATTTTTTATTTAATACATTAGGTTATCAAAAAAATTTTTAGCAAAAAAATAGAACCGACTTCCATATAAAACACTACAAAGGCAAAAATAACTTTAATTTCGGTAGTCGGTATCATTTGTTTTGTAGTTTCTTTTATATTTTTGACACCGCCTTCCGAAATTAAAGTTATTTTTGCCTTTGTAGTGTTTTTATATGGAAGTCGGTTCTATTTTTTTGCAAAAAATTTTTTTTCACGCTTTTTAGTGGGACTGTTTGTAATTTATCTAGTTACAAAAGCCAAAATGTCAACTACTTATCACCTTTTACAAAATATTGCTTTTCCTGGTGCAGAGCTGTTAATTTTTGAGGAGTTCTCCTGGTACATCACCATCAGCTCTACATCACCATATGCATTGTGATGAGCATAAAGTGCTTAACATCCGTACTCAAGTAATCGAATCGCAATCCACGAAATACTTATTATTGAGTAGTTTCAGTGGCCATCTGTGGTCTTCATCATTAGTTCAACTTCCCAAATGGTAATTTTCAAAAGCAACTGCTCAAGGTACTATAAGAAGAAAAAAATTTGAAGAGTTCCCTCGATTTCTCCAGGATCTCAACATCAGATCATGATTTCGTAACAATGGGACCAACTAGAACGTATACCCTTTCAAACGCAAAAAGAATTTTTCAAACCGGTCCAGCCGTCTCCGAGTTATGAGGTAACATACATGTACGGTGCACGTACATGAATTTTCAAAATATTGGATTGTTTTAAGTTAGCTAGTAGGCTCGCGCATGTGCACTTTGAACGCGACCTACATTTGACAGTGCATTAACACTTTTACATTATTCTATGCATCTTTTAAATAATGTTACTTTTAACAATTAGTGTTCAATTAGACGTGGTTTGGGTCGGACTACTTGCAGTTTCATTTCGTCTCATCCCGTTGTTCACTCACTGACATTTGCATTCATTTACATTGTCATTTGACATCCATTTATGCTAGGGATTCACCCTACATAATTTTTTTTTGGTCCTTCGATTATAGTTTTCGTAACTATTGCAAGTACCGTACAGTCCGATACATCGGTCTATATTCGTCGCGCGGGATCTGTGTCGTGTGTGCCACGTGTGTTGCCGTACAGGAGCATCCGGGGAGACAGCAGCGAGCCAGGGTCCAGAGCGTCACTGCACTGCGTTTGCGTACAGGGAGTCGCTGATTTCAAGTAAGATCGTTCATTTTTTATCTTACGGATTTACGATGGAAGGTTTAATCGTGCGTCAAGCTGAGATCCTTGAAGAGGTGAGGAAGATCCACTCTAATTTTAAGAAGGATTCGTCGAGCAGGAAGACCACCGATTACCTTCGTGACAGGCTAGAGCGAGTAGATTTGCTATGGGCGGAATGTGAAGAGAATAATCGCCAGCTGAGCGCAGTAGAAAACAAAGACCATCAGTATTTCACCGGTAACATTTACGAGGTCATTAGGAGTTGGTATCACGGAGCGCGTCAGGAGATTGCAGCGTTCGAGAAGAAGACTGTTGCCGGGCCCTCCAACGCCGGCCATAGTAAGGTAAACGTAGAGTTTGACAAGACCATGTTCGAGTCATCCATCGGAGCAGAGGACAAGCTACTCGATTTACAGCAGTTGCAACAAGCTAACTTCCGTGCATTCACTAGGTTATTGGATCGAAGCCTAGACGACGTGGAAGAAAAATGGGAGATTGAGGATTTGCTGAAGACGGTAGAGTTCCGGTGGACAGCAATTGACAAGGTGCATTTACAAATTGACGGCATACTAGAGGGGAGATCACATGAGTATTATGAAGAATTTGGTTGCTATGAACACTCATTTGTGAAAATGAAACGGGCGTTAAATACAAAATTAAACTCTTCCCTGCACCAACAACAAACGTTGCCGAAGATTGACATACCCATTTTTAACGGTAATTATACCTTATGGCCCACTTTTATGGATCTGTACGTAGAAACGATCCATAAGAACTCAACTATCACAAAAACACAGAAAATGCAGCATCTCAAGGGTAGACTTCGCGGCGAAGCGGAAAAGCTCGTACAGCATCTACACATAGCACCCGAGAATTACGACACATGTTGGGAAATACTGAACCATAGATACAACAATAAGTTCCTCCTCTTTACCAAGAACTTCCAGGCATTTATCCGTCAACCTAATTTGCAAAAACAATCTGCATTCGACCTCAAGCGGTTGTACGACACTAGCAATGAAACTATAAACGCGATACATAACTTGGGCGTAGACACAAGCTCGTGGGATCCGGTTCTAGTGTACGTCTTATGCGAAAAATTAGACCCCGAGACGTATTCCGAATACATGCAGTCCCGGTCGGATCCGCGAGAAATACCAACATTTAATCACTTTATGGACTTTGTCGAAAACAAATTTATGGCATTAGAACCATTGCATAGGAAAAAACCAGAAAACGGGAATAAACCTACATCTAAACCACTGTCAAAGACACCCCATCCGTTCCACAAAAATTATAATCCTGCCAACTCGCAACCTAGTAAAAGTTCATTGCATTATTCTCGAAACTTCCATGCGACAAATGCTGGGCAATACAGCAAAATTATTTGTCCAGTATGCAATACCAACCATGCATTATTTCAATGTGCTAAATTCAGTGACATGCGTAGCTCGGAAAAAATATCATTTATTGAGCAAAATAACATATGCAAAAATTGTCTATTTGTGCATACTAAAGGCTATTGTGCGTCACAAAAAAGATGCAAAGATTGCAACGAACAACACAACACACTGTTGCACAACGATATAGCGGCATCAGCGCAAACGCCCTCAGTAACACAAACAGCACCAAAACCATTGCCGTCAACTTCAACTAGGTCAAATAAAAACGTACAGAATAACTTTGCATCAAGTAATGACGATGAAATCTTGTTAGCTACAGCACTATTACAAGTAGAAACAGCTAGAGGCGATTACATCACTTTAAGAGCCCTAGTTGATCAAGGATCACAAATAACATTGATCACGGAGAATGCAGCTCAAAGACTGGGCATACAGCGTCAACAACTGAGCGCGAACATAAGTGGAATAGGTACTCTGTCCAATAGGAGCAAAGGAAAAATTCTTCTATCCTGCAAGTCCCTACAAAACGACTTCCGGTTTACAACAGAAGCCTTGATCATGACCCGAGTAGTAAACAACTTGCCTAATATTACATTTGCAAGGAAACCGTGGGCTCATGTCGCAGGCATCACATTGGCTGACCCGGAATACAACATATCCAGGCCCATTGACATACTTTTGGATGCACACGTGTTTTCGGAAATACTCATGAACGGGTTGGTCAAAGGGGAGGTTAACGAACCCATGGCACAACAAACACGTTTGGGATGGATATTGTCAGGCAACGTGACTAAAACATTTAATTGCAACGTCGTAGTAAATGAAGTTAATGATTTGACAAGATACTGGGAAGTAGAAGACATCAGTGGCGATTCATGCAATACTATGACGTCAGAGGAGCGATATTGTGAGGAGTTCTTCACTGCAACAACTAAGCGATTGAGTAATGGCATATATGCAGTTCGTTTGCCAATGAAGCCTAATTTCCATCAGCGGCTAGGCAAATCAAAGCCACGCGCAGTAGCACAGTTCATGCAGTTAGAAAGAAAATTAGGCAAGGATGACAAATTATCTGACAGTTACACAAAATTCATGCAAGAGTACCTGCAAATGGGACACATGAAGGAGAGCATACCCGGCTATAATCCGGCATGCTATTTACCTCACCATGGAGTCCTTAAACAGGAATCATTGACAACGAAGTTAAGGGTAGTTTTTAACGCGTCCCAGAAAACTGACACAGGCTACAGCCTGAACGACTTGATGGAGTGCGGTCCTAAGCTTCATCAAGATCTATTGACATTACTTCTGGGATGGCGGTTATATAAGTACGTGTTAACTGCTGATTGCGAGAAGATGTATCGCATGATCTTAGTGCATGAAGAAGATCAACACCTGCAGAAGATTGTCTGGAGAGAATCCAATCAAGATCCGTTAAAAGAATACCAGTTATGCACAGTGACGTATGGTACTAAGGCAACACCATTTCTGGCTCTTAGAACATTAAAACAGCTAGCAAATGACGAACAAGAGAAATATCCTTTAGCAGCTGGCGTCATCTCTAATGAGATGTACGTTGATGACGTATTAAGTGGCAATAACTCCATCGAACAAGCACAAGAAATCCAAAATCAACTTATCAACATGCTGGGAGGAGCTGGTCTTACATTAAGGAAGTGGTCAAGCAACAACCCTACATTGATTGAGAACGTATCTTCACTAGATCGGAACCAAATGACAATGCACTTCACGAACGATGGAATTACAAAAGCTCTGGGAGTCCAGTGGAATCCTACAACTGACACATTTACATTCACAAACAAAATACAATCTGACACTAAATATCAACTAACAAAGAGGAAGCTGCTATCTGAGATCTCGAAAATATTCGACCCACTGGGTTGGTTGACACCATTGACAGTGAAAGCAAAACTGCTGTTCCAAAGCGTCTGGTTATCAAAGTGTGATTGGGATGAAATTTTACCTAACAGTATGTAAGAAGAATGGCAGCAGTTTACTAGCAATTTACATAACATCAGCAAATATGAAATACCGAGGTGGCTGGGAGATACCACAAAACCTTTTCAAATCCATGGGTTTTGCGATGCGTCAGAAAAGGCTTACGCTTGCGCTATATATCTGGTGACGTTAAATGACAGAAACGAGCCCGTGACAAGACTTATTGTAGCAAAGTCAAGGTTAGCGCCGATTAACAAAAAACTGACACTTCCGCGGCTTGAACTTTGCGGAGCATTACTACTATCACGGCTCATGAAAAGGGTCTTACAAGCCTTTAAATGGGACACAGTACACAATTATACATACGCCTGGACGGACTCTATGATTGTACTAGGTTGGCTACATGGAGACGTCACAAAATGGAAATCATTTGTCAGCAACAGAGTCCAGCAAGTGCATGACGTCATTCCAAAACAACATTGGAGATACGTGAAGTCTGAAGAAAATGCTGCGGACTGTGCATCACGCGGTATCAGTTGCTCCGAGTTATTGTAACATCCACTATGGTGGCAAGGACCCCAGTGGATCAAAAACTACAGTGAAGAAAACTTGGACAAAATTGTAATTACGCCAACAACCTGCGAATCAAAACAAAAATATATGCAAACGAATGTTTTGAAATATGAACCATCTTCGATTGTAATTGAACTATTAGACAGACACAGCGATTTGACTCATATTACAAGGGTAATAGCCTGGATCAAACGATTAATAAGCAACAGCTGTTCGAACGTCGGCTCGAATTTGACAACATATTTAACATCTGAAGAACTACAAGCAAGATTAAAGTGGAAACGACAGAAGACTGATCAACAGAAAAATGACATCGTATCCATTAAGGATGAAAGGCTTCCTGCAGGAAAATGGGCATTAGGTCGCGTAGTGGAGCTACACCCTGGGAAGGACGGCCACACTAGAGTCGTCACATTGCAAACTGCGAAAGGCGAAACAAAACGTCCTATTACAAAATTGGTACCCTTAGTTGAGGCCGAGAAACCAAACTGCATTGACACTGACAAAAATAAACTAAATAGATCTAAAAGATTGACCTGGAACAGCTTGCTATGCTACACATTGATGTTGGTTATGACACTGATTACACCCACTGTCGAGCAAAATATGAAGCTTACTCCATTGACAAAAAATCAAACAATTTATTTTGACAAGATTGCAGACTTACAGGAAATTAGAGATGAATGGAAATTGGTATTTTATTACAATATGACAAACTATTGGCGTAATGTGGATACTCTGCAAATATTCGTATCTCACATTAAGCAAGCTCGGTGCGAAGAGTGGCTAATGCAATTTCATGTAATAATTAACCAACTAGAACAAAGCACAAATGAATTAAATTATTACAATGAACTCCTGAAGTCTCAACAGATAATACAACACCGATTCAAAAGAGGATTGATCGACGGAGTAGGATACGTTGCCAACTCGTTATTTGGACTATTAGATCAGCATTTTGCAGAACAATACGAACAGGATATTGACAAAATTCATCATAATGAAAACCATCTATTACAATTGCTAAAAAACCAAACAAGTATTCTGGAAACCGAAAACAACATTGTACAACGCAACGAAGCGACAATGGTAAAGCAATTAACCTTGATAAATGATCACCTCTCTGCACTGGAAAATAAGACGCTCCTAGAGAAACTTGAGACTACAAATGCATTTTACATTATAACATCGGCCATAGCTGCAGAAAAAATGGCGCAAAATTTAAAAGATATTCAACAATCTCTCATCAACACACTGACAAATATGTATCAGGGGCATATGGACGTACATTTACTATCACCAACCCAAATGCAAAGTGAATTAGACAGAGTAGCTCGGCTACTACCTCGCGATGTTACGCTTCCTGATGTCCAAAATGACGTCAGAGATATCTACAGACTATTCAGGATACATGCACGCATTACAAAACATTACCTATTGATGGAAATAAAAGTACCGATATTAAGTGATACTCTATATGAGCTAAATCAACTAATAAGCATACCTCAACGTATTGATAGTAATCGGGTAATGTACGTGATCCCCAACTCTGCATTAATAGCATTTAACGCCAACCACTATTTATTTATACCTCTAGAACAATATGATATTCAAAACTGCCAAAAATTACATGACCAAACTCTAATGTGCAAAATAAACCAACCTATATATAACACTGGAAATCGGCACAAATCTATTTGCGAAGTACAGCTGATTCGAGACAACGAAGAACACAGCACTTATTGTCATACGGAAATAAAACTATGTGCCGACAAATGGGTTAAATTACATAAACAAAACACCTGGTTTTATTATTGTTGTGGCACGTGCGAACTACAATTAGCGTGTGGCACACAAATGTCATCGGAGACGTTACGTCACTCGGGTTTGATTACGCTCAAACAAGGATGCACCTTGCAAGGCGACTCATTTACACTGCATGCATATATGGAGTACAAAAGTAATATCATAGTCAATGAACCTTATGCCATGACCATACCCACGATCTCACCGATCAACAATATCATCAACACCTCGATCCGTAACTCAACACTTCACCTTGAAACACACGAAGAAGCATTCAAGAAGATTAACAACCAATTACGCTCCCTTAAAGAACAATCGAACCTAGAAACGTTATCCTCCCATGATTTCCACCACTACACAGCAATATATGTGATCGTTGCGATTAGCCTTGCACTGCTAGTAACAACGTTGTACCTATGGCGAAAGATATTAACCCTAAGACAGGGGGAGGGCTTGCAACACGCAAGAAGCAGAAGAGAAGAAGAAGGACAACACGACATCGAGCTGGGTGATCGCAAGATTGAAAAACGGGAAGCTAAAGTGCATAAAGTGTCGAGTGCCAACCCTACGTTAAGTGAAGTGAAATTTGACACTGAAAAACACAGTGATAATTGTCATAATATATAATTATGGTGACATTCTATTTATAGACTTTACGTTGCAGTTTTCGTAATATATTTTGATTTGATTTTAATCGTTTCTTACATTAGTGATATACATATTCCTTTTACATTGTTTGTTAATTTTTTTTTACTTTAAGGTTGTTTTTATTTACATGTTTACATTTGGTTGACGGTTTGTTTTATCCTTAGTTGTGGCAATATGTACGGTGCACGTACATGAATTTTCAAAATATTGGATTGTTTTAAGTTAGCTAGTAGGCTCGCGCATGTGCACTTTGAACGCGACCTACATTTGACAGTGCATTAACACTTTTACATTATTCTATGCATCTTTTAAATAATGTTACTTTTAACAATTAGTGTTCAATTAGACGTGGTTTGGGTCGGACTACTTGCAGTTTCATTTCGTCTCATCCCGTTGTTCACTCACTGACATTTGCATTCATTTACATTGTCATTTGACATCCATTTATGCTAGGGATTCACCCTACAATACATAAAAAAAAAGTTCAAGACGAATTGAGAACCTCCTCCTTTTTTTTTTGAAGTCGGTTAAAAACAATAATTTTTATTCCTATAGATATTTTATTTCAGAATCAAGAATAATATAATGAAAAAAAAACATCCAAAAAGTTTGATGGTGGATTCTGAAGAAAAATAATATACAGGTTGTTACAAAAGAGTTTAAGTAATACCAAAGGAGGTTATTGTACTCATAATTATGAACAAGTTTTACTATGGCACCAGCTCTGAAATCGCAATAAAAACAGCTGTTTCAATTATTTTTTTCCAAGGGAATAGACTTTTTGTAAAAATAGCAGTTTATTTTCGTTATTTTTATTTTCGCAATATACGGTTTATAAGAATACAGCGTGTGAAGTGAACATACCTACGGATGCGAGGAGAGACGAATGAAAGGGTGGGATACGGACTGGGTGAATGGATGGACAGGTGAACGAACAGGAAGGATACATAAAAATTAAACAAGCTAATTATTATAATTTTATTTTGTGATTTTTTGACGTATTTACGCATACGGAGCGCAATGTTAATACACAAATTTTGGAAAAAAATTACTCAAGTCACAAATCTTCAAAATTTAGTTTTCTACTACAACAAGTTTTGTTTTTAGGCATCCAAAACAAATACTGCCTTGTATGTGCTCGTGCAGAGAAAAAACAAACTGCTGCACCGGAACAGTTTGCTTTCATTCCATTTCGCTTTTGTCTTTTTTGTCACTTTTATCTCTACCTGTATTTTCATCTCTATTTTTTACGTATGGTTCACGAATTTTCATATTTCTTGAAATTCGGAGATCAAGTATCTCAGGTAAAATAAAACTCAGGTAAATAGAACTTTTTCAATTTTTCTTTCATTTCTCTTTCCCAAAATGTATCATCTCTTTGAATGATTTCCGTCTTCAGCTTTTCTTTTTCATTCTCCCATACGGCAAACAAACAATATTTTTTTGGGTTACGTGTAGCTGTCCTTGAACTTGGTAATACCAAGCATGTTTTTTGTTGATGGCTAGTTCACTAGTTTTTGTTTTTTGCCAGAAGTTTACTTTTTTATTTTCAATTGCTGCTGCTAGGCCCATTTTGTGGGCTGTCAAAGGACACTTTACTTCAACAACAGTATTTTCTCCAATTAATCCATCAGGCGTTGCACCCAAGAAACATAGTTCTTGGTCTATAAATAAACCACAGGGTCTAATCGTTTTGCGCTCTTGTACAGCCAATTGTGCAAGTGCGATTTTTTCATTCAATTGGCCATGTCTAATAGATTCCACGTGGTCAATTTTGTTCCGATAAAGAATATCTTTGACTAAATTAGCACATGGTGTATTAATACGCCTTTTTATAACTCTGCCGAAATTGGATGCAGTCAATAACGATCTTCTCATCTCTAGCCATTCTCCACTATCACTTTGTAAAACAGTTTTTCTTTCAATTGTTGCTCGTTCCAAATCAGACTTTTTAATTTTTTTCATAAACTCGTTTTTCAGTTTATCCAGTATTTCTACCGGCATATCGGGCTTTTCACAGGACTGGCCATAATCCTTATCGTCTTGTTTTTTTACTGAAAACAAGCCTTCTTTTTCGTTTTATATATCTTTTACTAAGGAGTTTTTGTTTCTTCTTTCTTTCTTCCCACAGTTTCAGTTTGCCTCTTGGGCTCTTATTGGTAATTTTTTTATAAAGCTTCGAAAGTGCATTTTCTTCATTGAACGACACTGCTGACGCAATGCATCGCGTCTGATATGAGTTTTTGAGGGAAAAAATAACTCTTTTTCCTCCTACATATTTTACTATGATGCTATGATAGCGTTCTACAACGTTACTGTCCACGTCATGAAGTAAACTTCGAGCATGGCCAGCAATACTTTGTATCATTATACTAATTCTCTGCCACAAAGAACTTAGCTGAAAGTCACTTGGAACATCATTTTGCTCCAAATCTCCCGTTTTTTTTGCAGAAATGTGTTTTGCATTCAAGGTGGTTTCCAACAGCGTGATGATGTGCTTGTAAAATGTCCTCAAATAATTTTTGCTCTTCTGGGCAGGGATCATTTTTATTTTTTTGTATTGCTTTGGTTATGCAGGATCTCATGCTCAAAACTCGCGATATGGTCAATAATTTTCTGTGACTTTTTAAATATTTGGTTTCAGTTTGCAATGTCATCATTTTGTTACAAAAATTCCTCAGTAAATGATTTGTGCATTCTACTTTTTCGACGGTAATATCAAGGTAAGGTCTTGCCTGCAAAATTTTGGAATAAGTACTTGAGTCACCATCAGATATTAGTCGTCCGTAAATCAAACCGTGGGTAGCTAATGACTGCTTAATACCTTCCACTATAATTTCGCTCTCCATTCCTGTGGACGGACCGGAATAGTTTTTCGAACATAAATGTTCAGGCACTGTTGTTTTTTTCTTTTCGGCACGATCACAATGGTAGCAATATTTATTTCGGACTCCCAAATATAAAAGCTTGCCTGTTTTTCTACCTATGATTGCAGCAGCGCCGGATAAAGCTGAATATTTTTTTTGTACGACCTTTTACCGTACACACCATCTGCTATCACATCTATGATAGGCGTACCATTCTTTGTAACCCTGCCTTCTGCTATAGCCATAATTTTCTCTTCCTCAGCTGCTTGATCCATGGACTGTTGTGTCAGTTGCTGCCAGTTTTCCGACAGTAATTTGTGGTTCTTTTGGTATGTTTTTTGGGAAATCATTGGCAAATTCATGGCTGATGAAAATTCTTGTAGCTGAGAATGACCACAACCAATAGAAATTGCACCAGCTACAGCACATGTATTTATTGATAAACAATTATCATTGTCGTTAATGATAACAAATTGTTGTTTACACATTTTACATAAAAAAGTAAATTTGGAAGATAAGCCGTGAAGCTTTTCACCAACTAACTCAAGAGAAGATAGCCCGCAGTCTAATGGTCCGTGATTTGAGATCTCACACAACTTTAAAAAAAAATAGGAAACATTAATAATCCTGCGTCCAATTTGTATGTTCTTTTTAGGAGTATAGTTTTCCGTCTGTAAAAATAAATGAATATTTTTTTTATACCATAAAACATTGTTTTAACTTAAAATAATTTTAAATAAGTATGTTTTCACGGAATAACTTACTTCTGCACTATAATTTAACCCATCAGTTTCTTGGTTTTCAGGTTGGACATCACAATGACTTTCTTCAGTAGCACTAGCCACCTAAAATTGAATTATACCATTTTTATTTATAAAACTAATTCTACACAACTCGCAAAATTATGTTACTGTAACGTGCGGTTGAAGTTTTGAATATTACCTGTGTATTAAAGGTTTCTTCTAGTACTTGCTCAGATGAATATGTACTTTTATCAATAACTTCACGACCGTGATCATTCTGTGATGCCACAGTTTCCAATCTAAAAATACAAAAAGTTTGTGGTAATGAAATTGATTACAAAATAAAGCGGGACATTATTTACCATGTTTGTTATTTGTTTCGAGTTTCGATTGTGAAACAACTGAAAAAAATTGGCCAAGTGCAAGTCAGACTCACCCATGAAGGGTTCCGTAGTAACTATAATAATATAATATAACATGTATATTAATTTGACAAAAAAGACCTTACAAATTCCTTAAAACTAGCTTATTTACACTTTTACAACTACGCCAAATAACTTTGTTTTTCATAGTGTTTGTATGAATCACAAAGTTATATTTGCGGTTTTAGAAAATATGCTGTAATACAAAAACTGCTAACCCGATCTCGTTCAAACCGATTTTGGTTGAAAGTGTATATCTACAGACATATATTTTTTTAGATTTTTCACTCCATTGTTATGGAAGTTAGAGGGGGGGGGGGAGGGAGAGACACATTTTACCACTTTGGAAACGATTTACTTTATGAAAAAATGGTTTTAGAAACTTCAATCTCATTTTTTAAAGACCTGTATATAGATATCACACACGCATAGGTTTCATGTAAAGAAATATTTTCAGTTTTTAGTTCCATATATGGGGAGCCTTCCATGTATGGGGAGGTTCCATGTATTTTAATTATGTTTAATTTTTTTTTTTCTCAAAGTCGGAAAGCGGTTTATCGGAAGACGGACGGACGGACAGACAGAAACAGATAGACAGACAGACAGATATGATGAAACTATAAACAACAAATACAGGGTGGCAGGGACATATACGCGCAACCGCTTACCATGGATTCAGTACATGATTCTGGACCCCCTGCGTGGATAGTTTTCGTCGGCTTTTTCTTAATTTCATAAAATTACGAAAAATCCGACGCAATAACAAAACAGTAAATTCACTTATTTCAAACAGTAATGTAAACAAAACTCGAAAAGGCTACCTGATTAGTTATGTTGATCTCGCAAATTAACCCTAGCAAAACAGCTGATCAGGTAGCTCTTTCGAATTTTATTTACATTGCTGTTTCAAGTGAAACAAGTGAATTTTATATTTTAATTAACAATGATTTTATACAGTTTTCAGTAAAAAAATACTGAAAAATCCTGAAAAATTAAAAAAAAACAACGAAAGATTCCAACGCAGGGGGTCCAGAATCATGTACCAAATCCCTGGTAAGCGTTTGTGCGTCGATGTCCCTGCCACCCTGTATATTACTTGTGCCAAAATATAGTAGTAAATATCCCGTTTTAAGACAGATTTAGTGACCATGTCAATTTTAAAACTGCGTGAAAATGTCAATTCTAAATTTTCTAGTTCTGTGGTTCAGAAGTTGGTACATTTTAGATTTCATTTTTTAGGGTTCCGTAGCTGAATGGCAAAAAACGGAACCCTTATAGTTTCGATATATCTGTCCGTCTGTCTGTCTGTCTGTCTGTCTGTCTGTCCGTCCGTCCGTATGTCACAGCCATTTTATTCCGAAACTATTAAGACTATACATGTGAAACTTAGTAGGTAGATGTATTCTGTAAACCGCTTTCCGATTTTAAGAAAAAAAAAAATACCCCATACATGGAACTAGAAATGAAAATATTTTTTTTATGAAACTTATGTGTGTGTGGTATCTATGGACAGGTCTTTAAAAATGATATGAGGGTTTCTAAGACCGCTTTTTCATAAAGTCAATCGTTTAAAAGATATAAGCTTCCAAAGCCCCCTCTAACTTCTATAATAATGGAGTAAAAATTAAAAAAAAAAAATGTCTGTAGATCTTAATGTAAACTTTCAACCAAAATTGGTTTGAACGAAATCGGTTCAGCAGTTTTTGAGATACAGCATATTTTCTAAAACCGCAAATATAACTTTGTAATTCATACAAACACTATGAAAAACAAAGTTATTTAGCGTAGTTATAAAAATGTAAATAAGCTAGTTTTAAGAAATTTTCAAGGTTTTTTTCATTCTTCAAATAAATATACATATTATATTATATTATATTATTATAGTTACTACGGAACCCTTCATGGGCGAGTCTGACTCGCACTTGGCCAATTTTTTGTATTCATTTCGTAAAATTGTTGAGCTACAAATAAAAGATTAGGCAACTAAAATTCATAGTTAGGTACATACCTATTCTCTTACTTAGTTATGTATGACAATAAGCAACATCTGAATTTTCAGATCAATCAGATATTTTGTCATGCACATTACTGCCCATATCAATAAACCGCGGTCTTGAAACAAAATGTTTCTTACTTTGTTTTATTCTTTATTATAGCCTAGATAATGTGTCGATACTTACTCATTGAAAATAACTTCGGCGTTGACATTTTCGACTTTCTTTCTCCTATAAAAAAAAATGAAAACGTTTATTTTTTTATTCAACAAAATATTTACAAAAATATCTAAATATAATATAAAAGTACTTTCAATAAAATAGAAGTGACAAAAAGACAAAATAGACCCTAGGTTTGATCCAGGACACTAGCGGTTGCCACTCCGATTCACTACTATACACGCTAATATAACTTAGGAATTGTGATGAAATAACTGACCGTATTCGAGTAAAATAAAGTGCTCAATACTGAGACGGTTTCAATAATGTGTCATAATATTTTAGAAATAATTTAGTAATCTAAAATATTCTTACCTTTTAACATCGTTCATATGTACGGCGTTTGATTTATATTAACGTTTTTTAGTCCTTTTAACTGGCTTCACTTTATTTCCCATATTTATAAAATAAAATTGAAATCAAGTTACGCTATTTTAACCTGAAGTATTTTATATTTACAAGAAAGAAGATTATTTATAGAAAATTGATATAAAAAATGAATTTTATAAATAAAATAATGAATTTACAGACGAAACTTTACAATAACTACAAACAATTCCGAGTCGAAATAAATCGGCGAGAAAAGCGACGCGTCCATATAGCAACAGGCGTTGGCCGGCACTGTCGGTACACAGGCGTTTACGCACACATGCGTACGTATTATATTGCGAAATAATAATACGCGATTTACAGAAAATGTATTGATTGGATTAAAAAAATAAAACACTATTTCGTTAGTATGTTTCTTGTTGAATAATTTGTCAAAAAATCAGAATGATCGTATGTATTTTAATATGGTTTTTATTCGTTAAAAGATTTTTTTAGAGGTATCTTTGTGATTTTTTTCTATGAATTAAAATTTGTTGTATTATGTTTTCAACACACTACTTAACTAGATTATATCCTGAACAATATCATATATTTTTCTGATTGTGTTAACTGCAGTGAATCATATACTTTAACGCATTATAAAACTCGCGTTTAAACCTATTTTCGCGTAAGTAATATTCAAATAAATAATGGTTTGGGAACAACGATCAATAAAAATATTAAAAGGAAACAAAGTTATAGTTAAAACAAAACAGAAATGCATATGTTTTACCAAATCTTGGTCAATAGATGGCAGTATTACAAATTGTCAAAAATCTTCATCTTGTGAAAATCTATACCATTTCTTAAAATAATTATTAGCAAAATTGTATAGGCCCTTAACATGGAACGCTGAAGTTCTGTTTTTCTGTTCAAATCATTGGTGAAAAAATCATTGTTATAATCTGTTTAAGTTAGAAAACACGGGATTCATCTAGTAACTTAAAATGGCAAAAAATTACGTGTAAGTGTTATTTGTAACCAATTAGCAAAATAAAATGTGATTTCATCATCATTCGCCAAAAGTTACCATTTTTATATCAAATAATAAACTGAAAAGCAAATAGTTAATTATTTGATATAAAAATGGTAATTTTTGGCGAATGATGATGAAATCACATTTTATTTTGCTAATTGGTTACAAATAACACCTTTACACGTAATTTTTTGCCATGTGAAGTTACTAGATGAATCCCGTGTTTTCTAACTTAAACAGATTATAAGAATGATTTTTTCATCGATGATTTGAACAGGAAAACAGAACTTCAGTGTTCCATGTGAAGGACCCATACAATTTTGCTAATAATTATTTTAAGAAATGGTATAGATTTTCACAAGATGAAGATTTTTGACAATTTGTAATACTGCCATCTATTGACCAAGATTTGGTAAAACATATGCATTTCTGTTTTGTTTTAACCTATAACTTTGTTTCCTTTTAATATTTTTATTGATCGTTGTTCCCAAACCATTATTTATTTCAATATTACTTATTATATGATTAATGAGCAATTCAAAACAACACTGTCACAGACATTATTTAGGATCCACTCCGTTCCACGAACAAGTTACTCCTGCTATATTTTTATATGTTAGAAAATATTGCCTTAACACCTTTTACCTTCAAGAATTTGCTTTTACAAATTCTTAAAAAATAATTTCTATGGTGAAACCGTGCAATAGGTACATATTTTTTATTCTTAAAAATTTGGTATTAAAGTAAATTGAATTATTTACGATCATTCGTAGATCGGAACAGCGGAGACGAAGAAAATAAAACGTAAACGTAAACAGACTAATGCATAGACAATTAGATATTCTCTGCTTGAGGCTCGATTTGAATCTGAGTGTAGTTTTATTACCATTCTGGAATAAGACCAATGCTCAAGTGCAGATTCTATATTTAAACTGAGATCGGGCGAATTAAGCTCAAACTGGACTTGAGGAACGTTCTGTAATACGGACCTTAGACAGCTTTATCACCGAGGGAAATACTCTACTTTTCGTACCATTTGCGAAAAAATTAACACAATAATAATATGAGATAAGCATTTATTAAAAATAATGACAATTAAAAGTATAATAATTTTCCTTGGATTTTTTTGGAAGTAAATTATTTATAATTGCGACAGTATTTGCACTGATGGAATCCGACAATTCACTGTCACTGTCGCTTTGATTTAACATCGTAACATATTTTTAGAACATTAACTTATTAATAAAAATAAATTAAAATAATCTTAACGTTTATGTATTTGAAGAAAACAAAAACGCGACTCTTATTTTTTTTTATCGGAAAAGCAAAGGCATCAAGCTTATATGGCCTTGTCGGTTTTCGTAATTTTATTTAATAATCATAACTGCATAATACATGCGTATACCTTTTTCAAAAAGATGTATAATGCTTTATATACAAACTCAATGGTGTAAACACAGATGTAGTTCAGTATAAATTTCGGTAAGTATTCCAAATTTAAATCACATTCTCCCCCTAAAGGATGAATGAAATTCAGTACAATTTTCTTTCCCTGTTTTTAACAGATTAAAAATGACTATTGTTATGTTCGCTTTTTATTTATTTATTTATTTATTTATGGCACTTCAGCGACGTATTCACTACAGCATTTAAAAAAATAAAGAATAGATTATTATACATTGTGAATAAGTCCCTTACAGAAGTGCACAGCACTGCCAGATATGATAAAAAATCAAAACAAAATTAATAGCAATTAAATAAGGTAAGTAAAGTAAGTAAGGTAAGTAAATAATTACATGAAAGTTATCAAAATTACAAAAACAATTATTAAACAACAATTATATCGCCAAAATGCACAATTATAAAATATACAATTATTAAGGTAAACAATTATTATAAAAATATACAATTATTAAAGTAAACAATTATTAAGATATATAATTATTAAACTAAACAATTATTAAAATATAAAATTATTAAAGCTACAATGATTGAGTGAGTACTACAATTGCTTATTCTAATCAGTCCTGGGACTCAAAGTTAGTCAAAAGTACCGAACGAAAGTGACGGAAAGAGTTGGAGTAGATGTCGATGCTGCTGGTGCGACTGGCGATTTTATTATAGCTTCCCATTAGCCGGTTCATGGGTGCGGCTCTACCAAGGTTGGTACGAGTCGCATTTGTAGCAAAGGTGATAGTATCGCGGCTAGACCTTAAAGCTATCTGTCGAGGTACAGCAATCCTTATTTCCGCTAAAAGGTCGGGAACATTTAGCAAACCATTCACGATTTTGTATAGCAAAATCTGGTCCGTAACGTCTCTGCGATGTTCTAGTGAGCACATTTTAAAATGATGGAGTCTTTGTATGTAGAAACCGGTGGACAGGTAGGGCATTTCTAGCGAAGATATCGGGTGAAACTTCATTGGATGCGTTCAATTCGGTTTATGTGAACGCGGTGTTTTGGGTTCCAAACTGGAGATGCATAGTCCAGTATACTTCTCACAAGGGTATTAAAGAGCACCTTTAAGGTAGAGATGGACTGGAAATTCCGACATATTCGTTTTATAAAACCGGTCATTTTAGCAGCTTTGGCAGTGATCATGTCAATATGGCCAGCAAATGTGAAGTTAGAATCGAGGGAGATGCCTAAGTCACGAATCGTGTTTACCCTTTGCAAGGTAATCCCGTTAATTGAGTAAGATGTGGGCAATAGGTTCCGATTTTTGGTAAATGTCATATGGTAACACTTGTTCATATTGAGGGTCATGTGGTTTTTCAGACACCAATCATGAACTGCATCAATATCTGCCTGGAGTAATTGAGCGTCTCTGGATGATCTGATCTCTTTATAGATCTTTAAATCGTCAGCAAAAATATTGCAATTGCTGTGTTTTACTGAGATAACTATGTCATTGACAAACATAAGAAAGAGATTTGGACCCAGATGCGATCCTTGAGGAACTCCGGATGTAGAGATATATAGCGGCGACTCATACCCTTTTACAACAACTCTTTGTCTCCTGCCTTCTAGGTATGACTTAAACCATAGAAGTAACTGACCAAAGATGCCGAAACCCTCTAGTTTCTTTAACAGGATGTTATGGTCAACCTTGACGAAGGCGCTGCTGAAATCAGTATAGATAGAATCGATTCGGGCGCGAGAGTCCATCAATCTAGCGATATTATTGACGTAATGTACCAAATTAGTAGTCGTAGACTTACGAACACGGAAACCATGTTGTTGAGGAACTAATTGGGAATTAATGTGTGATGTGAGTGTAGGACAAAGCAGCGATTCAAAGAGTTTGGCAAAAACTGAGAGAAGTGAAATTGGGCGGTAATTCTGCACATCGTTAGACTCGCCTTTTTTAAATATAGGGACAACATTTGCCATTTTCCATTGCGTCAGAAACCGTGATGTTGTAATCGAATAATTGAAAATTATTGCTAATGGTAGAGATAGGCTAGCAGCACACTTTTTGACAAAAATTGGCGACAAACCATCTGGCCCTGGTCCTTTACATATATTAAGTCTTTTCAATGATTTCAAGACATTACGTTCTGTAAACACTATATTGCCTAATGCATGTTGGTGATATATGGGTCCTGTTTCAGTTATAACTGGAGAACAAATCGACGGGGTGAAGTTAGACGAGAAATACATACCAAAGAGATTGCAAACTTCATCACCGGTAGTTGCTCCGTTATTCCCTAAATACATCTCAGAAGGAATATCGTTGGATTTGGACTTTTTCGCCTTGACAAAGGACCAGAATAGTTTTGGGTTATGCCTGATACTTGCTTCAGTAAAGCTCATGTAGTTTTTGTAACAACTCTTTATCATGGTTTTAGATACTCTTTCTAGTAATCTATATTCATAATTGTCCCTAGGGTTCTTGAACTTTTTATACTTTAATTTAATTTAATTAATTTAATTTATTTCAAATAATCAGATAGCAGAGATCCGTAGTGTTAGTAAAGTACCTTATACCTAGTGTTAGTATATACATAAATTAGGAAAACATTTTGGTTATTATATTGGTATGAGTCACTTTGTAAAGAAGACGAAACCAGTTTGTCAACCGGTCATCTTCTCCACAAAATGCCTCATAAAAGGGGAAAACACATTCTCAGTCACTGTTTTTAGAATGCTGTTGCCTCCGGCCCGGGTTCTAACAGCCACAGACGCTATTTTCTTCCGCACAACTGCGTGGAAGCCATCAGTACGGTTCTGCGTAAACATCTCTGACGCACTACAGAACCGGGGCAGTCTCAAGAGCATTCTAAACACATTGTTGTACTGGACGCGCAGGACATCTAGCGACCGTTTGGTGTAGTTGATCCACAGACCACCCGTGTATAGACCCTGACAATACGCTTTGAAAAGCGTTATTTTTACCTGGTCCGTACAGCGGGCGAATCTATGAGCCAACATATTACCGCGGACCGCCAAAGCCCTGCGCTCCCTCTCAATATCCACATTGTCTTTCAGGTCGTCGGTAAGCATATGTCCCAGATATTTGAATTGTCTTACTCTTCTTATGCTCAAGCCATTTAGGGTAAAGTTGGGTGAATAATCTGTATACTTACCGGCGACCCCAAAGACCATGTACTCACATTTCTTCACGTTATGCACGAGCCCATGCCTAGCCGCGTAGTCCTCACAAACTTTCAACATCTCTCCAATAGAACCTGCAGTCGGGCCCAGCAGCACCATGTCGTCTGCATAGCTGATGCTGTGAGTATTAACACAACCCACCCGACAGCCCACACGCATACTGCTGAGCTCGACTATGAGTTCATTCACATAAAGGTTGAAGAGCCTGGGTGAGGTCAACCCCCCCTGCCTCACCCCGCACTCCAACCCATAAGCCTCAGAGAGAATGTTGGACCACTTCACCTGATTTGTTTGGTTAGTATACCATAATTGCAGAACCTTAAGAACTTCCGCCGGTACATTCCTGTCCCCCAACTTCCTCCAGAGCACATCATATGACACAAAGTCAAAGGCCCTGGAAAAATCCAGGAAACAGGCATACACTGGCGTTTTACGATCTGTATAATATTAGACAGTATTCTTGAGACTTAGGATTGCACTTTCATTGGACAGCCCATGTTGAAACCCAAACTGTGAGTCGTGCAGGTCCAGATGTTTTTCCAAGCACGAATCAAGCATACTGTCCAATATTTTAGCAATGGTAGTTGCAAGAGAGATTGGTCGGTAGTTTCCCCTGTCCGAGATATGCCCTGTCCTGTTTTTGACAATCGGTACCACAATCACTTTACTCTAAGTTTTTATTTTTCTTTTAGGACCCTAATAAGGGATTTAGAGAACCAGGGAGGATACTTGTTATTAATATTTTGGATTTTGGAACGTGCTTCAATAAAGCGGGAAATATGTCCTTTATACATATTTCTAAGGGTGGATGATAGACATCTACCACTGACAGAGCGTTTTTGCATGCACGTACAACTCCTCCATAGAAATTACAAAATATTAAATCTAGAGTTTTATGACAACAATTTTTAACTACGTTCATTTGCTCCATATTACATAATGACATAAAATCTAACAAAGAATAACCTAACGCATTAGCATAGTTATGGGCAGTGGTACTGGAAGTGTGGGAGTGGGTTACATCTATTTCCCAGTTTATGAAGCCAAGATTAAAATCTCCAGCTATCAAAGTATCGTTGCCTGTAGAGTCGATGATGGAGGAAACCTTTTCCAGGAACGAGTCCAGCGTAGAATGTTGAACTGGAGGGGGAAGATAAACCGCGCAAATATTCAAATATTTGCGATTCTTCCCTTTGGCAGCCAGCCTAACCCACAGGTGTTCAGAGTCTATTTCCCAGTGTGACATCCGAGCAGAGTCTATTGTCTTCAGAACAGCTATCAAAACCCCTCCTCCTCTTTTACCACTGTGTACAGTTGAAGCTCTATCTCTGCGATAAATGTTGTACCTGGAGTAAAATATTTTGCCATCACTTATATTGTCATCTAGCCAAGTTTCTGTACCTGTGTGGATAATTCAATAGAGTTCAATTTTGTCTTCATACCTCTGAAGTTTTGATAGTATATGTTGAATTTTGTTAGTTAACATACGGTATTAAGCCAATGTGTAGGTTTGTTAAAGCAGTGCGACGGCATCCAGGCTTCTTATGTGTTTGGCCTGCTCTCCATCACCTCAGATCAGATACATAAATTGGCTTGACGAGACCCTCATACCCGAGGTGCTGTGAGTTCAATTTTTCATTGGGATGCGCTTTGTTAAACTTCATGACTGCAGTTAAAACTACGTCCCGCATTTGGGTGGTGCGTAGTTTGACAACAACCGCTCTAGGGTTAGTGCTATCGGGGTCCAACTTCCGCACTCGTACAGCCGATAGAATGTCCTCCTCTTTGATTACGCTTGCTACTGCGCTTCCGATCTGCACTATCGTCTTCACCAAATTTTCGGCCTTGTTTTCTGGAATGCTGTTTATTTCGATATTTTGTTGACGCGAATATTGCTCTATTAAATTAACTCGTGCAGATAAATCTGAGACCAAATGTTTAAGGGACTCGTTCTCCTTTCCGAGAATTTTGTTATTTTCTGCACACATTTTAAGCTCTGATTGGATGCGATCGTAATCCTCACTCATAAATTTTACTGACTCATTAAGTTCACGGAATAAACTTTTCATCTCATTAAACTCTTCAGCAATACATTCCTTTATGGCTGTCGCAATCTCTGCAGATATTACCGAATGAATTTCTTGGCGAATGGTGCTTATGAATTCGATTGTCCTTGGTTGTTGACAGTCAATCTCAGGAGAGCTATTCAAACGTTGGCGTTTCGGTCGGACACAATTATTTGCAGTTTTCGGCGAGTTCGTCGAAGGATGTTGCAAATTGGGCTCAGACTGAACATGATCGGTAATGTCCAAATCTCTTGGTGGAGTACGCTGAACACGAGGCATAATAATTTTGTATTGCAAGATTGGTTCTCCCTAGATTCGATCCACTTAATTGAATTAAATTTCAGAGCGAAGAAATGTCTTATAACGTATTTATTGTCTGTTGAAATATTATGCAAAATAAATCGAAAATGAAATAAAGCACTTTAAGCAAAAGTAAATTGTTCACCCAATAATTAAATTATGTTATTGTTTATTTCAAACAATAAATAAAGAGAGGCACAAAAAAAGAAAGAAAAAAGGTTCACTGTCGTAGGATTTGACCTGAGGCAGTTTGACGTTGCAGGCGACCCAACTTCGTACGGACCGTATACGTCCTGCAGATTTGGTTGAAATTGTGGTTTCGTTCACAGTTACCGATAGTGTTCGTTAGCATGCCAGTTCATTTAACAAAAATAACGGGTAGATCGAAAAATTCAGTTCACTTTAATAATGTTTGTTTTCTTACTTTCACTGATATATTGTTGTTGTATTCTCCTTATGCAGTTTGGCGGTTTATATTGTATTTTGTTAATTGTTTAGATCACTTTATCAACACAAAAGGCACAATCTCATTCGACTTTGTTCATGTTCATAATTCAAAGTTTTAAATCACTGTAATTAATTAATCATTAATCATCATCTATCTCAAAAAAAAAACTGTAGCAATGTTTATTGTGAAAGTTCGGTTGAGATAACAATATCGCGTAATATTTGCACGGTTTAAACGTGTTTAATATAGCACTTTATAGCAAACTATTACTTAGAACATTATTTCCATTTAATTTATACGGAGCACTATGTTTACTTGACAGCAAACGCCATCATACTTTTTGTGGCATAGAATGTCACTTTTTTGAGCAAGTGGTACGAAAAGTATATTCTTCGTTGTTCGGTTTTAAGTTATGCCATTATTGCTTTATTTGATTTGGTCATTGTTTTTTTTTTCCATAAGGTGAAGTATTGGAGAGCCGTTAAGATTTGTATAACTAAATAATAAAAAATATACTTACACTTAACGTTTTATTGTATTCCCTTTTCTCCTAAATAAATCGTCTAAAAGCGTGTCGAGGAATGAGAAACATTTGTTACGAGAAAATTGTCGATAATAATATGAGCATTACGAGCTTTGCACTGCACTATTCCTAAGTGAGAGTGAGCGCGCGATGCCTTTCTCTGCTTTTCGCACACGTTACGCCACCTGAGATTATGCGTTTTTAGAAAATATTGCGTAATGTCATCACTTAAAGTTTAATTTTGTTGTAATAATGCAAAATGTGTAGGCGATAGTGTGTATATATTGTTCGTTTATGTGGTGGTAGCTGCGAACCGGTGACAGGCGTCCCAGTATTAAAAGACAGTAGATAGCATTTCTATTGCTTTATTATTAAGATTTCTGTAGAGGGATATTTTGTCCAGCAGCGGGACAGAACGTATTCTAGAAATAAAAATAATGGTTGGACATGGACACCATACTTTACCACTATAATTGTTTTCTCCCTTTTGAGTTTCCTTTGCATTCTTCCGCTCCAGTTTTCTCTCTTTCATCACCTGATAAAATAACAGAATATCAGAACCAGAATTTAGTCTCTTACTCTACCTACATACATATGTATAGGTACAACGAAACACCTCATTAGAAGGCATATAAGTATACAGGGTTTATTTTATTTTATTTGTTTACTGACACACCAGTGACATATTCAACTTAAAATAAACATGGTTTGTAACATATATTGTTATACAACGTGTAATTTAAAGGGTATATACACACCAAGTCCATGGCTTCTTTGAATGATAACAAACGATATGACAAGGGTTTTGTAATCCTAAATCTACGTGTGTAGAACTTATTACAAATTCCAATACACTGATACCAACGACCGAATTTTTCAAATTAAGAAGAAAGAAAAGAATTATCGTGTTATTGGCAAGTGACGTAGAAAGTTATTGACCCTCGTAGTGCTGTGACACGTTTGTTATGATTGGTATTCAAGAAATATATGAAACAAATAATTTGGTATCAATTCTGTGAGTCAGTTATTTTGTGCTGAAACTGTGCATAGAGTCTCCATACCAGATGTTGTCTTCAGCCCTTTCGAATAGATATGGGGTTTTCGTTACACGTTGTATAATATGAATATGACTATTGAAGGCGTGCACATCACTTGTATAAGAAATTAAAAGAAACATTACAATTTGAAGGGAAAAAAAATACAACACTTATAAATTAAATCAATTTACAGTGGCTACGCTTTCGCAAATTATTAGTATAAAAGAAAGAATAAGTGAAGTATTTAAATATTGTAGTGTTGGCTAGTTTGGTGGACGTGACAGTGAATGCAAAAGCACGATGTCCTAATACTAATGAGGAAAAAAAACATGACAACAGATAAGCATGTAATAAAAAAAAATGAAATTGAGTTAAATAGATGGCAAATAGACGAAATTAGGAACCAGGAACCGTTATATTACGTCTGAATTCCATAAGTTTGTTAGAAAATATATCTAAACTGTTGTGGGTGTGCACAGCTTATCGTACGCGGACAAAAATCGGTTTAATAAAAATAAAGTAAATTTAAGAGCTGTGGAGCCTAGTTTAGTTCGACTTTTTGAGACTTAAAACGTGTTTGTTTTATGACTCGATCTGTAGGACGTTTTACGTGGCACAGTTATATTTATTTCCGAAACTAGTTCCTGTACATTAGCCATGTTATGGATTATTTTGTACAGCAAGATCAGATCAGAAATTCTTCGACGTTGCTCCAGTGAAGTCATCTTAAAGTAACTGGTAACTCAACGTATTCCTTGCAGGACGTCATAGTAGGGTTAAAATGCAATAAATTTAACGACCTAACGTTCTACCATAGTTCAGTAGTTTTGAGTTCGTTGGATTTTTGTATTTTTATAAAAAAACATTCCATTTATAGCTAATTTAAAAATGATTTACGGCACGACAGTACTAAAATTTAAGTTATTATCATAGTTGATGCCGTAGCAGATTTTTGTCATAATTAAAAGTTAAAATGCTTAAAACCTTGGCTTCATACAACATTTCATTTGTCTAGTACAAAAAAGTACTCGGTACTACCTACTAAATTTAATAGTAAATTTCCTTGTCTTATCAGCTATCCAAAAAGGTATGAAAGTTAATACAATGACACGGACTGCACTATGAAAATTGTTTTAATTAATTTAATCCACTAAATATGAAATCATACGTCTCACAAAAAGGTGATTATTAGGAAAACTAAATTAAATAATTTCGTGGACATTATTTTTAGATTTTGTATTGTCATCAGTTATCGATTGACCAGCTATAAAGACTTGTAAAAAGACTGACCTAGTAGTTTGTTTCGGTGTTTCTTCCCAGGGTACTCAGCAAAAAAGCAGACGTGCTCAAAGTAAACGTACCTACATAATTACCCTATAATGGCCCCATTGCTGGGACTTAGGCCTCCTCTAACAGAAGTAATGGTAATCAACCTCCTATCAATCAGAGGTGTGATGTCGCATGTCTTCAGATTTCATAGACATGCAAGTTTTCTCACTATATGGGTCATTCTACATTTAGGGAAAAATAATTAAAAAAAAAAACATCTATTTTCATATGCTTATTAGATTTACTGTGTTTAGTAACATAAATAATCAACAAAATAATTAGTAACAGAGGTCATTTATGTTTTAATTACGAGAAAATTGACATAAAATATATGGCTTCGATCAGAAGAGATTCGATTGTACTCTGTATTAATCACACCCATTTCATAATGAGTCGAATCTGCTACATGCATCATTTTCTAAAAATTATATAATTTGTTGTTTCACCTGATTTACTCTACGTTTTTTATTACATGTGTTTGACCCACTTTTTGTCTTTCAATAGATTTTATATGCATTTTATACTTTTTAGTCTTTTTTCTAATAGCCGCAATTTTTCCTTTATTAGATTGTTCTCCAGCTTTAGATACCTTCTATTCTTTTTAGCTATTTTCCTACCAGATTCGGCTCTTGATCTAGATGTGGACGTAACGGGACTGCCGGGTGGGGTATCATTCTCAATGAAATTTTCAGTCTGTTGATGAATTTCTGTGATTTTTTATTGTCTCGATATATTTTAGACCTTTCTTTCCACTGTTTTATAATTATTTTCTGAGTACGTGGAGTAAATTGACTAATAGTTTTTACCTGCCCATCTTCCTTTTTCCGTTGGTACGTTTCTCTATCTTTCCTTCTTCTTTCTTCTAGCTATTGTTCTGTTAAGTTCTGTCGATGTCGTCTCATTGCAATTTTCACTCGCTCCCTACGTTTTTGAAGTTTTTACCTCTAACCTGTTGTCCTTTTTGGATGCTCGGCGTGTACACGGTGCCATGTTGTAGATATTCAGAGTGGCATATTATTTAATCTAAGTACAGACGCCAGCATATGAAGCTACACGAAACTGTCAAATTTTCCCAATCAACCTTGAACCTAATTTTTATAACAATAAAGTTGAAAATCTATTAAAGTTTGACAGATTGTTGTAGCTTGATGTGCTGGCGTCTGTACATAGTATCCAGGGTTGGGCAGTATTTGAATTACTTGTAATTAAAATACGTAATTGAAATACAAATACGTATTTGGTATTTGTATTTCAATGACTTCTTTGAAATGTAATTTGTAATTCGTATTTCAAATACCTGACGCCGAGGTATTTTGTAATTTGTATTTCAAATACTTGAGGCTTCAAAATACATTTTTACACTAAAATACATTTAACCTTCATTCATTTAGCGATCGTGAGTGTGAGTGCGAAGCGAGACCGTGAGAGTGTAATGACACAAAAAAGCAAAAAATGGACTTACGTCAATTTGTCAATTCATAACGGTTTGTTTTAGTTTTTTTCCAAACACGGAATAAATAAAGCTTCTGTTCTGTGTAGAACGAACGAAAATGTGTTCAAACAATTTAACACAAGTTTGTGCTCATCAGGACCTGTAAAAAGATTGTTTTTTTAGCAGGTTTTATTCATTCTCCAACAAGAGGCTATTTGTCTAACAGTACATTTAAAAAGTTAGTGTTCATGAAAGGAAACTCTGGTTTTACTGATTAATTCATGTTGTTTTCCTCTACTTTTCAGCCCGTGCTGGGCCTCAAGTCTGCTATTGCAATAGTGCCACAATAGTCTATCATTGATTTCTTAATTGTCGATCAATGGCATTTTCATTTTGCTAAAAGTTCGTAATCTGTTAAATTCATAATGGTCTCCTAGTAGAATTGTGTTATAAATTGACATAGTTGTATTGCCATTATTATAAAACCTGTTAATAGAAATGTTGTAAAACTATACAATTCAATAATATTTTAGCTGTCAAAGTCAAATGTGACATTACTGCTTACTGACGTTTTATCTGTTTTTTTTTTAGCGGCCGGTGTTTTGATGTATGTGTTTTAAATTATCTTTAATAGAGAAGCCTATATTTATTACAATACAAAATGGTGCTAATTGACCAAAATTCGGTTGGAACTGTAAAAATTTTAGCAGATTACCGCGTAAGTCAGTCATTCATTTGTCATTGTGTACGAGATTACTATTCTAAGCTATTTCTTTCAATGGAGTGTCAGTGGTTGAACATTATAATAATAAATTACCAAACTTGTCCAAATCTACAAATAAAAATTGGCCAAGTGCGAGTCAGACTCGCCCATGAAGGGTTCCTTAGTAACTATAATAATATAATATAATATGTATATTTATTTGACGAATAAAAAAATCCTTAAAAATTTCTTAAAACTAGCTTATTTGCATTTTTACAACTACGCTAAATAACTTTGTTTTTCATAGTGTTTGCATATACATATTACAAAGTTATATTTGCGGTTTTAGAAAATATGCTGTATCTCAAAAATTGCTGACCCGATTTCGTTCAAACTAATTTTGGTTGAAGGTTTACATTAAGATCTACAGACATGTATTTTTTTTAGATTTTTCACTCCATTATTATAGAAGTTAGAGGGGGACACACACACATTTTACCACTTTGGAAGCTTATATCTTTTAAGCGATTGACTTTATGAAAAAGTGGTCTTTGAAACCGTTATATCATTTTTAAAGACCTGTCTATAGATACCACACACGCATAGGTTTCATGAAAAAAAAAATATTTTCAGTTCTAGTTCCATGTATGGGGACCCCCTTTATTTTAAATATTTTTTATTTTTTTTCTTAAAATCGGAAAGCGGTTTACAGAATACATCTACCTACTAAGTTTCACATGTATAGTCTTAATAGTTTCAGAATAAAATGGCAGTGACATACGGACGGACGGACAGACAAGCAGACAGACAGACGGACAGACATATCGAAACTATAAGGGTTCCGTTTTTTGCCATTCGGCTACGGAACCCTAAAAAATTGGCCAAGTGCGAGTCAGACTCGCCCATGAAGGGTTCCGTTGTAACTATAATAATATAATATAATACGTAATAGGTTGGGAAAAGTTTCTTCGCATTTTTTGAGAAAATTCAAAACATTTTTAATATAGTTTATTTACATTTAACTAAACTATGTAGGTATCATTTTGTTCGATAACTTTTTGCCATCTCGTAGGTAGGGACATGATCCCATTGGCATAGAAATTTTGGGACTTCTGATCAAAATACCGCGACAAGTGGTTTTGGCAGTACTCTCGTGATGTTAACCTGACACTGCCTAGAGAATTCTGAAGAGACCGAAACAGGTGGAAATCTGAAGGTTCAAGGTCAGGACTATACGGCGGATGCATTAACACCTCCCAGCCAAACTCTCTTAATTTTTGCTGAGTGGCTAAAAATGTGTGAGGTCTAGCGTTATCATGATGAAAAACCACACCCCTTCTGTTGATTAATTCCGGCCGCTTTCTCTCAACTTCTTGCTTTAATCTCATCAGTTGTTCGCAGTAGAGTTCAGAATCGATGGTCCTGCCTGGTGGTAACAGCTCATAATGAATAATGCCCTTCCAATCCCACCACATACACAGCATCACCTTGTTGCGAGTTAACCCGAGTTTCGCCACAGCTTGTGAAGCCTAACCGGCCTTTGACCACGACCTTTTTCGCACGTTCTTGTCGTACATGATCCACTTTTCATCACCAGTTATCAGCTTCTTCAAAAATGGTTCGGTTTCATTACGTCGTAATAAAGAATCGCAAATGAGTACACGGTTCATTAGGTTTCTTTCAGTGAGCTCGTGAGGAACCCAAATATCGAGCTTTTTTGTGTACCCAGTTTTTTTCAAATGCGCCAAAACTGTTTTGTGGTCAATTCCCAGTTCTCCAGCTACGTCGTAACTACTTATATGCCGATCTTGCTCCTCTTTTTCAAAAATGGCATCCATTTTATCCGTAATAGGGCGACCAGAGCGACGTGCATCTTTGACATCAAAATTTCCGGATTGAAAACGCTTAAACCAAATTTGTGCTACTCTCCCAGACACTGCACTAGGTCCATAAACATCGCAAATTTTTTTCGCGGCTTGCGTTGCTTTTTACCTTTTTTGTAGTAAGATTTTAAAATGTATCGAATTTCTTCATTAGATTCACTCATCTTGACAGTACGAAAAACAAATGAAAATCACACATTTTCCTAATTTGAATTTGGAATTATGTTCTTTAAAATTTAAACTTTCAATGATACCAAAACCAGCCAGATACAAATAGTATAGCCAAAGTGATTTTATTACAAGTTTATACATACTATAATGCGAAAAGACTTTTTCCTCAACCTTATATATTTATTTAACGAAAAAAAAAAACCTTACAAATTTCTTAAAACTAGCTTATTTACATTTCTTACAACTACGCCAAATAACTTTATTTTTCATAGTGTTTGTATGAATTACAAAGTTATATTTGCGGTTTTAGAAAATATGCTGTATGTCAAAAATTGCTGACTCGATCTCGTTCAAACCAATTTTGGTTGAAAGTTTACATTAAGATCTACAGACATATATTTTTTTAGATTTTTCACTCCATTATTATAGAAGTTAGAGGGGGGGGAGGACACATTTTACCACTTTGGAAGCTTATATCTTTTAAACGATTGACTTTATGAAAAAATGGATTTAGAAATCCTATATCATTTTTAAAGACCTGTCTATAAATATCACACACACGCATAGGTTTCATGAAAAAAAAAATATTTTCAGTTTTAGTTCCATGTATGGGGAGCCCCCCTTTATTTTAAATATTTTTCTATTTTTTTTTCTTAAAATCGGAAAGCGGTTCATAGAATACATCTACCTACCAAGTTTCACATGTATAGTCCTAATAGTTTCGGAATAAAATGACTGTGACATACGGACCGACGGACAGACAGACAGACAGACAGACGGACAGACATGACGAAACTATAAGGGTTCAGTTCTTTGCCATTCGGCTACGGAACCCTAAGAATCAATGATCCACCATTCCGACACTATGGCAATAGCAGACTCCGCCCCCTGGTCTAGATTACTTATTTTGTATTTTGTAATTTGTATTTCAATTAAAAATTGCTAAAATACTGTATTTTGTATTTTATATTTCAAATACCTCACTTAAAGATATTTTGTATTTCGTATTTTAATTACTTGCGATACAGTATTTTGTAATTTGTATTTCAATTAAAGCAAAGTATGTATTTTGCCCAGCCCTGATAGTATCACATTATTAAAGTATCCTGGTTAATTTTGTTTTTAATTTAGTTAATTAGTGAGTATTATTGATATTTAAAGAAATTAAACTACAATAAAACTAAAATTTCGTCACTTCGGTGATCTTACATCACATCTGTTATCACACTGATAACAGATGTGATGATCACAGAAATGACAAACTTTAATATTTGCGGCCTTATTTTTTTACTGTTCTAGTTCAGGCTTGGTTCTGCACTCATTCACAATACTGACATGATAATACATTCATCCTAAGCAGTTTTATGATTTCATTAATATGTCTTACCTTATTACAGCTAAAACAGATGTGATGTGCGAAGTTTTACACCACGAAAACACCAATCAAAACAATTTTTCACAAAAAACAAATTTGAACTTTTTCTAATTTGAAGCCGGCATGCGAATGGCAGCTATGTGGTTTTGCAATATTATAAAAATTAACCGAACTAAATGAATATTGCTAGATACTTCTTTCTAATTTCTACTAGGTAACAGAAGTGGCGATGATTTTGTAACAAAAGTAGAATCAAGAGAGGTGACGAATATACTTTACTGAATTTAATTTGCTTTATGCAACAGAAATAGGACTATATTTGAAAGCTACTAAAGGATAGATGAGTAATTTTCGTCTACTAATTGTATTTTTTTAGTACGTCTTAAGTCAACGGTGTGTAAATTACACAGATAACAGAACATGACGGAAGCCGTTGAAAATAACTTTTTTAAAATTTATTTATTATTGTATTACATACATTATTATAGTCTATTATACTCGAGGTAGATTTCTATCATAAGAGCTATGAATGAAACTCTGAATTCCATTCGATTAATTAATATACTCATTGCACACTTTTTTGGCTGTAGAATAGAATGACCCATATATTTGTTCAACGTTTTGAGAGCAATGGTGACGACATAAGTTACATAAAGTAATGCACCAAACTGCCCCACACATGTCCACCACCGTTCTATGTAAATTATGAATAAAATATAGGTCATTTATGATTTATGAGATGTAGGACTGTGGTGTCATTTAAGATAGTTCCAAAGCCACTTACAGTATCAGATAGATTATGCAGGACAGCGACGCACTTGACAAACTCCCTGTGCGCGGCGGTAAGCCGGTAGATGGCGTCAGGGTGCACCAGCACATTCAGGACGCGTCTCACTATCAGCTCCAAGCATCGGTTGAAAGCTTCATTGTACTCCGTCATCACTATGCTCTCCGATATCTTTCGTACGCCTAGTGCTGTTTCTGATGAGATAAATTTATATCCATTGGTAATACCATAAATGTAAAAGTCTATCTGTCTGTTATGCTTTCACGGTCCAACCATTAATTCAAACCTGCGGGGCTAAAATAAGGCATCAAAAGGCATAACAAATGTAGTTATTATCAAAGGTAGAATACAAAATCGTGCAATATAAATCGTGGGCAACAGCTATTTCGCAACAAGTACCTATATGTACAGAAAAGTCATTTTAAGAATTACGTAGTTATTTCGAAGGAAAAAAAATCCCAACTTTTATCTTAGGTTTTCTGGAGCTATAAAGTTGCCGATTTATTTTGGGATGAATGAACGTTGATTACTGGGTATGGGAACAAGGGATTTTAAATTTGAATAAACTTAAAAAGGTAAAGATGGTTTTACAAAAAAAAACTTGTGTAAAAGCGATCATGAAAAAATTCTGAGGCATTCATAAATCTTTGTATCGGTGATGAAAAAATTGCCTATAATACTGGCAGCATTGCCACATTGAACAACTGAGTGCTTTAACTGTAGGTGTGTTACAAAAAAAATGTAGCCACTCTGGATATACATAGAGTTCATATAAAAGTTCCTATTATTCCTTAAAGCATGTTTTTCCTTTATCAAAATATGTAGCTGATAGATAAAAGAATATAAGATATAACGACGATATTCTAAACATGAAATACAGTTCGCGTCAAGCAAGTTTGCCGCTCTGAAGTCAGGTCATCGCGATGGCCGCCTATGTTCAATCGTATAAAAATCTTTTTTATTACAAGCTTTTTAGTTTATACATGTTAAAGATTTCACAGACTAAGTATTTAATTTTTGGAAGAAATTTTGGCCTTGCAAGTTAAATTATATAGAAGTTTATTCGGATCAGCTACACAAATAGCTAAGTATTCTAGTAGACTTACTCTGCTCAATGCAATTAGACTTGACCTTTGGTAAATAAAATAAAACTTAAGTCATATATTTATTTGTAAAACCTTCATTTTGATTCCCCACTCAATGCGTTTGAAAGAAAAATGTCTATATGCAAAACAATTCAAGTATCATTTACTTGTTTGTTGAAAAGGTATGCTTTACACTTATATTGTTTACTTACCGTAATTAAATACACATTACAATAATTAATTTAAGTTAGATTCGAACCCGTTTACATGTACATTATGGTTCACTGCACTATAGGTCACAAAACATAGTTTTATTTTGCAAACCTCATCGTCTGCTTAACTGCTCTACCACTGTGTGTGGTGTAAGTTACACGCTTAGTTGATACTTCATTACAAATTATAATTACATCGAAAGGAAATGAACAGTCATCTTAAAAAAAAAAGTGTATTAGTTATTACTACGTTAGTATATAAATAAATAAATAAGAAGTGTCCGGCGTATAATACTGATTAATGTGGCGTAAGCTTCTCTTGACCGTACATACTTGGTCGGGTATTAATAATGAGAGTCTGGCTTCCCGCGTGGGGGGAAGCCAGTCGTGCAACGGACGACCTAGAAGGCGGACGAGCGGCTGGTTAGCTTAGATCCCGGTGTTTCGAAGGTAAATATCTGATTCATCTGTGTTTGGTTCAGGTGGCATTCTGATTACAATGCCTACTTTATAAAATTTATTTTATAGTTTTAAAACTTCAATCTGTGTTTCGTGTGATGCTTTTGGGTTATAGATTCGTTTAGAAAAATGACAAGAATGAAGTCTGTATGTATGATGAGCAGTGATCGGAGTAGGTAGATTGATTTTTGGTACTTGTATCATAAATGCACACAGAAAGAATAACATGGATAAGCCATTTTCCCGGAAAGTAATTCCGGTATTTCCGGATTCAATTAAACATTGTTATTGTTGGTAGTGATATTATTCCTACTCAATTCAAAATAAAAACAATCTAATTCCGATCGAAGCTTTAATTTTTATTTTTTTTATTTTTAGCCTTTTATGGCTAGAACTTTTATAGATAGACATAAATTGTTGCACTTAAATTTAAATATTTTCATAGTGGTCATGGTAATTTGCATTAAGGGTAGAATAAATGACGGGGCCCCAGAGAGGGCCAATGCCTGCTAGGGTCGTGAGACTGTTCTAAGGATGCACCACGACTCTGAAACGTAAAGGGCATACGAAGGAACAGGTTAATTTTAGTCAGATTTTAGGACCAAAAAAAAAGGGGTAGAATAAAGAAAAAAGATAAAAATCAACATTGTTTATCGTTAAATATGTACATTTTACATTTATTCACATTTTTAATCTTCATCGATTACAATGTCAGCATCCTGGTAATCCTGATCTTTACAATTAAAATATATAACTATGAGTTTCTCTATATTTTCAACCTATTTCTTTTAACATCTAAAATCCATTTATAAATGGAAGAAAACCGTTCTACATCTGACGATGTCAAAGGAGCAAATTTTAAAAAAGGTATTAAATTATGTGCTTCATTTTTTTCAATGGCCTCACTATATTCTCTAAGTGTGTCTAAATCTGGGTTTCGTTCCATAACACATTCTATTTTATTTTTTATATTTTCTGAATTGCACTGATTTATAGCATCTCTGACGTTGTCAAATGCTAAAAGTGAATCTGTCAACGATAAATTATGCTTTTGCAATTCTTTTAAAGACAAATGAATTATAAAATAATTGTCTTTAATGTAATTTAAATCTTCTTTTAAATTTTCTTTTTCTATAATATTTTTTGCCTCTCGAATAGATACCGCATCAGAGCTGCTTAAACAAGATAATACTTCTTTTATTTTTTCAAAGTTTTGAGCGTAATAAAATGCTGCCTCTAACCAAGTGCCCCATCTTGTAACAACTGGTTGGGGAGGTAGCGGCAAATCTGGATATTTTTCTTTTAAAATTTTGACTCTACTTGGGGCTTTCAAAAATACCTTTTTAACATTTGCTATTAAAATGTTAACATCGTGATATTCTAACCTAATTTGCTCAGATACGCGATGAAGAGAGTGTGCCAAACATGTTACGTGCTTCATTTCAGGTAAGTATTGTTTTAAATTTCGTCCTGCAGACAGCATATATGCAACGCTATCAGTGCAGAGGACAAGAATGTTACCTACCTTCGATTCAAAAGAATCTTCCCAAAAGCTTTCCAAACATTCTAACACAAATTGCGTGATTGTTTGTCCATTAACTACAGTTAGCATTTTACATGCTACCAAATAAGGTCTAGTCAAATTGCTAGGATGTAATGGTTTTATTAAAAAATGGACTATATAGCGACCTAAAATGTCTGTCGTTTCATCTAATGATATCCATAGTTTCTCATTTTTATAATTTTGCCGAATCGAATTGATTTTATTCTTGAAAAACTTGTCCAAGTAAACTTTCCGTAACTGTGATTCATCAAGCAGAGTACGATTAGTACACGTACAACAACAGGTACTACACATATATTTTTTAAAGAAATCTTGAAAAGTAGTATTTTTCATCTGAGACCACGGAATATTGCACAAAATGAGAAATTTTATAAGATCGAAATAAAATTCCTCTTCGGGCCGCTCAAACTTTCCCTGGTGTACTGCTCCTTCGATATGTCTTTTAACGTTTCCTTTATTTATGGTTTTCAAATGGCTTTCACATTTTGAACAGTATATTGTACCACTAGCGTGATCGTAAAGTAGTTCGGGATGACCGGATATCCATTTTTCTACAGTTTCAGCCTTGACGTTTGCCATATCGGAACTCTGTTGTAGAGATGGAACCTCGTATATATCACCTAAAACAAAGACATGAAAAAAATACATTTTATTTAGTTTATTTAGCTTACTCCGTTTGTTTTATTTTTCGTGGATCAAATTTAGTCATTGAAATTTCACCCTCTTCCTGTCAACCGATTGATCTAAAATTTGGTATTCGCCTTTGATTCTGGTGACAATACAATTATGTATATTCAATATTATTGTCAATCCAAGATGGCGGACAACTTAGTTTTTTTTTCAATCCCATCAATATGGGTATCAAATGAAAGGGCTTGTTACGTAGAATATTTTGTAGAGAAGTAGATAAGGCCTATAGTAATTTATTTTACCAATACATTGCAAGAGGACACAGCACACAGGGCATTCAAATTATATACGGATTCCAGTAAAATGTCGGTTAATAGTGGAGTTAGCTGAATTGCGACTACATTACTAGAATATCATAATTTTGTTTCGCACTAAGCTCACGTTACTGGTTCATACTCTATTAAAGATTTAACAATATTAAGACTCATGGTATGTTCAGCAGGTTAAGCGAACAAACACAATACTAAAAATATTCTTATAGTACATCCAAACATGCTTTATACTCCTTGTAACTAGTAAAATATTACTTACCAAAGCTTGGTTTAAATATGTAGATCCAATTCAATAGTGAAAAATCTGAGTCCGTATATTCGAGCCAAATCGTGGTTTAGAGCAGATTCCAGAAGTCAGTATGTACACAAGCCAGGGTCAAGTAACGTTTTCACAACACAGTAACAAACAAAGATGCGCACTCTACGAACCGAAGTAAACGAGTGAGCTACCTGGCATGTCGTCGGCGGGCGTACGCATTGTTCTGATAACCGGTTATTGTACCACCCATGATCCTTTGTTCTGATTGGTCGTTGGGTTTTGTCAAATCGTGAATGTGTGCCCTTAAAAAAAATATGAAGAATTCTTTATTAGAATAATATTGCTCATTTTATTACAATTCCTACCTTTTTTTTTGAGGATGGCAAATCATCAAATGACTCCTTCCACTCTGGCAGAATAAAATTCCTACATAAGTTCCGGTTTTTTTTTAAATAATCCACCAATTCCGGAGGAATGTCCATATTAATATTTACGTTTCGGATCAATGACCCCATTTCAATCTCCCTACTCCGATCACTGATGATGAGTTATGCATGATTGTAGGCAAAATCCTGATTCATCTGTGCCTGATTCGTATGGTCAAAACCTCATATGAATCATAAAGCTTCTGAGCAAGCTTCCCGCATTCGGTGTCCCTGCTGGCTTATGCAACTGGATTTCCGACTTGGTGAGTGAGCGGTCGATCCGAGTGGTCATCGATGGCTGCTCATCAGATCTTATGGCAATTAATGCCGGTGTTCCTCAAGGGTCTGTTCTTTCTACGACTCTTTTTCTGCTGCATATCAATGACCTACTTCAGCTGGGAGCAGTTGGGTACGCGGATGACAGCACAGTCTCAGAGAGATACTTATCCAGTTCTAGAGCTAACGGAGACGAAATTGCCACTCTCAGAAAGGCCATGGTAGAGCGCATGAATTTGACCTTAAATCTCGTTTCCCAATATGGTGACGACAATCTGGTCAAATTCAACGCTCTGAAAACACAGGCTTGTCTTTTTAGCGCTAAAAGGAGCCCGTTTGAATTGACCCCTACTTTCAGAAGTACATCTGTGCCAGTTACCAGTCGCCTGGAGCTTTTGGGCATGGAGTTGACGTCAGACCTCAACTTCGGCTCAACCATCGAGTTGGAGCTCAGATTGCAGCATACAAGCTGGGAATCTTACACAAGGTGGGGCGGTACTTCACGCCTGGACAGCTTCTAAATCTGTATAAAGCACAGGTTCGTTCCTGCGTGGAGTATTGCAGCCACTTGTGGGATGGCTCTGCAAAGTACCAACTTGCTGCATTGGATTGCTGTTTTCCGTGATATGATCACTGATAATAGTTTTCATTATTGTTGTTGTTAAAATATGATATTTTTTACCCGACTGCGCCAGAAGGAGGGTTATGTTTTTCGAGAGTATGTATGTATGTATGTTTGTATAATTGTTTGGCACGCTCTGTGGCCTGAACGGCTCGACGGATTTTAGCTTGAGAGGTATCGTTAGATTCATATTGACTGTGAGAGTGACACTGGGTATATCAAAATAAAAAAAAATGCAAAAATGGCTGATTTTTGGCGCCATATTATGCCTTCAAAAAAGTTTTTTTTTTCTCAAAACCTATCGAGTGGGGTATCAAAATAAAGGGTTTAAAAAGGTGATTACAAAAATATATATACAACGTATATGGTTAAAAGTAATTCAAAGTGACAAATCGTAAAAAACACGTATAAAGAACTAAGTCGTCTGCGAAATCTTTCACATTGAAATTAAATTTTGGCCATATGAATCAGTCGAAGAATCAAATTTCGAAGAACTACCCATAACCCAAAAGGTGTAGTAATTGCTGTTTTCGCTATGTCCTCAGGTGCAATCAAAACATTGTGATACGCTCTATATAAGTCTAAACGCGAGAATATGCACTTATTGCTTAAAATATACGTGAAATCATTTATCCGCGGGATGGAGTACCTGTCTGGAATTGTAATAGCATTTAAGGCCCTATAATCACCGCAAGGACGTAGTTGTCCATCTTTTTTGGGTACCACATGCAGCGGACTGGCCAAAGGACTTTTCGACGGCCTGCATATTCCCATTTCCTGCATGCGCTGAAACTCCTCCTTGACCTTGACGTATTTTTCTGGGGCTAGTGGTCTAGCTCGAGCAAATACGGGAGGTCCATTTATCTCAATATGATGAGACCCTGCCTGTGGTGATGGCGCGGCTGGCTAATTTAGTTTATTTTAGTAGACTGTATTTGCGGTGTGAAACAAAACGATTGACAATCGCTTGGAGATAGGATAAACGAGTTGCAAGGGTGTTGGACAGTAGAATGCAACTCGAATAAGGATATGAATGCACAAACCTTTTCACTGAAGCCACGTGCCTGGTCGACACCGGTGCAGAAGTAATTGGGCCTCAATTTTGCTGTTTTCACAAAATCACACACTAAACACAAACACAAATTGTTGTTACTTAGTCCGTGAAAATACGATGAATCCAAGATTGTCAATTTTTATTGAAATCAGCACGGGCTTGGAGCCATGGGCGCACGCGATGCGGTTCGAGACGAAAGTCTTGCGTCCAACAAAAACGGCGCGGTGAATCACTTATCCTCACACGCGGAATGCGCGAGGAATCGGGAGGGGTTTGGGAAACGGATGTCAATCGAATTCCGAATGTTGTCGCAACCAATGGTGTTTCCCAGATTTATTAGATTATTTTTAATAGACGGACTTGATATTCTCTACCCGTTTACCATAAGTGGAAATAAGACAACCATTTACATAACTATTTCACTTAGCAGCTTAGTGATCGGCTCCTATAGTGTTACTTCTGTAAAAATCTGCGAAAACAAACTTAAGTGAAGCAAGCCTGAAATGTGCTACCAACTATTTACTAAAAAAAAATGGTGTATCCCGCGCCATGACACAGTAGAACACAGTGCCTTTGGTTTCAAGTGCATTTAGAGCTCACTTTGTGTAAACTTTCATGATTTACAAACATTAATAAACAAAGTAATCACGGGTATATTTTATAATCTTATTTTATTTTTAATTAAATGAACTGTTCATCTTGAGCCACCAAGATACAGTCTGTGCCTAGTTTGAGGCCCATGGCTACTTCAATTTCAATTTCTTTGGTAAGTCGTTCGCAGCTTACGCGGTACAACTGTGGAATAATACCCTTCCCGTGTCTTCCCATAAAAAGATATGTATACCCTTCATACATATCTTTTTTAGAACCTAAAATCATATTTCAGACATAAATTCATGTTATGGAAAGGTGTAAACAATACTCAAAGGGCTCGATGGCGTAAACGGCTAAGCGCATTCCCGGCCATGATTTAGCCGGTCATCGGACGGGTGATCAAAAACGTAATATTAGCGTAATAGTAACGAGTTTTTTTTGTGCTTCGGTAGGCACGCCGTTAGTCCCGGCTGCATCAAATCCGCATCGGGCTTGCATAGTGGGTTCGGTTAGCCCATTCTCGTTAGGTACGGTGTTGAGCCACAGGGAAGATCTGCGCCTGACCAGTAAAGATATTAATAGGCTGATTATGCTAAACAGAATCGCAGGAGAGAGTAATTGCGAGAGATTTGCTGTTTTTAACCACTTATCTCGGAAGACCTTCATCAAAACCTGATGTGTTATATACTTAAACCTTTCTTGTAAAATATGCTTTCAAACAACGTAGCTTTTGAGAAAATCGGGGGCATACATACATACTGTTCGAATATGGAACCTCCATTTTGAAGTCGGTTTATAAGGCGCTATAGTTTGACAAGAAAAGAAAAATGTACTTTTTAAGTCTTAGTTCAATGTATACTTATCTTAAAAGCAATTAAGCAGCCATTAGTAAACCTTTTTCCATCAGTTTTTTCATCACTTTACAAGTAAAATATATCTGCAAATCAAATCATAAAAGAAAAAGTAATTTTTAAACTTACGGCAAATAGTTTCCAGTGTGGTATAAGCCAGGTACTTATGTATGATATCGAAGGGCTCCTTCCCCACTTCAGTCTTCAGGTCCTCCACCAGCTTGTGCGCCTGCGCATTGAACACGCCGAGGAACCCATGCACCACTGAGCTACTGAATGTTCCACCTATGATCTTGATGTTATGTTTCCATACGTATCCTGCAATGACGAATCGGTTTTTATTCATTATTGTTTTACTTTACATACATAATATTTTGTTAGCTTTATAATCTAAAAAACATTAACTATTTTAAATAAAATACAAAAACTACAAACTAGAATAGAGCACAAAAAAATCACCAAAATACCGTCGGCTGGTAACGTACCCACGAAACTGGCAGCATTGCCACGTTTTATGGCAATGATTAGCCTTTGGCCAAAGAAATAGCCAGCCCTTGGGTCACGAGAAGGGTCAAAAAGCCTTTTAGATATTTTTTTCAACTAAATCTAAAAAAAAACTGTAAAGCTACTTTGGCTTCCCTTAAACAAACTCATTAACACTAAAATCAATTTAGATACATAGAAAGAATGTAAGAAAAAACTTTTATTGACACTCATGCTACAAGTATACACACAGTAAAAAAAAACAAACAACATCATATTATTATTAAAAAAAAATTATACATTAAAAATAATAGAATTAAACAGATCTAGGACTATTAATAATACTGTGTGACTCATGGCTGCGCTAAATAGGCCCAGTTCAGCAAAATGCCGGACAACTAGTGCCCGACGCTGGTTTTCAACTGAACCTAATGGTGAGTGAACGGATGTCAATAAATTCTATCATATATAATATAATAATGATAAACATAAAATATAAACAAAATAGAAAATAAAATAGTAAAGTATTTTAATAATCTAATGGATAAATACAACGTGTAATTTAAAGGGTATATACATAACGAGTGCACGGCTTCTTTGGATGATAACAAACGATAAATACGGTTCATAAATGAACGCAGCAACCTGGCTGACGTCCACTCAGATTCAATATCCAAATTTGTCAAATTAATTAGGAGTTAATTAAGATATTTTATTTAGATGTAGGACTTTGCCCTATCTTTTTGATTTTAAAATTATTTTATAGCCTGTGGCGCTCGCAAATTGTGTAACCTTTCAACCAGTAAAAACATTTTTAGAATGGGATAACTATACTTCTAAAGAATACTCCCTATATACAAAATTGCAACCAAATTTGTCTGTTTATAATATTAGTATAGATTTAAGTACTTACAATTTTTTTTTAAATTATATTACCAAGAGCATATTGTTTGTGGTGTTTGCCTGTAATTGGTTGTGCAGTTAGATTTAAGACACTAATACATATATTTTCCTATCTGTGTTATATCTGTAACAACTGTTGGTGAACCTTAATTAAATAAATAAATAAATAAATATGGCAAGGGTTTTCTAATCCTATGTCTACATGTGTGGAGCATATTAGAAATTTCAATACACTGATACCAGAGGCCGAATTTTTCAAATTAAGAAGAACGAAGAGAATTATCGTTTTATTGGCTAGTGACTTGGAAAGTGTCTAATATGTGAGGACTATGCGGTGGCTCTTGGGCTTAGATACAACGCGACTAAAAGTGAGCTTTTAGTTTTTAAAGCCGGTAACAAATGTTACGATACAGTTCCACCAATAACCTTAGGCTCGTTGCTCACCAGAGTCAAGGGTTTCAAGTACCTGGGACACTGGGTCACCGATGACCTGTCCAACGATTTGGATGTAGAATGGGAGCGCAGAGCATTGGCCGTGAGGTGTAACATGCTGGCTCGTAGGTTTGCACGATGTACTGATGACGTAAAGATCACATTGTTTAGAGCGTACTGCCAGTCTCTGTACACGTGCGCCCTATGGGTCAGTTACACTAAACGCTCCTACAATGCTCTGCGAGTCCAATACAATAAGTACTTGTTCACGTAGGAAAGCGCGGGCGCGGAGGCGGGTGCGGGCGCGAAAACGTGGCGAGTTCGTGTTCACCTTGGCCGCCAGGCGTTTGCGCGATTGTGATGTGTTGTCAGAGGTATGTAAACATGGACGACGATCTTTTATTTTTAACCGAATATTCATACCTAAAGTGAGCGATGATAAAAATTGGAATTGGTGTGCACGAAATTAATAAAGAAAGAGAGCGGTATGGTGAATTTCATACTTTATATACCTAGTAATTTGAGAGAACATCCTTTTTATCATTCCGAAATTTCCTTACATAACTTTCTGTTCATATGATGCCTGTATTTTCTTTGACAAATCGGAGTTCTAGCCTGAAAAGCACTAATAAACTTTTCTGTATTGAAAAACATGATGAAAACTTGCTACCGTTTCTAGCGACAAGTTCATACTGATTGAACTTACCTGACGTCGCGAGTGAATCGCATCGAATAAAATACTTGGAAATGCCCTGGTTGTCACAACAAACAACCGAAGTTCGACAACACTAACACCCCTATACGACCTGCCAAGCAAAGAAGCCCAAATATTGGCACTACCCAGTCCTCTCCGACTGAAGCAAATAATGTTACTTTTTGCACTAAGTCATCTCAACGCCTTGCTTCTGACCAAGTACACGACATGCCGTTGACAGATATTACAAGTAATTCCCTCAGGGAAATTATTAGACAAGAAATTACTCAGACGCTACAGGATACAACTCAAGGTTTAATACATGAACAATTCAGAAAAAAATAACGAAATTGTGTCAGAATTGCAGAAGTCTCTGTCATTTTTTAACGAAAAATATGAAGAAATGAAGGTGGCATTAGAGGAAAAGTCCTCTTCTATACAAAAACTAGTAAATGAAAATTCTGGATTAAACAAATCTCTAAACGATATAACAAAACGCATGAATATATTGGAACAACAAGCACGAGCAAACAACATTGAACTTCAGTGCATACCAGAATATGGAACAGAGAATTTGGTGAGTACTGTTCTCCAGCTAAGCAAAGTTATAAAATGTGATTTAAAAGACACGGATATACAACTCTGTACAAGAATTGCTAAGAAGGACACGAGAAATCCAAGACCGAGGTCTGTGCTCCTTAAACTCAATAGTCCTCGTTTAAGAGATACATTCCTTGCAGTATCCATACAATACAACAGAACAAATTCAAAAGATAAACTTAACTCGAGTCATTTTGGTATAGCAACTGACAAACCGGTGCCTATATTTGTGGCCGAACATCTATCCCCGGCAAATAAAAATTTACATGCTGCAACACGAGCACAGGCTAAATGAAATGAAATGAAATGAAATGAAATATTTATTCTGTAAATTGGTTATAAATAACACTTTTACACGTCATGTTTTTTTGCGTGTTTAGTTTAGCTAGATGAGGCCGGTATTTCCTAACTGACTACTCTGAGAAGAAACACCGAAACAAACTCAGAGGTCAAAGTCTCTTTTAAAGTCCGGACAATTTGTATTTGTATATGAGAAGCATGTAGGTTCATGTCTGTGGTATTCTTTTGAGGAAATAACCACGCAAATTTGAGCGGACCTGTCCAGACAGTGCAAGCATTAGTCAGTTATCGTGTAGCTCAACTTAGAACTTAAGGAGCTCAACAATTTGACGAACAATACCAAAGTAAGTACCTTTGGGTAGGCCACACAAGTACTCAAACTGTTTGAAATCATTAAATAAATTATAGTGAAAGCAAAAACAATGAAGAAAGAATAACCTACATTGTCCTCACATTTACAATAATGAAATAATTATATATATAAAAAAAAACAACAAACAAAAACCAAATAATAGGTATATACAATACTTGAGAAAGCAAAATTTTAATCAATCAAAAATAAATCATCAATCAAAATTTTAAAAAGAAATAAAAAAGACACACGTATATCACTGGAGCATCTCATTCCCAAGCCTTCTTGTCCTCAATATAATTTTTAACACTGTAAAAAGCTTTCTGACATAGCTTACGTTTTATCAATAATTTGAATTTATTAATACTTCGTTTTTGAATATGGCTAGGAATTTTATTATAAAAACGTATACATTGGCATCTAAACGAACCACCTATATTTTTTAACCTTGTTTTAGGAATGACATATGTGTCTTTGTTCCTTGTATTTACACTATGAATATCACTGTATTTTTTAAACAGATTAATATTTTTGTGTGCATACAAGAGGTTGTCATAAATATACTGAGACGGCACAGTCATAATATTAATCTCCTTAAATTTGTCTCTTAAGGAGTGCTTAGGACTTAATTTATAAATTGCACGAATGGCCCTTTTTTGTAATACAAATATTGTCTGAATGTCGGCGGCATTTCCCCAAAGTAAAATGCCGTATGACATCACACTGTGAAAGTAACTAAAGTAGACTAAACGTGCTGTTTCGATATCAGTTAATCCACGTATTTTTCTAACGGCATATGCTGCAGAACTTAGCTTTTTGACAATTTATCTATATGGGGGCCCCACTGAAGCTTCGCATCCAAAGTTATGCCCAAGAACACTGTGGTATCTTCGGGTTTCAATATTTCGTCCTTTATTGATCTACTAATATTCACTTGTCTAACATGAGGTAACGTAAATTTTAGGAATTTGGTTTTTTTTTTTTCATTAAGAAGAAGATTATTAACATTGAACCAGCTAACTACAGTTGCAAGGGCTCTGTTAACTTCTTCAGTAACCTGCTGTTGACGTTTGATTTTAAATAAAAGAGAAGTATCGTCAGCAAATAACACTATGTCATGATTTTTGATCAGGTACGGCAAATCATTTATATAAATAAGAAACAAAAAGGGACCTAAAGTTGAGCCTTGGGGGACCCCCATTTTGACCACAGATCCCGGCGATCTTTTGCCGTTCACATCGACTCTCTGAATCCTTTCACTCAAGTAAGAGGACAAAAGATTCAGAGAGGTGTCCCGGAATCCGTAGTAGTGCAGTTTCCTGATTAATGTCTCATGGGGAACACAGTCAAATGCCTTGGACAAATCACAAAAAATGCCCAACGCATCGCACTTATCTTCCCATGCATTATAAATGTGTCCTAAAAGTTCAACACCGGCATCAGTTGTTGAACGACCCTTTGTAAAACCAAATTGTTTATTATGTAGCAATTTGTGTTTATTAAAATATCTTTGCATCTGCATTAAAATAATTTTCTCAAAAATTTTACTGAAAGTGGGCAGTACAGAAATAGGTCTATAATTTGTAGGGTCAGACGTACTACCCGATTTAAATAGTGGGATTATTTTACTATATTTCATTAAATCAGGAAACTCACCGCAATCAATACAATTATTAAATATAACAGCTTATGTAGGAGCAATAATGTGTATAATGGACTTAGTAACATCAACAGAATTACCCCACAGGTCTGCAGTCTTTTTAACATTCAAAGAATTAAAAGTTTTAATGATGTCATTAGAAGTAACATATTGGAATTTAAACTCTGAACTACAAACTGGAACTTTTTTTTAAGTAATGTTTCTGCAGCAATGGTAGATGATTTTAGCGACTTGGTTGTCGATACGGGAATGTCAGTGAAAAAATTTTCAAATTCTGTAGCGACTTGTGAATCTAATGTTATTATATTACCATCAATAGTAAGGGTGTAATCACTATTTCGGTTGCAAGACCTTCCCGTTTCGCTTTTTATAATATCCCAAGTCGTTTTAATTACATTACTACTATTTTTAATTTTAGAACTCAAGTAGCGAGACTTGGCAATATAACAGACTTTTTTAAATAATTTAGAATAGTTCTTAACATATAAATTAAATTCTGCCGACTTAGTGTAAATCCGCTCCTCATAGAGTTCATAAAGCCGATTTCTACTTTTATAAATACCAGTGGTGGCCCAGTCATTTTATTTCATTTCATTTCATTTCATTTACATGCTGCAACACGAGCATGGGCTAAAGAATTGGGATACAAATTTGTGTGGGTTCGTAATGGAAGGATTTTCTTGAAAAAGGACGAAACCACCCAAACTGTTGTCATAACTGATCTCGAAAACTTAAAATGTGTCACATAGAACTTTTAAATAGTGTAATTTTGTGAAAGTTATTTAGATGTATTTTTTCAAAATTCAATCTTATAAATTGTTATTATCAAAATACTAGAGGTCTGCGTAGCAATATATCTGAAGTACGTCAACACATACTTAACAATGATTACAATGTTTATGTCTTAACCGAAACTTGGCTTTGCGAAGGTATTTATGATACCGAACATTTTGATGACTCTTTTACGGTATATAGAAGAGATCGAGAAACATCTCACCTCAATAGTAACAAAAAGACTGGTGGTGGAGTCCTTATAGCTGTGTCAAACAGATTAAATTCATCTCGCTTGACGGAGTGGGAAAGTGACTGTGAAGACTTGTGAAAATTACATAAAAGTAATCAGTAAACCTAATTTTCATAAAGCTGACTATGAAATTATAACAAAAACACTTGAAAACGCTAACTGGACTGACGAGTTAACAGCATGTAACGATGTTAATAAAATGCTAGATAGATTTTACGCTATAATTAAAGACATAATTAAAAAAACATGTACCAGAAACCGTATTTGTGAGAGGAAAATATCCAGCATGGTACTCGCATCAACACATAAAATTTCTGAAACAAAAACTAAAATACCACCAAAAAGTAAAAAAATGTAATAATCCGTTAGATGTGATAGAGTTCAGTTACTTGAGAAAAGCATGTAAAACGCTAAGTCAAACATGTTACAACTATTATATAGTTGATATAGAAAACAAAATAAAAGGACACCCCAAATACTTCTGGACATATCGAATATTTCACTTTCGGACATATCTGGACATATTTCGAATTATCGACCCAATACAATTCTCTGTACCTTGTCTAAAGTCTTTGAATCACTTGTCTACCCAGTTTTATACGATCACGTTGGAAAGTTTCTATCGATTAACCAGCACGGCTTCATGGAGAAACATTGGCGTATCTAGAGATATTTCCTAGGGGGGGCCTGGCCCCCAGTAGTAGAAGCGATGATCGCTTATCAAAGTTGCGTCAACTCTTAACGTACGTAATAAAATTTTCACATAAATTAATTTAACATGTATCGCATAACAGAATCTTGCATGAGCGAGTCCGACTCGCACTTGTCCAGATTTTTTAATTTTTCAGCCATAATTGTTTGTTAGTAAATTCTCGGCACCAGACCATTCTGGGTTGGGCACGGCCCACCCGGCTCCCCCCCCTTCCTATGCCTATGTGGAGAAAAAGTCAATATGCACAAATCTCGTAACTTATGTTACTGAATTGGCATCTGCAGTTGATCAGGGTTTACAAGTGGATGCAATTTACACTGACTTTTCGAAGGCCTTTGACAAGGTAAATCACGAGCTACTATTAATTAAACTTCAATCCCTGGGAACTACCGGTACAACACTAGGTTGGTGTAGATCGTACCTTAATGACCATCCATCTACGGTGCTTGTAGACGGTGGTGAGTCTGATCCTTTTCTTGCCACTTCTGGTGTACCCCAAGGTTCGAACTTGGGGCCGTTATTCTTTAATATTTTTATCAACGACATCTCGCAAGTAATTACATATTTTACACCTTACCTTTTTGCAGATGACCTAAAGTTGATTCGTATAGTTTGCAGTGAATCTGATATTAATTTACTTCAGTCAGATATAAATAAGCTAACACAATGGTGAACCAATAATAAAATGTACTTAAACTGTTCTAAATGCTTCCATATTAAATTTACCAAAAAAACGCAACAAAATTCAGTTATCATATAATATTAATGGAAACACCCTAACAGAGGTAACAGTCATTCGGGATTTAGGTGTATATCTGGATAGTAGGCTAAGTTTCAAAGATCACATAGATAGGATGCTTAATTTAGCTTACCGGGCTCTCGGATTTCTGTTGCGATCTTCTAGAGAATTTAAAAAATCAGTTACCATACTTTTGTAATATAATAGTTATGTACGTAGTCAATTAGAATACTGCTGCACTGTATGGAACCCTTCATTCCAAGTTCACACAACCCGGATAGAGAGGGTTCAGAACAGACTGGTTCGTCATTTAGCTTTCCGATTCAAACTTCGAAATTGTCGATCATATGCTGATAGAATGACCCATTTTAAAGTGATTACTCTGGAATCTCGTCGCACTGTCTCTGATCTTATATTCTTGTACAAGTTACTAAACAATGGGATCAACAGTCCAGATCTTCTTAGCAGAATTCATATAAATGTTCCTATCAGAATCCCACGCCAACCCCGCCCATTATTTAAAATCCCGCGATACCGCACAAATCTGGGTAATTAAATTCACCCGTTGCAAGAGTGTCAGGTCTGTACAATACTATAGCTTGCTCCTCGGTAGACATAGACATTTTTTCAAATACATTAGTAAAATATAAATCCTCTATCCTTTCGCAATTGAAAGATATGTGTTGATATATCAGATATAATTATCATTATATTATATAATAGGTATACTCACTAATGCTAACCACATTGTAGTCTTTAATTATCTTAATTTTTATTGTTTATTGTTATTTTTTTTTCTTCGCTGTTCGCTATAAAGAAGCACACTGTTTATCCTGTTAATAATAGTATTATATATATTTTTTTATTTTTTAAGAAAGTATGATTAGGGACTTATTTTCGTGTATTTAATGATTTTTCATATATTTAATTTTTTTCTTGTCATTTATATACTCACGCATGATGTGTTCCCCTATAATCCGCGAGTTGACAACCTTGTAAAAATTGTTTGAAACGCTTCAAAGCGCTTCATGTGTACTCGTAAAATAATATTTTACTCATCACTTAACCTTCCAATTAAAATATAAGTAATTTTTTAATTTATTAAAAAACTAGGGCCTAAATCGTGGCATTGTGGTCACGTGACTACGTATGACGTCATCGTTCAAAAAACAACTTTCCTGGCATTTGGCACATGAATGTACTTCGGGTATTTTATGATATTTTACTATATTATAAACGTGAAAAATTATTATCAGTACTGTGCAGTACCTTGTTGTGGGAATAATACTATAAAAACGCCAACGAAACTATTTATTCATGTCCTTTTAAAAAGAGATATTTGCAAGAAGTGGTTAGAACTTCTGTGTCAAATCCATCCAAAGGTTGTTTGTAAAAGATCGCTTTTAGCGATAAGACCGCCCATTGTATCACCCTTTTTAGTTGTTAAGTCCATATTTGTTTACTCTTATGGTGTACAATAAAGAATATATCTATCTATCTGCTTTTTTGAAAAGACAAAAAAAAGGAACTCATCGAACAACTATTACAGGACGATAAGACAAATGAACCAGAAGAGAGAGAGTTAGTTATGATATGAAATGAATTATTTATTTGTAAATTGGTTATAAATAATACTTTTACACGTCATGTTTTTTTGCGTGTTTAGTTTAGCTAGATGAGGCCGGTATTTCCTAACTGACTACTCTGAGAAGAAACACCGAAACAAACTCCCTCTGAGTTTGTCGTCAACGTCTCTTTTAAAGTCCAGACAATCTGTGTTTGTATATGAGAAGCATGTAGGTTCATGTCTTTGGTATTCTTTTGAGGAAATAACCACGCATATTTGAGCGGACCTGTCCAGACAGTGCAAGCAGTTAGTTATTCTTTTCTTATTTTGTCTTACGCACCAACCAAAGATAACCAGTCAGCTGTCAAAATATTGAACGATGACGTTTCGTTTTCTGATTGGTGTTTCTAATCACGTGACTCACAGATAAAAAGTCTCATTTTTCTCAAGGGAAAATAAAATAAATAATTAATAATCTTTTCTTCATTTGTACTATTTTGTGCTTCATATCAATAGATTTACATAATTAAATAGTTATTTTATATTTTTGAACATATTGTCAACTCGCGGATTGGAGAAACACAAGGTGATATAGTTTTATAAGATATTTTAGCATGTAAGTGTATTCTTTGTTGGGAAACCTAAATAAATAAATAAATATATCGCGTGCTCCGCCGCTAGTTCGACGTGAAGTCGTGAACATACACAAACAACTCACGCGTTTGATATTGCCACGACCGGCGCGCGCGCGCCATTTGCTAGCTTGCCCGCTACTTAGACCGCACTTGCGTTTCGTACGTGAACACTTGGACACATGTTTGATATTTCGTAACCGCGCCCGCCACCGCACCCGCGAGTCAACGTGATTGAGTACTTATGCTTTCAGGGTTATGTTGGGGCTACCGCGCTTTTGCAATGCGTCGGGGATGTTTGCGAAGGCAGGTGAGCCTGATTTTTTTGCATTAATACGGTCGCGTATAGCATCCTTGATGCGGCGAGTGCGCGATTGCTTCAACAGCCTGATAGCTGTCGTCGCCGCCAGGATGAATAGTCCAATAATGTGGCACTGGATGACGACTTACAGAGCGTCATTCACATACATTAAGTAATTACTTTTTTTAAGTGTATTTGAAAATATTTCATCTAATTTATTTATTTATTTATTATCCACTTTACATCTATCATTACAGGGTAACCTAATGCGATAGTGTACCTATTCTAATATTTCAACTATTTAATTTTTTTTATAACAATTTGTCTTGTTATTATTGTATTTTTTGTTTATTTTGAATTTGTGTGTTTATTTTTTGTTTACGTGTAAATGTGTCTCTACAACGTGTAACGGAAACCCCATATCTATCCAAAAGGACTGAAGACAACATCTGGTATGGAGTCTCTATGCAAAGTTTCAGCTCAAAATAAGTGACTCACAGAATTGACCCCAAATTATTGGTTTTATATGTTTCTTGAATACCAGTAATAACAAACGTGTCACAGCACTATGGGGGTCATCACTTTCCACGTTACTTGCCAATAAAACGATAATTCTCTTCGTTCTTCTTAATTTGAAAAAATCGGTCTCTGGTATCAATGTATTGAAATTTCTAATAAGTTCCACACATGTAGACATAGGATTAAAAAACCCTTGCCATATCGTTTGTTATCATCCAAAAAAGCCGTGCACTTGATATGTATATACCCTTTAAATTACACGTTGTATATGGACTTTGGTCTGAAAATAAAGTATTTTATTATTTATAATATAAATAATAAAATACTTTATTTTCAGACCAAGGTCTTGCCAAGGAGTATCGTACTTAGTATATTATACTAAGTACGATACTCCTTGGCAAGACCAGTATCAGATTTTTAACCGACTTCTAAAAAAGGAGGAGGTTCTCATTAACCGACTTCTAAAAAAGGAGGAGGTTCTCAATTCGGATGTTTGTATTTTTTTTTTTTTTTTTTTTTTATGTTTGTCCACGCATAACTCCGTCGTTTGCCAACCGATTTGAAAAATTCTGATCTTGTTAGAAAGGGTATACTTCCCAAATGGTCCCATGAAAATTTTATCGAAATCGGACAGGCCGTTTCTGAAAAATCAACAAAAGTCTAAAAAGATGTTTACGTTGATGATCTTTTCGTTTACGCTGCATTGCGTTTTTTGTTCGCGCATAACTCCGTCATTTACGAACCGATTTGGAAAATTCACTGACCCACTAAAAAGCACGAAAATAAAAACTTTTTTGCAAAAAATAAAACCGACTTCCATATCAAAACACTACAAAGCCAAAAATAATTTTAATTTCGGAAGGCGGTGTGAAAAAAAAAAGAAAATACAAAACCAATAACACCGACTACCGAAATTAAAATTATTTTTGGCTTTGTAGTGTTTTGATATGGAAGTCGGTTTTATTTTTTGCAAAAAAGTTTTTTGGCTTCTAACTACCCGTAACGACTGTTAAAGATGTACAAATGCATACAAACGAACAAAGCGCGAGCTATACCTACGCCACCTACGCGCAAGATCTCAGTGTGCGCTCGGTTTGCAGACAGTCGCGACCGGCGACTGTGCCGCAATTACGAACAACAATAACCGCGCGATTTTTTTACTAAAAATAAGTTCAAGTACATATTTAATATGACGAGTAGGATATATTGTGCTGTTTTTGGTTGCATGAATTCGTCAATAACGCATCCAGAGATAACTTTTTTTAGATTACCTGGAAACTCTGAAAGGTTCCTAAGACTAAAATAATTTTACTTACTAGTAGGTATGTACATAATGTGTTTCTTTTTAATGCATAAGTATTTCCTTTAATCTCCCGAAAAAAAAAGATGTCTGGATTAATAAATAAAGTGAATAGAGTAAAGGAAAGTGATTGACACGAGTAAAATAGGTAGTTATAGGCGGTTCATGAATCATGATACGGTAGGTACGCTTACGTGTTAAAACCTCGGGGCGTGTGTGTTTTGTTTTGTTAGTTTGTATAACTCAAAGTAAAGACGTGGTATTTTATTATTAATAATAGTTGTGTATTGTACTGTGTGTATGAATAATACTAGAAAAAATTTAAACATGTTTTTTTGTAATTAAATCTACCAATCAAAAAACAACACGCATTTTTATTGAACACTTCCTATTCAATTCACAAACTATTTTATTTGTTTATATAAAAAAAGTATATTTACAATCACAAAAATAAATGGAAACGCAAAGTAGGCAAATGTAATTAAAATGGTGGAGGCAGGCAGCCCTATCGCATGTTTGCGTACCGCGCGGCTGTAGGCATTTATTTCTAAGATACGGCCGAGTTATAATACTGTACACAACTGTACGTAATATTACCGAGGCATGGTTGAGTTAAAAGGCTTACAATAAAGAACATCTAGGAACGCAGATCGTAGGCATCCATATAAATGTTACGATGCGAAACAGAACTTCATATTTATCCAAGGAATCGTCAAGTACTTTTTGTCGTGGTGGAAATCATCTAATGATCCCTTCCGCCCTTAGTGGAAGAAAGGAGTAGCAGACCGTTCCACTGATTAAAAAATTAATCATATGGCCAAGGGCAAGTCAGACTCGCTCATGAAGAGATCCGTAGTAACTACGCCAAATAACTTTGTTTTTCATAGTATTTGTATGAATTCCAAAGTTATATTTACGGTTTTAGAAAATATGCTATATCTCAAAAACTGCTAACCCGATCTCGTTCAAACTACTTAAGCTTACATTAAGACCTACAGCATATATTTTTTTTAGATTTTTCCCTCCCTTTTTATAGAAATTAGAGAGAACACACATTTTACCACTTTGGAAGCATATATTTTTTAACACTAGAACCGCCGCTGTCCCATTTTTGTCCCACCCGCAAGTTTGATTGTCTCTAACTATTTATTTTTTTAGTTTAGGTCTATGAAACTTTTTGACTTTTATTTATTTTACGTATTTAACAGATTTAAAATGTTTTTCATAATTTATCAAGAATAATTTGTGAAAAAAATAACGATTTACCTAGAACTGCCGCTGGGTCTTTTTTGTCCCGCTATTGTTTTACAAAACAGTCCGATGTATGGATGGCGTTCCAGGAAGTTGCAGGGTGAAAGGGGTGATGGCTGGGCCAATAAACAATTGAATATTGTTTCTCATAGTCAGTGGTCCATCACTATTTGTAAAGAGCACATGTTTTGTTTTTTATAAGGGCGCAACTTACGTGCTATTCGTTCTATTCGTGCTACTCAACGTCATAATAATAAATCAGCACGCAATTATAACTTGATTGAATGACATTTTGGAGGACAAATTGTATGGTGAACCTTTGGAATCCTCTGACGATAATTATGTGTTGGGAAGTAGTTCCAGTTATTCATATGATGAATCTGAAGAGAGCACTACTTGGATTTCTATACCACAAGGTAACTTTATTATTTGCATCCCAGTAACACTACAATGTTGTATATTTGTAGCTATTCGAATAGCTTTCCTATTTTTTTTTGTATATTAGGATCAACGAGTTCGATGGGCACTGTAAATAAGGCAGAAGGTTGAAGTCAAAGACGAGGTCGAGCTCAAGGTATTTGAGCCCGTCGCGACCTGTCGTCCGCAGGTACAGGATTATCTACACCATTCACAAACCCTCAGAATGATGATTATTATTCAAATTAACTAACGTCAGATAACATCAGTAGAATACTTCTTCCTCCTGATGGTATCACCTGGACAGTACTTGAAATCTATACTTATAATAAATCTGTAGAGAGGTCAATTCTGTACATGAAATATACTTCCATAATAACTATCAGGGGGTGATTAGGGATCGATACTGATGCCAAAAATGCAATCAGTAAATTTTTTGTCTGTCTGTCTGTTTGTCTGTCTGTCTGTCTGTCTGTATAACCGTTATAGAAACAAAAACTACTTGACGGATTTTAACGAAACTTGGTACAATTATTTTTCATACTCCTGAGCTAGTTATAGTATACTTTTCATCACGCTACAATCAATAGGAGTAGAGCAGTGAAGGGAAATGTTGGGAAAACGGGAGAAGTTGCTCCATTTTTTAAGCTTCCGTCGCGTGTGCAACCTTAATGGTTAAAGCTACACAGAAATCATTTCATGTCGGATATTCTCCTTAAAATTATATAAAAAATATCCCACGACAGTATATGTCTATCTTTTATGGTTGGTTGACTCACAATAACACGTGTAACTCCCGATAGCTCAGCAGTTCGAAGCTTTCTGATTATAATATTTGTCTACTCTTACGTTTGTAACACTCTCAGTCACCCCTAATTAAAAAAGTTAACATTTTTAACTATTTCATAAAAAAGAATCATATAAATCGGTATAGAAACACCAAAGTTATACATGAAATACGCTAATAATAAGCCATCGCACGTGAATACTGAATCATGCTATAAGGATTATTTTTAGGTATCGGTCGCCGCGCTCGACGCGTCTCGCGGCCGAAGGAATAAAAAGGCGAGGCGTCCGAGCGCGAGCTTCTTCAGCTACCCCGTTCGATTACCATACATAAAATACTTTATTTTCAGACCAAAGTCCATACATTTACACATAAAAAAAAAATACACAAGTCTATATATATAAAAGAAAGTCGTGTTATTTATACTATTTATAACTCAAGAACGGCTGAACCGATTTAGCTGAAAATTAATAGGGAGGTAGCTTAGAACCAGGAGACGGACATAGGATATTTTTATACCGGAATTCCCATGGCATCGGGATTTACGTGGGAAAAACCTCCCACGCGAACAAAGTTGCGGGCAAAAGCTAGTCAGTAATATATCTGATAGATATAGATGCCAAAATTATATAGAATAATCAATAATAGTAAAATTAAACGCAGACTTTATATTGTAATTAGTAGAATAATTAGGGGTAAATTATATTGCCACCAGAAAAACAAACATTCCCGTAGCAATTCCGGAACACATACCAAAGAGACAAGAACAACGTACAAGGTGTTAAGTAAAGGTAAAATGCTCAAAACATCTGTGCAAAAAACTGTATGCAATAAATGCACCAGCTAAGAATATTATTTATGCGTTACAGGTTCTCCAAATAATAACAATTAATTATTAAATAACAATGATTAAGTTCAGTTAGAATTGCTATTTGATTTGTGATGATTTTGTTACTAAATCATTATTATATTATTTTAAGATAATAATTGCTAATTTGATACATTTTTGTTACATACCTACTAATAAGAAATTAATTTGATTTTAATAAATAAATGTCTTTCATAGTATTATATTTTAAAATAGTTTAAATTACAACTTTCGTACCTTTTACTAAGAATCATAAGAGTGGGACAAATTTGTCCCGACGGCGGTCCAAGGGTGGTCTCAATCTTCAGCGCTTCTAGTGTTAAACAATTGACTTTGTGAAAAAGTGGTTTTCAAAACCTTCGTGTCATTTTTAAAGGCCTTTCTATAAATACCACACACGCATAAGTTTCAAGAAAAAAATATTTTCAGTTTCAGTTCAATGTATGAGGGAAAATATTTAAAATTAAGGGGGGCTCCTCATAAGCCCCCCTTAATTTTAAATATTTTTTTTATTTTTTTCTTAAAATCGGAAAGCGGTTCACAGAATACATCTACCTATTAAGTTTCATGCGTATAGTCTTAATAGTTTCGGAATAAAATGGCTGTGACTTACGGACGGACGGACACACAGACAAACAGATAGACAGACATGACGAAACTATAAGGGTTCCGCTTTTTGCCATTCGGCTACGGAACCCTAAAAACCACCCTGTTTATTCAGTTGCCCTTGCGTTCCGGGTATATCGCTAAATCATACCCGCAACCCCATATTAAATCAAGAGGAGCTCGTGGTTAAATTATGCGGCAGTCATAATTTAACCACGTCGACTACTGGTCGATCTTCATGGTCAAGCAACGGTTGCTGAGGTCGCTCTGTGGATGGGTGACCATCTTAACATATCGAGATTCTTCCGTGCCTCGAGATTATAGCTGCCGTCAGTCGGGGTTTCCCCGGTTTTGTCCTAGTTTGGAGAGCGTCCAGAGGGGATTTTCCCTAAAAGCGTCCGGGTGAAACGCTGACACTTATTGGTGCTATTTAACACTATTTTTTCACTATTATACATCTCCTTGTTTTTGTTATTTTATATTTTATATTTTTTTTTTATTTTATTTGTTAGGGAAATCAAACAGTTACACATTATTCATTACAAAAAAAAGTACGAACATATAGGGTTATACAAATGTGCAACCAACAACGTTCTCCACAGATGTACAAGAAAAAGACAGTATTGTTATTAAAGTTAGGATAATAGGATAATACGTGTATGTTCAAAATTACTAGGTGTATACGATTACAAAGCTAAAACTATTCAGGCAAATTTCTAATTTTATATCAATGCAAATTTCTAAATCTTCTAACTGGTAGTGAAAATAGATCCAAGTCAGAAAAGAACTTATTGTAATTGCTAGCAAGGCGACGAAGAGGTGCCCGCAGGCCCGCATTCGTACGACTAGAAGTGACGGCGAATACGGGCCGTGAGCGCACCTCTCGTCCTTAAATTGTCCTAGGGATTACATAGCACAGTCTATTGCTAATTTCTACACAGTCATACGCATTGTTACATAAATCGTACAGGAACATTGTCTCCAAGAAAATACGTCTTGACTTCAAAGAGAGTAGGTTGTACTTGTTAAGTTGTTCAACATAAGAGAGGTGTATTCGTCTTTGGCAACAAGGGTAATGCATAGTTTTTAGAAATTTACGTTGAATTCGTTCTATACAGTCAGTGTACTTGTTATAGAAGGGACTCCACACCGGCACTGCATAATCAAGCTGAGACCGGATTAAAGACCTATAAAGATGTAAATAAGTGCGAGGATGTATGAATTCAGTGGCTGATCTCATCACAAAGCCATACATACGATAAGCACGACTAATTATTTTATCAACATGCGCATCCAAGTGCAGTTTGTCATCGAGTAATACTCCCAGATCACGAACAGAGTTAGCTCTGATAAGTGTTTCGTTATGTAGTTTATACGAATGTTTTACAATTTTTTTTATTTTTAGTGAAGCTGACACAACAACATTTGGGAATACTAAGGTGTAGTTTATTCTGCATGCAATATTCTGCTAGGCGATCGAGATCTTGTTGAATTAGGTGACAGTCGAGTGTTGTTTTAATAGGCCTAAAAATTTTTAGATCGTCAGCATAAAGTAAAAACTTAGAATTATGAAAACAAAGGTTAATATCGTTAATAAAAATAACAAATAAAATAGGCCCGAATTTAGCCTTGTGGTACTCCTGACGTTGCTATTATGGTCGTGGAATGAGACCCATTAACTACAACTCTTTGCGTTCTGTTGGAGACATAGGATGTGAACCAACGCAACAAATTCCCACGGATACCGTTGAATGAAATTTTTTTTAAGAGCAGTTCATGATCGACCTTGTCAAAGGCTTTTTTAAAATCAGTATAAATAGTGTCCACCTGCACACGTGAGTCTATACTATTAAATAAGTAGTCAGTGAAAGCTATCAAGTTGGTGGTTGTAGATCTTTTCTTTACAAATCCATGCTGTTGCTGAAGTATTCTGTCGTGTATCATTGGGTACAACTGGTCATGCACAAGCCGCTCGAAAAGCTTTGAAAAGGCCGATAGTATGGAAATGGGCCGATAATTTTCAACATCTTGTTTTGAGCCACTTTTGTGGACGGGAGTGATGTTTGCCTGCTTCCATACGTCCGGGAAAATACCCTGGCTAAGACACATATTATAGATGATGGTTAAAGGTATACATATAGCATCAGCAGTCTTATTTAAGAAAAACGGAGGGATAGTGTCCGGACCGGGTCCCTTAGTTATATCTAAAGATTTGAGGGCACTAAGTACTTGTTCAGTACTGAACTCAAGCATTCCAACAATAGAAGAATTCTCAGCGTAATCAATAGTCTCGGTCTGCTCAGTTGAGAGAGTAGAGGGTTCATAAACTGAATTAAAGAAATTTGCAAAGAGATTGCAAATACCATCCGGATCGTTTGATGTCTGATGTTTATAAGTCATGGTTGATGGAATTGGGGCTCTTAATTGTCGATTCGAAACAAAAGTCCAGAAATACTTCGAGTTAATTGTAATACTACTTTCAACCGATTCGATGTATTGGCGGTAACAAATTTTAGATTCGTTTTGAAACCTCGACCTGGGTCAAGCGGAAGGGTGTGTCAGATTTCTACTGACTAAAAACCCACCCTGTTCCTTCAGCTGCCCTAAATTTCCGGGGCCGCGGTAACTCGGTAGAACTTTCCCGCAAACCCCGGCAGGCAATGGCCCTATGAGGCCCCGTCACTAGTGTTGACAGCTCTTTGAGGCGCGCGTAGTACACGACGCGCCGCCGACCCGGGCCTGGTCCTTACCGGACGGTGAGCGACCCCTGCTCGCCGTCCGCAGGCCCGCGCCTACGGTGGCCGGAAATCGGCTCGTGATCCCCGACGCCCGGGGCGTCTCCCGCGGCGGCTGGGGCGCGAGGAAGAGAGTTGCCTCTCCCTCGCGCGTTCGGCCTCCTCCTTCGCTAGCATGACTGCTTCGCAGAAGGAGGCGACCGCATCCCATTCCCTCTCGCTCCGCACCATACTCTGAACCAGAGCAGGGCGCGAGAGGTCGCCGCCGCCGACCGCCTCTACGAGGACACGGCGGTGCTCCGCCCAAGCAGGGCACACCTCCACCGTATGCTCCACCGTGTCCTCCAGGTGGTCCTCACAATGACGACACCCGGGCGTGTCCTCCCGCTGAATCCTAAACAGGTACCTCCCGAAACAGCCATGTCCGGTCAGCACCTGCGTCAGGCGGAAGGTGAGGACGCCATGGTCTCTCTCCAGCCACTCCTCAAAGAGGGGACTTATCGCCGCGATTGCGGCGTGCCCATCCTTCGGTTGCAACAGCCGCTCTTTCCATGCTGCCGTGAGATCACGCCGGAGTTCTATCCGCTGAGCCGCGACTTGCCGCGGTAGCGGGGTTTCACCCCGGCTTAGCACCTCTGCGCGCCAATCATGCACGCGCGCGAGGGTTACCGCCTCCAGATCCCACGGCAGCAATCCGGCAAGGAGGTTCGCCGCCTCCCCAGAGATCTTGCGGTATCCCCGGATAATCCGGATAGCCATGACCCTCTGAGACGCGACCAGCCGGCTAGCTGGTCGCCGCTGCAAATTCAGCGCCCACACAGGGGCCCCATAGAGGGCCATGGACCGCACGATCTCCGCATAGAGCCTCCGGTAGGAGGCGTTTGGCCCTCCTAGATTGGGTAGGAGCCGCTTGAGTGCAGCCCCCGCCCGGTCCAGTCTTGGAGCCAAACGTCGGAAGTGCTCGACGAAGTTCCACCGGCTATCGAGGACGAGTCCCAGGTACTTCATCGTCGTCTCGACGCCGATGCGAACCCCTCCCACCGTTATCTGGGAACCCGAAGGTGGCGCGTTCCGACGGCCATGGAAACACATGGCCTCGGACTTGTGCAGGGCCACCTCGAGTCCCAGTTGCCGGATCCTCTCTACGACTGTCGCAACCCCTCGCATCGCCAGTTAGGCCGCCGCCTCGTGCGACCCCCCATGTGCCAGGACCAGCGTGTCGTCAGCGTAGCAAACTACACTGACACCTGTAGAGAGGTCGGCGCGCAACACCCAGTCGTAACCGATGTCCCACAGGGGTGGCCCCAGAACCGATCCCTGTGGGACACCGCACGACATCTCTCGCCGATTCGACTCTCCCTGGTGACCAGGGTAGATGACGGCTCTGTCCGTCAGGTAGGCCTCGACCACACGACAGAGGTAGGTCGGCATCCGGTGATACCGGAGTGCCTCCCGTATGCAACTCCAGGGCAGGGTATTGAAGGCATTGGCGATGTCGAGAGACACCGCCAAGACGACCCCACCCCGGGACACCGCAGCCTCTGTCGAGAGAGCCCTCACACGCATGATGGCATCCACTTGAAACCTCGACCTATATAACGAAAACTGTTCATAGTCGGATATGTTTTGATATGTTTTCCACTTACACCAGGCTTTAGTTTTATTTTTAAATATATGTCTAAGGGAAGGTGAAAACCACACTGGAAATTTGGAGGATTTAATTGTCGTTAAAGGAACATGGGCTTTAATTAATTTATATAGTGTTTCATAAAATATATTTAGCGCAACTTCTACAGATTGGTCATGAAATTTATCAGCCCAGTTAACTGCGAGCAGATCACGACTTACATCTTCGTAGCTTGCCTTAAAATAATTGTATCTTTGAATCGATTTGCGTCTCACTGTGTTGTTGTCTAATCGAGTAGTGGTCAAAATACATAAAGGTGGATGATAAGGATCAGATTTCAATAATACGTCCGAGGGTGTAAAAACAGAACAGTCATTATTACTTATAACTAAATCTAAGATATTTCCGGTAGAATTCTTATTGTTATTATATTGATACGCGTCAAGACCAGACACAAAAATATTCAAGTGTCTGCAAATAGAGGAATTACCAACACATATTAGTTGCGTAGAAGCTGCGTTAGTGCCAGCGGCATGCCATTCAATGTTGGGCAGATTGTAATCCCCAAACAAGTAAAAGTTGTGAACGGTGCCGCCCTCTATTAAAGTTTGCAAAGATTTTAAATATGTTTCGTAGACACATTCAGGTGTTTTTGGGGGGAAATATGTTGAGCATATGACGTCATATTTACCCCGCGTGGCACTAGGCAAACGTATAATAACGTGCTCAATATTTTTATTAAAGGTAGTAGTGAGCTCAACTTTACTTGAGCCCAGTCCCTTCAAAACTGCAACAAGAGTCCCGTCCCCATCCTTCTTTTTAGTAGCTTCCCGGTCGCGGTCACACCTGTATACTAGGTAACGATGGTCAATAAGCTCACAATCTAGTATTTCAGAATTCAACCAAGTTTCCGTTAGTATTATAATATCGTAGCAGTGAGATAATGTATTCATAAATAAAGTATGCAGTTTGGTACGGAGCCCCCTACAATTTTGATAGTAGACTGATAATTTTTCATTACCCATTTATGCTGATCGCTAAACATATAAGAATAATATCAAGAAAGTTGACCAAATAGAACGTCACAAAACTATGAAATAGGGTAGATATGCTCTTTGAAGTCTCAGTACTCATAGCCAGAAAAAGAGCCAGTTTCATGATTATAATACATATAGATAACAGAGTAGACCAGTACAGTAGAAAGCAACATAAAAAAATATCATACTTGCATGCATAACTTACAGAAAATACATACCAGTGCATACTTATATTAATACGAAAAACAAATAACATATTTGACGACTTAATTAACAATAGTAAGAAGTAAACAAATGTACACAAATACGACAAATAGTTGAGTTCAATGACATTAGGTCCCCTGCTTATCGTGCATGGCAGCAATTCCAGGTTTGATTTTTTCGATATCCTGATGGGAACGAATAGCAATCGATTTACATAGTTCTTTTTCTCGAACGAGAATAGTGCCATGTTTGACCCATATAAATTTGTAATTGTGCTTCTGGACGGCTTCCTTGCAGTCACGAAATAGCTGTTTTCTTTTTAACGTAAGATGCTCATGCATGTAAATTCACACTGATGTACCTGAAATATCCAGTTGATCGGAGGTCGTTCCCTTGGCTAATCGAAAAGCGCTGAGAACATTGTCACGTAATATACGCGAGGCCAATTTTACAACGATATTTTTTGGCTTATCGATTTTTTGATGGGCATGAGGAACTCTGTGTATCGAAATTATATCTTTAGAACTTATACTGTAATTAATTTTCGATCCCAACTTTTCCAAAAGCGATAATAAGTTTTCATGACGCCTTTCAGGCACATTACACAGCTCCAAGTTACATTGCCTAGCATTCTGATCCAGGTAATCAAATTTCAAGATGACATCGTTTATCAAATCCTTCGTGTTTTTCTCCTGCTC